>JAWHQI010000301.1:0-600000 GCA_033032865.1 Dactylorhiza incarnata | reverse complement strand
TCGGCGATATTACCGGTTAAATTGTGGTATCATGAAAATTTTCTTTTTAAGTCTTTGTGATTTTGGTGATTATCGTTATAATTTGTACCATCTCATCGTATTTTTTTTTAAAAACTGCGGCATTGGCTGATTTTTTTAAAAAAATGTCGCAATTTTTTGGCAACATTTTTGAAGTGTTGCCTTTGTATCTTTTGGTAACAGTTTTTAATTGTAACACTATGAGTCAACACTTCAAAACTGTTGCAATAGGTCCACCGAAGAACTGATGCCTATTCTAAGGGTTTAGGCAACAGTTTTTATATAGTGTTGCCTAAATGTATGAAAACTGTTGCCTTAGACCTTTTGCAACACGCGTATAGAGGACACGCCTATGACAACAGTTTTCAATGTTTTGGCAACACTTTGCAGCTTTAGGCAACAGTTTAAGTGTTGCTAAAGGCCAAAAATGTTGTAGTGACTCTAGATCCAAACACATCGATGTTCGTCATCATTTCATTAGGGATCACATTAAGAAAGAGCATGTAAAAGTAAGCTTCATTGGTACGGACTCTCAACTCGCTGACATATTTACTAAACCTCTTCCCGATGCAAGATTTCGATTATTACGACTTGAGTTAGGTGTCCTAGATCTTTCGAGTTAAAACACATTCACAAAACACAAATTTTGCAAGGTTTAACCATCGAAAACATCTCCTAAAAATCTGAGATTTCAGCATGAAACTACTATTAGGACACTTAATCAAGATCAACAATTAAAAATTTCAAAATCATAAAAAATCGTGTACTGTTTCCAGCGCTAGCGCTAACGCCGGCGCTAGCGTACTTATGTATTTTTCTGTATTTTTAAAATTTTGAAAAATTCCTAAAAATATATTAATCTATATGTACTATTTATTTTTGCACTTCTGATTCTATTTAATTTTTGAAAAATCAAATACAAAAATACAAAAGACAAATTACAAAAATTATGTTTTTTTTTTGTTTATGCAAAAATCAAATACAAAAATACAAAAGCTAAAATTAAAAAAAATTATTATGTTTTTGTAAGTCTCTTTTGTCTTATGTAAAAATCAAATACAAAATTAGAAACGCTAAATTACAAAAAATATGTCTTGCTTCTTGGTTAAAGTTTATGTTTTTTTTATAAATAAAATCAAATACAAAAATATAAAACACTAAAACTATAAAAAAAACTGTATGGATTCTCCTATGAGAATCAAGCATGATTTAATCTATTCCTTAGAACTTCTATAATGTTGCAATTTATCTTTTCAAACTACTTTGAACATTGTTTTCATCATGCTTTGTTGTATCTATTAATTTGTGCATCAAGTATCTTTTAAAAGTTGTGTAGAACTAAGCTTGGCAATGTCTACATTTGTGTTTAATCTAAGAATGCTTGTGTATGTTTTGTATTAGTACAATGAATTAAAATTGCACAAGTATCTTACCTACACTCCTTTACTTGCACTTTTAAAAAATTAAGAAAAGTGATTATCTTTCTCATAAATTATATTGGTTGCAAAACAAGTGTATTCGGAGAACTTTGTACAAAACAAAAATCATAAAATAAAGTGACAAAGATAACTCCACCAAGCACCACTTGAACCTCCTGATAAGTCTTAATAAGCGTTGTGAGGTTGAGCACCTTGGAAAGAATAGTAAAGCATCTTGTGCAAACCATAACTTTAACTCAAAATAAAGACCACTTATTCTTAAAGTACACCGGATCACTTGGTTCAATGTTAAAATAAAATAAAATATGTGATCCCCCAAGCACTACTTTGCACCCTGATAAGTCTTAATGAGCATTGTGTGTGCAAAGCACCTTGGTAGTTGTACGTTTTTTTTTCTGTGCATTAAAGTTTGTGGAAGCAAACTTATTTGTGTTTTATTGTGCTCTTACTTTACATATCACTTGTATTTTTTATTAAAACATGTGTTTACTCTACTCAAAAATACACTTTTGTGCACATCATTATCTTCCATAACACTTCTTCTCATGAGTATTGGATCCTAATGCTAATTCTATACTACTCTTTATTTATGAAATGCACTAAGATAACCTAGCATGCTTTCTACAATGTTTAGTTTTGTTTTGAAATTGTGAATTAACATAACATTATAGTACTCTCTTTTTGATAACATTCATCCATGATTGGTTAATTTATTATTGATTTTAAAATGTTTACAAAACATCCTCTTTATAAAATTAAACTCCTATATTTTTTAATCATCATGACTTACAAACGATGTTTGCTTGTATTTTTTCTAAGTCTTCCGCAACTTTACATTTATGCTACAAACTCTGATTTATGAAAATATTTTGAAACTCAAACTCTGATCTATTTCAATGAAAAGAATTCTACAACTCCTTCTCATTTCATTCTCTACAAGCTCGATCATGCTTTTATCTTATTATGAACTTTTTAGTGGTGTCTCCTTACCCGCTTTTGCTAATAACAAAAGGGGGAGAACTAACATGATAAATATTAATCTGCTATTAAACTATAATGCTTAATTAAGATGATAGCTTACATATTAGGAGAACATTCACTTAGGGGGAGCATGTATTTAGGGGGAGCAATTCTAAAAATGCTAAATGCTAAAATTATCCTAAGTCATCACTCTCTCACACACACAAGTATGTTTCTTCATGCCTATATATTAATGCTCTGATTTATCATTAATGGATTTGTTATTATCAAAAGGGGGAGTTTGTTGGAACATGGTCTTCCGCATCTTGTGTATTTGATCTCCTAGGTTTGAAAATAACAAATCCTATGTGTATTTGATCTTGTGTGTTTAAGTGTGCAGGATAACAAAGTGCACATGACTCAAGGATTACATAAGAAGGTTGCCCCCAAAGTTGAGCAAACAAATCCAATACATCTACTAGCGCTGGCGGTAGTACTAACGCAGGCGCTAGCTGCCGTTCGACGAATTCCTGTTCGATGAAATATTGGCTCGAAGCGAAATTGCCGGGAGAACTTATAGAAGGAGATAGTGCCAGGCGATAGCCGATAGCGCAGGCGATAGCGAGGAACACAGTTGGCAAGGGGGAATTGTTTCCTCGGATTGAAGATTCTGCCGCGCAGAATGTGTCCTAATATGGGATAGCGCCGGCGGTAGCACTAGCGCAGTGTAACACCCTGCCAGTACGAAAAGTATAACAGCAGGTCCGGCCGGGACCCCACGCCATACAAACCACACTAGCTAGGAGTTAAAAGGTGATAACCAGAAAAGTAACTACAAAATGAGAGTACAAAAACGTAAGCGGAAGCATTAATTAAACCATTTCAAAAGACATGTCCACTATCATAGGAATGAGTCCAGAAGTAAGAGTTACGGCCTTAGGGCCTTACATCAAATCAACGTACAAAACTCCAAAAAGGCATACATCGGCACGCAGGCCGGCAATACGTGAGAAAACAGGAAAAAGGCTGGCCTTCGAGGGCCAACGCAGCAAAAGGGTCAACGCCCGCTACTTCCCGCTAGGCTCACCTGCACCTGCATAAGAACATTCCACCAAGCGGTGGCAAACAAAGTAACGGTCAGCACAGCTGACCAAATTATAACGACCCCACCCCTTTCCCGGGGTGGCGGAGCTTCTACCCTGCAAGCAAGCTATACTAGCACAAATACTAGTATACAGAAGGTGCAACTACACAAGGTGAGGTTTCAAGCACAAACAATCTTCTAGGTTGAGCATCAAAAAGAAGGGAACCTAGGTATGCACATGATGTTGGTTGGGTTCACCCGAAGGTTCCCCACAACCACCTAAGCAATCGCATGAGGCTAATCATAATATCAAATTCACAACACTCCACCCTAAGGGTCACAACCTTAGGTGGGAAACAAGAGCTTTTGGTCGGTCTAGGTATGACACCTTCCCCGACCTCTCCCATGATCACACGGCTTTCATGAGGAAGGGACCTCTCGCCGATCTGCATGGAAACGGGTTCAGTTTAGCTTTGCCCGTGCTCTAATCGTCGCGATCTATCGCACGACGCGGGTACGGCTTCACCTCGGCCCGTAAGGGTTTAGCACTTTCAAGTGCTACACAAAATATACGCTACGCACCTAACCCCTTCACAAGGATCTAGGCTTCGCGAATTCTCAACAAGGGAGCTACATACGCTCCGCAACAATTTCGTGGTGAAGGTTTGCCTTCATTCAAACCTCAAAGCATGGGGCTTTCGTTAGGATCTTCACAAGACGCCTACACTTAACTCCCGCAATACTATAGGTGAGTTCACGGAGTCATTCTCCGGCACGCATTCTAGGCCTAACCTAAATGCAACGTCGCAAATCAAGCATCACCGATTCGGGCTCATGGCCACGAATAGGTTTCACACACAATGCCTAAATCCGCACGACTACCGGATTTTCTACATGCAATATGCCGGGGACGGACACAATCTACCCGGAGTTCCGAAGAACTTGAGGAAATCCTACACTTCACCCATTTGGTGAAAGAGATACCTCATGCAAACGAAGAAAGAGGAATAAATGGACAAATACAAGTCCAAAGTTTGGGAGGAAGAATCGTTACCCTAGACGTGTTCTTCTTCGCCATGGATCCGAGATTCTACGCGGAGGGAAAGAACCGCACCGGGCTGCACTCTCCGGATCCGGAAACGGCTCGCGAAACGGAGCTCCGGAGCTCCGTCAATGGCGAAATCTCCTCTTCTTCTTCCTTGCCCCCTTCTCCTTCCTCTAGCCTAGGAGAGAGAAACACTATGAAAATATGAGGGTTTAATCCCTCTCCAAAGCCCTAAGACCCCCCAGCAACAAATCCCAGCCGTTGGATCGAATTCCAAGAAATTTGATCGGTCGGATCTTCTTCTCCGCTCAAAATCGCGGAACAGAATAAACAGGGCGCACGATCACAGGCGCACGGTCAGTGGTCGTGCGCGACGAGGGCAATGGTCGTGCGCACTATCCGGGACAGAACTCTGAATTCTTGCGAATAAGCGCACGATCGCTGGCGCACGATCACTGGTCGTGCGCGAAGAGGGAAATGGTCGTGCGCACTGTCCGAGACAGAACTCGATTCTCTTCTGAATTAACGCACGATCGCTGGCACACGATCACTGGTCGTGCGCGATGAGGCCACTGATCGTGCGCTAAGAGCAGACAGGGAAAATTCTAGCCTGCTTCATGTGCCGCACTACCACTCCGCCTACTTCGCGGAACTACCAGATTTGGGGTGTTACACGCAGGCGCTAGCGCTGAGGATATAAAAAGGACTCCTCTCCTCTCGTTTCATACACACATTAGAGAGATATCAGAGAGAGGTAGAGTGCCAGAATTCCATAGGCTATCTTGGTCGAAAGTTGATGTCCTACCAAAGTTCTGCAAACTTCTGAAGGAGAATCTCATCACGCCGGATCCAAACGAAGTCCGCTTCTACAACGCTTATTCTACAGCGGATCTTCGCCTCCGACTTCAGAAGGGAGTTATTATTTATTTTCATTTCATATTCTTCTTGTAAACGGTTAGAGAAATCGACTCGTGTTGGCGACTAGGTCTGGGTAGGACTTAGGTGGAAACTCGCCTTGTGTCGGCGACTAGATCTAGGCTAGGTCTAGGGGGTGCTCGAGGCCACATCCGGCGAAGGGTTGGCTAGAGTGGCTTGAGGCCGAATCCGGGGAGGATAGGCTAGGGCCACCGGTTCGTGGGGAAGCGAGTCGGGATAGAAAACAAAAAGGAGTCTTTTTCTATTAGCTTTGATTTCTAGCTTCGATAAGAGATCAAGTTTTGTAATCATGCTTCTCAAGTTAATAAAATCTTGTCTTTATTTTTACTTCACTTGATATGTCTTGATCTTCTTTAGTTTAATAATCAAAGTTTTTTCTAAAATATTCAAAATATATCAAAAGTTTTTAAAACCCTTATTCACCCCCCCCCCCCTCTAAGGGCGCCTACCGATCCAACAAGTTTGACGAACCCGTCTCAGCGGTCGAAGAATTTGTCTAAGTGCAGCGCTCGACTAATATATTTTGCTCAAGATCAGCGGTCGACGAATTTATTCAGGCTCAGCGGTCGACGAATACTTCCGTTCGACGAACTCCAGTCTGCGTTCGGCGAGCACCTTCAGATCAACAAAATTAATTATTCTAGAAAGATTCAATTGAGGTCGACGAAGTAAATGTTGTGTTCGACGAAAATCTTGAGGTCGACGAATCTGCGTTCGATGAATTTTGTTCAGATCGAAGAATTATTATTTAAGTTCAGAAATTTCAGAAGAATTATATTCATTCCATTCTCTGAACTCAGATCGACTAACAGCAATGACTCTTTCCATCAGATCAAGTAAGGAAAGTATATTTCCTTTATTATGTAAGTTATAGCCGTTGACATTTCCTCGAAAAAGGACATATTCATGGAAAAGGAAAGAATTAAACCGCGCAGCAGTTTTATGTTTTCAAAATAACTCTTCAGCGTTTTATATTCCTTAATATAAGGAATCTGCAATTAATGTCTGTCAGAGATTTTCAAAAGAAAAGGAAAGAAGATATAGCAGATTAAAAATACAGCTTTCACGACAGATCAAATATAGAATAGATTACATATTGCTGTACAAAAAACGACAGAAAAAGAAAGAAATATACAGGAAGAACAGAAGAACAAAATCACATACTTCTTCTTCTTCCTTCTCAACATTTTTTCAGAGAACAGATCTTCATCTTCTTCCTCTTTAGCAGCACACTTTTTCTGAGAACATTTTCAACACTATCTCTCAGATTTCCTGCTGCAAAATAAGAATCTAGAAATGAGAAAGCTTCAGGAAGAGAAGAGAAAGAAGAACAAAAAGAACATCATCTTCTTCTTCCTCAACAGCAGCAACTTCATTCAACTGAGAACAATATCAACATTATTCTCTCAGTCATTAGCTGCAAGTGTAGATCTTTCAAAAGAGCAACAAAAATCTGAAGAACTCTTTCTTCCAGATCTATCTGCTACAGGAAGATCACTTCTTCAAAGAGAAAGCTCCAGCCATTCAACTGTCAAACATCTTCAATCAGACAGAGGAGCCTTTCTACAACATCAAATCCACTAGAGTCTTCTCTATACATCTTGACAGAGAAGAACATCTAAACCCCTCTCTATCCCATTCTGTATAGGGTTAAAACTCCCTTCAAAAGTTTACCCCATTGGTGGCAAGACACCTGATCAAAAAATCTAGTTGGTTTTTGGGCACCTTATCAAAAGCTCATTGTTGTGAGGGCACTTGATCAAAAATCCTAGTGGATTCCTACCAAGGGTGGTAGAAGAGTAGACGTACCCATGTTTAGTGGGGAACTACTATAGCTCCTTGTGTCCTTTGTGTTTGATTTCTTTTCTGTGTTGTGCTGTGTGCTGTTTTCATTATTCATTTTATTTCAGTTTTTATTTATCACTCACTCTATACACATATACTTATATCAGTATTTTCAATTCCGCTATAAAACTAAGGGAAAAGTTTTAAACTCTATTCACCCCCCCTCTAGAGTTAATTTAAGATCAAACCTCAACTTTTAATTGGTATCAGAGGGCTGTTGATCTTATTTACAGGCTAACACCTGGATCACAAAGATCAATTAGATCTTAAATTATTTTAGAGTTTTTATTTCATTTATTTTCTGTTAAAAACTCATGGCACAAAACAAAAAGTATTCTAGCACAAGACCTCCTATGTGCAATATCAGTAAGTTTGCACTGTGGAAAGCAAGGATTAGGTTATATATGAACTCAATTGATGAAGAAATTTTTAATGTGATTTTGACAGGGCCTCCAACACCTACATCAACAGCAAGTACTGGAACCACTACTAACAACAATGCTGTCCCACCTCCTGAATAGACTGAAGCCCAGAAAAAGCAAAGGAGTGCTGATGCAAAAGCCATGAACATTCTGGCTCAAACAATGTCTGATGACATTTTTCAAAGAGTGGTGGAATGCACCTCAGCAAGAGAAATATGGATTTCTCTCAACAACATGGTTGAGGGATCTGCTGATGAAAGGAAGGACAGGAGATCACATCTTATTTCTCAGTATGAGAATTTTAAGAAAGGAGAAAATGAAACAATAGCTGATATGTACAATAGGCTCAGCCTCATAATAAATGAGCTGAAGACCTTGGATAAAGTGATCTCTAACACTGAGATCAATGATAAGATTCTTATGTGCTTCCCCAACACATGGGATTCTAGAATCTGGTCAATCAAGGAAGCTAGAAGCTTCAATGAGATTACCACTGAAACTTTGTTGGGCAAGCTCAAATCCTATGAGCAGCTCATCAAATCCAGGGAAGCTGAATCATATACTTCATCTCCAGCAATAAAGAGAGAAAAGAATATTGCTTTCAAAGCAGCTGATGAAGAAGAAATATCTGCAAGGGATGAGGAGTTCATGAGCCTACTTGCCCAAAGATTCTATAAGATGGCAAGAAAAGACTTCAGGAAAAAGTCATGCAGGACCCATGAAAAGCCAAGGTATGACAAGTCAAATTCTAAAGAAATCATTTGTTATGGTTGCAGGAAACCTGGACATATTCTGCCAGATTGTCCAGAAAATCAGAAGAAGGAGAAGAGAAAAGAAAAAGAAGAAAGAAGACACTCCAGCAAGTCTTCCTCCCACAAGCACAAAAAGAAGGGAAGAGGATTTGTAGCAGAAACCTGGAGTGAAACTAAATCAGAACAGTCATCCAGTTCTTCAGATGATGAAGAAGAAACAAAAGAAAATGACCAATGCTTGATGGCAATTTATGACTCAAGCAGTGAGTCAGCAGATGCATCATCATCCAGTGATGATGAAGATAATGAAGAAGAGAAGAACTTCTGCATGATGGAAATCAATGCCTCAGCCAACAATTCTGATGAAGAAGGATAAGAACCATAAGCAGAAATTGATGCAGATCAGGTAATATCTAACTTGATTTTACTTCAGTTGAATTCAAAGCTGAATTCAAGGTTCTTTGCTTAGACTTACTAAAATCTGAGAAAGAAATAATCTCACTCAGACATAAGCTAGCTGAAATGAATCAAATAAGTGAAGAAAATGTAAATCTTAAGAAAGATTTGGCTGCCTCCAGGGAACATATTGTTCTCATTGAGAGCAAGTTGTCTGAAGTCAAAACGTTTGAAGAATCCCTAAATGGGAGAAGCATCAAACTGATGGACATTACAAGCACAGTAAATGCTAGACTTAATAGCAAACTAGGATTGGGTGCTTCATCAAGTGAGCAACATCTGATTAAGAAGAATATATTATCTACACCTATAAAATTCATCTCTGCTAAGAGCAAAGAGGTTGTAGGAATAAATAAAAACATTTCAAGTAAGACTGTCGAGAATTGCAGAATTCAGCAGAATTCATCGAACGGAGCTCGATGAAATGTAACCACTTCGTCGAACGGAGCTCGACGAACTCTTAAGACAGATTTTTAATATAGTCATTATATGAATGGGGCTCGACGAACTCAGCCAAATTCATCGAACAGAAACTATACAGCAAATCTGAATAATTTTCATTCTTCACATTCTATCAATCCTTTCACTGAATGAATAATACCTCCAAGGAGATATCATCCACAAGGTTACAAGGACCAACCTGAAATGTCTTTTATTTCAGATTTTTGTGGAAATACAAAAAGACCCAAGGTAATCTGGGTCAAGAACAAATAGATTGTTTTCTTGTTTTTGCAGGTACACAGCTGTCCAAGAATAAATGAAAAATGGTATTTGGACAGTGGTTGTTCAAAATATATGACAGGGAACAAGGCCAACATGAACAACTACAAGGCAAAGCTTGGACCAAAAGTTATATTTGGAGACTCCAACTGTGGACAGACCAAAGGCTATGGAAAAGTCAAGGTTGGAGAAGTCACCTTCAAAGAGGTAGCTTATGTCAAGGGACTGAAGCACAACCTCATCAGCATAAGCCAATTATGTGATGAAGGGTATCAGGTAACCTTTAATAAATTGAAATGCCTTATTAAATCTGCTGATAATGTTATTGTTTTATCAGGTATTAGGCAGGGTAATATATATTTAGTAAATTTCAATTCATCTACATCAGAAATTTGTTTATTTAATGAATTAAGCAAACCTAGTGAACTTTGGCATAAGAGATTAGGACATGTAAACCTTAGGAACATTGCTAAATTATATAAGGACAATATTGTTAGAGGTTTACCTTTAGGTTCATACAAGAAAGAGGGTCTTTGTAGGGCATGTCAACTAAGCAAGCAAACAAAAAATAGTTATAAATCATTATCTAAAAGTGATTCACCTAGAATCTTATATTTGCCACATATGGACCTTTTTGGACCTATTGCAACAAAGATTTTAGGGGGGAAGTCTTACACTCTAGTTATTGTAGATGACTTCTCTAGATTCACTTGGGTGTTCTTCTTGAGAGAAAAGTCAGATAACTTTAAAGTTCTTACAGATTTTCTTAAGAGCATAATGATTGAGTACTCTACTGAAGTTGCATTGATCAGAAGTGATCATGGCACTGAGTTTGAGTCTCTTCTTATGCAAGAATTCTGTGAGAAGGAAGGTATCAGGCATTGCTTCTCAGCTCCTAGAACTCCTCAACAAAATGAGGTAGTTGAAAGGAAAAATAGAACTCTAATTGAATCAGCAAGAACATTGCTTGCAGATGCTAATTTGCCACTATCTTTTTGGGCAGAGGCTGTTAGCACAACAAACTATGTATTGAATAGAAGTTTGATACACAAACTTAAGGGTAAGACTCCTTATGAATCACTTAAAGGGAAGAAACCTAAAGTTAGCTATTTTAGAGCATTTGGTTGTAAATGTTTTGTTCACAATAATGATAAGAAATACCTTAGGAAATTTGAACCAAAATCTGAAGAAGGAATTTTCTTAGGCTATTCACTAATCAGCAAAGCATATAGGATTTATAATAAATCTTCTCTTAAAATTGAAGAATCTATGCATGTTTCCTTTGATGAAACTAATATGTTTTATAAGGAGAAGAATTCTTCTACCAAAGAAAGCTTGCAGGTACCTGCACTTTGTGAGCAGCTAGATCAATTAGATCTACAGAAAGAAGGATTTCTAAATTCTTTACAGCAGAATGCTGAAGAAAGTGAAGAGGAAAATCACCCAGATTTTGTTGACAGTTCAAATCAGATAACAACAGATCATCCTCCACAGGATATATCAGCTGAACAAATTCCCCAAGTGGAAATTATTGCTGAACCCACTCCAACTGTTGATCACATCACAGTTAGAGATCACCCAATATCTCAAATTATTGGTGATATTTCAGCAGGTGTGCAAACAAGGCATCAAGTAAATCAGAATATGATGCACACTTGTTTTCTCTCTCAGATTGAACCTCAATCCCTACAAGATGCAGAACAAGATCCCAACTGGATCATTGATATGCAAGAGGAGCTCAATTAGTTCGAGACAAACAAAGTTTGGGATTTGGTTCCTAGACCAAAAGACCATCCAGTGATTGGCACCAAATGGGTCTACAGGAATAAGCTAGATGCAGAAGGCAACATTGTGAGAAACAAAGCTAGATTAGTAGCTCAAGGATACTCGTAAGAAGAAGGAATAGACTATGATCAAACTTTTGCACCAGTTGCAGGGTTAGAAGCAATAAGAATTTTCCTTGCATTTGCTGCATACAAGAAATTCAAAGTTTATCAAATGGATGTAAAAAGTGCATTCCTGAATGAAGAAATCAAAGAAGAAGTCTATGTGGAACAACCACCAGGTTTCATCTCTCCAACTCATTCCTCTTTTGTATTTAAGCTTAAGAAAGCTCTCTATGGCCCCAAACAAGCTCTTAGAGCATGGTATGAGACTTTAGCTAGTTTTCTTTTAGAGAATAAATTCTGTAAAGACATAGTAGACAAAACTTTTTTTTCAGGATACATAAAAATCAAACATTGCTAGTTTAAATATATGTAGATGATATCATATTTGGCTCTACTGATTCAAATTTGTGCAAAAGATTTTCTAATCTGATGCAATCTAAATTTGAAATGAGTAGTATGGGTGAGCTATCATACTTCCTTGGTCTTCAAGTGAAGCAAACTCCAAATGGAATCTTCATATCCCAATCTAAGTATGCTAAGGAATTAGTGAAAAGATTTGGTATGTCTGATTCTTCCACCATGAAAACACCCATGCCCTCTAATGCTGTTGTTGATGCTGATGAATCAGGGAAACCTGTTGATCAGAAGGTATATAGAGCAGTTGTTGGCTCTTTAATTTATTTAACAGCTAGTAGGCCTAATTAATGTTTGTCACATGCATTTGTGCTAGATTCCAAGTTAACCCCAAAGAATGTCATCTAATTTTACTAAAAAGAATTTTAAGATATATAAAGGGTTGCCCTAATCTAGGACTTTGGTATCCAACAGCATCTGAATTTGAATTAACTGGATTCTCAGATTCAGATTATGCTGGATGCAGAGTAGACAGGAAAAGCACATCAGGAACTTGTCAGTTTCTTGGTGATAGGCTTGTGTCTTGGTTTTGTAAGAAGCAAATATCTGTGTCTACATCAACAGCTGAAGCTGAATATATAGCTGCAGGCAGTTGCTGCTCACAGATATTGTGGATACAAAATCAGCTCCTAGACTATGGTGTCAACTTAAATATAGTGACGAACCCCCTTTGAAAAAAAATAGTGACGAACCCCCTTTGAAAACACATGTTGAAATTCGTCTAATTATATTATTTTAATGGAAGTTATGGGATAATCATAATTTTCGTTTGGATGACCATGCAATGCCACAAAGAAGATCTTCTGCCTGGAGTAAATCCAGATGGCACAGACTAAGGCTCCGTTTGGCACGTCGGTAGCGATCGTGAGCGCGAAGGTTATAAACCGTGGTTATGAACTGTCGTTCTTTTTTTGTTCAAAACTAGTTTACTTGATGGTGGTCATAACCATTGCCACGTCAAACATACATTCTACGACGGTTTTGTTTTCGTCTAAACTCATCGGGGTAAAAACACCGCGCGCAGCCTACGAGGATTTATAATTTGATAAATAGTTTTAAAATTTTATTTTTTGTTATTACGAGAGATTTTTTGAGGATTTATAAAATCATATTTACAACCAATTTTTATCATTTGGCAAGAAGATTGTATTTGACCACAAATTTTGAGTGCAGCACTAATTTCTTTATTGTTAGAGCGAACGGAAAAAACTGCCTATGCCCTGTGCAAATTTACAATGTGCGTTTAACCAATAATGAACCATATTGAACCGCGCGCTTATAATAATACGAGTAGTTTGGTACGGAGAAACCTCATGACTCGAGCGACCATACCGTCATTCTTCTTCTCTTTATAGTGTGTGGTGACGATCGGATCCATAGCCTAGTTGGATGTTCTCTCTCTCGGGGGAAACTGCGCGGATGATGATATGCAACAGAAGGTTAATTTCGATGCTTTTTCCGAGTGAGAGGACATCGAGCGAGGTTTCGGTTAGACACTTTGATTAGAAAAGTCATTGAAATCACAAGCAAAGATATTTTATTATTGTTATTTATATTATGTATATATTCATTTAATTGTGGATACAAAATCAGCTGAATATATAGCTGCACGCAGTTGCTGCTCACAGATATTGTGGATACAAAATCAGCTCCTAGACTATGGTGTCAACTTAAATATAGTGACGAACCCACTTTGAAAAGGAAGGATCATGGGCATATGCACAGTGTGTAACGATTCTTTTTCAATCTCAAATGTTTTATTTGTAGATGGCTTAAAACATAATTTAATTTCAATTAGTCAATTATGTGATATAGGCTTAAATGTATTATTTGAATCATCTAAAAATCTTTGCAAAATTATAAATTTTAAAACAAATGATGTCGTACTCACCGCACCTAGAATGCATAATGTTTATATGATTACTTTTAATGATCTTTCAAATTCTTCTTTAACATGTTTTATTTCTCAAAATGAAGAATTAGAACTTTGGCATAGACGTCTTGGTCACTCTAGCACCAAGCTTATTTTGAAATTATCAAAAGATAAATTAATTAAATGTTTACCTATGCTTAATGGTAATTTATCTTCTCTTTGTATGCCTTGCCAAAAAGGAAAGTTTTCAAAAAATTCATTTAAAAGCAAAATTGTAATTTCTACTTCTAGACACTTCAATTAATTCATATGGATCTATTTGGACCGGTTAGCACTTCAAGTCTAGGTGGTAGAAAATATACTTTTGTAATAATTGATGATTATTCTAGATTTTGTTGGACTTTATTTCTATCTTCCAAATCCGATGCATTTCTTGAATTTACAAAACTATGCATTCGTATTCAAAACGAATTTGATTTAAAAATTAAATGCATACGCTCGGATCATGGAGGAAATTTTGAAAATGATAAATTTTCTTCTTTTTGTAATGATTTAGGAATTAAACATGAATTTTCCGCTCCTCGCACCCCACAACAAAATGGTGTAGTGGAGAGGAAAAATAGAACCCTTCAAGAGCTAGCACGTACTATGCTTTGTGAATATGGGTTGCCTAAATCATTTTGGGCCGAAGCAGTTAATACTTCTTGTTATATCATTAATCGTGTCATGCTTCGATCTATTTTAAAATTGACACCTTATGAGCTTTACTTTAAAAGAAAACCTAATGTATCTTATTTTCATGTCTTTGGTTGTAAGTGTTTTATTTTAAACACTAGAGATGCACTAGGAAAATTTGATGAAAAATGTGATGAGGGAATTTTCATTGGGTACTCTTCAACTAGTAAGGCTTATAGAATTTATAATAAATGAACTAAAATAGTTGAAGAGTCTATACATGTAAGGTTTGATGAGTTTGTCCCTTTTGTAGATACTAATTATACATGAAATGAAGACGAACCCCTTTCCCCTTTAGAGCATAAGGATTATGCATCGCTTGGAGAAAAAGAAGAAAAAAAAAAGAGGAGAAAGAAGATGAGATAGTAGAATATGTTCCTCCAAGCGTGTTGCAGTTTACTAAGGATCATCCAAAGGAGCTTGAGATAGGAGAACCATTAAAAGGGGTAAGTACTTCTTCTTTACATGAGTCTTTTTCCAACCTTTACTTTGTATCCGAAATAGAACCAAAAAATGTTTCAATCGCTTTAAATGATGAATTTTGGTTTTTAGCTATGAATGATAAATTAAATCAATTTGAATGGAATAAGGTTTGGAATTTAGTAGAGAGGCCATCTAATCATCCAGTTATATGAGTCAAATGGATTTTCAAAAACAAACTAGATGGTGACTCTAAAATTATAAGGAATAAAGCTAGAGTAGTTGCACAAAGGTATTCACAAATCGAGGGGTAGATTTTGATATAACTTTTGCACCCATTGCTCGCCTAGAATAAATTAGAATATTTCTTGCATTTGCGAGTTTTAAAAGATTTAAACTATTTCAAATGGATGTTAAAAGTGCATTTTTAAACGGGATTATAAAAGAAGAAGTTTATGTAGAACAACCCCCCCAGTTTTGTGAGTGAAAAATTTCCGAGCCATGTGTATAAATTAAAGAAAGTGCTTTATGGATTGAAGCAAGAGCCACGTGCTTGGTATGATAGATTGACCTTATTTTTTATAAGGCACGGTTATAAAATGGGAAGTGCGGATAATACACTCTTCATTAAGCATGTAGATAATGATTTGATTATATTGCAAATTTATGTTGATGATATCATTTTTGGAGCCACTAATGAAGAGTTATGTAATGAAGTAATTTTAGTGATGAAAAATTAATTTGAAATGAGCTTGGTAGGAGAACTCACTTATTTTCTAGGATTTCAAATCTCACAAAAACAAGATGGTATATTTATTTGTCAAACTAAATATGATCACGATATTCTTAAAAGATTTGGATTTGAAAACCTAAAACAAGCTAATACACTAATGAGTGCATCACTAAAATTAGGAAAAGATGAAGTCAATATTTCTATTGATCAAACATTATATAGAGGAATGATAGGCTCATTACTTTATTTAAGTGCATTTAGACCCGATATTTTGTTTTCTGTTTGTTTATGTGCTAGATTTCAAGCTAACCCAAAAGATTCACATTTGAAATCGGTTAAATGTATTTTTAGATATCTAATGGGAACATCTAGATTAGGCTTATGGTATCCTCATAATGATTGTTTTCTTTTACACCATTTTTCTGATTCGGACTATGCAGGATGTTCATAAGATCGTAAGAGCACTAGTGACACGTGTCATTTTATAGGCCCTTCACTCATATCATGGTCGAGTAGGAAATAGAATTCTATTTCCCTCTCCAGCACCGAGGCCGAATATATCGCACTAGGTAGTTGTTGTGAACAAGCCTTATGGATGACCCAAACGTTAGAAGACTTTGGTGTTCATCTAAATAACATAGAATTAAAGTGTGACAACAAGAGTGTTATAGATCTCACAAACAATCTCATACATCACTTTAGATCGAAACATATAGATGTCCGGCATCATTTTATTAGAGATCATATTAAGAAGGAACATGTTAAAATTAGCTTTATAGGGACTGAATTACAACTTGCCGACATATTTACCAAACCTCTACCCGATGCACATTTTCACATGCTTATGATTGAACTAGGTGTCTTAGAACTGTCTCTTTAAACCCTATAAAAGCTATAAAAATTGTCTTATATTTTAGTTTGCATTTAAAAAAAAAGTGAAAACACTTACAAAACCACCAAAAACATGCTAAAAGAGCCTTCAAATCAACTCCATAATGTCTGAAATTTCAACTGTAAGAAGGTCTCTTTCTCATACAAATGAATCATGAAAAAGTTTTTTCAAAAAAATCAAAATTTAGTGTTCTGTCTCGGAGTTAAGAAGCTAACGTCTGGCGTTAGCTCCTTTGCTCCAAATTTTTTTTTTTTGAATAATTTATGGTATTATTTTAATGTTTTGTGTGTGTTTTATTTCTCTGTTTGTAAAAAGTTTTCTATCTTTTTATTTCCTTTAAAACAAAATTTTATTTCTTTTCAAAAAAAATATATATTTTTGCATGCATTATTTTGGTTGTATCTCTTTGGCATAGAATATCATTTACTGAAAGGGCTATTAAATTCGGCTATGTTTTCCAGAGAATATATATAAAAAACAAATACGAAATTACAAAACAATTTCAAAGAACAAATTTTTTTTTGTGTGTGTTTATTGTTAAGTACATATATCAACATTCAAAAATTTTAAAAAACAAAATGATTGTTATTCATTTCCATTGTCAAGGATGATTAATTATATCAATTAAAGATTAAATACCATGTTTAATTTAACTTTCAAGTTTCTTAAAAACATTGTCTTATATTTGTCATACCTTGAATAATATCTTAATAATGTGCAAAGAATTTGGTTATAGATTACATGTGTAGAAATGTTTTTACATGTCTCTAAGTATGAGTAAAGTTTTTATCTTTGATAATGATTTTCTCACTTACACTTTTTTGTTAATCTACATATGTTTTAAATCTTATTGCATGATTGTGTAGTATAAGAACTTCCTTTGAATCTCATAAATAGTTTACCTACACAACATTGAATTCTTTATCAAATTCTTTATTTTTCATGCACTTGTGATTAGAGAAATGTGGTTTAAAATGTTATGTTTGCAAATCAAGTGAATTCGGAGTCCTTAGTCACTAAACTAAAAAGCAAATAATAAATGACAAGGAAAACTCCACCAAGCACTACTCACCCACCTGATAAATCTTAATGAGCATTGTGAGGTTGAGCACCTTGGCTAAGGAATTGTAAAGTGTCTTGTAGCAAACAATTTATACACCACTTCTCTTAGTACACTAGATCACAAAAAATGGAAATAAAGCTAAAAGGTATAAAAGTGATCCCCAAGCACTACTTTGCACCTGGATAAGTCTTAATAAGCATTGAGTGTGCAAAGCACCTTGGTAGTTGTACTCTTTATTTATGTGTATGGAAATTTGTGGAAGTAAAGTTATTTATGTTCACTTCAAGTTATGCTCTTACATAACATATTTTCATGTGATTTGATTTATACACTTGTATACTTTATCAAAACACCCTTATTGAACACATCATTATCATTTATAAGACTTCCAATCTTGAGAATTGGGCCTAAAGATTATCTACACTATTCTCTATAATCATGAGTAAATGCACTAGATAGCAACGCATGATTTTTTTTCAATGTTTATGTTTGCTTGAAATGCAAATTAACTTACATTGTCAAGATATCTTTACTTGATATTATATAATCTTGCTTGCTAATTTTAAATTCGAATTTCAAATGAACTTGCAACTTTTGTAATTCAAGCATCTACTTATTTCATTCAAACGCTTATTATACACTTGTATTTCAATTTTTTTTTATAAAAATATGCTTCATAATTGCTTTCGCTGTGTTCACTGTTTTCCAAAACGTTGCTAGTATTTCTACGTGATGCATAATATTTTATATTGCTAATACTCTAACCCACCTCATTTTGATTATAACAAAAGGGGGAGAATAAATTGAAGATATGAGAAATCTATTATTTAGGTGGAGTAAAATAGAAAATGCATTCATGTAGGGGGAGCATCCATATAGGGGGAGTATGCATATTATCACGCTTAACATATATACTATAAACACAACTCTAATTATGTTTTATTTCTTATTAGTGGATTTGTTATTATCAAAAGGGGGGATTGTTGGAGCTTTTGTTCCACATCTCTTAGTTTGAGAATAACAAATCACACTATGTATTTGATCTTGCTTGTGTTTATAGTGTGCATGTACTATAGTTAAATAACCATATATATAGGATGCTGATTGATGATGATTCTCTGAAAAGAGTGTTAACTCCCCGCATTAACAAGTTAACACCCAACGTTAACTTATCGTTGAAGAGGGATGATGTCGAGAAGGGAATGACATGGAGAAGATATTCCGTCGAGAAGCCAGAGACAATGCCAGCATTGACTCTTAACGCCCGCGTTGAGTCCACGAATCTTCCATGATCCCGACGGTTACATGATCTCAGCCACGACAGTGCATGCTCACTAATGCTGGCATTAAATCTTAACGCCGCGCGTCAGCTTCCATGCCTATTTAAAGAATTGATTTCATTTGATCAAGATTGATGCATTCCAAGCCTTCATTCTATACTTCTGAGAGATCATTTCATCCCGAATTCAGAGAGCACTCCCAACACCAACATTGAGGAACCAGAGTGAGAAGGAGATTTCCAATGGCAAATTTGAAGAAGGATGCTCGCTTCAACTCCAACGTGGTCATGGCGTATCTTCAACATCTCCTTCAGCGCTCTTCAATCTAGGGAATCTTTTATTCTGATTTTTACTTTATCTTTTCATTTTTTTCCTTGTAACGGTAGTGAATTCGCCATCTAGCATGTGATGACTAGGCCGGGTTCAGTTTAGGGGGAAATTCGCCGCCTTGTGCGTGGAGACTAGGTCTAGGGTAGATCTAGGGGGTAGCTAGAGGCCTTATCTGGGGAAAGATAAGCTATAGCCAACCGGTCCTTGGGAGAAGGACCGGTGAAGGAACAAAAAGTGATTTTTAATTTGCCGCCTCTAATTTCAAGCGTTATTGAAATTTTATCCTTGTAATCTTTTTTGTGAAATATAAAATTCTTTTTCATTATATCTATTTTTTCTATAATTGTATTTCATAAAGAAAATCATTTTGAATACTTCTGTAAAAATATTTTCTGGAGAGATAACGCCCGGCGTTAACTATCTAACGCCCGACGTTAACTATCTAACGCCAGACGTTAGCGATAGAACCAAAAAGTCAACTGTTATTTTAAAATCTGACAGTTTATCTCAAAAATAGTAAACCCCTTATTCACCCCCCTCTAAGAGCGCCATCAGATCCAACATGCTTATCAATGGAACTTGCCCCGAGCGCGGCCTAATAAGCCAGCCGAATTATTGAAATTGACACTACTTCTAATTTGACTTTACAAGTTGAGTGCTTAACAAAGCAAGTAGCGAAGATGTCTGCTTCCTCTGCCACTCCTCCTTGGGCTAATAAAATTTTAATTGAAGAGCACGTTGACTACATGGGAAATCCACCTTGGACTTCATATAACCTGAACTCTGCTCCGTACAACAACACCTACAATGCGGGTTATAGGAACCATCCGAATTTCTCGTGGAGCAACCAAGGAAATGTTCAGCGTCCTTTAAATATGAATCAACCTCCTAATCAAGTTCTTAACTTAACTCCCCATCCAAACTTTAATCCACCCAGTTTTCCACCGCAACAGCAAAAGCCCTCTTCGATTGAAGAGGTCTTTGCAAAATATGTTGCAACAAATGAATCGAACATCCGGAACCTCACCGGATCGATCAAAAATTTAGAGAATCAAGTGGGGTAGTTAGCAAAGATGTTCTCCGAGCATCAGCAAGGAGCAATACCGGGAAATACGGAGCCAAATCGAAGGGAGAGCGCGAACGTGATTACACTCTGAAGCCGGAAGGACGTGGTTTCAAAATAGGACGAACCCAAGGTAACTTCCTCTCCTCCTCCTCCTACTCCTATTTTATCGTCAAATTTGCCCGCTACGCTAGCTCCACACTCTTGTAGTTCAAATATTTCGTATCCATCTAAGCTTAGGAACGAGTGCGCTGAGAAAAATTACAAAAAAAAATTAGAAAATTTAAAACAATTTCATATTAATGTACCTGATGTTTAAAATTTATTTGAGAGAGCCGCAAAAGCTTTCTGGGTGTGGGTAGAATTCGGCGGTCTCATTCGAGGCATCTCGCGAGTACTCTGACTTCAAGGAACTGTCCTTTATCCTACTTCGATTAATAGAAGTAACGATTTTTCCTTCTTTCGGAATATCGATGATCACGTCGCTGCGGCGGCGCCGAATTCATTTAATTTTTATAGAAATTAAATGGGGAGTTTTTGCTAGTCTTTGTATCGTTATTATCCATACTAATCAATCGAAAAGGCAAGTACCCCTTGTTGCGTATAGTACAGGATACATTTTTAAAAAATTATCAAGGTCATATTTTTCCACGGATCTCGTCGAGTACTGCTACTTCGAGAATACGGCTATTGTTTTATTGGATAAAAATGTGATTTAAGAAATTAAAATTACCGAAAATGAAAGACAGAAAGAAAGTTACATAATTGAAATTGCGTAATTAAAAGACAAAAATTGAAATTACAGAAAATGAAAGACAGAAGTGCAATCTCTACCGGAATAGGTAGAGGGGAAATAAATGCGTGACCAAGTTCTACCCAAACGGGTAGACGGGAAATAAATGCAGTGCAAGTTCTACCCAAATGGGTAGACGAGAAATAAATGCAGGACGAGTTCTACCCAAACGGGTATACGGGAAATAAATGCAGGACGATAAAAAAAAACTAATGTATAAATGGAAATGCATAAACTATTAATAAAACAAAAACAAAAACAAAAACAAAAATATAAATAAACGAAAACATACACTTAAACATAAACAGAAAATGACGTGTTGGGGAAATGATTTATCTTAACCCCTAAAAATGAGTAGAATATAAATTCTAAGAATGTAAAATTAATCTAAGTAAATATGCGTCGAATAGCATTCGACGCAACGTCGAAGTGTAGTCGTCGTTCCTCTCAGAATGAGTCGAAGTAGCTCTAAACAGAATTTGACGTAACCTATCTCGACGTAACTCTGACTTCTAGTCGACGTATCTAGTGAAGTCGACGCACCTTCCATATTCTCCTCTTGACGTCCAGCCAGTCTGAAATCGACGCTTCCGTCGAATAGTAATCGACGCACGTCGATTCCTATGACAAATTCAAAACACGCCAGATCTCTTTCCTTCTTCTTGTAGATCTGATTCTTATGGAATTACATTATTCTTTTATGGCCGTTCTAAATCAGTCTTTCCTTCTAACTGATTCTTGGCTAAATTGATTAAGTTTATTATGGATATTATTTGAAATCAGAATGATCTCTTTCCTTCTACAGAAATATTGATTATGGAATCTTTCCTCTCTTACTATTTCTCTGACTGCTAATTGATTATTCTCCTATAGTATTCTTTGAACAAACAGAGCTATAAATAAGAGGGAAGTCGGCAGAGAAGAACAAGAAGTGATCCACTCCATACATTTGAAATAGAGGAAAAGCTCCCAAGAGAAAAGTGAGAAAAGCTGAGAGAAGTGATAGTGTGCTGAAGCAAACAACAAGCCTTCTTCTTCTTCTCTTTCTGAAGCCATACTGCTGCAATCTCTGATAGCTCTCATTGAAAGAGAAAAAATCCTACAATCTCCTTCTCACTATAGAAGAGAGATTTCATTCACTATTTCTTGTGCTTCTAATCTTCTTGCTGAGAAGAAGATTCTTTCTTGTTTCAATTACTTCTTCTACTTCTTCTTCTTAACATGTCATGTGTTTTGATTAACTCATATGTATACTTTTATCAAAAACACTATTTTGTACACATCATTTTCACTTGTAAGCCTTCTACTCATGAGAATTGGAGTCTATTGCATATCTACATGTATTCTCTAAATTCTTAAGTAAATGCACTAGATAGCCTTGCATGATCAATGCAATGTATAAGTGTACTTGTTTTCTCAATTTAGAACATTGTATTCTTCCATCTTGACTTGATATCTTGTATCATGCTTACATATTTTTTTCCGCTACGCCATGAGAACTCTGTATTGCATACCTTTCAAAACTAGTATATGGCTATGTTACAACTGAAATTATTTTGTGTACTTAAAATGCTACAACATCTATTTTGTTTTGTCTAAAACTCTTAATCATCTACTATGCTTCACAATTCCTATATAGATGTTCACTTCAAAAAAGTATTTCGTCATGCTTTCCACCTCTTTACTACTTGTACGTCGATCATGAATACGTTATCCCAACAAGTGGTTTCTTTATGTCAAATTCTTCACATTCCTTGTTTTCTCTCTCCTATCTATTGTATTTTTTCTTAAGCATTTCACTCTTTATCATGATCATTCCCTCTCTACCTAGTTATTGCACACTTTTTGTTGGACTACCTCTCCACCCTCTTTTGATAATACCAAAAGGGGGAGAATAACTTTGAAAGAAATTAACATGTTTTGGGGAGTCAAGTTCATAGGAAGTTTTGTTGTAGGGGGAGCATTCACTTAGGGGGAGAATTCATTTAGGGGGAGCATTTGAAGTTGCCTAAATTTTCATGCTATCTATGTTAGCTATCTATTATAAACACAAATTCTTATCAATTGAATTATTTCTTTCTAAGAGGATTGTTATTATCAAAATGGGGAGTTTGTTGGAACATGCTTTCCGCATCTCTTGGTTTGAAAATAACAAATCCTATTGTATTTGATCATACTTGTTTTGTGTTTATAGTATGCAGGATTCCGTGCTTTCAAATCTCCATGGAAATATGTTTTTGTTACTACCGCGCAGCGTTAAGTCTACCACTAGCACTAACAACCGCTGAGAAGAAACCGCTGAGAAGGAAACCTGTGTTCGACGAAATGGATGCTGCGTTCGACGAACTAGAGCTCGACGAAATGAAAATTGCGATCGACGGACTGCATGCTCTACCATAGTGCTCGACGAATTGCATGCTTTACCATGGCACGCTAGCACTACCGCTAGCGCTAGCGTTCGACGAAAATTCGATCGACGAAATTTGAGGCCGGTTCGACAAAGATGCGCCCGAAGAAAAGAAATGTGCTTTACCGCAGAGCGTTAGCACTATCGCTGGCGCTAGCATAAATGGAAACACTTGACGAGAAGGAAATAGTGGAGAAAATGGAATGTCGACGAGACGCTATGTTTGGCAAGTACTATCGCGGTGCGTTAGGTCTAACGCCCGACGGTAGCTTTTGGAAACATCCTGTCTGCAATTGATTGAGGAGCAGATTTGGAAGATGATATTGGCTGAAGGAAGGAAATCTCGCTAACACGGGGAGTTAGCGGTACCGCGGCGCGCTAGTGTTTGGCGCTCAAAATGTTGCCTAAACTACCACGATCCGTGTGCTTCATTGCCTTATGTGGATACCGCGGGGCAGTAGTACTACCGCAGGCGGTAAAGGCCGAATCTATAAAAAGACGCGCGCCTCCTCCGTTGTTGCTTGCTGACACAGAAGAAATTATAGCCACAAATTCAGAGCACTCGTGAGAGCCTTCTCCAAGCAGCCCGAAGAACTCCGCCAACGTTCGTCAATGCAAAGAACTTGAAGACCAATACGATCGCATCTACATCGACATCAAGTTCTACTTTTGAGGGAGTCTTTAGTTTGTGTTTTTTTTTACTTTCAAATTGTAACATTTATATCTTTTGTTCGGTAGAGGAACTCGCCACACGGCGACTAGGGCCTTGCGGGGAATAGGGGGAATTCGCCACACGGCGACTAGTTCTAGGTAGGACTTAAGGAGGAATTCGCCACATGGCGACTGGGTCTACGGGAGTAGATCTAGGGGGTGCTCGAGGCCTTTCTGGTGATAGATTTGCTAGAGCGGCTTGAGACCGTATCTGGGTAGAGATCGGCTAAAGCCAACCGGTTCGTGGGGATACGAGTCAGTATAGAAAACAAAAAGGGTTTTCATATTATTCGCTTTGATTTCTAGCGTCATTGAAATCAGATTTTGTAATCAATTTTATAAATGTTAATCATGTGTTTTCTTGTTTAATAAAATTGACTTCATTTCTAATTTCATTATCTCTTTACTTTTGTTTTAACTTCGATCAAAATATCAAAAGTTTTCTATTATAGTATAAAGTTTTTAAAACCCTTATTCACCACCCCTCTAAGGGCGCCTACAGATCCAACAAAATGGAGATGATGATGAAGAGGATGAGGAGAGCCTTTTTGTGAAGAAGTTCAAAAGATTCATGAAGAATCCGGAAAGGAGAAACACCTTCTGAAAATATTTCATCAAAAAGGGATCTTCATCGAATAAATAGAGAGGTAGCGACGAGGACGATGATGAACGACCACCACCAGAGTGCTACCATTATAGAAAGACCGGACATTTTCGGAGCCAGTGCCCAAAATATCTGAAAGAGCGTAAAGAAAAAGGGCACAAGGGAAAATAGAAGAAGAAGGTCCTAAAAGTGGCTACATGGGATGACTCCTCCTCCGAGGATTCAAGCGGCTCATCCACTAGCGATGAAGAAGTGGCAAATATGTGCCTTATGGGAAAAAGTGACAAGACATCCGAGGATGAATGCAGTTTCCAAAGCGACACTGAGGTAACTCTCCCTACTACTTATGATGATTTATATATTGAATATTTACAAACATGCAAATTTTTTGATAAAAGTTTAAAAGATATTGATCTTCTAAATTCTGAAAATAAACTTTTATTAAAAGAAAACAAAAACTTATCTAAACAATTAGGGAAAGAAAATGTATCTTGCCAAGAGTGCAATCTCTCCTTGGCAAGAGTGAAAGAACTTGAAGAAGCTCTTTCTAAATCCCACACCACTATTGAAATTCTTACTAAGGAGAAGGGGGATTTGGAAAGAACTTTAAAAACCTCTCTTTCTCAAATAAAGGATGGGAAGATGAGTTTTGCGAATCGGTGCGTTATGTTGGTAACAGAAAACACCGCTCTTAAAGCTCGTATTCATGATTTAAATTTGGCTATTAAGAAGTTTGGAGTTGGGCAAAGATCTCTGGACATGATCTTGGCCAACCAATGCCATGGAAGTGCCAAATATGGCCTTGGATATGGCTCTAGAATCTATCGCCAGGCGTTAACTCCTAACGTCGGTGTTAGCTATTGTTGGAACATGGTCTTCCGCATCTCCTAGGTTTCAGAATAACAAATCCTATGTGTATTTGATCTTGTGTGTTCAAGTGTGCGGGTTTACATAGTCCATATGACTCAAGGAGTACTCTTGATGACTGCCCCCAAAATTGAGGCCAAAATTCAAAAAGGCTCACTAGCGCCGGCGGTAGCAATAGCGCCCGGCGCTAGCGATGATTAGCGCGATTCCGGCAGTGTTTTTAGAAAGAGCTAGCGCCCGGCGGTAGCTACTAGCGCTGGCGGTAGCATGGCGCACAAGAGGCATAGAGCAAAATGTTGCCGCAGATTGAAGATCCTGCCGCGCAAAACGTTTCCTAATTTGGGCTAGCGCCGGCGGTAGCGCTAGCGCCGGCGGTAGCGTGAAGGCTATAAATTGGATGCTTTGGCTCCGTCTTCTTCATCCTCCTACAATCCCAAACTCCAGAGCTTCGTGCCACAGCAGAGAGAGGAAGATTCAGAGTGATACTCCCACAAATCCATGAAGGCTTAAGGAGATCCGTGGAGAAGATTTCAACACGCTTCATCATCGTGATGAAAGACCGCATCGACTACGATCATACTCTGCGTCTTCGTCTACTTCTCCAAGAGATCCAAATAGAGGGAATTTTTATATTATTGTCTTTTTCATTTCACATCTTTTCTTGTAATCGTTTAAGTGAAATCGCCTCGTGTTGGCGACTAGGTCTGGGGTAGGACTTAGGGCTGAAATTCGCCTCGTGTTGGCGACTAGATCTAGGCTAGGTCTAGGGGGTGCTCGAGGCCTTTCTGGGGATAGATTGGCTAGAGCGGCTTGAGGCCGTATCTGGGGAGAGATCGGCTAAAGCCAACCGGTTCGTGGGGAAACGAGTCGGTATAGAAAACAAAAAAGAGTTTTTATTATTCGCCTCCGATCTCTAGCGCCATTGAGATCAAGTTTTGTAACACTTATTTAATATCAATAAAGCTTGTCTCTCTTTTTGTTTTACTTGACTTCTTGTTTTATTATTGCAATATTCCAAAGTTTTTTTAAATAAAATATAAAGTTTTTGAAAACCCTTATTCACCCCCCCTCTAAGGGCGCCGACCGATCCAACAAGTGGTATCAGAGCGGTTTTATTCCAATCGGCTTAACAACCGGGAATAATGGCGTCTCATGTTCTCGCTTCAACTAGTGGGGGAAATTTTTGTGAAGAGGAAAAATCACTTGCACCACCTTTATTTGAAGGGACAAATTATAAAGGATGGAAAATCTTAATTGAAAAAAATATTAAAACTTTAGACATCGAAGTTTGGAATTTAGCAATAGCAAGACCCGCAAATGAATCAAATAAAAAAGAACTTCAATTAAATGCAAAAGCTAAACACTATTTATTTTGCGGTCTATCAAATAAAATTTTCAAATTAATATATTGTTTTTCAAGTGCATATAAAGTATGGCATTTTCTTGAAGAAATTTATGATTCTACAGGTATGGAACAATAGCAAGAACCGGAGAATACACAAGCATGCACAACTCTTCAAGAATTCCCTCCTCATGACGAATCAATGGAGCACACATCAAAAGAAAGAGATGAAGCAATCTTACTTTTGGAAAGGAGTGCCAAGAAGAAGACAAAGGAACATTATGCTCAAATCCTCCCTCATCCAAAAGCAATGTAAGGAAATCAAACTTCATCGCTTGTACTTCCATTTCTACTTTACAATTGCTACAAATTACAAAGCGCAAACTTAAGAAACTAAAAAATGCAAATTGCAAATTGCGCTTAGAAAATAAAAATTTAAAAGCAAAAGTTAAAGTAGTATCAAAATCTGATTTATCTAGCTTTACTCATGTCACTTCAATTGAAAATACAAAACATTGTCTTGATTGCAATAATATTAAAGAAAAATTTAAGGAACTTGAAAAAGAAATTATTTTTATAAAAGAACAAAATGAAAAATTACATTTAGAAAATTCATCTTTGATAAATGATTGTGCTAAGTGTAAAGAATATAAAATTGAAATTAAAGAGATGGATGAAACATTTGATGAATATAGAAACAACTATCAAGATCATATTGATTCAATTGTTTCCATTCTTAAAAATAGCACAATCGCTTATAATAAAGCTAGACATAATTTAAAAATTAAAAATGATGAATTAAAATAAAAAATCAACTTACTTATGAAAATTGTAAATACAAATTCACAAAATCAAACAATATCCAAAAGCAAGATGAATACAAATATGAATATCTTACTTAAACCTAATATTGGTGTTGACGCCAGGAAAATCCTGACCTCAAGATTCGGACCAATGCAGCCGGAGGCTACTCGCCCAGCAGTCCAACGAGATGACTTGGCTGGCAACGACGAAGAAGCTAGAAGAGCAACAAACAGGACCCCAGGTGCTGCGGCAGGGAGGTCCCACCACGTACCCAGAAGCTCCGAAGAGACTTCCCCTCCAAGACCAAAGAATGGCCGAGCAGGGTACGAGGAAGGCACCGACTTGGCTAGTACCGGGAGTAGCGGCCAAGTGCGACAGGTTCCAGAAAGCAAGAGCGAGGTTTTTAAAAGCTCAAGTCCAGGTGCCAATCCAAGTACCCCTGGGGTCCTATTTATAGGAAAACCAAGGGGCAGGGGGGGTTTTTATAGCCCACCCCTCGACCCGGCGACTATGGGTTACTCGGCGAGTACCATGCCATAGTCGCCTATCTAGCGAGTATTGGGGACTGCTCGCACACGCCGGGCCCATACTCGCTAGGTCTTCTGTTCCATGCTCGCCAGCCTGGCGAGTATTGGCTGTTTACTCGCCGAGGTCTTCTCCACTTCTGCCTTGAACTGCCGGTCTTTGTGTTGACCTCTTTGACTTTGACTTCTGCCTACGTGGCCTTGGGGGGTCCACCCTCGGAGAATGAGGGTTGTACACAATCCCCGCTCTTTGCGAGTAACGCAGTTGCTCGGAAAGAATCATCCAACCCTTATTCGACGAGCAGCCTTACGGGCGAGTATTAGCTGATAATCGGCATCCCGCTGGTCGACGCTCGAACTCTATAAATAGAGGGGCAAGGGTCTCTGACGGCACGCCCTTTCTGAACTCGCTCAAGATGGTGCGCGACTATGCTGCTGAGGCTAAGGCGGCCATGGCTGGTCTTGTCGGCCTGTTTGATGGTATTTCGCTCCCTCCTCACCCAGATCTTACATCTGGCGACCTTCTATCTTCTAAGAAGAGGAAGAGGCTCGCCCAGAAGAAGAAGAAGAAGGAAAAGAAGAAAGCCGCCGAGGAGGAGGTCGCCGCTCCCTTGGGCGACCAACACCAACAGCTGCTGGACGATCTGGGACTTTCCAATGAGGGCGACTCGCCGGTCACGGAACCTCCTGCTTCTAAGGTCGTCGAGGGGGCGAGCATTCCCGAGACCTCGGCCCAGAATCTGCCGGAGAGCGCTCCTGTGCGAGGTGCGAGTAATATACTCGCCATTGTCAAGTTTTGATTTCTTTCGTCTTGCTTTGCAGAGTTAATCGCCCCTTTTCTGTTTTAACAGAGTCGTCTACCCTTGGCGCTCAGGAGGGTCCTCTGGATGTAGCTCCTCTGAGGTCGTCGCCCATGGTCTCGCCTCGGGGTGGAGGTCGCTCAGGGCGAGTTCTTCACAGCACCTCGCTGGAGAAGAGACCGATGAGCGAGCAACATGCTCCTTTGGCGAGCATCGTGCCTCCGCCTCCACCGCCTTTTCAATCTGTAGAGACGGCGAGCAGCTCGCAGCTGCCCGCGGGTGAACTTCCGCCACCTCCTCCGTTTCCTCCTTCTGCTACCCTTCAGGGCGATCAGCGCCCTTCGACTTCTACTGTGCCTTCGACTCACCAGGGCGAATCCTCGCGCCGTGGCGGGACTGGGGGCTCTTCGGGCTTCTTCGCTCCCAGAGGGGGAGGGTGACCAGGCGATAATCGCGGTCGGGGGAACGCGCCTCCCAGCCGGGATCCGGCGATTGGGGGCTCTTCGCGGCGAGACGACCATCATCGCAGCACATCTCCTCGCCGGGCAAGGGTCTCTCCTCGTCGTCGTTCACGCAGTCCTAGGCCAGGTATTTGGTCGTCATTTTCAATAGTCGCTACTGTCTTCACTTCGCTTTTTGCTTCGTCATCTAAGTTCTAACACTCTTACCTTTTTTGGCAGCTCGCGCCCATACCCCCATTGGAGCCTTGATCGACGCGGTCGGGCTTCCTTCTCGCGAGTACCAGGAGAGGGCTACTTGCGCAATTCTGGAGCTGGAGTCCAAGCTGGAGCGCCTGGCGATTTGTGAGCCTCATCGCCGCCTGTCCGAGGTTGAATCGCGAGTTGAGCGCCTGGCGAGCTCTGACGCTCATCGTCGTTTGACCGAGCTGGAGGTGCGAGTATCGCAGCTGGAAGAGTTCGATACTCGCCTGGCTGGTGCAGAATCTCGCCTTCATACGGTTGGCGACCTGGAGCGCAGACTGGCGAGGATCGAGCATCGCCAACAGCTGCATCATGACGAGTTGGTGGGGATGCGCGCGAGCATGGGCACGGTTGGTCGGCTGGCGAGGATCGAAGACCAACTGCGTCAGGGAGAGGACGCGATGTCTCTGGCCTTTGAGCACTTCAAGCGTGCTCGCAGCATGGGCTTCGTTGGGCGATATCCTCAGCCTCCGGATTTTCAAGCGAATCTCCAAGCACCTCCCTAGACGCTGCTTTTTCTCCATTTTTCTTCTTTCTACGCTATGTCGCCTTTTGGCGAGTAGCTCTGTACTACTGAACTATTGCCTGATTTGATGTAATATTACTTCGGCGAGTATTAGAAAACTCGTCGTTTACTACTTGTTCTGCCTTCTTCTTTCTGTGATGGATTTTATCTTGATTTTTTCTCTATCTTCTTTTATTCTGGCGAGTAGCTACCTGTTCCTCGCCTTATGCATAGCGAGCTTTTTCCGCGCCTTTCCTTGCAGGTCTTCTCGCTTGGGAGGTCGACTTCTTGCTGACGCGCGTTGCTGAGTTTGGCGATTACAACGTAATACTCGCCACCCCCTTATTCCTAATCGCGTCGTCGTGCTCGATACGCCAAGCTACCCGACCACTATAAATAGGGGGGGGGGGGGGGTGGGTGAGTCTTAAATACGCTTTTGGCGATCTTCTGAGCTCTCGCGCGAGTATCTTCCGTCTCCCTTTCCTCTTCGTGCTTTCTTGGATACTCGCCTTTCTTCCCTTCCTTCAAAAGATGGCCGATGAGGCGACCATCCGGCGTGCCAATCACGCCCAGAACTTTGCGGCGACCACCTTCAAGAAGTCGATCACGACTGAGAAGGAGTTGGAGGTCGTCAGGGCGAAGTACCTCCCGCCAGGGTACATCGCTAGGCTTCCTCGCCAGGGAGAGCGACTAAATTCCATCCTGGGTGATGGGCGAGTAATCCCTACTCGCCACTTCGAGGTGGGCCTGCGACTACCACTGTGGACGGAGTTCTCCCAGATACTCCGCTACTTTGGGATAGTCCCCGCCCAGATCAACCCTAACGGGGTGGCGATGATCGTGGGCTTCCTCTGCTATTTGCGTGACCAGGGGATCGCCTTCGACCTTTCCGTCTTTCGGCGAGTATTCAACTTCATGGCGACAGGCGAGGGCGTCATCTTCTTCTGCAGCCATGTCTGCACGCTGGTCGGCACCGCGAACAAGAATCATCGCTGGGGAGAGCGATTAGTCGTCATTTCTGGCGACTTTCAAGCGATCCCCGACAAATCCTTCCAGCCACCGGAGAGCATCTTCGGGACTTCCTTCCTAAGCGAGGGTGGCGTGAAGCTGCTCGAGTCCTTCAAGAATCGCCGTCTTGATGTGGTGCACTGGAGGAGGCGAGTAGATGAGCTCGCCGAGGTTTTCGTAGGCGAAGGTAATCTACTGTGCGAGTATTCGCAATACTCGTTCTTCGTCTTCCACTTGGCGACTAACTGGATTTATCACTTCTCTTCCTGCAGCAGTCCACGTCCTGCCGCGCGAGCTTCTTCCCGCGGTGGTGAAGGCGACTACTTCCACCCAGGGAGGCACAGGGACCTCTGCTCGCGGGGATGGGGCCTACTCGCCCATCGACTTGTCGCCGGGAGGTGATGAGACCCTGGTCGCCGGCGAAGGCTCTGGGCCGCTGAAGAAGCGGAAGGAGAGGGGAGAGCACTCCGAGCCCTCGAGGAAGAAGAAGGAGCTCGCCCACAAGGATAAGGGCAAGAAGGCGGATCCTTCTGAGGCCGGCGAGCCCTATACCCACCCAAACTTCAACTTGGGTGTTCGTGGCGAGGACGCCTATGGACGCCGCCTAGTCGCCTGGTCGGAGGGCGACCATGTGGTGTCCCTGAGCTCCAACCTCCCGCCCTGGTCAGAGGACTGGGAGGATCAAGGCGAGGCTTTTGACGTGCTCCACGCCGTCTATGGTCGCGAGGACGCGGAGAGGCTGCGGGAGGAATCCTCCGAGTATCTGGCGCACCAAACCTCGCGATCCCTGCTGCGATCTGCCGAGCTGGCCCATTCGACGGCGAGGAGGTTGCTGGAGTACGAGGAGACCATCCGGATCAGTACAAAGAAAATGATCGCCATGGGGCTCAAGGCGAAGGAGCATGAGGTACTCGCTTCTCTTTGATACTCGCCTCCGGGATAGTCGCCCCTTTGCCGAATAACTTACTGACTTTGTGTCTTCTTGCTTTTGAAGGTCGCCGAGGTGGAGATGGCGACAAAGATGTCCCAGCTGGAGAAGGAGCTGGAGGATACTCGGCAAACCTTAGAGGCCGCCCAGGTGCGAATCGCTGAGCTGGAAACTCGGCCTGCCGAGCAACGGCCAGCGGTGGCGGGCCCCTCTAAGGTCGGTAAGCAGATTCGGATGCATGGCGACGACATGCCATGAGTTCGCCGAGAGATCGCACGAGCTACGGGGACCGTCATCCTGAGTCAGCTGAAGGCGGATGATCTCCTGAAGCCGGCCGCAATGGAGTTGAGGGTGGAGGACATCATCCCGGCGCTGCTCACCGAGGAGTCCACCTCCCCTTTGCGAGCATCCTCGCCGCCGTCCAGTGATGCCGAGTATGACGACTCTGTCTCCTTGGTCCTTGCTTCTTTTTCTGAATGCCGCTTAGGCTCCTAGGCTCGAGGCGAGATTGAGTGCTCGCTAGGCTCTTAGGATTACGGCGAGGTTGTGTGTACCTCTATACTCGTACTTATATACTCGCACCTCCATGCTCGCACATGTATACTCGCACCTCCATGCTCGCACATGTATACTCGCCTAGGTACTCGCACATGCATGCTCGCCTTCTGCAATGTTTCCCTTGAGGGAGTTGAACTGTGGAGGCTACTCAGAGGGTTTAGAGGGACACGTGCTCTCAAGGTCTTGCCTGGTACCTGGTGAAGAGTTTATCAGACTCGTTCAACAATAATGAATTTTTTAGGGAAAAGAGATAGGGAACGGCAGTTGGGGAGGCCTGGAGGGACACATCTTCCCGAGGCCTTCATCCTACTTGGATGCCGGAAGATCTCCTTTCTTTTAGTTGTTCAAATCGGTCCTGTCCTTTTCATCGTTGGAACGTCGGCTTCCAGGCTCTCCCCTGGCAATCTCTTCAGTCGGACGAGAAATGCAGTCGGTGGGAACCGCGGCCAACATGCAAGGGAGGAGCTGATCTCGGCCGTCATTGCAGAGGCTTGGTCTTAAGGGATCGCACACCCGAGGCAATGTCCCATCATCCGTTCTGAGTTTTTACGAGGGTTAAGCCGGAATATCGTGTTCCAACTCGCGATGGTGATTGTTGATGTAGGACGACGTCAAGCAGGGAGTGGCAGTCGGGGAGATCCAAGGGGACACACCATCCCGAGGCCTCCATCCTACTTGGATGCTGAATGTGGATCGGACCTGCTTCCTGTTGCTCAGGGAGTTTAGCAGGGAGTTAAGCACACTTTAGGCACAATAACTCATATGATCTAACACAGTAACTTAGAAAATGAAATGCTTTGCTGCGAGCTTTTCAGCTTTCGAGGGTACATGACGCCTTTTTTCAAGGGTCCCCTGAGTTAGTGAAATCGATCATCTCTTCGCCGAATCGGAAGGTCGGCGTCCAGACTTCTTCCCGGTAATCTCTACAGTCGGACGAGAAATGCAGTCGGTGGGAACCGCGGCCAACATGCAAGGGGGGAGCTGATCTCGGCCGTCATTGCAGAGGCTTGGTCTTAAGGGAACGCACACCCGAGGCACTGTCCCATCATCCGTTCTGAGTTTTTACGAGGGTTAAGTCGGAGGCCTGTTTCCCAACCTAGCGTGGAGATTGACTTCACCTGACTTCCTTATTTTGAGGTTTTGTTGATGCGAAGGAAGCTTCCTCGTCCCATGTTTCAGGGCGACGTAAATTTTATTCAAAAGGAATGAATTTACAAGGATGGGATATATACATCTCCCCTTAGGGATAAAACCTTTTTAGGTCATCGCCGTTCCAGGTGCTCCCAAGCAGTTCGCCTTCCTGGTTTTGCAAATGGTACCCTCCTGTCAGGAGCGCCTCCTGGATGATGAAAGGTCCTTCCCAATTCGGATTGAGCTTCCCGACGGCGGCGGACCTTCCTGCTGCGTCCACCTTCTTCAGGACTAGGTCACCTGCTTGGAAGTGCTTGAGGCGGACATTTTTGTCAAAATGTTTCGCCATTCGGCGCTTGATTTCCTCTTGCCTGACTGAAGCTAAATCTCGGAGTTCCTCGATGTAGTCGAGAGATAGCTTCTGAACCTCTTCGTTCTCTAGTCGCCATTCTTCGGTTCCGTCTTCCGCGGCTACCACCCTTGGGCTTCTGACTTCGAACTCTACTGGAATGAGAGCTTCCGACCCGTGAGAGAGTTTGAACGGCGTTTCCCCTGTGGCTGAGCTAGGAGTGGTCCTCAAAGCCCACAGGACCGAGGGGAGCTGGTCTGCCCAGTTACCTCTTAGGTTCTCCACCTTCTTCTTCAGTAGGTTGATGATCAGCTTGTTGGCGGCCTCTACCTGGCCATTGCTCCTTTGGTGATGTACGGAGGCGAATCGAAGATCGGTTCCTAGCTGCCTGCAAAAATCCTCTAGCTCCAAGCTGGCAAACTGGGGACCGTTGTCGGTGATGATGGCGAGAGGGATCCCGAATCTGCAGACGATCTCTCCCCAGATGAAGTTCTTCACGACTTGAGAGGTGGTCTTGGCCAAAGCTTTGGCTTCGATCCATTTGGAGAAGTAGTCGATCATGACGAGAACGAACTTTCTCTGACCGCTTGCTTGAGGGAAAGGGCCGATCAAGTCCATCCCCCAGATGGCGAACGGCCATGGGGAGATGATCGATCGGAGCTGCTGGGCTGGCTGCAACTGAAGGGGGCGAAGAGCTGGCACTTTTGGCACTTTTTCGAGAAGATCTCAGCATCCTTTCGGATAGTAGGCCAGAAGTAACCATGCCTCAAGACCCTCTGCTCCAAAGTGCGAGTCCCAGAATGACTTCCACACTCTCCCGAGTGGATCTCTTCCAACACTCGGGGTACTTCGTCTTCAGAAATGCATCTGGCCAGGGGACCCGAGATGGTTTTACGGTACAGCTCTCCATCTTGCAGGAGGTAGTATGCCGCCTTGTACCGAAACCTTCTTTGATCCCTTTCGTCTGCTGGGAGCTGACCGCTGGCCAGGAATGCCACAAAGGAATCCATCCACGAGGGGCGTTGCTCGATCTCCATCATCTCTCCCTCCTCAATGGACGGGTGGAATAATTCGGTGATAGTTCCTCCGGCCCTCGGCCCATACTTGGCGAGGCGATCTGCTGCCGAGTTCTCCTCTCTTGGCACATGCTCGACGAAGAAGGACTGGAAGCCTCCAATCAGTCCTTTCACTTTTACCAAGTACTTCTGCAGGGTGGTGTCACGCACCTCGAACTCTCCTCGGATTTGTGACGCGACCACCAACGAGTCCGTGAAAGCCCGGACATCACGGATCCCTAGCTCCCTTGAGAGGCGCAGGCCTGCCACTATGGCCTCGTATTCTGCTTGGTTGTTTGTGACGGGGAAGAGGATCTCGACGGCTTGCTCGATCCTCGTTCCCTGTGGGCTGACGAGCACGATGCCCACCCCCACGGAACTTTTGCCCGAAGCTCCATCAACAAACATCTTCCAAGGGATTGGGTTGAGCACCTCTTCGCCGGGTTCCGCTTCCACCGAGAAGTCAGCCAGGAAGTCTGCTACTGCCTGGGCCTTGATCGCCACTTGGGGGGAGAAGGAAATGTCGAACTCGCTGAGTTCTACCGACCATTTCGCCAACCTCCCCGAATGCTCCACTCCCTCCAGGACATTGCTGAGAGGATGATCAGTTACCACTCGGATGGAGTGAGCCTGAAAATAAGGCCGGAGCTTCCGCGCCGACACCACCAAGGCGAAGGCAAGCTTCTCCAGGATTGGATACTTTAGTTCCGCCTTCTTCAGCACCCGGCTGACATAGTAGATGGGTAGCTGCTTCCTCCCCTCTTCTCGGACCAAGATGGAGCTAACTGCCTCTGCTCCCACTCCCAGGTAGATGAGCAGGTCTTCGCCTTCCTTCGGGCTCTGAAGGAGAGGTGTCTGAGTCAACTGCTCCTTCAACCTTCCGAATGCTATCTCGCATCCCTCGGTCCATTCGAAGCTTTCTGTTTTGCGGAGCGTCTTGAAGAACGGAGAGCACTTCTCTCCGGCTTTTGAGAGGAAGCGGCTAAGTCCCGCCAGCCTTCCTGTCAACCTTTGGACTTCCTTCATCGTCTTCGGGGACGGCATTTCTAGGATTGCCTTAACCTTGCCGGGGTTAGGCTCTACTCCCATCGGGGTTAGGAGATGTCCCAGGAACTTTCCCTTTCCTGTTCCGAAGACGCACTTTGTCGGATTGAGCCTCATCTTGAACCTCCTCAACGTTTCAAAGGTCTCCACCAGATCGGCTACGTGTTCCTGGACGCTCTTGCTTTTGATCAAGAGGTCGTCCACGTACACTTCCAGGTTCCTCCCCTTTTGCCCCTTGAAGATGTGGTCCATCATCCGCTGGTAGGTGGCTCCCGCATTCTTCAAACCGAAGGGCATCATCTTGTAGCTGTAGCAGCCGTCGTCGGTGATGAAGGAGACATCGCGGCAATCGGGGGGATGCATCCGGATCTGGTGATATCCTGAAAACGCATCAAGGAAACTCATCACAGAAAAACCGACGGCTGAATCAACCAGCGCGTCGATTCGAGGCAAGGGATAACAATCCTTCGGGCAGCTTTTATTCATTAAGGAAAAATCCACACACATTCTCCAGCCTCCCCCCGCCTTTGTCACCATTACAACATTAGAGACCCAGCCTGGGTACTGGATCTCCGACACAAAACCTGCATCTAGCAGTTTTTTAACCTCCTCCCTAATTGGCTTGGCGAGGATGGTGGCGGTTCTTCTCTTCTTTTGGCGGACGGGCTGGACAGAGGGATCCAGGTTGAGGCGATGACACGCAACCTCAGGGTCGACTCCTGGCATCTCGGCGGCACTCCAAGCGAAGATGTCGACGTTCTTTTGCAGACACGCCGCCATCTCGATCTTCTCCTCGGTCTTCAGCGACCCGCCAATCTTCAGCAACCCAGGCACTCCTGCTGCGGAGAGTACCTCGATTTCTTCCACTTCCTCAGCCACCTCCAGCCTGGCCGGGCTCTCCAACACTCTCCCGAACTCCTCCGCGTCAGCCATCCAACTGATGGTACTGACGGCGGTAAGATAGCATTCCCTGGCGGCTCTTGGATCGCTCCAGATCCTCACCTGGACGTCTCCTTTACAGTACTTCAAGCACTGATGGTAGGAGGATGGGACGGCCTTGAAGGTGTTGAGAATCGGCCTCCCAAAGATGGCTCTGTAGCAGCTCGGGGCGTCGACGATGATGAATCGACAGTTGATGGAGGTGCCACCGAGTGTTACCAGGAGATCTGCTCCTCCTTCCACTTCCTTCTTCTCTCCGGAGAAGCCGAAGAGGGGACCATCAGATGCTCGAACTCTGGCAGCTTCGACTCCCAGTCCGTCAAACGTCCCCTTGAAGATGACGTTTACAGAGCTACCGTTGTCGATCAAAATTCGATCAACGGTGAAGTCCTCCATCGCGGCCTGAATCACGAGGGCATCATGGAAGGGATTCTCGTTCCCTAGCATGTCCTCCTCGGAAAAAGTAATCTCCTCCATCGGGGGTGGTGCTTGCGAGGTCGAGGCGACACTCCTGCGGTAGATCTGATGAAGGCTCCCCTTGCGGGAAGCCTCCAGCCCTGCTCCCCCATGGATTACTCCAACTCGGCCTCCCTGGCCCAGGTCTCCCCGGCCTCCCTGGTCGACCCGATCCTCGTTCCTCCTGCGAACGACTGCGGCCTGCCCTGCCTGTGGCTCGGCAGGGGCCTCTATCCTCCTCTGCTCTCCTCCAGCCTCTCCTGCTGCCAGCCTCCTCCGGGCTTCCCAAAAGTCTGGGCAGGCAGCCATGGCATGTCCCGCCACCTGGTGGAAGTCGCAGTAGAGGGGAACCTCTTCTGCCTGACGCCTCCTAGGCTTCTGCTTCTTCCTTCCTTGACGGCGGCCTCGCCCGGCTACCGCCATTGCTTCATCTCTTCTCCTCTCCTGACGCCTCTCTGGCTGGCGAAAGGGCCTTCTTTCCGGGGACCTCCCCCTTTGGTCTTGACGCTGGTGCCGTCCAGCCGGCCTCCAAGGTGGTCGGTTGACGGGCCTTCTCTCCACGATCCTCCCGGTTTCCTTCCTCCTGAGCTCCTCCTTCTTTTTCTCCTCTTATCGCTCTGGCCACTTCCTTTCCTCCCTTCGGGGCTCCTCCCTTTTCCTTTTTCCAGGGATCTCATCCCTCTCTCCACGATCGCCCCTGGTCACCCGCGCCAACCTTGCCAAGAAGTCGGGGTTGGAGGCTTCTCCCCGGACAAATTTATTGGCCCTCTGAATGAGGTTGTCGTAGGAGTAGGGAGGATTCTCACTGAGTTCCAACTTGAAGAGGCCTTGACTGATGCCGAATGTCAGGGCCAGCAACAGGATGTTGCTATCTACCTCCTGGATTTGTAGAACCTCCTCCTGGAAGCGCTCGATGTAAGGGCCCAATGCCTCATCCGGCCCTTGCACGAGGTAGAACAGGGCCGTGGCCTCCTTCTTTAGCTTCCGTGCCGTGTCGAACCGGGTCGTCAGCCCACGGCACAGGTCTTCGAAGCAATAGATTGAGCCTGCGGGCAACTGGTGGAACCAGTCCCAGGCCTTTGCTCGGAAGGTAATGGCAAACAACCTGCATTTGAAGGCGTCCGACATGGTTCGGATAGAGACTATATCCTCGAACCATTGGATGTGCCTGACGGGGTCCTCCTTTCCCGAATAGTAATTCAAGGCTGGGTCCCTGAATCCTTCTGGCACGGGCGCGGCGAGAATCTCCTCGCAGAAGGGGCTCCTCCCTTCTGCCCGGCGACGATCCTCAACTTGGCGAGCATCACCACCATACTCGCCATATGGGCGAGTATCCGGGTACCTCCCCTGCTCGCACGGCTCGCGGAAGCGAATACCTTGCGAGGTTGGCTGGTAGAATTGCGACCTCCTTGGTCGCTCGGTTTCATCTTCCATGTGCTCCTTTCCTGCTCGCCGAGGGGGACTCCCTCCCTCGGACGGAACTGGGCGATGCGGCGAGGTCGCAGTGACCTCGGCGCGCGGCTGAAGCGCTGCTCGCATGGCTCCCTCCATGCGCTGCGCGAAGGCTTCGAAAACCTCCAGCGTCACGAACCTGCCAGCTCCCGTCGAGTTGCCGACCTCCTCCTCATGGTCGCCACCTACGACCATCTCGCCTTCTTGCCGAACTTTCTTCCAACGACTACGGTCCACGCTCACCGCACCAAAGTGTTGACGCCAGGAAAATCCTGACCTCAAGATTCGGACCAATGCAGTCGGAGGCTACTCGCCCAGCAGTCCAACGAGATGACTTGGCTGGCAACGACGAAGAAGCTAGAAGAGCAACAAACAGGACCCCAGGTGCTGCGGTAGGGAGGTCCCACCACGTACCCAGAAGCTCCGAAGAGACTTCCCCTCCAAGACCAAATAATGGCCGAGCAGGGTACGAGGAAGGCACCGACTTGGCTAGTACCGGGAGTAGCGGCCAAGTGCGACAGGTTCCAGAAAGCAAGAGCGAGGGTTTTAAAAGCTCAAGTCCAGGTGCCAATCCAAGTACCCCTGGGGTCCTATTTATAGGAAAACCAAGGGGCAGGGGGGGGGGGGGGTTTATAGCCCACCCCCCGACCCGGCGACTATGGGTTACTCGGCGAGTACCATGCCATAGTCGCCTATCTAGCGAGTATTGGGGACTGCTCGCACACGCCGGGCCCATACTCGCTAGGTCTTCTGTTCCATGCTCGCCAGCCTGGCGAGTATTGGCTGTTTACTCGCCGAGGTCTTCTCCACTTCTGCCTTGAACTGCCGGTCTTTGTGTTGACCTCTTTGACTTTGACTTCTGCCTACGTGGCCTTGGGGGGTCCACCCTCGGAGAATGAGGGTTGTACAATTGGGAATAAGAAACAAAAAGCTTTTGGAAATCATAAACCAAGTCTTGAATGGAGACCAAAAAGCAAAAATGAAAACATAAATGCAAGGATCCATTCATCACATTCTTTTCCCAACTTAAATTCAAATGAAAACAAATTTCCATTATATAATAAATTCAAGAGTAATGATTATGGAAATTTGAAAAACAAAAATTACATTTTTTTCATGGTACGAATGGAAACCCATACTTAAGAATGACGCATTAATGTCAAACGAAAGGTCCCATTCAAACATATCTCCCCAAAAGAAAACACGATGTATTTGGGTACCCAAAGGAACCGTCACTCCCGGTTCTCTTTGGATACCTAAATCTCTTATTCATTAGTATCCCATCATTTGCATGAAGTAGAAACCTAATAAAAATGAAATATCATTATTCTACTTCATGATTTGCTTAAATTTTTTTTTTGTTTATTCTCTTCTGTTTCTTCTTAAATTATCATGCTATGATCACTCTATTTATCTTGAAAAGTCATATCATTTTGTTTAGTGATCTACTTATCCATTTTATTTTTACCTTTTAAATACATTACCCTTAAATGTCTTGAACTATCATTATTAATTAAATATTGAAACTATTATCAAGACTAATGAAATTATTTTAAATGGATTTAAATAATAAAGGGCTTAGGCAAACAAAAAATTAAAATGCACAATGTGTTGATTATTATCTATCTTGTGTGATGAATATGATAGCCCTTATATTTGAGAAAATTTACAATAACTCTTCAAACTAACTAAAAATAGCTTCTCACTTCTTTTATATTCACTATTCACCTCACAATCTTTCTTTAAAATATTCGGAAAAATGTTGAATATGACTTGTGCTACATGCTTCACCATCATAATTATGTAATATCAAAAGATCTTTAAATTCAAACATTACAAAAGATCCACTTAGTTCTAACATTTGATTGGTGATCATAATAAGTACATGAATGAATTAATGAAGTATGACTTGCATGTATCTCATTTGATTATAAACCATAGAATCAACTTTATATTAATAAATCAAATGAAATCATAAATTCATTCCATGTAAAAATATTAAATCACGTTCTTGAATACATGCAACATTATCTCAATTAATCTTGTGGTATAACAATTGCAATCAAACTCATTATTCTAGCATTATCAACTAATAGATATTATTCATGCTAGTTATCTCATATTACCATAATGAATTAATTATGAAGTAAAATAAAATAAAATTGAACGATAAAATAACTTTGTGACTTTAACTTGTTTCCATTGGACTAAAATGCTTATGAATGTGCATGATATTCTTTTGCATGAATATTATTTTCTAAATCACTAAAATTATGCATATTTGTTCCTTCATGTCTTCTCGTGCATACATTTCCTATCATTTTTCAAACTACATTAGATTGATAAAAGTCTAGAAAAATTTGAATTCACATACATTATGATAATCTATCTTATAGCTCATGCAAGATCTCGTTTGTTACGACTTGAGATAGGTGTCCTAGATCTTTCATGTTAAAACATGCTTACAAATGCATTTTTCTTCATTTTTAACCATCAAAAACATTTCCAAAAATTCTGCAAATTCTGCATAAAACTACTAATGGGACACCTAATCAAGTTCAAGCATCAAAATTTTCAAAACCCTAAAAAATCACTTACTGTTTCCCGCGCTAGCGCTAGCGCTAGCGCCGGCGCTAGCGTCGAGGCTCATTCTTCTGTATTTTTTAAATTTCTAAAAATCCCTAAAAATATATAAATCTATATTTTCTACTTAGTTTTGCACTTCTGTGTTTCTTAATTTTTTGAAAAATCAAATATAAAACAAAACAAAAACAAGTATCAAAATTATTCTTCTTAACTTTTCTATGTATCTTGCGAAAGGGTGATTTGGGCTATCATCCCATCATATCACCTAGTACCGGGCGAACCTCTCACAAGGTAGTCCTCGGGAAGTCCAAGATCAATTTTATGAGTTCAAACTTTAAATAAAAATTACTCTTTAAAAATATCAAAAATATTGTATGAACTTCATTGAAAATCAAGCATGATTTAGTCTATTATTTAAAAATTCTACAATGTTGCAATTTATCTTTTCAAACTACGTTGAACTTTGTTTTCATCATGCTTTGATATATTTATTAATATGTGCATCAATTATATTTCTAAAGGTTGTGTAGAACTAAGCTTAGCATGCCTCTAAGTATGAGTAAATGTTTTATGTTTGATAATGATATTTATTCACTCACCATTTTTGGCATTGTCTACATATGTGTTTAATCTAAGAATGCTTGTCTATGTTTATGTATTAGTACAATGAACTAAAATTGCACAAGTATCTTACCTACACTCCTTTATTTGCACTTTTAAAAATTAAGAAAAGTGGTTATCTTTCTTATAAATTCCATTGGTTTGCAAAACAAGTGTATTCGGAGAACTTTGCACAAAACAAAAATCATGAAATAATTTGACAAAGTTAACTCCACCAAGCACTACTTGAACCTCCTGATAAGTCTTAATAAGCGTTGTGAGATTGAGCACCTTGGAAAGAATAGTAAAGTACTTGTGCAAACCATAACTTTCTTTCAAAATAAAAACCACTTATTCTTAAGTACATCGGATCACAATAAAAAAAATCAATATTGAAGAATAAAATTATGTGATCCCCCAAGCACTACTTTGCACCCTGATAAGTCTTAATGAGCATTGTGTGTGCAAAGCACCTTGGTAGTTGTACATTTTTTGTGCATTAAAGTGTGTGGAAGTAAAATTATTTGTGTTTTGTTGTGCTTCTACTTTACATATCTCTTGTATTTTTAATTAAAACACTCGTATACTCTACTCAAAAATACACTTATGTGCACATCATTATCTTCCATAACACTTCTTCTCATGAGTATTGGATCCTAACGCTAATTCTATGCTACTCTTTATTTATGAAATGCACTAGATAACCTAGCATGCTTTCTACAATGTTTGGTATGATTTGAAACTGTGAATTGAAATAACATTGTAGTAATCTCTTTATGATATATTATTTCATGCTTGGTTACTTTTTGTCAACCATAAAAGATTTTCATTGAAACATGATTTACATAAATATCTTCTATTTGAAATTAACTCATATATCTTTTTATGGATTATCCTTGATTAAAATAAGATGTTTCATGTATTTCTACAAGTCTTCCGCATCATCACCATATAATTTTTACCTTGTGCTTTCATGCTTATATCAAGTCTAAAATCTCAATTTTTCTAAAAACAAATGGTAGACTTGCTTGGTAGAATTTATATTGGTTGTTCCAACACGCATATCATTTCTTATGCTAAAAACTCTGATTTATTTCTCTGAAAACTTTCATGCTAAACACTCCTCCAACAAGTAAAATATTACTTATAAAAACATCCTCTTATTATTGAATTTCAAATCAAATTTTACCTCTTACTTCTAATTGCTAAAAGGATGTTGTTTCTTTATTCGAAAATGCTTCAACTCTTATCTTTATAAAGTTCATTTTGAAACTCAAAAACATCTCCTTTTTGAACTTAAACTCTTATTTAGTATTATGATGTTTCTTATTCGAAATCTTCCGCAATGCTCAAACTCTGATTCATTCATGAATTTCAATATAGCTAAGAGTATTTTATTTTCTAATAAAAATCCATATGCTATGAAAATTCCCATTAGATTTAATGCTTAATGTTTCCAATAATTGTTATCCATGACTTCATTTCTCACCATAGCGGGGGCGTAGGGTTGTAGACATTAGATAACCTTATCTCTAGTCATGTCTTGTCCTTAACCGGGGAGGGTTCCAGTGGGGACTTGCGAGGCACTGAGGGGAAAGAGTGCTAGGTTGAGTTTTGTCTAGTGTTGCATATGGGACTAACACCCCAACCTACGGCTTGTTTGTAGCTCCTCATGCCCATCCGTCACTTAGTACAGGGCTAGGGTGTAGACGTACTGTCTGGGTAGATTGGTTACTTGGAAATCACTATTTTTTATGCTTAAAACTCTTATATAAAGGGGAAATCGTTACTTTTGCTCAAACTAAAAACTCTGATATATTTATACAAAAATTATTCTAACAAGTGGCTCTAAAACTCCTTATCATTTACTTCTCACTCAAAAGCTCGATCATGCTTTATCTTATTATCCAACTTTTCTTTGGTGCATCCCTACCCACTTTTGCTAATAACAAAGGGGGAGAACTAACATGATAAAATGCAAAAGGGGGAGAACTAACATGATAAAAATATAATCCGCTATCAAAATAAAAACCCAACATGATTGATTAAGTTGATAACATACATATTAGGGGAACATTCACATAGGGGGAGCATATATTTAGGGGGAGCAATTCTAAATGCTAAAATCAATAATTATCCTATGTCATCTCACACACACACACGAGTAGTGTTTCATCATGCTTATTTATTAATGCTTTGATTTATCATTAATGGATTTGTTATTATCAAAAGGGGGAGTTTGTTGGAACATGGTCTTCCGCATCTCCTAGGTTTGAGAATAGCAAATCCTATGTGTATTTGATCTTGTGTGTTCAAGTGTGCAGGTTTACATAGTCTATATGACTCAAGGAGTACTCTTGATGACTGCCCCCAAAATTGAGGCCAAAATTCAAAAAGGCTCACTAGCGTCGGCGGTAGCAATAGCGCCCGGCGCTAGCAATGATTAACGCGATTCCGGCAGTGTTTTTAGAAAGAGCTAGCGCCCGGCGGTAGCTACTAGCGCTGGCGGTAGCATAGCGCACAAGAGGCATAGAGCAAAATGTTGTCGCGGATTGAAGATCCTGCCGCGCAAAACGTTTCCTAATCCGTGCTAGCGCCGGCGGTAGCGCTAGCGCCGACGGTAGCGTGAAGGATATAAATTGGATGCTTTGGCTCCGTCTTCTTCATCCTCCTACAATCCCAAACTCCAGAGCTTCGTGCCACAGCAGAGAGAGGAAGATTCAGAGTGATACTCCCACAAATACATGAAGGCTTAAGGAGATTCGTGGAGAAGATTTCAACACGCTTCATCATCATGACGAAAGACCGCATCGACTACGATCATACTCTGCGTCTTTGTCTACTTCTCCAAGAGATCCAAATAGAGGGAGTTTTTATATTATTGTCACTTTCATTTCACATATTTTCTTGTAATCGTTTAAGTGAAATCGCCTCGTGTTGGCGACTAGGTCTGGGGTAGGACTTAGGGCTGAATTTCGCCTCGTGTTGGCGACTAGATCTAGGCTAGGTCTAGGGGGTGCTCGACGCCTTTTTGGGGATAGATTGGCTAGAGCGTCTTGAGGTCGTATCTGGGGAGAGATCGGCTAAAGCCAACCGGTTCGTGGGGATACGAGTCGGTATAGAAAACGAAAAAGAGTTTTTATTATTCGCCTCCGATCTCTAGCGCCATTGAGATCAAGTTTTGTAAAACTTATTTAATATCAATAAAGCTTGTCTCTCTTTTTGTTTTACTTGACTTCTTGTTTTATTATTGCAATATTCCAAAGTTTTTTAAATAAAATATAAAGTTTTTGAAAACCCTTATTCACCCCCCCTCTAAGGGCGCCGACCGATCCAACAGCTATAATTCCAGAAACACTAATTCTGTTATTAATAAATTCAAAAATTCAAATGTTACCTCATTTTCCAGTAAGAGTTTATCCAAAACTTCAAAAAGGGTCTCATCCCCTTTTATATCGTGTGTCAAATGTCATTTATTTGGACACACCTCAAACTCTTGTAAGAAAAAGGGTCATAGTGCTATGAAGCAAATCTGGGTGCCTAAGGTTTCCACCTATTGTATGGGAGGAACCTCTTGGGTATCCGGATCTTTTCTCTCATCTCCTTTTTAGGTATGTTGGCAGGCTAAGGACAAACAGGACGTGTGGTATTTGGATTGGGGTTGCTCCAAACACATGATGGGAAACAAAGCAAAGTTCATTAGCCTTGAGATGAAGAAAGGAGGGATGATGACATTTGGTGACAACGGAAAAGGAAGGATCATGGGCATCGACATAGTGAGTAACGATTCTTTTTCAATCTCAAATGTTTTATTTGTAGATGTCTTAAAACATAATTTAATTTCAATTAGTCAATTATGTGATATAGGCTTAAATATATTATTTGAATCATCTACAAATCATTGCAAAATTATAAATTCTAAAACAAATGATGTCGTACTCACCGCACCTAGGATGCATAATGTTTATATGATTACTTTTAATGATTTATCAAATTCTTCTTTAAAATATTTTATTTCTAAAAATGAAGAATTAGAACTTTGGCATAGACGTCTTGGTCAATCTAGCACCAAGCTTATTTTGAAATTATCAGAAGATAAATTAAGTATGGGATTACCTATGCTTAGTGGAAATTTATCTTCTCTTTGTACGCCTTGCCAAAAAGAAAAATTTTCAAAAAATTCTTTTAAAAACAAAAATGTAATTTCTACCACTAGACCTCTTCAATTAATTCATATGGATTTATTTGGACCGGTTAGCACTTCTAGTCTAAGAGTTAGAAAATATACTTTTGTAATAATTGATGATTATTCTAGATTTTGTTGGACATTATTTCTATCTTCCAAATCTGATGCATTACTTGAATTTACTAAACTATGCATTCGTATTCAAAATGAATATGATTTAAAGATTAAATGCATACGTTCAGATCATGGGGGAGAATTTGAAAATGATAAATTTTCTTCTTTTTGTAATGATTTAGGAATTAAACATGAATTTTTCGCTCCTCGCACCTCACAACAAAATGGTGTAGTGGAGAGGAAAAATAGAACCCTTCAAGAGCTAACACACACTATGCTTTGTGAATATGGGTTGCCTAAATCATTTTGGGCCAAAGCAGTTAATACTTTTTATTATATCATTAATCGTGTCATGCTTCGTCCTATTTTAAAATTGACACCTTATGAGCTTTACTTTAAAAGAAAACCTAATGTATCTTACTTTCATGTCTTTGGTTGTAAGTGTTTTATTTTAAACACTAGAGATGCACTAGGAAAATTTGATGAAAATGCGATGAGGGAATTTTCATTGGTTACTCTTCAACTAGTAAGGCTTATAGAATATATAATAAAAGAATTAAAGTAGTTGAAGAGTCTATATATGTAAGATTTGATGAGTTTGTTCCTTGTGTAGATTCTAATCATACAGGAAACGATGACGAACCTATTTCCCCTTTGGAGCATAAGGATGATGAATCACTTGGAGAAAAAGAAGAAGAAAAAGAGGAGAAAGAAATGAGATAGTGGAATATGTTCCTCCAAGCGTGTTGCAGTTTAGTAAGGATCATCCAAAGGAGCTTGTGATAGGAGAACCATCAAAAGGGGTAAGTACTCGTTCTTCTTTACATTAGTCTTTTTCCAACCTTTGTTTTGTATCCGAAATAGAATCAAAAAACGTTTCAACCGCTTTAAATGATGAAGTTTGGTTTTTAGCTATGAATGATGAATTAAATTAATTTGAACGTAACAAGGTTTGGAATTTAGTTGAGAGACCATCTAATTATCCGGTTATTAGAGTCAAATGGATTTTCAAAAACAAACTAGATGGTGACTCTAAAATTACATGGAATAAAGCTAGACTAGTTGCACAAAGGTATTCACAAATCGAGGGGTAGATTTTGATATAACTTTTGCACCCATTGCTCGCCTAGAATAAATTAGAATATTTCTTGCATTTGTGAGTTTTAAAAGATTTAAACTATTTCAAATGGATGTTAAAAGTGCATTTTTAAACGGGATTATAAAAGAAGAAGTTTATGTAGAACAACCCCCCAGTTTTGTGAGTGAAAAATTTCTGAGCCATGTGTATAAATTAAAGAAAGTGCTTTATGGATTGAAGCAAGAGCCACGTGCTTGGTATGATAGATTGACCTTATTTTTTATAAGGCACGGTTATAAAATGGGAAGTGCGGATAATACACTCTTCATTAAGCATGTAGATAATGATTTGATTATATTGCAAATTTATGTTGATGATATCATTTTTGGAGCCACTAATGAAGAGTTATGTAATGAAGTAATTTTAGTGATGAAAAATGAATTTGAAATGAGCTTGGTAGGAGAACTCACTTATTTTCTAGGATTTCAAATCTCACAAAAACAAGATGGTATATTTATTTGTCAAACTAAAAATGTTCATGATATTCTTAAAAGATTTGGATTTGAAAACCTAAAACAAGCTGATACACCAATGAGTGCATCACTAAAATTAGGAAAAGATGAAGCAGGTATTTCTATTGATCAAACATTATATAGAGGGATGATAGGCTCATTGTTATATTTAAGCGCATCTAGACCCGATATTATGTTTTCCGTTTGCTTATGTGCTAGATTTCAAGCTAACCCAAGAGAATCACATTTAAAAGTGGTGAAACGTATTTTTAGATATCTAATCGGAATGTCTAGATTAGGCTTATGGTATCCTCATAATGATTGTTTTATTCTACACAGTTTTTCTAATTCGGACTATGCGGGATGTTCAACTAGATCGTAAGAGCACTAGTGGCACATGTCATTTTATAGGCCCTTCACTCGTATCATGGTCGAGTAAGAAATAGAATTTTGTTGCCCTCTCCACCACCGAGGCCGAATATATCGCACTCGGTAGTTGTTGTGCAGAAACCTTGTGGATGACCCAAACGTTAGAAGACTTTGGTATTCATCTAAATAACATTAAATTAAAGTGTGACAACAAGAGCGCTATAGATCTCACAAACAATCACGTACATCACTCTAGATTGAAACATATTGATGTCCGACATCATTTCATTAGAGATCATATTAAGAAGGAACATGTTAAAATTAGCTTTATAGGGACTGAATTATAACTTGCCGACATTTTTACCAAACCTCTACCTGATGCACGTTTTCACATGCTTAGGTTAGAATTAGGTGTCTTAGAAATATCATTATAACCCATATAAAAAGCTATCTAAATTATCTTATGTACTTTATTATATTTGTTTGTTTTGTTTTAAAAAAACAAATCAAAAATCAATAAAAATGTAAAAACTATAGACACACCACCAAAAAGACGCTAAAAGAGCCTTCATATCAACTTCATAATGTCTGAAATTTCAATTCTAAGAAGGCCTTATTTATATTACAAATGTATCATGAAAAAGATTTTTCAAAAAGACAAAAATTGGTGTTCTGTCTCGGCGTTAAGAAGCTAATGCCTGGCGTTAGCCTCTATGCTCAAAAAAAAATTTAAATTTTTTTTCTTTCTTGTTTGTTATTATTTACTTCAAAAATTAAAAACTTAAAAAATAAATATGTGCTTAAATGTTTATTTCAAGGATGATTATATATATTGCTTAAAGATTTTTTGCAATGTTTAATTTAAACCTTCAAGTTTCTTAAAAATATTGTTTTTGTTTTTATCATGCCTTGAATATCATCTTCAAATGTGAAAAAATAAAATTGGTTATAGATTACATGTATAGAAATGTTTTTACATACGTCTAAGTATGAGTAAAGTTTTATATCTTTGATAATGATTTTCTCACTTACACCTTTTTGTTAATATACATGTGTTTTAAATCTTATTGCATAATTGTGTAGTATAAGAACTTATTTTGAATCTCATAAATAGTTTACCTACACAACATTGAATTCTTGCTTGAATTCTTTGTTCTTCATGCACTTGTGTTTAGAGAAATGTGGTATTTAAAATAAAATTTCTATGTTTGCAAAAACAAGTGAATTCGGAGCCCTTAGTCACTTATCTAAAAAGCAAATAATGAATGACAAGGTTAACTCCACCAAGCACTACTCACCCTCCAGATAATTCTTAATGAGCATTATGAGGTTGAGCACCTTGGAAAGAATTGTAAAGTGTCTTGTGCAAACAAAATTTTCACCACTTCTCTTTAAAAATAAAAATAAAAATCTTTATGTGCATTGAAATTTATGGAAGTAAAATTGTTTATGTTCAATTCAAGTTATGTTCTTACATTACATAGTTTCATGTGGTTTTATTTATACTCTTTTATACTTTATCAAAACACACTTATTGAACACATCATTATCATTTATAATACTTCCACTCATGAGAATTGGACTAAAAATTTCTCTATACAATTTTCTACAATCATGAGTAAATGCACTAGATAGCAACGCATGATCTTTACAATGCTTTTGTATACTTGAAATGCAAATTTATTTATATTGTAAACATATCTTTACTTGATATTTTTATAATCTTGCTTGCTACTTTTTGTTGCAAATTACAAATGAACTTGCAACTTTTATTTCTAACATTCAAAACTTCTCAATATTTTGAGTTAAATGCTTATTATATTTTGTACTTACAATTTCTACAAGATGTTACAAATTACTTTCGCTGTGTTCACTATTTATACTCAAGTTGCTCTTATCTCTACTAAATGCATATTGTTTTATATTGCTATGACACTATCCCACCTTCTTTTGATTATAACAAAGGGGGAGAATAATTGAAGAAATAAAGAAATCTTTTATTTAGGGGGAGTACATTAGGAAATGCATTCATGTAGGGGGAGTATCCACATAGGGGGGTATGTATGTTTATAATGCTTAACATATACTATAAACACTACTTTAATTATATTTTATTTCTTATTAGTGGATATGTTATTATCAAAAGGGGGAGATTGTTGGAGCTTGTGTTCCACTTCTCTTAGTTTGAGAAATAACAAATCACACTATGTATTTGATCTTGCTTATGTTTATACTGTGCAGGTATTATAGTTATATAACCCTATGAACAGGATGTTGATTGATGACGATTCTCTGAAAAGAGAGCTAACGCCCCGCGATAGTAGTTAACGCCCCGCATTAACTTTCATCAAAGAAGGATCCGTCGAGATGAAATGCCATCGAGAAGGAATCCGTCGAGAATCCAGAGACAATGCCAGCGTTGACTCTTAACGCCCGCGTTGAGTCACGATCTGCCATGATCCTGACGGTTTGCATGATCTCAGCAACTGCCGTACACGATGTTTAACGCTGGCGTTAACTCTTAATGTCGGGCGTTAGCTCCCATGTCTATTTAAAGACCTGATTTCGTTTGCTCAAGTGAGAGGTATTGAAGCCTTCATTTCCAGAGATCTGAGAGAGCATTTCATTCCGAATTCAGAGAGAACTCCCAACACCAACATTGAGGAACAAGAGTGAGAAGGAGATTTCCAACATCAAATTTGAAGAAGGGCGCTCGCTTCAACTCTGACGTGGTCATGGCGTATCTTCAACATATCCTTCAGCGCTCTTCATTCTAGGGAGTCTTTTATTCTGATTTTATCTTTATCTTTTTATATTTTCTTGTAACGGTAGTGAATTCGCCGCTTGTGTGTGGCGACTCGGTCCTTGTGCGGCTTAGGGGGTAATTCGCCGCCTTGTGCATGGCGACTAGGTCAAGGGTAGATCTAGGGGTGGCTAGAGGCCTTATCTGGGGATAGATAGGCTATAACCAACCGGTCCTTGGGAGAAGGACCGGTGAAGGAACAAAAAAGTGATTTTTATCTTGTCGCCTTTATTTCAAGCGGTATTGAAATTAAATGTTTTGTAATCTTCTTCTTGAAATAAATAATACTCATTTTGTTATCTCTGATTGTCTGAAAGTTTATTTCACTTAAAATTGTGCAAGTAAAATCACATTGAATATTTCTGCAAAAATATTTGTAAGGAGATAACGCCCGACGTTAATTATATAACGCTAGGTGTTAGCTACAGAGCCAAAAAGTTTTTCTGTTTTATAAAATCTGGCAGTTTACCTTAAAAATAGTAAACCCCTTATTCACCCCCCCCCCCTCTAAGGGGGCCATCAGATCCAACAGAACCCACCTCTAGACATAGAAGTCATGGGTCCACATATATCACTATGTATTATACCCAAGAGATCATCCGCCCTCTCACTACAACTAATGAAAGGAGCTTTCATCATTTTGCCTAATAAACATGACTCGCATCTCTCAAATGATTCATAATCAAATGAGTCCAGTAGTCCATCTCTATGGAGCTTGGATATGCGTTTCTCGTTTATATGGCCTAAATGACAATGCCAAAGGTACGTAGGATTCGAGTCATTTGTTTTTTAGTCATTTAGTATTTTCTACATTATAGATCGGATGGTTTAAGTTCAAAACATATAAACAATTAAACAATTGGGCTATACCATAACAAACATCATTCATAAAAATTGAACAACAATTGTTCTTAATTATAAATGAAAAACCTTTCATGTCAAGACATGAAATGGATATAATGTTTCTAGTTATGGCTGGAACAAAATAACAATTATCTAGTTCTATACAAGCCCAGTGGGCAAAGAAAGATAGTAGACACCAACGACAATGGCAGCAACTCTTGCTCCATTTCCGATGCGCAGGTCTACCTCCCCTTTACTCAGCATTCTTCTACTTCTCTGTTCCTGCACATTTGTACAAATGTGAGAACCGCATCCAATATCCAATACCCAAGATGAAGTAGCAGAAAAGTTTATCTCTATAACATAAATACCTGAAGTGGAAGTCACACTTCCCTTCTTCTTTTCCAGATCCTCAATATAGAGGGGACAGTTCCGTCTCTAATGCCCTGCCTTACCGCAGTGGTGGCACTTTCCTTCCTTCGCCAGACATTTCTTTTCAGTGCAGAAGATTTGGGATCAAGATGAGACTTAGATCATATCTTTGTCTTCTTCAATCCCTTGTCCTTGCCCTTGCCTTTATACACCATCAGTATGGGGCTAGCAGGCTTGACCTACTTCATATTATTTTTGGCAGTTCTCAATATGCCTAGGAGCTCGGGTAGTGTCGTCTATTTCATTTATGTTATAGTTCAAGACGAACTGCTCATAACTGTCCGGCAACGATTGTAGGAGCAGATCTGTGGCCAACTCTTGGCCCAAGGGAAAGCCCAGTCTTTCAAGGTTCTCAATATACCTAATCATCTTGAGTACGTGAGTGCCTACTGAGTCTCGAGCTCCCATCTTGCACTGAAACAATGCCTTGGACATGTCAAACCTCTCTTGTAGAGCTTGCCCCTCGAACATTTTCTTGAGTTGCTCGATTATCTCATAACCACACATGTTCTCGTGTTGCTTCTGAAGCTCAGAGGACATGGTAGCAAGCATGAGGCATTCCACATCCAAGGTATCATCCTGATACTTCTTGTAAGCATCTTTGTCTGCTCGCGGAGCATTCCCATTCGGCTTTGTAGGGCTTCCCCTTCCAATACATAGAGCTTGCACTCTTTCCTGAGAACAATTCTCAGGTTTCTGTACTAGTCAAGGAAGTTCGTCCCGTTGAGCTTGTCCTTCTCAAGGATAGCTCTCAGGGACAAGGTGGAGTGAGATCCACTTGCCAAGGATATTCTACAAGAAATTTTGCAAAATAGATTTTAGTAATATATTTCAAAATGAAGGTGAGGTTAGTTCTTAAATTAACTCTAGAGGGGGGGGGTGAATAGAGAGTTAAAAGGTTTTGGCTTATTTAAAATAGTGATATATAAATATGTGTAGTTAGGTGAGTTATAGAACTAAAATACTAATCACAGATATCACAGCACAGCAACAAAAAATAAAATATAAGCCAATCAATCAAAAGACACAAAGAAATATAGTAGTTCCCCAATCAACCTGGGTACATCTACTCTTCTACCACACTTGGTAGGAATCCACTATAGGTTTTTGATCAGGTGCCCTGCCACCAAGGGAGTTTTGATCAAGTGTCCACACAACAAGTGAGCTTTTGATCAGGTGCTCTAACCCAACTACAGGTTTTTGATCAGGTGCCCTGCCACCAATGGCTGTAACTTTTGAAGGGAGTTATAAACTTGTACAAGATGGAAAGGGAAAAGAATATGTTTTTCTTCTCTTTGCTTGAGAAGACTCTAGAGATCCAGATGGTGTTGTTGAGAGTGGATCTTGATGATGTTGAAGAGCTCCCCCTGATTTGATTAGTGTTGATGTTCAGGTGAGGAAGCTTCTTCTTTTGGATGTTGTAACTCTTTTCTTCTTCTGCAGTTAAGATCCCTGAGCAAATGATCTAGATAGGTGTCTCACGGTAAAGATGATCTGCAGAGAAGAGTTAGCAAAAAGAAGATAAATAAAATATGTTGTTCTTATCAAGAACTCTGTATATGTGCTCCTTTTTGCTTCTCTGTATTTCTGTATATTTCACTTCTTCCTGTTCTGGTTCTGCCTTCTCTCTTTTTTTCTTCTCTGTACTTCTCTTTGTATATACAATCTGGAGATGGCTTTCAAAGCTATTTGCATTCTTGCCCGACAAAAAGAAAGAGATAACGTCTCTTTAATTTCCTAGATTCCTCGAGAAGATAAATTATCGTCTTTAGCTTTTCTGCAACGGCTATAATATTTATTGCTCTGCAACGGCTATATTATTAATTTATACAAATGAAGAAAGGGCAGCAATATATAAATAGAAAAATATTGCTTTATCAGATATAGAAATATTAGTCGATCTAAGAAATGAGATATTATAATAGCAGGTAATAATTCGTCGATCTGAGCTTGAAGTTCGTCGTTCTGAACATTGAATTCGTCAACCTGAGCTTTTGTTGAAGATTCGTCGAACACAGCTTTTCGTCGACCGCTGAGACATTAAATTCGTCGACCTGAGCTTATGTTGAAGATTCATCGAACACAACTTTTCGTCGACCGCTGAGACGGGCTAGATCATCGACCGCTGAGACATTGAGTTGTTTGTCGAACGCAGATTGAATATATTTCGTCGATCGCAGGAAGGCGTTCGTCGAACTCAGGAAGGCGTTCGTCGAACCCAGGAAGGCGTTCGTCGAACCCATAGAACTTGTATAGTTTTCTCCTGTCTCCTATCTTAATGGGATTTCGTCGATCACAGAATAAATATTAAGATGGATCACGACTCAAATCAAAAACTATGGTTCCAGCACAAAATACATATTATTTATTAAGGACTTTTATTAAAAGCTCCCACTATTTTAATCAAATCGACAACCCTTAATTCGATTCGGAGAGTTTATGCGAGCTACTCTATTAGTGGACAAGATCTGTATTTCACCAACACAACGAGTCCGCTTTGGCGTTCCTCTCATAATGTGATTATTTAGGTAGACAACATTTGTCAATTGCATCACTATGCAACTCTTGTATGGTTGGTGAATAACTCTTTATTCGCATCCATCATATGGAGCATGTCAACCCTATGCCTCTAGGCACTCAACCTTTGAGGTCACCTAGTTAAGTTGGACCTGATGTCGATAGTGGGATATCATAATTATCCGCTCGCACCCTTGCCAAGATAGATTAATGCACCTTGCTTTGGCAAACCCATACTTCATCGATCGAGGCAGGAAGAGTGTCATCCATCGGAAGGCATCCGTGTACTTAATATTGGATGAGGGATTTTATAATGAGCGATTAAATTTTAATCATGATTAACATTTAATCATAGTGCATATTCACAAGAAAAATAAAATTACAACATTTATATTCCAAATACATCCCAGATGTGCACAAAATAAAATCATCAATACTTTGATAAAAAGGGCTAAATCTGAGCATTTAGAACACTTCTAAATCTCCAGATTTACATGCATTAGACACATGAACATTAACTCCACTTATGCAGTAGACAAGCTCGTCTCTCAGTATCAGATTCAAAATCCAAGACATTTGGTTTCACAAACCCTATTGAGGGACGGTTACTACAAAGGAGAAACAATTTCTGAAACAATGAAATCGCAACGCAATCACGTGCATTCCTGGCGGGGTTCCAATTTAGAACACTTCATTGAAATCCAAACACCCAGGAAGAAATCCAGACATTTAGAACACTTCTAAATTTCTGATTTACACGCATTAGATCGGAACCTAGCTCTGATACCACTGTTGAGTTTTCTATATACCATTCAAAATGATATTAGCATATCAAATATGCGCAGCGGAAGAAAGAAAAACAAGAACAACTCAAAAAAGTTACGAATCTTGTGATTTCATGAATCAAGAAATAAGGAAAGTAACACATTTCAATACTTGAAGGGGATTGAGTCAATACTCAACCAAGATGCTCCAAGAAGAAATATGGAAGATGAACTTTGAGTTCCAGGCTCCGAAATGGATCGACCCTTTTAAAGAGATCCACAAAAGTGATGGAGAACCCTAATGCCTTGTCGTATAAGGGATTGGTCGGAGAAGAACAGTCCTCCGCATCCCCAAGAACTGCTAGGTCTGTTGAAGGGGAGGCGCCGACGGTCGGCGAAGGTCAGGGTCGGCGGACGGGACGAAGACTATCGGAATGCTTTCGTCTTCGGACTTTCTCAGATTTGCGAAAAGGATCGATCTCCTTAGGAAGACCTAATCGCTTCCACTTTTATACCCAATGCATAAAACGTGTTATCCGCAGACTAGAGTAAACAGAACAATTCCGTCAGGATTTATACATTCGTCGAATATAGTATAATTCATCTAAACACTTTCGACGAATTGACACAATTCGTCGAAACACTTTCGATGATTTCGTCGAAACACTTTCGACGATTTCGTTGATACATTTTCAGCAAATTTCTATCTTATTCATCGAAACAATTTCGACGAACTCGTCTAAACACTTTCGACGAATCGACACATCTCGTTGAAACACTTTCTACGATTTTATCTAGTATAAATCCATTCGTCGAAACACTTTCGACGATTTTGTTAAATCCTATAGAATTCGTCAAAACTATTTCGACGATTCATCAAGAGTACTTATTTCCCGTTGAGACATTCTCAATTTAATTTCGAACAGTCATAGGATTGGTCCTCCACTCATATCCAATATGAGTAAGGCCAATACAATCCTTTCACCAACTTCTCCAAACGCTTTTATGTATGACCCTATAGGCTCATATTGCATTGGCAGTAAGACTAACTGCTTGATTTCTTTGAGATCACCTCGGAAACTCCAACATATTTGGCAATTTGTTAGTAAAACACGCCTTAGCAGATCTTGGAGCAAGCATCAACCCCATGCCTTTTTCGTTATTCAAAAAGTTAGTTCTAGGAAATTCTAGCCCCACTCGAATGAGTATTCAACTCGCCGATCGTTCACCTTAGAGAATGACCGAAGTACCCCTCATACTCGGTCGCCCCTTCCTTTCCACCTCATGTGCAATTATCAATGTAAGTAACAGAAAGCTCCTCCTTCGGGTTGGAGATGATGAAGTTACTTTTAGTATAAATCCCTCGATGCGAAACACCTTAGAGAATGATGATTCGTGCTTCTATTTAGAAGAATGTTTTGAGAATGAGTTTTATTCACTTCCCGAGTTAGTCTCCACATCGAGTAACGATTCCGAGCTCGCCAAGCTCTTTTGTCTTGAAGAAGAAGTCTCTCAGTCCACACCACCTGAACAACTATATTTAGAAAAATTGAAAATTAAAACATCAAATGAAGATCCGCACGTCTTAGAATTGAAACAACTTCCTCGTCACCTAAAGTATCTATTTCTAGAAAAAGACTCTAAGCTACCCGTTATTGTATCATCCGAACTTAGCGATTCAAAAAATTTTAAATTGAATATAGTCTTAAGCAATCACTGCCATGAAATTGCATGGTAAATATCGGATATTAAGGGTATTAACCCTTCCTTCTACACTCACAGAATCTTCCTCGGAGATAATTCCTGCAACATGGTCCAGCCTCAAAGACGGCTAACCCGAATATGAAAGAAGTCATTAAGGCCGAAGTTGTCAAACTATTAGACGCGGGAATCATCTACCCGATATCAGATAGTACTTGGGTTAGCCTTGTACAAGTCGTGCCGAAGAAAGGTAGTGTAACGGTAGTAGCAAATGAAAACAATGAATTGATCCAAACTCGTACCGTTACGGGTTGGCAGATGTGCATCGATTATCAAAAACTAAATGATGCCACCCGTAAGGATCACTTCACGTTACCTTTTATCAATCAAATCTTAGAGTGCCTTTCAGGTCACTCCTACTATTGTTTTCTTGATGGTTTGTCGGGATATTTTCAAATCCCTATTTCGCCCGACGACCAAGAGAAAACAACATTCACTTGTCCCTTTGGCACCTTCGCTTATCGAAGGATGCCATTTGCTCTGTGTAATGTGTCAGCTACATTCCAAAGATGTATGCTGTCGATATTCGACGGGTTAGTAGAGGAAGTTTTCATGGCTGACTTTTCCATTTTCGGAAACTCTTTCAAAAATTGTTTAAAAAATCTCGAGCGCGTGCTACAACGCTGTGAGAAAACAAATTTTGCTCTTAATTAAGAGAAATGTCATTTTATGGTCAAAGAAGGATTAGTCCTTGGCCACAAAATTTCAGGCAAAGGGATTAAGGTCGATAGGGCCAAGATCGAAGTTATCGAAAAACTCCCCCCTCCAACGAATGTAAAAGCTATTAAAAGTTTCCTAGGTCACGGGGGGTTTAATCGGTGCTTTATACAAAAATTTTACAAAATCACGAAATCGTTAACCCATATCCTCGAGAAAGAGTCTTCCTTCCTTTTTAATGACGAATGACACTTGGCCTGTAAAATTATCAAAGAAAAGCTTATAAATTCTTCGATTCTAGTTGCGCCGGATTGGTCGCTACCCTTTGAAATTATGTGCGACGCGAGTGATAATGCGGTAGGCGACGTATTAGGTCAACGGGTGAGTAAGTATTTCCACCTAATTTATTATGCGAGCAAGAAACTCACGTCGGCACAAGCGAACTACACCACTACCGAGAAGGGCTTCTAGAAATCGCTTTTGCTTTTGATAAGTGTAGGTCGTACATCACTCTCTCAGAAGTTATCGTCTTCACGGATCACTCCGCTCTTAGATAACTTTTAAGTAAATCGAATGCCAAGCCCCGTCTTTTGCGGTGGATCCTCCTCTTGCAGGAGTTTGATCTAGAGATCTGGGACAAAAAGGGAACCGAAAACTTGGCGACCGATCATCTTTCCCATTTAGAAAATCCCGCCACGGAAGCGTTAATAGAACCTGACATTAATGATAAATTACCTGAAGAGCACCTCCTCGCTCTCAAAAATTTAAATACATCTTCCACCCCCTGGTTTGCGGATTTAGCTAATTATCTAGAGCCCGGGTCCTACCAAAAGAATTCTTGAGTCAGCAAAAGAAGAAATTCTTTTCTTATTTAAAGAATTATTTTTGGGAGGACCCCTTTTTATTCCTTGTTTGTGCAGACCAGGTATCGAGAAGATGTGTTTCGAGTGAGGAAGGTCTAAAAATTTTACGGCATTATCACGAGGGACCAACCGGTGGTCATTATTAAGTGAACCAACCCATGAGGAAGGCGCTGGAGGCGGGCTTTTATTGGCCCACGCTCTTCAAAGATGCTCACACCCTTGTGAGTACTTGCGACAGCTGCCAGCGGTCAGGGAACATCTCCCACCGGGATGAGATGCCCCAAAATATTTTCTTAGAATGCAAAATTTTTGATCTTTGGGGTATTGATTTCGTTGGTCCTCTCCCTCACTCATATTCAAACAAGTATATTCTAGTTGCGGTCGACTACATGTTGAGGTGGGCGGAAGCGCAAGCTCTCCCGACCAACGATGCGCGAGTCATCGTTAACTTCTTAAAAAAAAATTTCTCGATTTGGCACGCAGCGCGCTATATTAGTGATCGGGGCACCCATTTTTGCAATAGCCAATTCACAAAAAATTTAGCAAAATATGGTGTCATGCACAAACTCTCCACTGCTTATCACGCACAAACGAGCGGCCAAGTTGAAGTCATAAATCGAGAATTAATGCGGATTTTAGAAAAAATGTTTTCTATCAATCGGAAGGATTGGGCACTTAAGCTCCATGATGCGCTATTGGCCTATCCAACAGTGTACAAGATCGTTATCGGTTGTACACCATATCGAATGGTTTATGGCAAGGCTTTCCACCTTCTGGTCAAATTATAGCACCGCGCATTTTGGGCGCGTAAATTTTTAAACCTCGATTCTACGTTAGAGGCCGAACAAAGAAAATTTCAAATGAACAAATTAGATGAGTGGCGAGCGAATGCGTACAAAAGTAACAAATTATATAAGGAGCGAACAAAGTTTAATCACGATAAACATATAAAATTCTCAAAAACTTTTTCGCAGAGCGATCTCGTCCTCCTTTATAATTCTCGTCTTCGCCTTTTTCTGGGAAAGCTAAAATCTCGATGGTCCAGACCCTTTATTGTTAAAGAGGTTTGGTCCTATGGGACAATTCTAATTTTCCACCCAGAAAAAGGTTCCTTCAAAGTAAACAGTAGCCGCCTTAAGATATATCTTCCAAGAGAGCTTTTGAACGAAAAGAGTGATTCAATAATTCTTCCACCAATATCATGAGTACCAATTGGGTCAAGCTACGCGACCTTAAACAAAGCACTTTTGGGAGGCACCCCAAAGTTATCTTTTTATTGTTTATTGTTTTTGTTCTTAACATATTTTGTAGGTAACCGTCGCTTCCCCCCGCATCTTCATAACCAGGGAAGCCCTTCTTCCTTCATTTTTCTTCTCTTTTATCTTGCATTCCATTTTATTTTAGCTCGCACCTTGTTTTCTCTTTCGCTTTCTTATTTCTTCATACTTAGTTTTAAACATTGGGGACAATGTTTAACTTTAAGTATGGGGGTGTAAATAGATCTTAAAATGTAGTTCTTAATTTAGAAAATCTTCAAAAAAATTTATTTTCTTATGTTTTCTTTTATTTAAGCACTTGTAAAACCCAAAAATTCAAAAAAAAATTTAAAAATAACAAATTTAAATCTTCGAAAGGGGCGTTTGGGCTATTATCCCATCTAACCTCCTAGTACCATTGAGAACCCTTCATAGGGTATACCTCGGGAAGTCCAAGAGTTAACAAAAAAAAGAATTAGGTTTAAAACTAGTTTCCTTCTTTCATTATCAAAATAAAAAAAAAAGATAATATCAAAAATTCCCAAAATAAAATATTCAAAAACAATAAATGAAAAAACTTAAAATAAAAAAACCCAAAAATTTATAAAACCCCTACTTGTTGTTTTTGTGAGTCTTAGAAATCTAGTTGAGAATGTTTATAAGCATTTTTAGGTTTTTAATTGGCTAAAATTTTGTTTATCATTGTTTGTTAAATTTAAATTTTAGGTAATATTGTTTTAACAATCATTTTATGATTTGAGCTTGATTAGAGATTTTTTTTTTGCATGACTTCTTTTTTATTTCAAATGGCTTCGTTTTGTAGTAAATTTGTTAAACCTCTTTAGATTTCTATTATATTTTCTTCTAGCTATTTTGATCTTAGGAAATTCAAATTTGCTAGAATTTGCTCTCAACATAATTTAATTTATAAACTAGAAATTTTTCCTACCCACCCCTATTGATGGCATAAAAAAAGTGTTTTAAAAGATCATATGTCATGGGAATAAGAGGATAAAATTTATTATTCCCTAAACATAAGCACCCAAAATCATTTAAAAGATTATATGGCATGGAGTAAGAGGATAAAATTCATTACTCCTAAACGTATACATTTTGGGGTTTTATTAGAAGAGAATTATAAAAGAATATATGGCATGGAATAAGAGGATAAAATTCATTACTCCTAAACATATACAAATTATAAAATAAATTTTGAGTTTCAAAGATCTCTTCTTATGCCAAATTTTGTGAAATCCTCCTTAGCCAATTATCATTGATCTAGATTTACTTTAAATTATGAAGAGAGCAATATTTAGTACGTTACTTTTCCTTAAGTTTCTTTTCAGATAGAGTTCATATAATTTTAATTTAATCTAGTTTATTAATTTCTACAATTTTGTTAGCTAATTAGTTATCTTGAGAAGTCCTTGCCTAAACACTTTTCCCTCTTTTCAAATCATCATCACAATTTAGTACTTAACTCCTAGAATTTATTCTTAGCTTAACTTTTGGTTTAAATGAAATTTTAGTTTATAATTAGAAATTTTTATGAATGTCTTATAAATTATGTCTCATACTTTTGCTCTGGAATAGCAAAACCTCAAGTATGGGGGTATTTGATAGGTAGTTTTTATATAACTTTTTATTAGAAAATTTAGTAATTATTTAATTTGAATTTTTCTTTTTCGTGTCATTTTTAGGTTATAAATAGTTCTTTTATAAATTTTGATTCTAATTTAGCTTATGTTTATTTTTGCAAAATTTTGGGACAAATTTGGGAAAATTGCATTACACGCCCCCAGTCACGCCCGTGACCAGGGCGTGTAACCTAAACACCAGTCCAGAATTGGTGTCGCACATTTGAGCTCATCCACAACAAGTCACACCCGTGACCCAAGGGTCACGCCCGTGACCTGGGGCGTATAAACATAGGATCCTGCAATAGTGTTGTTATCGAGAAGTGGAGATGCCATCGAGAAGTCAACTCAAGATACGCCTGTGACCCGGAAGTCACGCCCGTGACATTCGTGCATGATCTCTGCTTACCGTCACGCCGCAAGAGAGACCTGGGCCGCATTTATTGAAGCCGCCAGATTACACGCCCGTGACCAACATTACACGAGCGTGTAATGCCCTTTTCCACCGCACCGTCACGCAAGACCCACGCTGCTGTCGGAGCTGAGATGAATAGTGCTTACACACTCCCTAGTCATGCCCGTGACCGGGGGCGTGTAACATGGATTTTTTTCCTATAAATTCCAGTGGTCTCCTTGAGTTCAGGGTTTAAAAATTTGGAGAGCTGGAGATGCTGGTAGAGCTGTTAGTGAGTTTTTTTTTGTTTATCCCTTACATGTTCTCTCTTTTTCTTCATGTCATGCAATGTTCTAGTTTATTTCTATGCAATAGTCTAGTGTAAGCTTGTAGCCTTAATTTTTCCTAGCTTTGTAATCTCCGTTAAAGCTTGTAATCTCTTTTGTTATTAATAAAATTTAGTTTTGTTTTTCTTCATTCTCTCTTTCTACTTAGTAACTTTTCATTCATGCCATTTTTCTTTTATCTCTTTCCCCTCCACTATGATTAATTAATTCTCATTAGTGATCGATCGAAATGATCTGAGGATGAGATAATCAAGTTATGATTTTCTAAGCTCTCTTTTTCTGGGTTTTTTAACACTTGAATTACCCTTGTTTTTTAACTAGTGAGGCCATATTTTCGATGTATGGTTTTCGCTTAGGTTTTCATACTTAGCTAGCCGAGAGGCTCAAATATGAATCGATCACTCAAGGGTAAAGAGAGTTGCACACACCCCTCGAGAGAGGATGACATAAATCTCTCAGATTGGAGTCAAATCCAATAGTGGGGTTCACAGCGTAAAGCAAGTTTTAGGTAATCAATTATAGAATGAGAGTTCGGTTGATTTTTCCTAAACTTAGTTGGGCATTAACTGAGAGAGAGGCATGTTCAAGCTTTGGGAACCTCCATGGTCAAGTAGTTTAATTAAAATGGAATTAGATTTATTTCTCTTTCACTTGATTATTCTCACTCCAAGGTGATTTTAGATTGAGCACTAATCTTTTTACCATCGTTTAAACCCTACTTTTAGTTTGCAAATTTTCTCTTTTAGCTAAGTAAAACAAAACCTCAAAAATTTATTAGATAAGATAATATTGACCTCCTCGAAGTAGAAGTAATCAACGCGCCCCGAGGAATACAACCTTGGTATTTCTAAATATCTTATATTATAGACGATAAGGTACACTTGCCTTTATCAGATATAGTTTTGGAAAACATTTTTAATCATTTGCATTGCAATCCTCTAAGTTTTCTATATCATGTGTACTCTATGTGGTTTGATCTTTAATTAATTCACGTGTTCGCTAAAGTATGTATACATCTATTCTCTATCTTATTCTTCTCTATCTTGACCTCTTTTGACCTGCACACCACCAACCGCCTATTCATGGGTGGAGGTTTGGAATGTAACCTTTGTAAGTGTATTGGCTTTACTATTAATGCATGTGCATTTTTGGTTGGTGTTTGCATGCATGTTTGAGTATGTCTTTATGTTGGGGGTGCTTCGGTGAATTTGATGCGCAAGTTATTGGGGGTTCTCTTTTGCGTACCCTTGCTTTGGGCTGATTGGACTGTGATGTTGCATGTTTGAGTGGTTTTGTGTGCCCTTGCTTTAGGCTTCATTATTCGTGGGCCTTTGCTTTGTTTCCTTGCTTTTGTGTGCTTTACTTTTTGGGTGCTTTATATGTTGACGTGTGGTGTTTTAAAATTTTATTTCTTGCAAGATTGCTTCTATGTTTAGACCACTTACATATACATTAATAATGGTACTTTATGATTATTCCACCCAATTATACTTAGACATAATTGTCTATATGCTTCCTCCCAAGTAAATAATTTGATTATGGTTGTTCTAAAAAATTCAATCTATGTAGCAATAAGATTGTTTATGCCTCAACCCATTCCTTTTAATCCTATCCAAAAAAATTGAAAATAAACTAGAGATATCAAGATGTGTGCCTCCATGTAGTAATATACTATAAGTCTACTCGAAAATAATTTTTAAATATTATTTTGAATTATAATATACTGATCTTCGATCGACATAAATATAATATATTAAATCAAATAATTTTCATAATTAATGTCAATGCTTATTATTAATTGTAATCAGTAACTTGAACTATTTATATGTTTTCAACTTTACCATCCATCAATTCCACATAATCATATTTCTTAATTATATCTACGACAATTATTCAAGGTTTAAAAATCAGATCTGGCCAGATGGTTTAACCGGTCGGACTGTCGATCGGTTACCAGGCAGTCCAGTCAGGTCCTTAAAACTGCTTCCACCAAAAACCAGCCAAGAACCGATTAATCGGCTGGTTGGACCGCTTAACTGGAAACCAGGGCAGTTATTAGACAAGCGGGCGGTTAGAATGGTCACCTTCGTTTATGATAAAATGGTGTAGAACTTTTAGGCTTTAGGTCTAAACTTAACTTTTTATTTTAATATTCTTGCATATTTCATCCCCATTCTACCGCGCAAGAACATTTGAAAGGCATAAGTGACAAAAACAATAAGCATAAGAATCCTTAAATAGTGTAAATCCATATGATGATCATATGCATTATGATAGAACTTCTCTTCCCAGGTCTCAAAACTCTATCGTACAAGATAAAGGAAAAAATAAAAATTGATCATGTTGATAGTTACTTTGCTCCTAGAACATCTGAAGGATCACAACCAACTTTGAAAAGTGTCTTGTCCTCAAAAGAGGCAGCATATCATGCTGATATGTCCATAGCTAGATGATTCTTTGATATTTATATACATATGAATGCTATGAATTCAACATTTGCATAAAAAGCTATTGATGTAATTGCTTCAATTGGTCCTGGTTATAAGTTGTCTACCTACCGTATAATGGAATTAATTTGCTAAGAGATTGTAAAGAAGAATATTGGCTTCTTATAGATTTATACAGAGATAACTAGAAAGTAACTAAATGTACTTTAATGGCAGATGGTTGGACAGATAGGAGGAGTAGACAATTAATTAATTTCTTAGTTTATTCACCTAGTGCTATCACATTTTGTAAATCATTTGATGCTTCTGATGTCACAAAAGATGTGATGACTCTATGCTCTTTATTTTCAAAAGTTGTTGGATGATTTAGTTCAACAAGCGTGGTTCAAATTGTTACCGATAATGCAACAAACTACAAAAAGAAAGGTGAGCTACTACATGAGAAGTATGACAATATTTAATGGTCACCATGTGCAACTCAATGTTTAAATTTAATTTTAAAGGATATTGGAAATTTGAGTTACGTGGTGGACATTACAAACTATGCTTTGAAGGTTATAATATTTATTTACAACCACATCTTTCTTTTGTTTTGGCTGAGGAAAATGGAATGATGGAGGGAAATCGTTCACCCAGGAACAACACGATTTGCCACTATATTTATTACACAGAAAAGTATATGTGAACACAAACATGATTTGCAAGCTTTAGTAACTAGTAAGTTTTATACTATTTCAAAAGTTTCAGGATTAAGCAAAGGTCAAGATGTTGTTAATATCTTTTTAGATAATTAGTTCTCGAACATGTGCTTGGTGATGACAAAAGTTGCAGGTCCACTAATAAGATTGTTACGCATTGTTGATTCTAATGAGAAGTCTTCACTTGGCTATGTCTACAATGGAATGTATAGAACAAGAAAGAGAATTAAATTTATTTTCAAAACAGTCAAACAATTATACAAGTCATGCACACTCATTATCAAAGAAAGATGTGATCGTCTGCTTCGCCAAAGACTTCATTCTTTGACATTATTTTTGAACCATTCATTCCAACATAATCATGTTAATTACTATAATAAACCCAAAGTTGTGCAGTGCTTAATTGAACTTATTGGAAATAAGGATATTAACAATAAATCTTCTGCTGCAATGAATGAGGTTAGAGTATATCATGACCAGCTTTAGAGCTTTGGGAAGCCCATCACAATCAAAATGTCAAAAGAAATGCAACATGTTGAGTACAAATAGAAAGATAATTTAATTGCAGTATATATAGTTTTCTAATTTAGCTTTTATCTTTAAAATAAATTTGAGCATTATTTCTTAGATGAATGGTGGAGAATGTTTGGTTCTAGTGCTTCTCAATTATAAAAATTGGTTATTCGTATACTTACTCAAACTTCATTTTCCTCTGGATGTGAAAGAAATTGGAGCATATTTGAGCAAATTCATACAAATCGAAGAAATCATTTAAAGCATCAAAGACTCGATGATCTTGTTTATGGTCGTTATAACCTTAATATAAGGGATAGATATGCAAAATTAATCTTTAATGTAACATATTAAATTTTATGCTCGCTCAATCTCTTATGTAATCTAATCTTTTGTAGATATATTAAAAAAAGTTATGATCCTCTTGATTATATGAGTATTGATACATTGGACATCTGGCTAGTTGAGGAAGGGCCAACTCCCAAGCTTAATTATAATTATTTGGAAAGTGAAATATATGAGGAATATGCTATGTCAATTGGTGGAGAAGTTCAAGCTTGTGATCAATGTTGGGGAAAACACCCTTTGATTTATCTTACAAATTACCTACAAGTGATTTCAGAATCTAGGATGTATTACCCATGTTGTATAGAGAGGGTAATTTGGTCATTAGATGTCCTAAGATATCACACTCACACTAGAGTGTCAAGACCTATCCAAAATATGTACAAAATTCAGTTGAGTTCAACTTGTGTCGAATAGAAGTCGACGCAACTTCGACTGAAAGTCGAAGCAACTTCGAATACAAGTAGAAGGAACTCAGACTAAAGTCCAAGTCGACGCAACGTCGAGATGTTCTCGACACAAAAGATTGATTCAGTCGAAGCAGTATTAGAAGATGACGCAACTGTGACTTGAAGTCAACGCAGAAGATGAAGTTCAAAGTCCAAGTCTTCAACTCGACGGATACATCGATAAGGACTCGATGCAACATCGATATCAAAGTTCAGTTCAAAGCTGAAGAGGAATTTGAAGCAGCTTCTATTAGAACTCGGAGGTGCGTTGACTAGAAGGCAAATGTATTCGACGCTATGTCGAATACATGCACAGAAATAGAATACTTTCTGTATTCTTTGCTGCTGCTTTTTCAGAAGGTATTCAAGGATGTAATTTAAATTCTAACGATTCATTTATTGCCAAGAATATAATGGAGTCCTCCAGAGAGACAACAAAGTCATTCTTGGAAGTTATTCAAATTCAGATTGACGGGTCATGAACAGAAATGGAAAGAAATATTTATTATCCAGTGGACATTCCTTCTAAGTACAGATCAAAAGAGGAAACAAATTAAAACACTATTTGACAGGTAATAAGAATATAGAGGAAGAAAGACAACATAATTATTCAAGTTATTTTAGTGAGTCTTCTGTCTCCTCAAGCTCTTTCTCTCTCAGATAGAACAAGAAGAACATCTCTGTACAGGAAAATACACAGGCACTGCTTCTTCTCTCTTACAGCAGGAAGCCATCAAGAGTACAGAGAGATCATTAGGATCAAAAGCTCATAACCCTTGCATTCTTTTCTACCTTAGGCAAGGGTTCATTCAAAATAGATTATGAAGAACACCAACAGAAGAAACATCTCTACAACTTCATCTTCCTCCTCTTTTCTTCCTATCTCATTCTGTAATTTGAAGAATTTTTAAAATCCCTCTCCAAAGGATTCAGTGGTTCAAGATCTCCTTATCAAAAGATCTAGATTTGTTCTAGAGTCTCCTTATCAAAATACTCAGTCCTTGGTTCTAAGAGTCTCCTTATCAAAAGACTCCGTAGTTGGTTCTAAGAGTCTCCTTACCAAAAGATTCAGTGGTTCTAAGAGTCTCCTTATCAAAAAACTCAGACATTGTTTAGTGTATTCCTACTGAGGTTGTAGAAGAGTGGAAGTACCCATATTTTGGGGAACCACTATAGCTTTTGTCTTGTGCTGAGAATTTTTGTGTTGTCCCCTTTATTATTTATGCATTATGTGTTTAATTTATTCTGTGCTGGTTTTTCTGATTGCATAGTCATTAGTAGTTTATTATTGTGTGTGCATATTTAGTGTAAAAGTTTTAAATCACTATTCACCCCTCCCCCCCCCCCCCTAGAGAATACTCAAAGGTATCAGATCCAGGTTGATCATAAGAAGGCTAACACCTTGATCAAAAGATCTCCTTAATCATATTTTTATATTATAAAACTATTTTTTAGAAAATGAGTTATAAGGACTATGCATCAACAAGACCACCAGTATGCAATCTTAATAAGTTTACACTCTGGAAGGCCAGAATAAATTTATATATGAACTTTATTGATGAAGTCATCTTTGATGTCATTATTTCAGGTCCCCCAACGCCAGTCAGATAAGATGCAAGTTGGTTTATGACACAGCAAGATGTGCCCAGAGCTGAATTGACTGAGCTGAAAAGAAGCAAAAGGCATGTTATACCAAAGCCATGAATATTCTGATCTCTACAATGTCTTATGACATTTTCCAGAAGGTGGCTGGCTGCAAGTCAGCCAAAATAAATCTGGGAATCCCTTTCCAGATTGGTTGAGGGAAGCTCTGATGAAAGAAAGGACAGAAAGTCCCTTCTCATATCCCAATATGAGAACTTTCAGAAGAAGGCTGAGAAAAGTGTTGTTGAAATTCATGAGAGATTCAGCATTATTATTAATAAGCTAAAAGTATGGATAAAGAGATTTCTCTGACAGAAATCAATGATAAGCTTCTCATGTGCTTCTCAAGCTCATGGGACTCAAGGATCTAGGTCATCAGAGAGTCCAGATGCCATAGAGAGATCTCCACTGATTCTTTGCTTGGAAAGCTCAAGTCCTTTGAGCTTCTACTAAAGAGTAGGGGAGAGACAGAAGCCAATGAGAAACTCTCAACTCCTAAGGAAAGGACAGTTGCTCTAAAGTATGATGAAGGAGAACCCTCCACTTCTGAGGAAGAGATGTTCAATCTCTTGGCCAGAAGATTCAAAAGATGGGTCAAGACAGAAGATTTCAGAAGAAATGAGAGGAGTTCAAGCAAACTAAGGTTTGACAAAACTCCAAAGCGGGAAATAATCAGCTTTTCATGCAGAAAGCCAGTGCATGTTGCCCCTGAATGTTCTGAGGAACAGAAGAACAAAAGCAGCAGTAAGAAGGAGCACAAGAAGAAATCCTTCAGAAAGAAGGATAAGAAAAAGGGAAAAGGTTTCATTGTTGAAACCTAGAGTGACTCAGAGTCTGAATCAAGTTCCTTTACATCTGATAGTGATGAAGAGAGTGCAGCCGAAAAAACTTGCTTAATGGCTTTAGAAGATTCTACTGAAGAAAATCAGGTAACTATATTTGATGAATTTGATTTCTCTTCATAAGATTTTAAATATTGTTTTAAAGATTTTTGTCAAGATTATATTAACAGTCAAAAGGAACTTAACACACTCAAAGAAGAACTAGATGACCTTAGGAAAGACAATATGTATTCAGTTAATTCTGAATTAAGAAATAAGATGTATAGGAAAGAAACAAAAATAGATACACTAACTACTGAAAACTCTAACTCAAAAGAAGAGTTTGCAAAGGCAAAAGCCTTTGAAGACTCACTCAATGGGAGGTGTCAAAAGCTTAAAGACATTACAAAAAATCTCTGCATGAGATTTAAACACCTTGGTCTAGGAGCAGGTCCATCCACCAGCACAATAATCCCTAGCAAACCTGCCTGGGAAACCCCTACAATGTTCATTAGACCTAGTGTAAAACAAACTAATAACAACCTAAAATCTTGTAGAGAATTGAATAACAACCCTAACAAAATCACTGTGTTCAATAGGGTAAATACAACTGATGAAACAGGAGTTCTAGGTAAGCACCCCTTAGAAAATCCAATTAAAATTACAAAATTCTTAATAAAAGGAATTATGCGTCGAATAGAACTCGGCGCAGTTTTAAAGATACGTCAAATGCAACTCAATGGAGTTTTGCATATACGGCGACATCAACTCGAAGCAAGTATGAGGGTGCGTCGAAATCTACTCGACGCAACCAATATTCTACATCGACTTACTATCGATGTAACTATGCAGACAGGTCGAATTCCACTCGACGCAACTCTAAAGATGCATCGATTTCTTCTCGACGCAAGCTCCCAGTAAATAATTTTCAAACATCTAGACCTCTCTCTCTTATTTCTACTTATATTCCTAGATGTTTTTGTTGTTCTAAAATTGGGCACAAAGCCAAACATTGTTGGCATAATAAACTAGCACTTCTTCACCTTAAGGGGTATACTGAAAGACCAACTTATTTTTTCACAACTCCATATGATGATAGAAGGAAGAGACCCACATCAAGTGAGGGTCTATACTAATGGTTAATTTCATGTGCAGTAAGGAGACTGTTCTACCATAAAATAACAGTGGTATCTGGATAGTGGATGCTCCATGCATATGACTGGAGCAAAAGAGGTGCTGGAAACTAGAAGGTCTAGGAAAGCCCTAAGGTACTCTTTGGGAACTCCCACTCGGGTCAGACCAAAGGATATAGTATGCTCAGGATTGGGGAAATCTCCTTCTCTAAGGTAGTTTATGTTGAAGGTCTTCAACATAATCTAATTAGTATTAGTCAATTATGTGATGGTGAATACAAAGTTGTATTCGCTAAGTCCTTATATCATGCATTTAGCTCTATAACTAACCAAATAGTATTTACTGGACTTAGAAAGGGTAAGGTCTATGTTGTATATTTTGAGTATACAAATTCAAAAGTTTGTTTGTTTAACTCCCATCTGGAAAATAGTGAATTGTGGTATAAAAGACTTAGCCATCTGAATTTTAAGACAATAGCTAAGATATCCAAGCTTAAACAAGTTAGAGGCTTACCAATTGGTAAGTTTAAGAAAGACCATCCGTGTAGAGCTTGCTAACTAGGAAAGCAAACATGTCATCATTCAAACGCATTGGTAAGAATGATTCTCCTAGAACTCTCAATCTGTTGCACATGGACCTGGTTGGTCCTATCTCCACTCAAAGCTTAGCAGGAAAGTCCTATACATTAGTCATTGTATATGATTTTTCTAGATTCAACTTGGTGTTCTTTATAAAAGCTAAGTCAGACACCTTCAAGATCCTCTCAAGATTAATTAGACAGATTCAATCTGAATTCAATACTCAGGTTGCTATGATCAGAAGTGATCATGGTACTGAGTTTGAAAATCAATTAATTTGTAGATTCTGTGAGGATGAAGGGATAAGACAAATCTTTTCAACTCCTAGAACCCCCCAACAAAATGGGGTGGCTGAAAGGAAAAATGGAACCCTAATTAAATCAGGAAGGACATTATTGGCTGAATCCAATTAGCGAAAGTCCTTTTGGACTGAGGCAGTGAATACTGCCAACTATGTTCTGAATAGAAGTCTCATCCACAAAACTAAGTTGAAGACTCCTTATGAGTTATTGAAAGGAAAGACACCTATAGTCACATACTTTAGGATTTTTGGGTGTACATGCTTCATTCTGAACGATGAAAAGAGCCATCTTGCCAAATTTGACAAGTAGACTGATGATGGAATATTCTTGGGATACTCTGTTGGACATGTGTATCACATCACTTTGTTTAAGAATAACAAATCCCATAATGTATTTGATCTTGCTTGTCATGTGTTTATAGTGTGCAGGAACTATTGGTGCAATACTCCATAGGTAAAAAGCAGCTTGGAACCAAATTTCTGAACTAGAGCACTACCGCCAACGCTAGTGGATACCGCAGGCGTTAGCGCTACCGCAGGCGCTAGTAGTTACCGCTTGGTGCTAGCTCCAGCTCGTGCCACAATGCCATGCTATGATGGTTTCATAACCGCCTCTACACGACCGCTATTGCAGGCGCTAGGAGCTACCGCAGGCATTAGCGCTACCGCAGGCGCTAGTAGCTACCGCCTGGCGCTATCTCCAGATCGTGAACAACGCCACGCCGCAACGGTTTTGTAACTGACTCTACATGAACGCTATCGGAGGGGTTAGGAGATAGCGCAAGCGCTATCTCCAAGCTCTATAAATTGAAGCTTTCTCTCTCGTTTTAGCACCTCATCCCAGAGACAATACAAGTGCCAAAATTCCATAGCTGTTACTCTACCGAAAAGTCTTCTCCCACTCAAAGAAAAAGAAGATTTCTGGAGAAGGAAGCCATCACGCTGCATCTGAAGAACAATCGCTTCATCCTCGCTTATGCTACATCGGTCCTTCATCATCAACTTTAGAAAATCTCATAGAGGGAGTTTTTATTTGTATTATTTCTTTATTGTAAATCTTTATAGGTAAATTGCCTTATGTTGGCGACTAGGTCCTTGCGCGGCTTAGTGGGAATTCGCCGCGTGTGTTGGCGACTAGGTCTAGGTGATTAGATCTAGGTGGTGCTTAAGGCCATATCCGGGGAAGGATTGGCTAGAGCAGCTTGAGGCCATATCCGAGGAAGGATATGCTAAAGCCAACCGATTCGTGGGGATACGAGTCGGTATAGAAAAGGAAAAAGTATTTGTATTTGTACGCCTCTGATTTCTAGCGATATTGAAATCAAATTTATGTAAACACCTTTTTTATATAATACAATCATGTCTCTATTTGTGTTTACTTGATTTCTTCCATTTGGCTAAAATTCTAAAATTGCAAATTACATTATTTTCTTCTTTTACTTAAATTGTTATTTTGCTCTCGTTAACTTTAAAACAATTTAGTAAATTGCTTAATATTATAAAAAAAATTATTCCCTTATTCACCTCCCCCTCCCCCTTTAAGGGCGCCTATCGATCCAACAAGTGGTATCAGAGGACGGGTTATTCCAAATCGGTTTAAAAACCAGGAATAATGGCGTCCCATGATCTCGCTTTTTCTGAGGGCCAGGGAATTAGTAGACCTCCACTATTTACTGGGTCAGATTATATTTATTGGAAAAATATGATGAGATGTTTTCTTATGACCCTAGATATTGATGTGTGGAATATGGTAGAAGAGGAACACACTCCTACATTTGTAGTTGGAGAGGTAACATTAGAAAAACCTAAGGATAAATGGGATGATAGGGATAAACTTAAATGCAAAAATAACACCAAGGCCATGAATGCTTTATTTTGTGCGTTAAATAGAAATGAATTTAATTGAATTTCCACATGTACTACTACATATGATATTTGGAATCATTTGGAAATTACTCATGAAGGTACATCGCAGGTTATTGATTCAAAACTTTTCCAACTGGAGTCAGAATATGAAAAAATCTGAATGGATGAAAGCAAAGATATTGATGAAATGTACACGCGCTTCACCAAGATCATCAATGCCTCCAAAGCTCTTGGAAAAACCTTCTCCAACGGCAACTTGATCCGAAAGATTATTTGATCCCTTCCTCCCAAATTCAATCCGAAAGATGACGGCTATCTCGGAGTCGCACAATCTAAGAACACTCCGGGTTGAGAGCCTTATTGGGAATCTCAAAACCCATGAGGTAGAACTCAAGATCCAATACGATGAATACAACAAGGAGACAAAGAAGAAGGCGTTGGAACTAAAATCAAAGAAGGAGTGTCGAGAGGATGAGGATGAAGATGAAGAAAGTCTCTTGGTAAAGAACTTCCGAAAGTTCATGAGAAATCCGAAAAGGAGAAACACCTTCCGGAAATATTTCCAAAAGGAAGGAAGATGGAAAGGGTCATCTTCAAAAAGGAGAAGGAGAGCGACGATGAGGAAGAAAGACCTCCTCCAAAATATTATCATTGCAGGAAGACCGGGCATATTCGGAGCCAGTGCCCAAAGTTTTTGAAGGAGAAAAAGGAAAAGTGGCACAAAGGGAAGGAAAAGAGGAAGGTGCTAAAAGCTAAAACATGGGATGACACCTCCTCCTCCGAAAAATCAAGCGAGTCTTCATCAAGTGAAGATGAGGAAGCAAACATGTGCCTCATGGGACATGGAAACGACGACGACGATACCAGTGTTCTTAGCAACACTGAGGTAACTCCTCCCACTTATGATGAACTTTTTAATGAATTTCTTGAAACTTGCAAAGCTTTTGATGAAATATGAAAGATAATATTTTATTGAATCGTGAAAATGAATCTCTAATTAAAGAAAATCAAAATCTTTCCAAAAATTTAATTGTTATAGAAAAAAGAAAGGTTTCTTTCCAAGAGTGTGATCACTCCATTAAAATGGCAAAAGATATTGAAGATTCTCTTTCTAAAGCCCTCTCCCATGCCAAAACTCTTACAAAAGAGAAGGGGGAAATAGAAAGGAAATTAGAAGCCTCTTTTTTGCAAATTAAGAATAATAAAAAAGGTTTTTAAAATAGGTGTGTCATGCTTGTGAAAGAAAATTCATTACTTAAAGCAGAAGTTCATGATCTCACCATGGCCATTAAAAAATTTAGAATAGGCCAAAAATCACTAGATATGATTCTAGGAACCAGTGCTACGGTTCTGGAAAATTTGGGCTCGGATATCGAGGTGAGGTCGACCACCCGGCGCTAGCCACTAACGCCGGCTCTAGCACCTCATACAAAAATCCAGCATTTTCTTTTACAAAATCTTTTTCTTCCTTAAATCTAATTCCTTCCAGCAAGAATAACACAAAATTCCAGAAAAGGGTTGATAGTTTGTTTAGGATGTAGTCTTAGTCACCTAGAGGGGGTGAATAGGTTTCTTTTATTTTAGGCTAGCTGTTTTCTGATTTTAGGTTAGTAAAGTATCAAGCACAGAAAACACACAAAGATTTATAGAGGTTCCTCAAGACAGGGTGTCTTGAGTAGTCCTCTTTCCCCCTTCACCTTTCTAACAATGAGTTAGACAAGGCCAGCACCTCCAAACTCAGCTCCAAGAGCTTACAACACAGATCCCTCAGGATCTCTCAGGTTTTCTCAAACCCTACCTCAGGCTCAAAAGCCCTACCTCAGGCTCAACAGCCCTACCTCAGATCAGCCAATGATCCTACACTCAAGCTGAACACTCAGCTCTACTTCTCAGGCTAGACAGCCCAACACACTCAGGCAAAGTTGCCCTACAACTCAGAACTGTTAAGTTCCTACAGAACAACAATGTATGATTAACAAAAGAAGATGGAATACACTTTATCTTATGTTGCTGGACAACTGCAGTAGCAGTCTTGAATCTGGATGAGTCCAAAGTCCTCGGCCTTGATTCTTCTGATTCTATTCTTCAGAGAAGGAGTGAGGATCAATTTGCTCTATCTTGATTTGATCAAGAGGAGCAATCTATTCTCTTCTTGCAGCTTCGGGAAATAGGAAGTGAAAGTTTCTTGGTTGCCGTCAATGGAACAATAATGTTCTTTCTTTAGAGTGTGTGAGAGAGTGCTTTTACAAAGCCCTAATTGATTCTTTTTGTTGGGAAAATGATTTCTCTTAACCCCTAGAAATGAGTTAAAGAAAGAGTTTTATGAATGAATAACAAAAGACCAAGTAAATATGCGTCGAATGGTATTCGACGCTACGTCGAAATATAGTCGACGTTTTCTTCAGGATATGTCGAAGTAACTCTAGGAAGATTTCGACGTATGTCTTATCGACGCTACTCTGATTTCTAGTCGACGCATACAGAGAAGTCGACGCACCTTTGTCGACGCACATTCCTCATATCTCTCTCGACGTCGGGCTAAGATGAATTCGACGCTTACGTCGAATAGTAATCGACGCACGTCGATCTTTATGACAGATTTATTATTGCGCCAGATCTCTTTCCTTCTTTTCTGAAGATCTGATTTATATAGAATGATGTTAATATTTTATAGCCGTTCTGAATCATTCTTTCCCTCTATTTGATTCTTGGCTAAATCTGATTAACTCTATTTTGGATATTATTTGAAATCTGAATTATCATTTTCCATTTATGCTATAACTGCTATGGAAATATTTCTCTCTTCCTAAATCTCTGGCTGCTAATTGATTCCTCTCCTATAGTGCTATCTTATTACACAGAGCTATAAAATAAAGAGGAAGTCGGCAGGAAATGAACAAGAGTGATCTACCACACATATATGATATAGAGGAAAAAGCTCCCAAAAGAAAAGAGAGATATTGAGAAAAAGCTCTGCAGCAACATCCATCCATTTCTACTTCTGCTCACTGCTCACTGCTGCAAAATCTGATTGCTCTCACTAAAAGAGAGAAAGGCTACAAATCTTCTTCTCTCTATAGAAGAAAGATTTAATTCATAACTTGTGCTTCAAATCTTCTTGCTAGGAAGAAGATTCATTATTGTCTTTATTTCTTTCTCCTTCTTTATTCTTATTCACTATTGTAAAAGAGTTTTTAGAATCTCTCTTCAAAAAAAATTCAGTGTACTGGTTCTAAGAGTCTCCTTTTCAAAAGACTCAGTTGGTTCTAAGAGTCTCCTTGTCAAAAGACTCAGGGTGGTTCTAAGAGTCTCCTTATCAAAAGACTCAGTGCAAGTTAGTGAATTCCTACCAAGGGGGTAGAAGAGTGGACTACCCAAAGTTTGGGGAACCACTATATTTTCTTGTGTTGTGCTGTGAAATTTCTTTCTTGCATTTACTTAATTGCTTGTCTAATTCTTGTTGGTGTGTGGGAAGCTCTAATCTGTGATCATACACATATATATATATTAACTTTGCACAAAATATTTTAAATCTCTATTCACCCCCCCCCCCCCCCCCTCTAGAGAATTCTAGTGAGGTTAACTGTGCACTTTCAATTGGTATCAGAGGGAGGTTGATCTAAAAAGGATAACTCCTTGATCAAAAAGATCCTACCTTATATATATATATATTTTTAAAACTATTTTTCACATGGCACAAATCAAAGATTATGCTTCCACCAGACCACCAATTTGCAACCTTGAAAGTTTGCACTTTGGAAGACAAGAGTTAGAATTTATCTAAACTCTATTGATGATGAATTGTTTAATGTTATCTTGACAGGTCCCCCCAAGCCATTAAGAAAGGACTCAAGTGGAAAAGTGACTGAAACACTTGCTCCAAGAGCTGAATGGACAGAGGATGAGAAGAAAGCCCAAGGACATGATGCCAAGGCTATGAATATTCTAGTCTCAACTCTCTCAGATGAAATCTTTCAAAAGATAGCTGATTGTGAGTCAGCTAAGGAAGTATGGGAAGCTCTCACCAAAATGGTAGAAGGAAGTGCTGATGAGAAAAAGGATAGAAAGGCAATACTAATCTCTCAATATGAAAACTTCCAAAAGAAAGAAAGTGAAAGTGTTGCTGACATGTACTCAAGATTCAGCCTCATAATCAATGAATTGAGGTCACTTGAAAAGGACATATCTCTCACTGAGATAAATGATAAATTGCTGACTTGCTTTCCCAGCACTTGGGATTCAAGGATCTGGCCAATTAAAGACTCCAGAAGTCAAAAAGAAATATCAACAGATGTTCTATTGGGTAAACTGAAATCCTATGAACAACTATTGAAAACCAGAGCTGAGAAAGAAAAGGCATCTCCACCCTCAAAAGAAAAGAGTATTGCATTGAAGGCTATTGATGGTGAATCATCAACTAATGATGAGGAGCTAATCAGCTTGTTGGCTAAAAAGTTCAAGAAATGGATCAAAACAGAAGGATCCAGAAGAAGAGAATCAAAAACCAGGTATAACAAAACACCCTCTAAAGAGATTATTTGTTACACATGCAGGAAACCTGGACACATTGCTCCTGAATGTCCTAAGGAGAACAGCAGCAAGAAAGATCTGAAAAGAACAGATCCAAAGAAGAAAAAGAAAGGAAGAGGATTAATTGCTCAAACCTGGAGTGATTCAGAATCTGAAGAAAACTCCTCATCAGATGTTGATCAAGAAGATGTCAAGCATGAAGAAACATGTCTGATGGCCACTGAGAAACTTGATGATACATCTATGGTAAATATACTAGATAATATAGATTTCTCCTCCACTAATTTTAAACAAGATTTCAAAGAATTCTGCTTAGATTCAATCAAATCTGAAAAAGGGGTAAAAGAATTAAGGATGGAGTTAAGAAAACTAAAACAAGTAAATACATACCATAAAAATTATAAACTCAATCTAGAACTCTCAGAGGAAAACCTAAACAAAATCTATTTAGAAAATCTAACACTAAGAAAAGAGCTAGCAAAAGCTAAAGCCCTTGAGGACTCTCTAAATGGAAAAGGTCAGAAGATCAAAAAATTCTCTGAGAATCTCACTAATAGATCTAATCAATTAAAACTGAGAGCTGATGAAGCATCTAAATCTCAATCATCCAGCAAACCTGTCTGGAAACACCCCATTCACTTCACCAGGAAAAATCATCTAGGAGAAGTAAGGTCACAAGAAAGTCAAGAAACAACCACTATTTTTAACAAATCTAATCCCATTATAAACAAAGGAATCTTAGGAAAGAATCCTAACAAAAATTTTGAATCTGCGTCGAATCTTCATCGACATACGTCGATTCCTAATCGACGCTTACGCCAAAATGCATCGACTTACACTCCACGCACGTCAAATGCATATCGACGCATTCAATCTGACAGAAATATCTCTCTGTTCGAAAAATCTCCCCCTGTTAGAAATATCCCTATTTCTTTATACTATGAACACTATTTTTGTGACATCACCAAAACAGATTGGTATGATAGACCAATGCCCCAAAAGGAGGAAGGATATTCTGTAAAACCTACTTATTCCTTCATTAGTTTTGATTATAAGAAGGGACCCCAGCTGAGCAGGGTTCAAACTAATGTTTGAAATTTTTTTTGTGCAGATGTACCACATCTCCAGGCTTGTGTGGTACTTGGACAGTGGATGCTCCATGCACATGACAGGATGCAAAAACCTGCTAATCAACTTTGAGGACAGACTTGGACCATCAGTAACCTTTGGAGACTCTAGCTGTGGCCAAACCAAGGGATTTGGAGACTTCAATGAAGGGAAGGTCACCTTCAAGAATGTGGCAGTAGTCAAAGGACTAAAGCATAATCTGATAAGTATAAGTCAGATATGTGAAAATGGTAAGTATGAGGTAAAATTCACCACACTACTCTGCCATATTATTGACATCAAGACTAGTGCCACAGTACTTAAAGGAATTAGAAAAGGTAAAGTATATGTAGTGGACTTCAGTTCCTCTCCCACAGAAATCTGTTTATTCAACAATATTATTGATAAAAGTGAATTATGGCATAGGAGACTAGGTCATCTAAACTACAAAACAATTTGTAAACTAGCAAAAAATAACCTTGTTAGAGGCTTACCAAAGGGTAGATACTCCAAGGATTCTCCATGCAGACCTTGCCAACTAGGAAAACAAACCAAATCATCCTTCAAACCAATTGGAAAGGATGACTCTCCAAGGATCCTTTACTTGCTCCACATGGACCTCTTTGGTCCCATATCCACTCAAAGCTTGGGAGGAAAATCCTATACCCTAGTCATTGTAGATGACTACTCTAGATACAGTTGGGTATTCTTTCTAAAGGCCAAGTCTGAAACCCATCAGACACTCTCAAAATTCATAAAACAGATTCAATCTGAACTCAACAGTCAGGTATCCATAATCAGAAGTGATCATGGAACTGAATTTGAAAATCAGTTCATGAGTAGCTTCTGTGAGGAAATAGGAATCAAACAAAATTTCTTAGCACCTAGAACTCCTCAACAAAATGGAGTTGCTGAGAGGAAGAATAGAACCTTAATAGAATCAGGAAGGACCTTACTTGCAGATCAGGATTACCAAAAACCTTTTGGGCTGAAGCAGTCAACACTGCAAATTATGTTCTAAATAGAAGCCTCATTCATAAAACTAAGTTAAAAACTCCTTATGAACTCCTGAAGGGAAAAACACCTATTGTCAAATACTTTAAAATTTTTGGGTGTGCTTGCTTTATTCTAAATAATGGAAAAGATCATCTTGCAAGTTTGACAAAAAGTCTGATGATGGAATATTTTTGGGATATTCATCATCTAGTAAAGCTTATAGGTGCTATAACAGGAGAACTCTTAAAATTGAAGAATCTATGCACATTGTGTTTGATAAAACTAACATGTTGCCTAAGGGGGAGGATACTCCCACCAACTCTCTTTCACAGGAAAGCAAAAGCATAGAAAGCCAGGTTGAGCAACTAGCTCTAGAGAACAAAGAAAATGAAAGAGAGTATCAGCTGAAGGAACCAAGTGAGGAGTCTGAACAAGAACATGAAGAAAGTTCAGAGAAAAGTTTTCAAAACCAACCTCCACAAGAAAACTTGGTCCAGGAAGAGCAGTTAGACAATAATCACATTGAGAATGAAGAAGAAGAACAACTAGCAAATCCTAGAAGAACAGGGATCAATTTGAGAGATCACCCACAATCTCAAGTTATTGGAAACCCCAATACTGGAGTAAAAACAAGGCATCAAGTCTCAAATGGAGTAATGCTTCAATGCTTCTTATCACAAGTTGAACCAAAGAAGTTTGAAGAAGCAAACTGTGATCCTCATTGGATTTTGGTCATGCAAGAAGAACTAGGCCAATTTGAGAGAAATAAAGTATGGAATTTAGTGGAAAGACCCAGTAACTACCCAGTGATTGGCACAAAATGGGTATATAGAAACAAGCTAGATTCCACTAGAATAATTGTCAGGAACAAGGCAAGACTTGTAGCACAAGGATACAGACAAGAAGAAGGAATAGACTACAATCAAACCTTTGCTCCCGTAGCCAGATTGGAAGCAATTAGGCTCTTTCTTGCCTATGCAGCCTTCATGAAGATGAAGGTATATCAGATGGATGTCAAGAGTGCCTTTTTGAATGGTGACCTTCAAGAAGAGGTATATGTAGAGCAGCCACCAGGTTTTGTCAATCCTTCTTATCCTACTTTTGTTTATAAGCTTAACAAAGCACTATATGGTCTTAAGCAAGCTCCCAGAGCTTGGTATGAAACTCTCTCTAACTTTCTCTTAGAAAACTCTTTTGAAAGAGGAAAAGTAGACAAAACACTCTTCACTAGAACCCATAAAAACCAACTCCTTCTTGTTCAAATATATGTAGATGACATCATATTTAGCTCCACTCATCCTAAACTTTGTAAAAGATTTGCTGATCTAATGCAATCAAAATTTGAAATGAGTAGCATGGGTGAACTCTCCTTCTTCCTAGGACTTCAAGTAAAACAAAGTAGTGAAGGAATCTTTATCTCACAATCAAAATATACTAAAGAACTAATCAAGAAATTTAGTATGGAGTCAGCATCCACCATGAAAACACCCATGGCAGCCAATGCCATTATAGAAAAAGATGATAAAGGAAAATCAGTGGATCAAAAGACTTATAGGGCAATCATAGGATCCCTTCTATATCTAACAGCCAGTAGGCCTGATATAATGTTTGCCACTTGCATATGTGCTAGATTCCAAGTTGATCCAAAAGAATCCCATCTCACCTCTGTAAAAAGGATTCTTAGATACCTAAAGGGAACTCCTGAACTAGGGCTATGGTATTCAGCAGAAACCAACTTTGAGTTAATAGGTTTCTCAGATGCAGACTATGCAGGCTGTAGGGTTGATAGAAAAAGCACCTCTGGCACTTGTCAATTCCTAGGTGACAGGTTAATCTCATGGTTTAGTAAGAAACAAACCTCAGTCTCCACCTCCACAGCTGAAGCTGAATATATAGCTGCTGGGAGCTGTTGTTCACAGATCCTGTGGATGCAAAATCAGCTCCTTGATTACAAACTAGAAGTAAATAACTCTAAAATTTACTGTGATAGCTCTAGTGCTATATCTATAGCGTCTAACCCAGATCTTCATAGCAGAACTAAACATATAGAAATTAGACATCACTTTCTTAGAGACAATGTAGAAAAAGGTAAGATAACCTTAGAATATATACCTACAGACAGTCAAAGAGCAGATATTTTTACAAAACCTCTGGATGAAACCAAGCATAACTACTTCCTCAACACTCTAGGAATGCTTGATGGAAGTCTGTAAAGCATGATCTAAACAAATCAGAGCATCTAAGAAAAACTTCCTGGAGATGCGTCGAATCAAAGTCGACGCACCGTCGAGAAGATCTCGATGCTAATACTGATCTCTTTCAGTTAATGATACGTCGACTCACCATCGACGTACCGTCGAATTCCCATCGACGCATATCTCAACAAAACGTAACGTCGATTTCCAGAGATGTCAACTCCATATCGATGCTTCCGCTGACATCAAAATCGACGTAACATCGATTTCAGGTCACAATTAGAATCAAATCCCTACTTCCTTTTCTGCCTATTGAATTACCTCGATTTCTGTTTCCTTTTTCGACGCTTCATTTCTTTAAATAGCACCTCGTATTTCAAAACGAATACATCTCTGAACCCGCCAAAACTTCTTCTTCTACCTCTCTCTCTTTCTACGACAATGGCACCTATTCCTGTTCAAGCTGACCTCATCAAAGCAATGAATGCTGCTCTAGAAAATCTCCTCAAAGACTTTCAGACACGTCTACAAAGCTTCTCTGATGAATGTGCCAATATGATCATCAACTGTGAAGCCAAACTGGCCATTCTATCTGCATCTCTTCCTGAGCTTCATACCCTTCTTCGAGAAGTTCCTCTGTCGCCACAAAGGTTTACATCCTTCTTCCAGGATATAAACCAGGGGGAGAGTTGCTCCAGAAACCCCTCTCACCAGGTTCTTGCTTTCACCTAAAAAGCTCAGGTTTACATCTCTTCTCATCAACATTAAATATTCCCTCTAACTCTCTTATAGGTTCCAGTCCTCTCAAACCATTCTGATTACACTTTTAACAAACACTTTGGTGAATCCTCCTCTTACAACACTGAAGGGGAGCATGCTGTGGATTCAGCATTCAGAATTGATATTCCTCATATCCAGGGGGAGATTCCTGTAGAGAATCTCCCAGTAATCCAGGGGGAGGAAGAAGCAGCCATCTCTGATGATTGGAATGGGCAGACATGGATTGATGCACCCTTATGCAAGGAAGAACTTCAGCATCATTCTCCTGGTTTCTCGGCAAGTTATATCAAGCTTAAGACTCCTTTGCTTGAGGATATCCCTACAAAAGAGTCTGGAGGAGACATTCATTCCCCTGCAGAGATCAACCTACCAGATATTACTCTGCCCTCCATTACAGATCATCTAAGAACTCTTCTTGATATAACTCCTTCTCCACCCAAAATGAAATCTCCTCCTCATCTTCCTCCTTTACCTCCTTCTTTACCTCCTTCTCTACCTCCTCTGCTACCTCTACCTCCTCAAGCAGCAAGACTCTCTAAACAGACAACTCCTAGGCTGAGTGCAGGAGGACAGATAAAAAGAAAAAGGGAAGTCACTCCTCACTGGCAAAACTTCTCTAAAGAAGAAAGGAAGGAATATGCAAAAGAAAAGAAATATAGAAAGGCTATTGAAGAAATAAAAAGATTTGAGAAGGTACCCATTCCTTCTAATCCTATAAAGGACTATCATGATCCTGACATGGAGAAGAGGCATGAAGAGATAAGAGAAAGAGAAGCATATGAATATGAAGCAGCTAGGAAAGAAGTGGAAGATAAAAGGAGGGCTTGGGTGGAAAAGATTAACAAAGGAATGACTAAGGAACAAATCCTTGCTGAATCTTCTATCAAAATTCCAAATAAATTGTTTGATATTGAGGCTTACCAAAAGAAGAATCCTCAAGCAGGGATTACTCTGAATATAGGTCAAATGAACAAGAAGGGTATAGGATGTACAGAAGATACATACATACCCTACAAAAAGCCATCAAAACCTCCAAGGCTAGACAAATGGCTCAACTCTCCATGGAAAGGAAAAGGAAAAATGCATGAAGTCCCTGAGAAACAGGAACCTGAAAAGAAGAAACCCTATAGGCCAAAGGTTGACAACAAAGGACCTCCTGAGTCCAAGCCTGCTCAAAAAGAATCTCACAATATTACCATTGAAATGATTGATGAAAAGGCAGCAATCATTATCAGCAAGGGCTACTCCATAAATGACACCATCCCTGAGGGTGATAAGCTCCTGAAAAAATTGCATACAATCATCAGGAATGTCCAAGAAAGACCTGATAGAGCCAGGGGATACATTTTTGATGCTATTAATGATTTGCCTAAGAAACTTTACTCTGCCTTTGTCAACTTCATGTACAAAAAGAAGTTTCTAGTTTAAGACAAATACTTGTCATAAGCTCTCTTTATTAACTTTGTTTTTCCTAATCAATATATTTCTTATTTATGCAAACTCCTTGATATGAGTTGATTTTATGCTAAGACAATTTCTCCTTAAAAAGGGTTAAGACAAATAGGGGGAGATTGTTGGGAAAATGATTTCTCTTAACCCCTAGAAATGAGTTAAAGAAAGAGTTTTATGAATGAATAACAAAAGACCAAGTAAATATGCGTCGAATGGTATTCGACGCTACGTCGAAATATAGTCGACGTTTTCTTCAGGATATGTCGAAGTAACTCTAGGAAGATTTCGACGTATGTCTTATCGACGCTACTCTGATTTCTAGTCGACGCATACAGAGAAGTCGACGCACCTTTGTCGACGCACATTCCTCATATCTCTCTCGACGTCGGGCTAAGATGAATTCGACGCTTACGTCGAATAGTAATCGACGCACGTCGATCTTTATGACAGATTTATTATTGCGCCAGATCTCTTTCCTTCTTTTCTGAAGATCTGATTTATATAGAATGATGTTAATATTTTATAGCCGTTCTGAATCATTCTTTCCCTCTATTTGATTCTTGGCTAAATCTGATTAACTCTATTTTGGATATTATTTGAAATCTGAATTAACATTTTCCATTTATGCTATAACTGCTATGGAAATATTTCTCTCTTCCTAAATCTCTGGCTGCTAATTGATTCCTCTCCTATAGTGCTATCTTATTACACAGAGCTATAAAATAAAGAGGAAGTCGGCAGGAAATGAACAAGAGTGATCTACCACACATATATGATATAGAGGAAAAAGCTCCCAAAAGAAAAGAGAGATATTGAGAAAAAGCTCTGCAGCAACATCCATCCATTTCTACTTCTGCTCACTGCTCACTGCTGCAAAATCTGATTGCTCTCACTAAAAGAGAGAAAGGCTACAAATCTTCTTCTCTCTATAGAAGAAAGATTTAATTCATAACTTGTGCTTCAAATCTTCTTGCTAGGAAGAAGATTCATTATTGTCTTTATTTCTTTCTCCTTCTTTATTCTTATTCACTATTGTAAAAGAGTTTTTAGAATCTCTCTTCAAAAAAAATTCAGTGTACTGGTTCTAAGAGTCTCCTTTTCAAAAGACTCAGTTGGTTCTAAGAGTCTCCTTGTCAAAAGACTCAGGGTGGTTCTAAGAGTCTCCTTATCAAAAGACTCAGTGCAAGTTAGTGAATTCCTACCAAGGGGGTAGAAGAGTGGACTACCCAAAGTTTGGGGAACCACTATATTTTCTTGTGTTGTGCTGTGAAATTTCTTTCTTGCATTTACTTAATTGCTTGTCTAATTCTTGTTGGTGTGTGGGAAGCTCTAATCTGTGATCATACACATATATATATATTAACTTTGCACAAAATATTTTAAATCTCTATTCACCCCCCCCCCCCCTCTAGAGAATTCTAGTGAGGTTAACTGTGCACTTTCACTTTTATACTGCCCCTACCTTTCAATGACTATCATATGTCCTCCTGACACAGCATGGGAGAGATTGGAAAATCCCTTCTTGCTTTACAGGTGTTGCGCCAAAAGTAAAGCCTGTCAGTTCATTTGAAACTGTCTCAGCGGTTGGGCTGAGACAGTCTACTGTCTCAACTGCTGGATCTGTTCCGTCTCAGCGAATCCGCTGAGACAGACAGTTGTCTTAGCGGATTTTCCTTATCCGTAACTCAGCTGGCCCAGACTTCTTATCAGCGGCACCAGGCCTTGTCTCAGCGGTTCAGCTGAGATTGAGAGCTCGTCTCAGCGATTTTGGCAACAAACCAACTGAACTTTCTTCATACCCTGGTATGATCTAACCATGCATAGTCATGAGATAAAGCGGGGTTTATCAAATACAACTTGTACTTAGCATTGAGTGTGAAGCATCTTCAAATCAAGGGAACATTGAGGATCATTTTCCCAACAATCTCCCCCTATTTGAAGAAGGCAGAACACCCTCAATACTAAGGTACATAACCCATAAATTCTTAACATGTAGCTTCACTATATTGAGATCATCATATCATACTTATTGCATCAGAAATATTATAGCAGATAATGTTTATGAAAGTCATATAGTCACAGAGTTTAACAATCCAATGGTGTGATTAGACAAACATGACAATGCAGCACAGACAGATTTAACCAACAATACAGGGTAATATAAAGTTAAGGCTTAGATTAGCTTTAGACATAAAGTGACTAATTTAACCAACAATACATTTGCAATTCAGAAAAGGTAATGAATCATAGTTCAATTCTAAAACATTTCAGATAAAATAATTCAATTTACATCCAGTCATTCATAAGACATTTATAAATTCAATTAGAGTTTTTCGTTTCTTATAAGAAGTAGACCACTCAGAAATGTCAGCAGCTGATTTTCCTTTATCTGAGGTTAATTGGTCTGCAACAGCATCCATGTTCTCAGCAACTACTTCTTCTTCTGGAGCTGGAAGATACTTATCTTTAGCATTTGCAGCTTCTATCTCAGCTATTTTCTTCTTATTCTCTTGCCTTTGGAAATATAGAAATGGCTTTGGAATGTATCTGGAATGCATTCTACTTGGGTTGTCTTTTCTTACTAGATTAGCTTTGAAAACCCCGTTTCTCTTTGTATTTCTTTCTAAATGCTTTATCCACTCTTCAGATAGATAGATCTTATCAATGCCTTTTCCAATTTGTCCATGGCTTAGCCAGGCATTCAAAATGATCTCCTTAGAGTCATCACTTCAATACTCATAATTTGGATCTCTGTGTTGTACCTCCCTTTGCTTGGCCATGAATTCCTCAGCCAGCAGTACTTTCTCCCTTTCCCTTCTCTTTTTTCAGACTCTTATCTTGGGCAATTGCCTCTTTATGTGGGAAATCCCAATCTTCTGCCCTATTTACATCTAAGATAGGAAGATTCAGAGCTAGCCTTGTACCTTGTAGAACTTTCAGGGTAACGTCAAAATTTATGATAACATTTGTGTCCTCTCCCTTTCTGGCTTCTTCATATATTTGTTGATGGTGGTCTTGCTTAGCTATTGTTATTGTGCCAGAGAGGGTTTGGAACACATTCTCAAAATCTGCTTGAAGTGTACCTTTAAGGTTGACTACCTCATCATTCAGATGGGTGACAATGACTGTTGCAGCAAGGGATTGGACTATATTAGCAATATCTGCTTGCAGCTCTTCCTTGTTCCTATCAGCTTCTTCATTCAACTGCATGGCAGTGGAGTATGCATAATCTTGGAGATGATTGGTTGAATTTTCTATCACCTCATCTGTCTTACTGACATACCTTTTGACATATGTTATGTCCTATTCAGATAGCTGGAGGTGTTTGTCCATAGATCTGAGGATTGTGTTCTGATAGATCACAGTCTTCTCTGCTAGATCAAACCATTTGGTCATCTATTTATTCAGCATTCTAGTGTTCTCCTTGATTTCCTGAACCTCAATCATGACTACAGTCTTCACATTCATGATAGACTGATCAATATAGTCTTTGACTACTGTAACTGATTGGTCAACATAAGTCTTCATAGAGTTGAGGTGATTTTCCAGCATTATGTGAATGGCATTCAGAATATTCTCATTTGAAGAGGTGGAAGTGCAGGCTTTCTGAGCAGTGATCATTGGGTCTTGAGGCCTTGGTGGACTTGGAGGAGGTATTGTGTTAAGTATTATCTGCACTACAGGTTCAGGCAGTACTGCAGTTGGAGGATCCACCATCTCAGCAAATGATGTTATATCATCAATGTGATCAGGGTGGACTTGATCATCATCCATCTCATCTTCATTACCATTATCTTGATTATCATCCAGATTATTATTGCAATCATTATCTTGATCCTCCCCCTCAGAGAAAGCATCCTTGTCAGATGAGTCCAGGAAGGCTGGGACAATTAGTTGGAGTTAGAGTGAAATACTTAGAAATTCTAAAGATAAGATTGTTAGGCTTACCAAGAACTTCATCTTTCTCAGTAGTTGGCACTTTCTGCTTCTCCCCCTCAGATGGGGCACTAAATTTTCCTGGTGAAGGGAAGGACCAGAGAGTTGGTTCATTATCAGGATTGAGTCTAATTCTTTCTTCAAGATTGAAGATAAATTTGTCAATCTGACCTTTTAAATCCTCAGGTGATTGTCTTTTGTCCTCATCAGCATCAATGGTGTTTGTAATATCAAAGAGGGTTGGTTCTTGTTGATGCTCCCCCTCAGTTGGATCACTCATTTGTCCTTGAGGAGCTATGGCCCACATTATTCAAATGTCAGAATTGACTACCTAATTGATTGGTTATGATATATTAATTTAATGAGTAGTTTGAAGTTTGAAAGATTAGTTTCCAGGAGTTATGCTTTTGTCCAGCTCCTGTGGATGGAGAATGTCAATTGGCCTGTCATCCTGTGGAGCATTCTTGTCAAGATTGTTGTGTGATCCAGTGTCAGCACCATCATCATCATCTTTATCTGAGGTGTCAAACTCAAAACTTGACATAATCAGCCTAGGTTTCTTAGAGGATTTGGGAGTTATTTTCTCTTTTCCTTTAGTCTCAGTGGGATGACTCTTAGGAAGTACCCTGGTAAATCATTCTAATGTCCTAATGTCCATTCTCTTAAGATAGTGAAGGTTTACTCCTTTGGATTTGTTGAACTTGTCAGGGTGGGTTTGGAGTAGGTACAGGGAAAGAATTTTGCCCATGTTGGGTGCCTGCAGACATTCTTTTATTCTTTGAAATAGGACTTGTCCCCAAGAAGTTTTTCTTTTCAGTATAATCCTTGTCATGAGGTCAAACATGTATTGTGATATTGTGTCATGAGACCCTGGTTTGCAGAGGATAGCTTTTCCCACAATATCTGATAACAATTTTCCCTTTTGGTTGAAGAATTTTCTTTTCAATGATCCAGTTTTGGTATCATTGTACTCTGTCCATTTCAGAGCTTTCTTCTTGTCTTTCTCAGAAATTTCATCCTCCTCACTGGGACTGCAGGATGGGAGATGTAGACCTTTTTGTAGTTTTGTGGGGGTTATCTTTATTCTATCTTCTCCTATCTTTGACTTGAGGCATGACTTGGTAGTGGATAACTTAGCATGACCAAACCATTCCAGAACCTCAGTTCTAAGAATGATACAGGGTTCAGAAAGGAGAAATTCTAGGCCTTGGTCTGCAAGAAGTTGAATTACTCCCTTGATATCTTCTGGGGCATAAGCAAACCCATCCCTGACTATCTCATAGCCTTCAAGAATATCTTTAGAGTTTTTGGGAGCCATTGCTGTGGTAGTAGAATACGCTGGGACGGAAGAGAAGGTGATTCGTCTTAGCGGCTAGGAAAGAAGGGTCGTGTACATTTCACTAATTAAGATTGACTATTTATAGAACCTAATTCTGTTTCATGATTTGCCCTTATAATTAGAATTAAGTGACCTTATAATTTGGAGGGGAATTAAGTTGATTAGTGTGCAATTTAGACTAATTTAAAAGATACCATCCCATCTCAGCGGAATAGCTGAGACGACTACCTTGATCGCTGGGATAGGGCATAGTCAACCGCTAGGACAGTTCTAGCAGTCTCAGCGGTTCAGCTGAGAAGTTTCCCAGCTGTCTCAGCGGTTCAGCTAAAATAGGCTTTTTGTTTTAGCTGAGATAACTACCTGAGCATGAGACCTATTATGATTTGCTTGTGTGATATCCTAGCCATGTCACTAGGTTTGTTGATGAGACAAAATGATGAATCATAAACACAGTACTTTAAATGCATAATTGTGATAACAACATAGCATCATATATGATTGAGATAAGAAAATATTTGGCATTTATTCTACATTTAACATTCCTAGTTCAATCTTGAAAGCATTGAATTTGCCCTCATCCAAATGGCTTTGTAAAGATATCAACAACTTGATTGTCAGTGGGGACAAATTCAAAGCTGATGTCTTTACATTCAACATGTTATCTTATGAAATGATACCTTATCTCTATATGATTAGTCCTGCTATGAGAGACAGGATTCTTAGCAATAGAGACAGCACTGGATAAGTCACAATAAAGGGGAGACTAACTTACCTTGAGGTTGTAGTCCTCTAACTGGTGTTGAATCCATAATAACTGTGCACAACAACTTCTTGCAGCAATGTATTCAGACTTAGCAGTGGATATTGCCACACTTGTCTGCTTTTTGCTGCTCCAAGATATCAACCTTCTTCCTAGGAATTGACAAGTGCCACTTGTGCTTTTCCTGTCTTCTTTACAGCCTGCAAAATTTGTATCTGAAAATCCAGTTAGTTCAAAATCATTGTTCTTAGGGTACCAATGGCCAAGATGCAGTCTGCTTTTAAGGTATCTCAAAATCCTCTTTGCACCTGAGTAGTGAGATTCCTTAGTACATGCCTGGTACCTAGCGCACACACATGTAGCATATATAATATCTGGTCTACTAGCAGTTAAATATAATAGGGATCCAATAATGCACCTGTACATGGATTCATCAAAGGCCTTACCCTTATCATCCTTGTCCAGGGAAATGTTGGACCCCATGAGAGTTTTCATGGAGGAAGCTGATTCCATCCCAAACTTCTTGATAAGCTCCCTAGTGTACTTGGTCTGAGAGATGAATATACCCTCATCAGACTGTTTCACTTGGAGGCCTAAAAAGTACTTGAGCTCTCCCATACTGCTCATCTCAAACTCACCAAGCATTAGGTTGGCAATCCTTTTGCAGAGGTTGTCATCAGTAGGCCCAAATATTATGTCATCAACATATATTTGGACTAGAAGACACTTGCACCTTGTTTCCTTAAGAAACAATGTACTATCTATCTTTCCCCTCAAGAACTTGTTCTTGATGAGAAAGCTAGACAATGTCTCATACCAAGCCCTCGGGGTTTGCTGTAAACCATAAAGAGCTTTCCTAAGTATATATACATGACTAGAGAGGGTTGGATGCACAAAACCTGATGGTTGTTCAACATATACCTCTTCCTTCAAGTCATCATTAAGGAAGGCTGATTTGACATCCATTTGATACACTTTGAACCCCTTGTGGGCAGTATAGGCAAGGAATAGCCTAATTACTTCTAACCTTGCAACAGGGGCAAAGGTTTGATCAAAGTGTATCCCTTCTTCCTGTATATAGCCCTTGGCTACCAACCTTGCCTTGTTCTTTATGATTGTGCCATTTTCATCTAACTTGTTCCTTAAATCCATTTGGTGCCAATAATATTGTGTCCTTGAGGTCTTGGCACCAACTTCCATACCTTGCATCTCTTGAATTGTAGAAGTTCTTCTTGCATTGCTTAAATCCAAAAGGTGTCTTGGTTGACTTCTTCAAACTTCTTGGGCTCCATTTGTGATAAGAAGCTCAAGAATAGGGCATCATTATGAGCCCTACTTCTGGTCAGTACACCTTGGGTCTAGTCTCCAATAATTTGTTCTCTTGGATGATCTCAATGCTTACTTAAAGTCTTTTATTTTGTGTGCATCATCACTTGAATCTTAAAATTCCTTTCTTTCAACAAGTGGTAGACTTGCTTGGTAAACTTTATATTGGTTACTCTAAACATGAATATTTTTTTTGCTAAAAACTCTGATTTATTTCTATGAAAATATTGTTATATTAAAAACCCTGATTCATTAATGGATTTCAAAAATAGCTATGTGAGTATATAAACCCATAGGCTATGAACTTATCACTAAAGTTAAATGCTTAATGTTTCCAATAATTATTATCCATGATTACATATCTCACCATAGCGGGGGCGTAGGGTTGTAGACATTAGATAACCTAACCTCTAAGTCGTGTCTTGTCCTTAACCGGGGAGGGTTCTAGTGGGGCCTTGCGAGGCACTGGGGGGAAAGAGTGTTGGGTTGAGTTTTTCTAGTGTTTGCATATGGGACTAACACCCCAACCTACGGCATGTATGCAGCTCCTCATGCCCATCCGTCACTTAGTACGGGGCTAGGGTGTAGACATATTGTCTGGGTAGTTTAGTTACTTGGGAATCATTATATTTTTTTATGCTTAAAACTATTATATAAAAAGGAAAAACTAACATGATAATATTGAGTACATGAAAAATGTTAGATTGTTCATCTTTAAGCTAAAAACTCTGATCAATTTTTATAAAAATTATTCTAAAACTCCTTATTATTCCTGCTCTCTAAAAGCTCGATCATGCCTCTATCTTATTATCAAAAATTTTGTGTTTTGCTTCCTTACCCACTTTTGCTAATAACAAAGGGGGAGAACTAACATGATAAATAAGATCCTCTATCCAAATGAAAACTAGCATGATTAATTAAGATGATAGCTTACATATTAAGGGAGCATTCACTTAGGGGGAGCATATATTTAGGGGGAGCAATTCTAAATGCTAAAATCAATAATTATCCTAAGTCATCACTCTCACACACACACAAGTAGTTCATCATGCTTATATATATATATATATTAATGCTCTGATTTATCATTAATGGTTTTGTTATTATCAAAAGGGGGAGTTTGTTGGAACATGGTCTTCCGCATCTCCTAGGTTTGAGAATAACAAAACCTATGTGTATTTGATCTTGTGTGTTTAAGTGTGCAGGAAAACAAAGTCCATATGACTCAAGGATTACATAAGAAGTTTGCCCCCAAAATTTGAGCCATCAAATCCAACACTCTTTCTAGCGCCGGCGGTATCACCTAACGCTAAAGAACCACTGAGAACAAACCGAACCGCTGAGAACGGAAGCTGGGTTCGACGAAATAGATCTTGCGTTCGACGAACTTTCGTTCGACGAATTTCTGCTCGACGAATGATGAAGCCCGTTTGACGAACTTGCTGCTGCGATCGACGAAATCAAGTCGCTGAGAACAGAAGCTGGGTTCTACGAAATTGAATCTGCATTTGACGATCTTGCATTTGAAGATTCTCCATTCGATGAATTTCCGATCGACGAATGATGAAGCCCGCTCGACGAACTCCGGTCGACGAAAATTCGATCGACGAAAAGAATTCTTAAGCGCAATTCCGGGAGCACATAAAGAAGGTGATAGTGCCTGGCGGTATCCGATAGCGCAGGCGGTAGCACGGAGCACAGAAGGCAAGAGAGAATTGTTTCCTCAGATTGAAGATTCTGTCGCGCAGAATATGTCCTAAAATGGGATAGCGGCGGCGGTAGCACCAACGCAGGCGCTAGCGCTGAGACTATAAAAAGGACCCCTTGGCTCCTTCTTCATTATCCTCTTGAGATCCAAAATTCCAGAGCTTCGTGCCACAACATAGAGAGGAAGGTTCAGAGAGATACTCCCACAAATCCATAAAGGCTTAAGGAGATCAGTGGAGAAGATTTCAACACGCGTCATCATCGTGACGAAAGACCGCATCGACTATGATCATACTCTGCGGGCCTTCGTCCACTTCTCCAAGATATCCATATAGGGAATTTTTATATTGTTGTTATTTCATTTATCCATCTCTTTTAAATCGTGTAGTAAATTCGCCTCGTGTTGGCGACTAGGTCTGGGTAGGACTTAGGGCAGAAATTCGCCTCGTGTTGACGACTAGGTCTCGGGTGTAGGTCTAGGTGGTGCTCGAGGCCATATCCGGGGAAGGGTTGGCTAGAGAGGCTTGAGGCCATATCCGGGGAAGGAACGGCTAAAGCCAACCGGTTCGTGGGGATACGAGTCGGTATAGAAAACAAAAAGAGTCTTTCATATTTCACTTTGATTTCTAGCGTCATTGAAATTAAAATTTTGTAATCAATATTATTAATAATAATCATGTCTCTCTTTGTGTAATAAAATTGATTTGTTCTTCATTTCTCTAAATTATTTATTATCCTCTCCTTTATTATAAAACAATTTAGATCTTTAAACAAAATCACTATTTTGATCTCTTATCATAAGCAAGTATTTCAAAATATAATATAAGTTTTTAAAACCCTTATTCACCCCCCCCCCCCTCTAAGGGCGCCTACCGATCCAACACAACTACCAAGTTGCTTCGCCCACACAATGTTCATTAAGACTTATCTGGGACCGAAGTATTGCTTGGGGATCACATAAGCATTTTTATAAATTTTTATTTTGAGTGATCCGGTGTACAAATAGAAGTGATATGGAAAATGTGTTTGCACAAGACACTTTACAATTCTTTCCAAGGTGTTCAACCTCACAATGTTCATTAAGACTTAGCAAGAGGGTGAGTAGTGCTTGGTGGAGTTATCATTGTCATTTTATTTCATATTTTTTTAATTTTGGGACAAAGGTCTCCGAATTCACTTATTTTTGCAAACACTAACAATATTGAAATAACACTTCTATATGTGCAAGAAATTTATTGTTTGAAAGAAGGTGCATGTAATTTTGACATACAACTTAATAGGTTAAAACTATTACAAAACACAATCATGCAAGACTAAGATTATGAGCACATAAAGATTACCAAAAATAGTGAGTGAATGAATCATTGTTTAACGTAAAATATTACTCATACTTAGAGGCATGCTAGGCAATCTTACACAATTTTCTATAGACCATTTCATTGCAAATAATAAGATTAAGGTCAAGGCATGACAAGATAAAACAATGTTTAGGAAACTTAAAATGAAAATTTTACATTGAAGAAATTTTTTAAGTGTATGTCAAATCAATTTTGACCATTTGTAATGAAAATACTAAGATGTTTTGCTCATGTGAAGTTTTATAATCAAAACAAGTTTTTGTAAACATTGAAAATAAACAAAAGACAAAAACATATTTTTTAACATTTTTAATTATTTGAATTTTTTGTACTTTTGAAATAAGACAAATTAAGAAACGAAGAAAAATCAAAATCTGAGAAAACAAACAGAGAAAATGCATGAGAAAAATACCAGAAATATTTTAGAAAAAACAAAATGAAAATTCGGCCAAAGAAGCTAACACCTAGCATTGACTTCTTAACTCCCAAACAGACCACTATTTCCTTAGGTTTTGAAAACAATTTTCTTTGACATAGAGTGGATATACATAAGCCTTCTTATTGTAGAAATTTCAGAGAATTTAGAGATGATTATAAGGCTTTTGAAGCATGTTTTTGGTAGTTTTTAAAAGATTTTTAATTTTTATTGGATTTTGATGTTTCTAGAAATTAAAAAAAAAAGTAACTAAAATGCAAACATAGATATAAAGATGTATATAAATAGAGAGGCAGAAAGAGACGATCAAAGTCAGATAAATTTGCTAAAGTTGGGCATTATCAATAACGCATAGTGTTAGACCTTTATAATTCAATTTGAATAATTTTTGTAACACCCCACTTTTCCCAATTAAGGACTAAAAAGAGGTACTGTTAGAATTCGTCGAAAGGACTTGGGTGATCTCGACGAATTGTACTTAGTCGACGAAGTGTTACCGAAGTGTCTCGACGAATCATCGAATGATATCGATGAATCATCGAATGGGTTCAGTGAGTATGGATGAACACTATGTTTCGACGAATTGCTGAAGGGTCTCGAATTGTCTCGACGAATCGTTGTAATGACTTGACGAATTCTGTTGACTCGACGAATTTTGTTGTCTCGATGAATTAACGTGATTACTCAACGAATGCAAACAGAGCGCTGTTTTTACCTATTTCGATTTTGACGGAGCTTGACTTCAAATCCTAAGTCTGAAACGATTCTGATCTTTCTGAAAAATCAATCTGATGATTAGGATCACTTAGAAATCATTTAAAGAAGGCTTGGGAGATAACTTTAGGTTAATTTCTACCTTTATCTTCTCTCTCCAAATGTGAGAAAGCTTAGAGCCAAAGGAAGAAGAAGAAGGCATCTTCCACCATTGACGAAGCTCCGAAGCTCCGAATCGTGAGACGTTTCTAGATCCACGGAGAGCAGCCCGGTGCGGTTCTTTCCATCCGATTAAAATCTCAGATTCATGGCGCTGAAGAGAGTGGGAAGGGTAATGATCCTTCCTCCCGGTCTTAGGACATGTTTGGTCGTTTCATTCCTTTTATATGCATTTTGAGGCTTTCTCTTTCACCAATTAGTGAAGTGTAGGACATTCTATAGTTCTTTGGAACTCCGGGTAGATTGTGTCTGTCTCCGACATTATTTGCATGTAGAAATCTAGTATGCGTACGAATTTAGGCATTTTATGTGAAGCCTGCCCGTGGCCGTTAGCCCGGATCGGTGATGCTTGAATGTGACGTGCATTTAGGTTAAGCCTAGAATGTGTGTCAGAGAATGTCTCCGTGAGAAATGCCATCATAATGTGGGACATGAGATTTAGTTGCCTTTCGGAGAGCCTAACAAAAGCCCCATGCTTGGAATATGGTTGAATGCGAATCTTCACCACAAGATTTGAAGTGGAGCGGTCTTGTACCTCCTTCATTGGTTGTGCGTGTGAAGCCTAAGTCCTCTTGGATGGATTGGGTGTGTAGCCATCGTTTTGTGTAGCACTTAAATGTGTTAAACCCTTACGGGCCAAGGTGAAGTCGTACCCGCGTCGTGCAGTCTGTTTCCATGCAGATTGGTGAGAGGTGGGAACCTCTAGTACACCATGTGATCATGGGAGAGGCCGTGGAAGGTGCTTACCTAGACCATCCAAAAGCTCTTTTCCCACCCAAGTTGGTGTTGCTTAGGGTGGAGTTGATTGTGGATTGATGTTATGTTATCCTCATACGGTTGTTTAGGCTGTTGTGGAAACCTCCGGGTGAACCCAACCAACATCATGTGCATACCTAGGTTCCCCTTACTTTGATGCTCAACCTAGAAGATTAATTGTGCTTGAAACCTCACCCTGTGTAGTGTAGTTGCACTTTATTTATTTGATTACATATTGCATTATGGCTTACTTGCAGGATTAGCGATGACACGCCCCTGAGACGGCTAAATGGACGGGGGGGGGGGGGGGGGGGGGGGGGGGTAGGATCATTACGCAGTTTGTGGTCAGCTCATAGCTGACCCTCGTTTACCTCTTATTGGATGTTGGTGCTGGTGAGCAATGCAGAAAGTAGTGGGCTGAAGCCATATGTTGTGTTGGCCCTTGAAGGCCAACCTCCCTTTTTCTGCTTTCCTAATATTGTCGGCATGTGTGCTGATGTATGTTTTGAGTTTATGACATTGTGAGAATGTAGGCCTTAAGTCTGTAACTCTTTATTGTTTCATTCCTAGGATAGTGGACAATTCTGAAAGTAATGTTAATTTATGCTTCCACTTGTGATACTCTCGTGTAGTTTCTTTTCTATTATCATCTTATTAACGTCTAGCTAGTGTGCTCAATATGGCGTGGGGTCCCGGTCGGACCTACTGTTATATTATTTGTACTGGCAGGATGTTACAATTTGGTATCAGACTTTAGGAGTCAATCTGTAGTTTATTGAATTTGAGGCCGAATTCCTTTTAAGGGGTGGTGTGCACGTGATGTGCGTTCGCCCAAAACGATAGAAAACTAATAAGAATGTCCACTTAGGAATGAAAAACATGCTTGTTTGCAGAACCTTAGCATTTCTTGGTTGTTTGTTGCTATGTTTTCGGTCACTAAATTGTGTACTAGACGATTATAGGTGACTAGGAGTGGTGCGGGGCTGTCTCGACACCGTAACACTACTGAAAGTAGTGCGTCCATTGTGGCACCAGCGACCACTCCTTCTACTGAGATGATTAGATTAGTCATAGAAGAGGTCTTAGCGATGATTAATAATCAGTCAGTACGTGGAACACAACCTACTACTCCTACTCCTGATGTGGCCCCGGCACCTGTTGCCGCAATGGAACTGAGATTGGAACCTGCAGTAGAGCCCAGGGTGGAACATAGAGTCAAACATATAGCTGTGGGGCGAGCACGTGAGTGACAATTGAAGCACTTACTAAGCTTCAATCCTCCAACCCGCTCGGGGACCTAATCCCTAACAGAAGCAGAGGACTGGCTGTCAAGAGTAAAGAAAACTTTAAGGGTGACAACAACTGAAGAGGCGATGATGGTCACCTTAGCCACTTTCCTTCTAAATGGAGAGGCGGTGCTTTGGTGGGAAGAACTTGAAGTGCACAAGTTGGCTAGTAGAGATATCATTGATGTCTCGATGGCAGAGTTTTCGGAGCTGTTCCTCCAGAGGTTTATCCCCTCTGCCCAGCGCATTGCGTTGCAAAATCAGTTCTTGTGGTTAACTCAAGGTGATCATTTGATAGACGACTACATGCATGAGTTCACCAGACTGAGTCATTATGTTGGAGCTTTGGTGGAATACGAGGAGACAAAGGCGAATAAGTTCTATGAAGGGCATCATGATGAGTTAAGGCTTCTTCTAGCAGGCCCAATGACATTTGGCTTTCATGTTATGGTGCAAACGGCCGGATCATTGGAATTGGATATGCATTGTGTGGAATGCGCGAAAGGCCTCAACGCAAAGAAGTCAGAGTTTCACGCATAGACCTCTCTGTTGGAACAACCCTATTACTGATTTGGGCTAGGATCACTATCTGCTGACTAGGATCAAGTTGACCCCAATGTATAGTCCAAAGGGTCAAGAGTTTAGGCTGACAGAACTTAAGAAAAGATAAGTTTTCTACTTTCGACGAACTCTATACTGGGTTTGACGAACGGCTTGCTCTCTGCGTTCAATAAACGGCTTACACTCTGCGTTCGACGAATGGCTTGCTTCTATCTCAGCGTCTCAGCGGCTCAGCGGTCGACGATTTTATCAAGTCTCAGCGGTCAACGATTTTATCAAGTCTCAGCGGTCGACAATTTTATCAAGTCTCAGCGGTCGACAATTTTATTCAGTCTCAGCGGTCGACGATTTTGCTCAGCTCAACGGTCGACGAATTTTCCCGTTCGACGAACTCCTCTCAGCGTTCGACGAACTCAGCTCTGCGTTCGAAGAATAAGTATTAGATGTTCAGATCGATGAAAGAACTTCTCAGCTCAACGAATTAAATATTCCAGCTAGCTTATCAGTTATTATTCTTTAGTTCCACGACCTCCAGCTTGAGATCGATGAACTCCAGATTGTGTTCGACAAAAATTGTTCAGATCAACGAATTCTTATTTCAGTTCAAAATTTCAGAAAGATTATTCTTATTTCATTATCTGAACTCAGATCGTCTACAGCAATGGATCTATATTCCAGATAATACAAGATTTATGTCTTACTAATTACATTCCTTTCTATTCTCTTCTTCCAAGATTATAGTCGTTGACATTTAATGGAAAAGGAACATTTCACGGAAAAGGAATTAAGTATTCTGTATAATCGTTTTGGTTACCTTTGCAGTCCCAAGAAGGATTTATTACAGATTATTCTATTCCTTATTCTGTTGTTTTTTATTTTCAAATCAGAGAAATATTGTAAAAGAAAAGGAAGAAGATACACAATTTCACGTCAGTATTACAGAATACATCACAGAATAACTGTACAGAAAAAAAAGAGGAAGAAGAAAACAGTCGGGAAAAATATATAGGAAGAAGAAAGAAAAAGTTTTACAGATCATCTTCATCTTCTTCCTCAAGCAGCACTCATTCACTGAGAACATCAACACCTCCTCTCAGTTTCTGCTGTAGATTAGATCTTCAAAGAGCAACAATAATCTGAGGAACTTATTCTCTCAGACTCATCAGCTACAGGAAGATCAGTACATTCAAGAGAAAGCTCCAGCCATCTACTGTCAAACATTTTCAATCAGACGGAGGAGCTTTACACCATCAATCCACTAGAGTCTTCTCTCCGAATATTAACAGAGAAGAACTTCATAACCCTTCTTATCCCCTCTTGTACAGGGTTCTAACTCCCTTCAAAAGCTACACCCATTGGTGACAGGGCACCTGAACAAAAACCTGTAGTTGGGTTAGAGCACCTGATCAAAAGCTCACTTGGTGTGTGGACACCTGAACAAAAACCCCTTGGTGATAGGGCACCAGATCAAAAACCTAGTGGATCCTACCAAGTGTGGTAGAAGAGTAGAGGTATCCAGGTTTATTGGGGAACTACTATAAAAATCCTTGTGTCCTCTGTGTTGTGATTTTATGTGTATTGTGTTGTGTGTTGTTTTATTTATCTTGTTCTTATAAATCACTCTACTATACACATATAAGTATTACTACTTTAATTCCGCTATAAATTAAGTGAAAAGTTTTTAATACTCTATTCACCCCCCCCCCCCCCCCCCCCTCTAGAGTAAATCTAAGTTCTAACCTCACCTTCAATTGGTATCAAAGCGTGGTTGATTATATCAATCACTTTCAACTGATATCAATTGCACTTTCAATTGGTATCAGAGGGTAGTTGATTTTTTTAGGCTAACACCTGAATCATAAAGATCAATTAGATCTTAAATTTATTTTAGAGTTTTTTTCTTAAAAAACTCATGGCACAGAACAAAGAATATTCTAGCACAAGACCTCCTATGTGCAATCTCAATAAGTTTGCACTATGGAAAGCAAGGATTAGATTGTACATGAATTCTATTGATGAGGAAATCTTTAATGTTATTTTGACAGGACCTCCTACGCCAACAAAAACAACAAGTGCTGAAGCACCAGTAAACAACAATGTTGTTCCACCACCTGAGTGGACAGATGCACAGAAGAAGCAGAGAAGTGTTGATGCCAAAGCTATGAATATTTTGGCACAAACAATGTCTGATGACATCTTCCAAAAGGTTGTGGAATGCACTTCAGCAAGAGAAATATGGATCTCTCTCAACAATATGGTTGAAGGATCAGTAAATGAAAGAAAGGACAGAAGATCCCACCTTATTTCTCAATATGAGAATTTCAAAAAGGGAGAATCTGAGACAGTGGCTGATATGTATAACAGGCTCAGCCTCATAATCAATGAGTTGAAGACCTTGGACAAAGTAATCTCCATCACTGAGATCAATGATAAGATCCTTATGTGCTTCCCCAGCACATGGGACTCTAGGATCTGGCCAATCAAGGAAGCCAAAAGCCTTAATGAGATCTCCACTAAGCGCTTGTTAGGCAAACTCAAATCCTATGAGTAGCTTATCAAATCCAGAGAAGCTGAACAATCCACCTCATCTCCAGCATCCAAGAAGGAGAAAAGCATAGCTTTCCAAGCTACTGAAGAAGAATAAAAAGCTCCAGGATACGTGGAGTTCATGAGCCTTCTAGCCAAAAGGTTCTACAAAATGGCTAGAAAGGATTTCAGAAAGGACTCCAGATCAAGAGAAAAGCCAAGGTATGACAAATCTAATACTAAGGAAATTATTTGTTTTGGCTGCAGGAAACCTGGACACTTTCTGCCAGAGTGTCCAGAGAATCAGAGAAGGAAAAGAGAAAGGACAAAGAAGAAAGAAGGCACTCCAGCAAGTCTTCCTCCCACAAACACAAACACAAGGGAAGAGGATTTGTAGCTGAAACATGGAGTGAAACTGAGTCAGAGTCTTCATCCAGTTCTTCTAATGATAAAGAAGAATCAAAGGAGAATGACCAATGCCTGATGGTCATTTATGACTCAAGCAGTGAGTCAGAGAATGCATCTTCATCCAGCATTTCTGATGATGAGGATGATGAAGAAGAAAGAAATTTCTGCATGATGGCTATCAATGCCTCAGCAAACAACTCAGAAGAATCAGAATCAGAGTCGGACAATGATGTTGATCAGGTAATCTCTAATTTTGATTTCAATTCAATTGAATTCGAAGATGAATTCAAAGTTCTTTGCTTAGACTTAATCAAATCTGAGAAGGAAATAATCTCTCTCAGAAATAAGTTGGCTGAAATGAACCAATTAAGTGTAGAAAATGCTAATCTTAAGAAAGATTTGGCTACCTCCAGAGAACATATTATTCTCATTGAGAACAAACTATCTGAGGCTAAGAAATTTGAAGAATCCCTAAATGGGAGAAGCATCAAACTGATGGACATCACAAGCACAGTAAATGCCAGATTAAGTGGCAAACTAGGCTTGGGTGCATCATCAAGTAAGCCACATCTTATTAAGAAGAACATACTTTCTACACCAATAAAGTTCATCTCTGCCAAGGGCAAAGAGGTTGTAGAAATAAATGAAAACATTTCAAGCAAAGCTGTTAAGAATAAAAGAATTCAGAAGAATTCGTCGAACGGAGCTCGACGAAATGAATTCACTTCGTCGAACGAAGATCGACGAACTCTGAAGCCAAAATTTCAGTATAATTATTATTCAAACGGCGCTCGACGAAAGCATGTCCATTCATCGAACCGCGATCGACGAACTTAGCCCAGTTCGTCGAACAGAAAATTTACTGAAGATCAAAAGAATTCTTATTCTTCACATACTTTCAATCCTTTCACTGAATGGATAATTCCTCCAAGGATATATCATCCACAAGGTTATAAGGATCAGCCTGAAATGTCTTTCATTTCAGAGTTTTGTGGAAAATCAAAAGGACCTAAAGTAGTCTGGGTCAAGAACATCTAATGTATCAAATAAGGAGAGGAACACCACCTCTACCAGAGACATTTTGCAGGTACATGATCACTATCTCATTCAAGCAGACATTTCTTCCAAGATAATCTTCAATTGTTTGAAGAATAACAACTTAAGAAGTCATTGACCACCAGGATCAAACTCATTTTTCTTTTGATATCAGAGACCTCAACTGATATCAGAGGACTCTCAATTGGGAAGATTATTATTAGTTGCAGAAATAAAAGAAAGGGTTTACACTCTCAAGACAGAGAATGCAAATGAAATTGCAAGTTCAATATCAGAAAACCAGGACTTTCAATTGGTGTCAGAATCAAACTCCCAGTAGCAGAAATAAAGGAATGGGTACACACCCTTAAGACAAAGAATGCAACAACATTATCAGATCAAATCTTTGGAAATCAGATTGCATCCTTCCCTACCTCCATCAAATGTCCCTTCTCCAAGGGGCCTAGCTTCAGGCCTTCCTGAAACTAGGCAGGGGGAGAAGTTCTATGAAGAAGCTCTATATGATGCAGTTTTTGCTCAGTGGGAGATGTTCTATGAACTAGGCAGGGGGAGATAGTTTCAAGGGGAGAAGCTTTATAAAGAAACTCCAGTCTCAGGGGGAGATGCTCTCAGGGGGAGATGCTTTCAGAAAGGGGAAGATGACTTATGAACAAGCTCCGCATATGTTGTAATTTCAGATGCAGTGTTTGCATATTCAGATTATAAAGCTACAGTTCAGATCAACAAATTCAGAAAGCTGAAGAAAATGTCAAAATTCAGAGAAAGTAAAAGGTTCTATTTATTTGTTCTTATTAGTTTTATTCTCAATGTAAATTTTCAAAACTCAGAGTATCATATTTTATATATCTGCTAAAATATTTAAAACATATCAGATATATATATATATATGCTCTATTGTTTTGTTATTTGTTTTGTTATTCAAATTTTGTCAAATAGTGTCCTAACCCAAATAGGGGGAGATTGTTGGAACAACCCTATTACTGATTTGGGCTAGGATCACTATCTGCTGACTAGGATCAAGTTGACCCCAATGTATAGTCCAAAGGGTTAAGAGTTTAGGCTGATAGAACTTAAGAAAAGATAAGTTTTCTGCGTTCGACGAACTCTATACTGCGTTCGACGAACGGCTTGCTCTCTGCGTTCGACGAACGGCTTACACTCTGCGTTCGATGAACGGCTTGCTTTTATCTCAGCATCTAAGCGTCTCAGCGGCTCAGTGGTCGACGATTTTATCAAGTCTCAACGGTCGACGATTTTATCAAGTCTCAGCGGTCGACGATTTTATCAAGTCTCAGCGGTCGACGATTTTATTCAGTCTCCGCGGTCGACGATTTTGCTCAGCTCAGCGGTCGACGAATTTGCCCGTTCGACGAACTCCTCTCAGCGTTTGATGAACTCAGCTCTGCGTTTGAAGAATAAGTATCAGATGTTCAGATCGAAGAAAGAACTTCTCAGCTCAACGAATTAAATATTCCAGCTAGCTTATCAGTTATTATTCTTCAGTTCGACGACCTCCAGCTTGAGATCGACGAACTCCAGATTGTGTTCGACAAAATTTGTTCAGATCAATGAATTCTTATTTCAGTTCAGAATTTCAGAAAGATTATTCTTATTTCATTCTCTGAACTCATATCGTCTACAGCAACAAATCTATATTCCAGATGAGACAAGATTTTTGCCTTACTTATTACATTCCTTTCTATTCTCTTCTTCCAAGATTATAGCCGTTGACATTTAATGGAAAAGGAACATTTCACGGAAAAGGAATTAAGTATTCTGCAGAATCATTTTGGTTACCTTTGTAGTCCCAAGAAGGATTTATTACAGATTATTCTATTCCTTATTCTGTTGTTTTTTATTTTCAAATCAGAGAAATATTGTAAAAGAAAAGGAAGAAGATACACAGTTTCATGATAGTATTACAGAATACATCACAGAATAACTGTATAGAAAAAAAAAAGAGGAAGAAGAAAACAGTCGGGAAAAATATACAGGCAGAAGAAAGAAAAAGTTTTACATATCATCTTCATCTTCTTCCTCAAGCAGCACTCATTCACTGAGAACATCAACACCTCCTCTCAGTTTCTGCTGTAAGATCAGATCTTCAAAGAGCAACAATAATCTGAGGAACTTATTCTCTCAAACTCATCAGCTACATGAAGATCAGTACATTCAAGAGAAAGCTCCAGCCATCCACTGTCAAACATTTTCAATCAGACGGAGGAGCTTTACACCATCAATCCACTATAGTCTTCTCTCAGAATATTGACAGAGAAGAACTTCATAACCCTTCTTATCCCCTCTTGTACAGGGTTCTAACTCCCTTCAAAAGTTACACCCATTGGTGACATGGCACCTGAACAAAAACCTGTAGTTGGGTTAGAGCACCTGATCAAAAGCTCACTTGGTGTGTGGACACCTGAACAAAAACCGCTTGGTAATAGGGCACCTGATCAAAAACCTAGTGGATCCTACCACACTAGATGAGTAGACGTACCCAGGTTTATTGGGGAACTACTATAAAAATCCTTGTGTCCTATGTGTTGTGATTTTCTATGTATTGTGTTGTGTGTTGTTTTATTTATCTTGTTCTTATAAATCACTCTATTATACACATATAAGTATCACTACTTTAATTCCGCTATAAAATTAAGTGAAAAGTTTTTAATACTCTATTAACCCTCCCTCTAGAATAAATCTAAGATCTAACCTCACCTTCACTCTCAATCAAAGCCTGAGTTTAGAAGAAATAAGAGGAAGTCTAGGTTTGCGGATTCAACTCCCTCTAATATATAGGGAGTAACTACTGCACGGGGCCTTATTACATGTTTCACTTGTTGAAAGGTGGGACACAAAGCTCGTGTATGTTAAAGTGGCCCCCCGAAGGCAGAAAACTGAGCAGTGGACTATGCTCATGTTGTGGGTCCATCTTATGCGGAGAAAGGGAAAGTTGCGGAATATTCTGATTCCCAGCAACCTCCGACCCAGCCGAGAGTCTACTCGCTTGGGCAATAGGAAGCCATTAGGCAGAATAATTTCATCACAGGTATGAATTATAATTTAGCTTTTACATCTTGACGTGATTTATACTTCGTGTGCGACTATATGTTTGTTGTTATGCAACTAGGCTTCATCCTAATTATCAACTATTCGGCGAGAGCTCTTTTCGATACTGGAGCATCGTAATCCTTCTTGTATAAGGACTTCGTGGTGCGAATCGGAGTACCGTCTACCCTGGTGAAGGATAGATTGGAGGTAGTGCTGCCCAATGGATCTCGCATGAGCGTGGATAGGTTGACTCGTGTAAAGGTGCGGATAGGGAATCAAGATTTCGACTTGGAAGCGTCATTACGACCACTAGTTGAGTTTGACATAATCTTTGGCATAGACTGGCTCTCAAAGCAGCGAGCATGCATAGATTGCAATCGAAAGGAGATTACTCTAGGAAAGAACACCGAAGACAAAACCACATTTGTTGGAATGCGAGGAGTGAACAAGACGCTGATGTCTGCTCTCCAGGTGGTTAAGGCAGTGAGAAAAGTCGCGGAGTTGTTCTTTACGTTGTTGGAGGCTTTGAAGCCTATGCACAGTATAAGTGATGTCCCGGTAGTGGCGGAGTATATTGACGTGTTTCCTAACGAACTCCCTGGAGATCCCTTCAGCGAGAGATTGATTTTTGAATTGAGTTGGTGTCAGGTGCCAAACCTGTGTCACGCTCACCGTACCGAATATCGCCAAAGGAATTGGCAGAGTTAAAGGTCTAGTTGCAAGAACTACTGGAGCAAGGCTATGTACGTCCAAGTTCATCCCCTTGGAGTGCACCAGTCCTCTTTGTGAAAAAGAAGGATGGGAGTTTGCGTCTATGCATCGATTATAGAGAGCTGAATAAGCTGACTGAGAAGAACCATCATCCGATTCTAAGAATCGATGACTTGTTCGACCAACTGGTTAGTTCAACGGTGTATTCTAAGCTAGTCTTGAGGTCCGGTTATTATCAGCTGAGAATAAAGGAATGTGATATTCCAAAGACAACATTCAGTACCCATTTTGGGCACTACGAGTTCACGGTCATACCGTTCGGTCTTTCCAATGCACCGTCAGTATTTATGGACTTGATGATTAGAATGTTTCGAGAGTATTTGGACCGATTTATGATCGTCTTCATCGACGACATTTTGGTATTCTCTCAACCCGAAGAGGAGCATGCAAAGCATCTACACGTAGTTTTGAGCACTCTAAGGAGGAGTCAACTATATGCCAAGTTCTCAAAATGCGAGTTTTGTATATCATCAGCAGCATTCCTTGGTCATGTCGTTAGTGGTGAAGGAATCGCGGTTGATCCGTCGAAGATAGTGGCTATCCGAGAGTGGCCTGTGTTGAAAAATGTGGCGGAAGTCCGAAGTTTCTTAGGACTTACCGGCTACTACAGGCGCTTCGTGGAGAACTTCTCGAGGATTACACTTCCTCTCACTAAATTAATTAGGAAAGATCAGAAGTTTGTTTGGTCACCCGAGTGCGCATGAGCTTTTGAGGAGTTAAAGAGCCATCTGACCACGACGCCCATTCTATGCTCGCCATGTGGAACGAAAGGTTATGAAATATATAGTGATGCCTTAGGGAGTAGCTTGGGTTGCGTCCTAGTGCAATTCAGGCAGGTAATTCCTATGGATCCCGGCAGTTGAAGGTACGTGAGAGGAATTACCCAGTCCATGACTTGGAGATCACGGCCGTAGTATTCACTCTTAAGTTATGGAGGCATTACTTGTACGGCGTGAAGATTGACATCTTTATGGACCACAAAAGCCACAAGTACATGTTAGATCAAAAGGAGTTGAATATGCGATAGAGGAGATGGATGGAGTTCCTTGGGGACTACACCTTTGACATACGTTACACTCCCGGGAAGGGAAACGTAGTTGCAGACACGTTGAGTCGTCGGGCTCCCGCGCAAGCAAATTGGATTTTGATGCATGATGAGCGTCTAATCCGTGATTTAGAATCCATGGGGATCACTTGTGTCGATAAGAGAGCGTCTACTTTAACATGCATGAATTGGACGGAGGTTCAATACAAACTTGCCGACCGAGTTTGACAAGCTTAGGAGCTGAATGAAAGCATGAAACGTTACAAAGCGGAGACTGTGGATGGGTCTAACGCTGAATTCTCTTTCGACGATGGTCTCTTTTGGAAAGATGCGAGATTGTGCATCCCAAAAGTGGCTAATTTACGGGAAGAGTTAATGTACGAGGCTCATTTTACCAAGTACTCAATTCACCCAGGGAGCACAAAGATGTATATGGATATGAAGAAACTCTTCTGGTGGCCAGGAATGAAGAAAGATATTGCTCTTTGCGTGGCAAAGTGTAATACTTGCACGTTAGTGAAGGCTGAATGTCAAAGACCTGGTGGGTTTCTAAATTTTTGCCGATTCCGGAATGGAAGTTTGACGACATTTTAATGGATTTCGTGCACAGATTGTCGAGATCACAACATGGAAACAACACCATTTGGGTGATCGTAGATCGTTTAACCAAAGTATCACAATTTATTCCAAACTGGAAAGATGATTCCGTAGAAAAGCTAGCAAAGACGTATGTTGACAATTTCGTACGATTGCACTGAGTTCCCCATAGCATCGTGAGCGATCGTGATGGGCGTTTCACATCTAATAACTGGAAACAAATCTGCCAACTATTAGGTTCCAAGCTAAAGTTTAGCACGACCTTCCACCCACAAACGGATGGTCAGACCGAAAGAACCAATAGGACGATGGAAGACATGCTCCAGATGTGTGCCTTGGATTTCAGAAAGAGATGGGAGGACCATCTCAATATGATTGAGTTTGCCTACAACAACACCTACCAGTCAAGTATTAAGATGGCGTCGTTCGAAGCCCTTTATGGTAGGAAGTGTCATACGCCCTTGGCTTGGGCTGGGCGACACAAAGTTATTGAAGCACAGATATGTGGTTGAAGCGAATACGTCAATTCGGGCAATACGAGAGCGGTTGCTCATTGCCCAAGATAGGCAGGCAAAGTACTACAATGCAAATCACCGGAATGTTGAGTTTGGCGTTGGTGATGGGGTGTACCTAAAGATCAAACCGTTCAAGGGAGTATCAAGGATCCGACGCTTGAAAAAGCTGAGTCCCAGGTATATGGGACCGTTCGAGATCTTGGAACGCATTGGTCAAGATGCCTACCGGCTTGCTCTATCTGAGGAGTTAAGCAGTCTGCACGACGTATTCCACATTTCCGTATTGAGAAAGGTTATGAAAGAGCCTACACTTATTGTTGTGGTTGACGAAGTGTTGATTGAAGGTGGGCTAGAGACGAAAGTCAAGCCCATACGCATCGAAGACACTGAAGTGAAGGTTGCGGAACAAAGTCATCCGAATGGTAAAGGTCCGTTGGAATAATTGTGGGAGAGAGGAACTCTCTTGGGAGAGAGAGCAAACCATGCTTGCGAAGTATACCGAGCGTTTCCTCTCAGGTATAATTTAATATTTGTACCTTACTATTTTCGTAATTTTGGGACGAAATTCTTTTAAGGGAGGTGGAGTTGTAACACCCCACTTTCCCAATTAAGGAGTGAAAAGAGGTACTGTTAGAATTCGTCTAAAGGTCTTGGGTGATCTCAATGAATTGTATTTAGTCGATGAAGTGTTACCTAAGTATCTCGACAAATCGTCGAATGATATCTATGAATCGTCGAATGGGTTCAGTGAGTATCGACGAGCACTGTGTTTCGACGAATTGTCGAAGGGTCTTGAGCGGTCTCGACGAATCGTCGTAATGACTCGACGAATTCTTTTGACTGGAGGAATTCTGTTGACTCGATGAGTTTTGGTGTCTCGACGAATTAACGTGATAACTCGACGAATGCAGATAGAGCGTTGTTTTACCTGTTTCGATTTTGACGGAGCTTGACGTCAAATCCTAAGTCCGAAACGATTCCGATCTTTCTGAAAAATGAATCTGACGACTAGTATCACTTCGAAATCCTTTAAAGAAGGCTTGGGAGATAAATTTAGGTTTATTTCTACCTTCATCTTCTCTCTCCAAACGTGAGAAAGTTGAGAGCCCAAGGAAGAAGACGAAGGCATCTTCCGCCATTGACGGAACTCCAAAGCTCCGAATCGCGAGACGTTTCCAGATCCATGGAGAGCAGCTCGGTGTAGTTCTTTCCATCCGTTTGAAATCTCGGATTCATGGCACCGAACAGAGCGGGAAGGGTAGCAATCCTTCCTCCCGGTCTTAGGATGTGTTTGGTCCTTTCATTCCTTTTCTATGCATTTTGAGGTTGTCTCTTTCGCTAATTAGTGAAGTGTAGGACTTCATATAGTTCTTCGGAACTCCGGGTAGATTGTGTCCGTCCCCGACATTATTTGCATGTAGAAATCCGGTAGACGTACGGATTTAGGCATTTTGTGTGAAGCCTACCCATTGTCGTTAGACCGGATCGGTGATACTTGATTGTGACGTGCATTTAGGTTAAGCCTAGAATGTGTGCCGGAGAATGACTCCGTGAGAAATGGCATCGTAATGCGGGACTTGAGATTTAGGTGCCTTTTGGAGAGTCTAACGGAAGCCCCATGCTTGGAATGTGGTTGAATGAAGTTCACCATAAGATTTGAAGTGGAGTGGGCTTGTACCTCCTTCATTGGTTGTGTGTGTGAAGCCTAAGTCCTCTCGGAAGGATTGGATGTGTATCCATTATTTTGTGTAGCACTTAAATATGTTGAACCCTTACGGGCTGAGGTGAAGCCATACCCGCGTTGTGCAGTAAGACCATGATGGCTTGAGCACGGGAAAAGCTGAACCGAACCCGTTTCCATGCGTATCGGTGAGAGGTGACAACCTCTAGTACACCGTGTGATCATGGGAGAGGTCGTGGAAGGTGCTTACCTAGACCGGCCAAAAGCTCTTTTCCCACCTAAGTTGGTGTTGCTTCGGGTGGAGTTGATTGTGGATTGATGTTATGTTAGCCTCATGCGGCTATTTAGGCAGTTGTGGAAACCTTCGGGTGAACCCAACCAACATCATGTGCATACCTAGGTTCCCCTTACTTTGATGCTCAACCTAGAAGATTGATTGTGCTTGAAATCTCACCATGTGTAGTGTAGTTGCACTTTCTTTATTTGATTACATGTTGCATGTACGGCTTGCTTGCAGGATTAGCGGTGGCATGCCCCTGAGCCGGCTAGATGGCAGGGGGTGGGATCGTTACGCGGTTTGTGGTTAGCTCATAGCTGACCCTCATTTACCTCTTATTGGATGTTGGTGCAGGTGTTGGTGAGCAACGCGGAAAGTAGCGGGCTGAAGCTATATGTTATGTTGGCCCTTGAAGGCCAACCTCCCTTTTTCTGCTTTCCTTATATTATCGGCTTGCGTGCCGAAGTATGTTTTCAGTTTAAGACATTGTATGAATGTAAGGCCTTAAGGTCGTAACTCTTTATTGTTTCATTCCTAGGATAGTGGATAATTCTGAAAGTAATGTTAATTTATGCTTTCGCTTACGCTTGTGATACTCTCGTGTAGTTTCTCTTCTGTTATCATCTTATTAACGTCTAGCGAATGTGTTCAATATGGCGTGGGTTCCCCGCCGGACATACCGTTATATTATTTGTACTGGCAGTATGTTATAACTTTGATGATGACTGATTCAGGCAATGTACTATGTGATGAGACACAACAGGATTAATAGGTTAGTACAGAAATTTGTTTTGAGGAGAAAAAGCTTTTGATGGGTTTCAATTTGATATATCTAGGACTCCTAGTTCTAGCCTAAGCATGTTGAAATGAGCATCCGGGAGAGGTTTTGTAAAGATGTACGCAAGTTGGGATTCCGTGCCTATGAAGTTAACTCTCACATGTTCTTTCTTAATGTGATCTCTAATGAAATGATGTCGCACATCTATATGTTTGGACCGTGACTGATGAATGGGATTGTTGGTTAGATCAATTGCACTTTTGTTGTCACATTTTAATTCAACATTATTTAGATGCACCCCAAAGTCTTTTAGTGTTTGACTCATCCAAAGGGCTTGTTCAATTTTCGAAACAAAGCAAAAGTTTGAAAAAGATTCATGTAGGGAAGAACGAGTTGTTACCCCTTTAGATGGCTCTACAATGATAAGTTCCTTTGGATGATGCTTTGTGAATTTTAGCACACTAGGAGGTACATACTCTTGATTCTCCTCCTCTTCTTTGTTCTCCTCTTCATGTAACTTGTCATCTTCATGCTCTAATGGGGAGAGAGGTTCCTCGTCATTTCCTGCAATAATTTTCTCTACACATGAACAAGCTCATCAAATCTAACATGAATAGATTCTTCAACTAATTTTGTTCCTTTCTTATAAACTATATACGCTCTACTAGTTGAGGAATAGCCAAGAAAAATAGCTTCATCATATTTTTCATCAAATTTTCCTAATGAATCCATTGTATTTAATAAATAACATTTGCAACCAAATACATGAAAATAAGATACATTAGGCTTATTTTGAAAATATAATTCATAAGGGGATAATTTTAAAAGGGGTCGAAGCATGACACGGTTAATAACATAACATGATGTGCTAACGGCTTCAGCCCAAAACGATCTAGGCAACCCAAATTCAGAGAGCATAGTGCGTGCAAATTCTTGAAGGGTTCTATTTTTCCTCTCCACAACACCATTTTGTTGTGAGGTGCGTGGAGCTTAAAATTCGTGCTTAATTCCTAGATCACTACAAAAAGTGGTAAATTTTATATTTTCAAATTCTCCCCCATGATCCGAGCGTATGCATTGAATTTTTAGATCAAGTTCATTTTGAATACGTTTACATAATTTTGAGAATTCACAAAATGCGTCAGATTTTGCGGTGAGGAAAATTGTCCAACGATATCTAGAGAAATCGTCAATTAAAACATAAGTATATTTTCTACCACTTAGACTTGATGTGCTCATTGGACCAAAAGGGTCCATATGAATTAGTTGTAAAGGTCTAGTAGTAGAAATTTCATTTTTACTTTTAAGAGATGTTCTAGAAAATTTTCCTTTTTGGCAAGGTGGACAAAGTGAAGATAAGTTTCCATTAAGCATAGGTAATCCTTTAATTAATTTATCTTTTGCTAGTTTTAAAATAAGTTTAGTGCTAGTGTGTCCAAGACGCCTATGTCATAATTCTAATTCATCATTTTTTGAAGTAAGACATTTGATAGATGATTTTGAAAGATCATGAAAAGCGATCATGTAAACATTATGAGTTCTTGGTGCAGTGAGTACAACTTTATTTGTTTTAGGATTTATAATTTTGCAAAGATTTGTTAAAGATTCAAATAAGATATTTAGTCCTTTGTCATATAATTGACTAATAGATATTAGATTGTGCTTTAAACCTTCAACATATAAAACATTTGAAATAAAAAAAGAGTCGTTACCCACTACACCACTGCCCATGATCCTTCCCTTGCCATTGTCGCCAAACGTCACCATCCCTCATTTCTTCATCATGAGGCTAAGGAACTTTGCTTTAACGCCCATGTGCTTGGAGCAGCCTGAGTCCAAGTACCACATGTCTTCCTTGTCCTTAGCCTGTCAACACACCTAAGAAGAAGATGTTAGTAAAGATCTAGATACCTATGAGGTTCCTCCCATAATATAGGTAGAGATCTTAGGTCCCCAGATTTTCTTTAAAGTGCACTTTCCCTTCTTCCTAGAAGAGTCTGTGGTGTGACCAAAAACAAACAGTTGGCACGAGCAATAAAAGGGGTTGAGACCTTTTTCAAAGAATTTTGTTAACTCTTGCTGATAGAAAGGGTAATAGATGAATTTTTACAAAAAGAGTTTTGATTTCTGGAACTAGAGGTTGTCAGCGTTAGGGGATAACGCTAGGCGGTAGCTTCCCGATTCATACCCCAGCCCAAACTTTGTAGAGTCATGGCACCGGTTGCCTAAAATAATGTCCAGTGATTTTTGGCCAACCCGAATTTTTTTATTGTCATATTGAGATCATTGATTCGGTTTTTTTAAAGAGGCATTTTCAGTAACAAGCATTACACATCGATTTGCAAATGATTTCTTTCCGTCATTAATTTGGAGAAAAGAGGTTTTTAGTTTTCTTTCTAAGTCCCACTTCTCTTTTACCAGGGTTTTTTGTTCGGAGAGAGCCTTAGAGAGAGTTTCTACAAGTTCTTGAATTTTTGCCAATGAAAGATCATTATCTTGGCAATCTCCCTTTTCTTTTCCAAGAGTTTTTATTTCTTTATTTAGTTTTTTTTTCTTTTAATAAGATTTTATTTTCAGATCTTAAAAGATCAATATCTTTAAGAATTTTTTCAAAATATTTGCAAGTTTGAAGAAATTCATCATGGAGTTCATCATAAGTGGGATGAGGTACCTCAATGTCACTTTGGACACTTAATTCGGCGTCGATGAGATCGTTGCTCCTACCCATGAGGCACATGTTTGCCTCTTCATCCTCGCCTGAGGAAGATCCACTTGACTCCTCCGAGGGAGAATCATCTCATGTAGCCGCCTTTAGAACTTTTTTCTTTTTTTCCTTTGTGCCTCATTTCCTTCCGCTCTTTCAGGTATTTTGGGCGCTGAATCTGGATGTGTCCGGTCCTTCTGCAATGGTAGCACTCCGACGGTGGCCGCTCGTCATCGTCGTCGCTACATTTTTCTCTTGTAGAGGATGATCCCTTTCTTTTTGCATCTTTCACGAAGTATTTTCGGATCTTCTTGAATTTCTTGGAATTCTATACAAAAAGGCTTTTTTCGTCTTCTTCATCATCATTGACCTCCTTCTTGTACTTTAGAGCCAAGGCCTTCTTCTTTGGCTCCGCATTGTACTCTTCATGTTGAATCTTGAGTTCTACCACATGGGTTTTAAGATTCCCAATGAGGTTCTCAATGTGAAGTTGCCTTAGATCATGAGATTCTGATATTGCCGTCACCTTTGGATTTAATTTAGGTGGAAGAGATCTAAGAATCTTCCTTACTAGGTCTCCGTTTGTGAAGTTCTTTCCAATGATTCTTGATGCATTTATAATTTTTGTAAATCTTGTGTGCATGACGTCGATGTCCTCATCAGGTTCCATGCGGAACCTTTCATACTCTGATTCTAGTTGAAAAAGCTTTGAGTCTTTTACCCGGGAGGTACCTTCATGACTAATTTCCAATAAATTCCATATATAATATGCAGTTTCACAAGCACAAACATGGTTAAATTCAGTTCTATCTAATGCACAAAATAATGCGTTCATTGCCTTCGCATTATTTTTACACCTAAGTTTGTTTTGATCATCCCATTTATCTTTAGGTTATAGAAGCGTAACTTCTCCCACTATGGCGGTAGGAGGATAATAGCGTTGTTCTAATATTCCCCAAACATTTATGTCTAAAGTCATTAGAAAACATCACATTCTAGCTCTCCATTAGCTATAATCGGACCTGGTAAATAGTGGTGGTCTACTAATTCCCTGCCCTCATAAAAAGCGAGATCATGGCGCGTCATTATTCCCGGTGGTGAAACCCTTTTGGAATAACCTATCTTTGATACAACTTATTGGATTAGGCGCCCTTGGAGGGGGTGAATAAGGGTTTTTGAAAACTTTAGGATTTTAAGAAAAACTTTTGATATTTTATATGAAGTAAATTTAATCAGAAGTAAAGAGCAAGAAATCAATTTTATTGAATAAGAAAATACATGATTATCATTTATAAAAATGATTACAAAAATGGATTTCTATGACGCTAGAAATCAAAGGCGAATATAAAAGACTCTTTGGTTTTTTATACTGACTCTTCTCTCTAAGAATCGGTTGGCTTTAGCCGATCAATCCACAAATCCGGCCTCAAGCCGCTCTAGCCCTTCTATCCCAAGAAAGGCCTCGAGCACCCCCTATATCTAATTCCTAGACCTAGTCGCCAACAACCACGGTGAATTCACCCTAAGCAGTGCACAGACCTAGTCGCCAACAACCACGACGAATTCACTAAACAATCACAAAAGGATAAAGGTACAACAAAATATAAAAGACAAATTAAAAACTCCTTATGAAGAATTCTGGAGACGGCAAAGACCCGTTGAATATCGTTAAAGTCGAAGCGTGTGTTCTTCGCGTTGGGTTACCGTTGATCTGATGCTCCTTCAAATTCTTCTCTTGAATTTGTGTGGGAGATGGTGGTCTGGAAATACGACCCTCACAGATCTTCTGAAGTGCTGGAATAGGGCTCTTTGGGATCAATAGTTGAAGAGAACGAATGCCAACTATTTATAGAACAGGAAGCTAACGCCGACGTTAAGGCTAACACCATGCGTTGACTCCGTATAGAAATAACTTGATGACTCGGATCTTCAAAATAGGAAGGAGATTCTACATCTTTGGAAACATTCATTTTAGGCAACATTAATGCTGGCGTTGAGACTAACACCTGGCATTAAGACAAATCATTCCCAAAATGCTCATGCAATCACGACAGCTTCCCTCCATGTCATTTTCATCTTGGTGGGAACGAAAGTCAACGCCGGCGTTAAGTCCTAACACCTGGCGTTAGACCACATTATTCTTTTTAGCTTGTGAGCAAATCCAGACCAACAATACATCATCCTAGTGTCATTTTTGTTTAAACCTACATGCAAAAAACACAACGGCAAACTAGATCAAATACAAGTAGGATTTGTTATTCTCAAACCAAATGGATGCTGAAAATCGTGTTCCAACAAAGGAAACTTCCACCAATGCTATATTGCAGGAAGAAGACCAACTTGCAGATCAAGTGGAAAGGCTCAGCATTATAGATCACTCATCAAATCGCCAGGATAAAGGCAAACATAAAGCTGACAATGATTCAGATGAAGACTCTGCTGAAGATGAGGATGACATTAGAACACCAGCTCTACCAAACACAAAGGTCATTCTAGTAAATGAAAATGGTGCTCCCACGGTCAATGAGCAAGTGGAAATTCATGAGGAGGTGAATTCACTGATCAAATCAACAAGAACAAGGATAAACCTAAAGGTTCACCCTCCAACTCAGATGATATGATATTTGATAGTGGGAGTGAAGACAATGAACCAGATAACAAATGAAACTATGTTGCAATGCTTCCTCTCACAATATGAGCCAAAGAAGTTTGAAGAACCAGACAGTGACCCTCACTGGATTGCTATCATGCAAGAGGAGCTAACTCAGTTGTAGAACCAAATGGGTATACAAAAAAAAGATGGACTCAACTGGAGTCATTGTCAGAAACAAGGCAAGGCTTGTTGCTTAAGGATATAGGCAAGAGGAGGGAATTGACTTCAACCAGACATTTGCTCCAGTGGTAAGGCTGGAAGCAATTTGGATGTTTCTTGTTTATGCTGCACATATGAAAATAAATGTTTATCAGATGCATGTGAAGAGTGTATTCCTAAATGGAGCTCTTCAAGAAGAAGTATATGTGGAGCAGCCCTCAGGTTTTGTCAATCCATCTTACCACTATTTTGTTTATAGATTAAATAAAGCACTATATGGTCTCAAGCAAGCTCTAAGAGCTTGGTATGAGACCTTATCCACATTTCTCTTAGAACACTCTTTCGTAAGAGGTAATGTGGATAAAACACTGTTCACTAGAGCACATAAAAATTAGGCACTTTTAGTACACATATATATAGATGATATCATATTTGACTCAACAGATCAAACACTTTGCAAAGGGTTTGCTGACCTATCCAACTTTCTTAGTCTCCAAGTAAAGCAAACTGCAGATGTCATTTTCATATCTCAATCCAAGTATACTAGAGAACTTATCAAAAGGTTTGGGCTGGAAAATTCTTCTGTCATGAAAACCACCATGACTACCAATACTGTTCTTGATAGAGATGTGAAGGGTAAGTCCTTTGATTAGAAGACTTACAGAGCAGCCATTGGCTCTCTCCTCTATCTGCAACTAGCAGACCAGATATCATGTGTTGTTACATATATATGTGCTAGATTTCAGGTTGACCCTAAGGAATCTTACATGAGTTCTGTGAAAAGAATACTAAGATATCTAAAGGGTACACCCAAACTTGGCTTATGACATCCTGCAGAATCTAGATTTGACTTAGTAGGCTACTCAGATGCAGATTATGCTGGATACATGCTTGATAGAAAAAGCACCTCAGGAACCTGTCAATTCCTGGGTGCTATACTGATATCCTGGTTTAGCAAGAAGCAAACCTTAGTCTCTACTTCTACAACTGAAGATGAGTATATAGCTGCAGGAAGCTGCTGCTCACAAATATTGTGGATGCAGAATCAGTTGTTAGATTACAACTTCCATCTTGAGAACTCCGCAATATTCTGTGACAGCTCCAGTGCTATTTATATATCTTCTAATCATGTTCTCCACAGCATAACTAAGCACATAGAGATAATGCACAACTTTCTCAGGGATAATGTAGAGAAGGGAAAGATCAATTTTCAATACATTTCCACTGATAATCAAATGACTGACATATTCACTAAGCCACTTGATGAAAACAAGTACAATTTCTTCATCAATGCACTGGGAATGCTTGATGGAGCTCTTTAGGTCACATATATTATGCAACAAAACCTATTTTACACAGAAAGGTATTGCTGGGAAAAACAACAAATTTTTTTTGAGAAAATATAACTGTTCATTCATAGCTGCTTTGAATACAAATCGACGCACTGCCGATTTCTACTCGACATTAGCTTTGAGAGCTAGCTGGGATAGTTAATTCGGATGGAACTCGACGCAACATCGAATTCTTATCGACGCTTACGTCGACATCAAAGTTGCTGATCATATTCGGAGCCACATCGATTTCTACTCAACATTACGTCAACTTCGCGCAGCGCGTGCATAAATGATTTCTAGAAGCCACTTCGACATGTTTTGGTGTGCTGAATCCACCTTCTGTCGACACAGCTTCGAATAAAATCCTAAGTTGCGACGATTCGTCTACTCAAAGCAACTCAGTCGTTAGATCCTATTGTGCTTTCAAATTCTCTCTTTCATTAGCTCTCCTCCGTTTTCCTCTCTACGCCTCTCTTTCTTTTTCCGTGCAGGTACCCACAGGTAATCAATGGCTTCTCCTCAAGATCAAAGAGACCACGTCGAAGCAGTTAATCTATCCTTAGAGACACTGCTATCTTAGTTCAGTTCTCTATATCATAATTTCTCAGAAGATTGCTACCGACAATTGTGTGCTCAACATAGAAGGTTACAGAATCTCACTGCTCAAACAAAAGCTCTTGAAAAAGAAGTAAGGTTGTCAGCGATACATGTCGATGTCTTTATGTCTTTATTCAAATATATAAAGAAGGGGGAGAAGTGTGTCAGCAGGCCACCTCAAGATTCAATATACACTACAACTCTCCCCTCCTCTTATGTTTCTGAAAGAGAGCCGGCCATCACCTCCAAGGTTCTTCTGATATCTACATCATCCTCTCCTCCAAGAACCCTGTCTTCAATCCAGGGGGAGCCATCACAACAGGGGGAGAGTGATCTCTTCTCAAATGATAATGATTACCTGAAAAGTCTGAAGGAGCACAAAGAACGGGATGAGTCACCCATTCCTGAGACACCAGAATTCAGACCTTATTTTGAAGAATCAACAACAACATCACATATAGTCCAGCCTGCTGATCTTGCTCCTGAATCTACTCCATCTTCTCCAACACCAGCTTAGCACCCTCCCACACCTACTCCAACACCTATCCCAATAGTCCCAGTACTAGTTTCCAGAGGAAGGGGACATGAAAGAGATTTCAGAGGAAGGGGAAGAGATTTTAGAGGAAGGGGATATGGAAGAAATATACCTATTTGTGAAAGGTATACAAAAAAATTTGTTCAAGAAGGACAAATCTTATTACAAAACTTATGAGAAGATTGAAATTCCTGAAAATAGAATGGAGGTATATGATGAACAAAAGCTTGGCAGAGCCCTAGATGAGATTAGAAGAAGAGATCAAGATGAATTTGAAACATCTCAAAGAGATTTGGAAAAAAAGAGAAGGTTGTTCATTGAAAGACAAAGATGTTGTGGAAAAGAACAACTAAAGGAGTCAATTCAAATTCCAAGCACTATGTTTGATACTACAAAGTATGCAGAGCCAGGAACCCTCAAGCAAAACTTCTAGAAAATAAAGGGCGACTTCACAGATGATACATTGGATGTAATCAAGATGATGCAGAGCAACCACTTCAAAAGAAAATGAAAATTGTGTTCAAGTTAACTCCAACTCCTAGAGTTATACAGTCCACTTTTATAGTACCTGATCCAGAAGAGCTACATCTGGAAGAAATAAATCTGCTATTTGCAAAAGTCATTGGTCTGGGGTTCAAGCTTAATGATGTCTATCGTGAAGCAGAAGTTGACCTAGAGACGCTTTTCAAAGGCATGACAAAATCCAGAAGAATCTAGAAAAAGGCTATCCCAGCAAACTTCAAGTATGTGGAAAGAAATTCAGAAAGGTCTATGAGGACATATATACTTTTCTCAAAAAAAGAAAGTAGATCATTTCTTGGGTAACTAACTTTGATGAACAATTATTTACATTAATTAGAAGTTTTCAGTTTACCAGTTCCTTTTGTGTCTATGTTATGTTTGTATGTACTTTGTTTTATTTAACAGTATGATTGAAATCACTTAAACAACTTGTAAAATTTACTAAGATAAATATGGGGAGATTGTTGGGAAAACATCCTTTAATTTATCTTACAAATTACCTACAAGTGATTTCATAATCTAGGATGTATTATCCATATTGAATAGAGAGTGTAATTTGGTCATTAGACGTCCTAGGATATCACACTCACACTAGAGTGTCAAGACCTGTCAAAAATAAGAACAAAATTCGATTGAGTTCAACTTGCGTTGAAAAGAAGTCAACACATCTTCGACTGAAAGTTGAATCAACTTCGAATACAAGCAGAAGTAACTCAAACTCTCTCTCAGAGGACTGAGTAGTCGAAACAGTATTAGAAGACGATGCAACTGCGACTTGAAGTCGACGCAGAAGATGAAGTTCAAAGTCCAAATCTTCAACTCGACGGATACGTTGATAAGGACTCGACACAACGTCGATATCTGAGTTTAGTTCAAAGCTAAAAAGGAATTCAAAGCAGCTTCTATTAGAACTCAGAGGTGCGTCGACTAGAAGGCAAATGTATTCGATGCTACATCGAAGACAGACACATAATTAGAATACTTTTTGTATTCTTTTCTGATACTTTTTCAGAAGGTATTCAAGGATGTAATTCAAATTCTAACGGTTCGTTTATTGCCAAGAATGGAATAGAGTACTCCAGAGATACAACAAAGACATTCTTGGAAGTTTTTCAAATTCTGATTGATGGGTTGTGAACAGAAATGGAAAGAAATGTTTATTATTCGGTGAACATTCCTTCTAAGTACAGATCAGAAGAGGAAACAAATTTAAACACTATTCGACAGAGAATAAGAATACAGGGGAAGAAAGACCACAATTATTCAAGCTATTCTATTGAGTCTTCTGTCTCCTCAAGCTCTCACTTTCTCTCAGATAGAACAAGAAGAACATCTCTGTACAGGAAAAATACACAGGCTCTGCTTCTTCTCACTTACACCAGGAAGCCATCAAGAGTATAGAGATCATCATGATTACAAGCTCATAACCCTTGCATTCTTTTCTACCTTAAGCAATGGTTCATTCAAAATAGATCCTGAAGAACACCAATAGAAGAAGCATCTCTACAACTTCTTCTTCTTCTTCTTTTCTTCCTATCTCATTTTGTAACTTGAGTAAAGAGTTTTTAGAATCCCTCTCCAAAGGATTCAGTGGTTCAAGATCTCCTTATCAAAAGATGTAGATTGGTTCTAAGAGTCTCCTTATCGAAAGTCTCTGTCATTGGTTCTAAGAGTCTCCTTATCAAAAGACTCGGTAGTTGAATCTAAGAGTCTTCTTACCAAAAGACTCAGTGGTTCTAAGAGTTTCCTTATCAAAAGACTCAGACATAGTTTAGTGTATTTTTTACCAAGGTGGTAGAAGAGTGGATGTACCCATATTATTTTTGCACTCTGTGTTTAATTTATTCTGTGCTGGTTTTTCTGATTGCATACTCATTAGTAGTTTTTTATTGTGTGTGCATATTTAGTGTATAAGTTTTAAATCTCTATTCACCCCACTCTAGAGAATACTCAGAGGTTATACTGTGCACTGTGGACATCTGGGGGTAGTTGAGGAAGTGCCAACTCCCAAGCTTAATTATAATGATTTGGAAAGTGAAATATATGAGGAATAAGTTATGCCAATTGGTGGAGAAGTTCAAGCTTGTGATCAACATAATGAACAAACAAATAATAAGTTTTATGTATATATATATGATAAATTAATATGTATAATGCTATTATTATATTAGTTGCGGGTAGCTTAGTGCACTCCCGGTTTGGAAGAATCGAATCGCCATAGCCCGAGAGTGAGTCAAGCGTGTAAACAATCAAACGAGAACCAACATCAGAACGACAAGATGTTTTACGTGGAAAAATTCGGAAAGGGAAAAACCATGGGGTCAGTACGGTACCGATCAAATCCACTAATTTGCAGACTGTTACAAGTGCTGAAATTTTCAGGAGGGTGACATGCCACCGCTCCGTTTACAAGTACTTGAAAGAGAAAAAGAAGTAAAGTCTTCCTTGGTGCTCGCAGGAATGACTTCTAGAGCAATCACTGTGGAGAGCGGAGTGAACCCTTGAGCATGAGAGCGAGCCGAGTGAACACTTGAGCGGGAGAGCGAGTAGGGTGCCAAGTCTTCGCCGGAAAACTTCAGAGCTCACTCTTCTTTTCTTGGTTGCTTATCTTCAAAAGAAGGCATGTGAGCATTTTTATAGTTTTTCTAGGGGCGTGCCGGTAATTGTGCTATCTTGGAATATGAACTGGTGAGAGAATGTGCTATTTCTGGTCACCTGGATCACCAATTTTCTGAAAATGACGTCGATTCCCCCCGGGCGGCCCGAGCAATCCGGGCGGCCCGGATAGGTTCACCGGAGTTGGCGGCGGCGGATGGCAACGACGAAAGATGGCGGCGGGAGGCTGCGGCAGGCCGCCATGCACGTGCTAGGAGAGCACACGCGGGAGCTGGGAGCGCGTGCATGGTGTGGGCTCGCTGGGAGCGTGCGAGACCCAGGGGAGGGCGCGTGCGCGCTCTGGGAGGGCGCGCATGCATGTGTTGTGCGTGCACACTGGGAGGGCGTGCACGTAGGTGCACGCATGCGCGTGCGTGCATGCATGTGTGGGCGAACGCGCATGTGCTTGAGCTATGTGCACGGGCTGGGGCGCCTTCGCTTGGGCGCAACCCGCATGCATGCACGGCTGGCGCTCCCGTCTTGCAAGTGCGTTCCCGACGTGCATGGAGCCTTTGCGGGCGTGCTCACCGAGCATTCCAGTGTCCGTTTTAGGAACCAAACAAACTCGAAATTATGCGAGGGAAAGCTTACTGGACTCATTTTGGCGAGTCGGTCGAGGGTGTGACAAAAACCTTATATTCGACTAATGAGCTGCTTTTGTGAAACCCTATCAAATCTATTTGTGTGATAAAATTGATTTATTTCAAACTTCACTATGCATATGATGAATGTGCTGAATATGTCGATTTTGAAACATTTGGAGCGTAATACTTTTTTTTGGAGCGTACTCATTTGATAGATATGATTTCGACAATCTACTATGGTGAATAATGATTTCCGTAATTTTTTTTGTTAATTTAGGTTTTGAAACAAGTATTATGCTTTGAGACATTGAGTTTTGTAAGATTGTGCGTCTATTTCATGACTTTATGAGTGCTACCGTTGAACTTTAGTAGAAATGTATAACATTGGGTGATACATATTATTAGCATTTTGTAAGTCTATATATTATGATATGATTAACTAGTGTGACATTGTTAGGATAAATGTTCATTTTTACTTGATGTCTGAGTTGAATTAAATATATAGTTTTGTCAATAGTTTCAACTCCGGTTCAATTGGTTGAACCTTAAACCTTTCCTTCCATTGATTCAGCAAAAGTAAGATGCCCGAGAGATCTAGCCCGTCCAATCAGTCATCGGATGATCCGCAAAAAAAGATCTTTACAAAAACATATTTTTCTGATCGGACGGCTATCAGCCGATCGCTGTTAGCCATACAACCCGCGCTGTAGATTTTGTCCGCTACCCGTACAATTTTTTTTCCTGCGGCTTGTGCCTTGTAGCATCAGGTCATCAGGTGTCCACAGAGCCGAAGAGTCACCGTTTTTTAGCTTTCAAGCATCTATAAGCTGCCCCACGGCATAATGCCAAGCCACCTTCTCCGAAACCTTACCAACTCGACTTCTCCGATGGAGTTAACTGCTGGAAAAGCTCAAAATAGTTTTTATCCATGTTTCAGTCCTGTTTCCTTACCATATACTAGCATCCGCCCAAATCCCTCATCTTATGGCATTCCTCCCATCCCATCGTCTAGCTATCGACGTCATTCTCTCATTTGCCATGGTCGGAAGAAGAATTCTTATCCCATATCAGTTCTCAAGGAGCTGGCATTGAAGGAACAGGAAGTGGAAGTAACCGAAGAGACGGAAGATGCTGCGGAAGAAGTTGACGAAGAAACTGCGGAGGAAGATGAAATTGAGGATTTGGGAGATGGTATTTACTTTTTCTTGTCATTTTCTACTAACTCTTCCTTCATCCACGAGATTATATGATTGTCTTTCTTTTTTATCTTTGGTTGATAGGGTGCGTGTAATTTGCCTTGTTATGTTGGTGTATGAGTTGGTTCTGAGCTGATTTTGTTATCCCCTGTACCTGTTGTTTGAGCGTAATGTGTTTGTTTCTTTTCTTCGTAAACAAGATACCGATATTGTTGTAGCCGTGAATCCAGCTATGTAAGCTTTCCTCAGGTTATTTGGGGCTTAGTCTATCTGTATATAATTTGTACTCATGGAGTCTCTAAAGCTTAGGTGAAAATATCTGCAAACCCGACCTGAGTTGGAGACGGAGGAGTTATAATCTTCGTAGAGAGAACAAAATAATGAATAAAGTGGCAGTCAACTTTAATATGCTTGACCATTTTATGAAATACGAGATTATTGACTTCATAGAATGCATCCCAATTATTGCAACATATCTTGATAGTTTTTCTATATAAACTACTTCATAAAATTCACTATAAAGGAAGACATTATTGATATCTATTTGTAAAACAGGTTATCCTAGGCTTATGGTGACATAGATGAGTAGTTAAACATGGCAACTTGGGAGAAGTTTCCAAACTAATCAATCCTATGGATTTTACTGAAGCCTTTCTCTATCATATGGGTTTTATAGAGAGAAAATGAGCATTTAGATTATATTTTACCATGAATACCTATCGATAAGTGGTAGTTGTCGCCCAAGGGAGGGTATGAACCAAGTTCGATGTATGTGGATGGACCAATGCTTGCAGTTTGACATCCATATCCCGTTTTTAGAGATGTTGTAGTTCCTCCTCATATATCTTGAGAGTAGATACAAACTAGAGAGAGGTGAAAAAAAAAAGTAGGGGATAAGTTGTCAAATGACAGTCATGCGTGAATGAGATAAGGGGTTTATTATCATTTACCTCTATGTAGTGCAATTGATAAGTAAAGATGTACTTAATCAAGTAAGACAATGCAGACAGAGATATTGACATCAAGATGTGGTTGATGGCTATATACTCGCAGTGTGATATGATTAAGGAGAGATGCATCCGGAGAAAGATGACCAAGTCGTGGCACATTGATGGCGGATGGAGAGAAGAAAGAAGTATTCTCATGAATGGTAGCATTGATAGTAATATTGATAGTGATGAATGAGTGATGATTTAGAGGATCATTCATTGATGTCCTTTGTGAATATGGGAGTAAACATGAAAGATACATCAATGGAGGATATTCCCATAAATTATATTGGCCACAGACCAAAAAATGCATTCTTTTATATCATTGATCATATCCGATTATATTGATCCCCAAACTCTTGAATGATTAAAATTTAAAATGCTACATTGATGTCCTTTGTGAATCTGGGAGTAAACATGAAAGAGACATCAATGGAGGATATTCCCATAAATTATATTGACCACAGACCAAAAAATGCATTCTTTTATATCATTGATCATATCCGATTTTTGGAGAATTTTCCCATGAATTTTGCACTGGTGACACCTCGTAGAATGGTTTATGCAATTGTTAATCATGTTAAGTTCGTAATATCTCCTTTGCTGGATTTTAAATATCATATTTGGACCAGGTTAGTGTTCTCCAAACAATCCTTCATTCACGTTTATCCTAATTTTTTCTACCCAGAGCATCGCAACCACATTCGGTGAAAGACTTGCGATATATCATGTCATCTGTGAAGACACCGTGCAATGACCTTTGCTTTATATGGAAGGAAACAAACTTATTCTTGGGTAGCTTCCTTCTTTGAGGTAGGTAATGAAGGGTGCTCTCCAATCATCATCTTCTTTTATAGTCAAGGTCTCTTGATTTTCTTGGTTTCTTTTGCTTGGATCGGTGACATAAATAGACAATTATGTAGAATGATTATGGCTACCTGGTCTTCTTAAGTATCTCTCATTTCTTTGGCTTACTTTACCAACAAACGTACTTTACTACCTTGTAAGGGATGTGTGGGATTTACTCTATAAGCTCCATAGTGTGTTTGTGATTGAGTGTTAACTAATCTTTATTAATCTGTAAAACACCTATTATCTATTTTAATATGAGCAACAAGCACTTAGAAACTTTTTGACAAGCATCATTCTATATTAGACGAGTGTCCTTTATCAATTTGGAGAAGTGTTGGATAGGAAACGAACCTCAATATGTATGCTAGGATATCCTATAGAATATTGAGTTGCTTCGTGTCTTGTTGGTGACAATTCTATAATTTTGGAGGGGTGTATTTTGATACATTTATGATGAACCAGAAAAGACCAAAAATTACAAGATGAGACTCCAAAAGCACATTTGGGAGGATTCATTTTCGATTTAGAATTTTGAATCCTTCCGAGTACAATCCTTAGGCTGTTTACAAGTTTTTTAGTCTTGCACTTAACAACAAACTGTAAACAGAAACATATCCAGGGTTCGGTAGAACTGGTTCGTGGTTCTAGCAGGGATCTATTTAAGGAGGACCAAGCCACACAAAGACACTCAAGAGAGTGAACACGTAGGTATTCCTCTTTTCAATTTGGTATAAGGGCATCAAATCCTCTCCACTTCCGATCAGCCGTAGATCGTTAAAATGCATTCGAGGCCTTGTTCTTTCATTCGATCGAAAACTTCTTCCACGTTTCACTCGTTTCTTGCTGTGTCTTGTCACAATCCACCTTCATCAATAAGATCCAATGAATGACGCCTCGATCTTGCCTGTGTTGATCTCGCCTGCCTTCGACGGGAACACGAGACTCTATCTTGCTGACTACCGACCTATTGCGTAGGTCGATCTTGACCGTCTACACGATGACTCGATCTTAACAAATGCTCATCACCGACCAACTGCCATAGCCGACTGGCTGCCATTGCTATTTCGCTTCTATTTCACGTGCCTGTTTCAGTGCTGATCGCTCAACATTCATTCGCCTTTGTCTATGTCTTCTAAGGGTCTTCGAACGCCTTTTGCGTCTGTTGAAGTAATTCTCCCTTCCACTTCCTTTAGCATTGTTTCTGTTCAACTGGATCATGTCTTCCCACCCCATGATTGATGCTTGGGTCTTCAGGCTCCTCTTCTGGAACTGCAGCTAGCGTCACACTTCCCTTTCATATGAACTGTGTGGAACATCATTCCCATCCGACCACTATTATTACCACCCCTCGATGACACTAACTATCTCGCTTGGTCCAGCTCCTTTCACCTTGCCTTACGACAACGTCGTTTACTTGGGCACCTCGATGGACGATTGTTGAACCGCCACAGGATGATCCCACGTGAGACCAATGAGACACAAATGAATTTTTAGTGATGTTTTGGCTCTACTCACTGGACAAGTCTATCTATCTAAACTGCATCCTTATGAATACTGCAACGGTCATTTGGAGTCAGAGAAAGATTACCTACTATAGATAGGTATACTACACAGTCTACCAACTACAATCTCAGATTGCTCGGCTTGCACAAGGAGATCGCTTGGTGACACATTATTATTTTGTTTTTGAGAGCTATACAAAGAACTTGATTATTTTGATCCCATTCAATTGAGATGCATAGTCGACATGACCTTGATTCATGAGCGGGATGATCCGAACTGCGTATTTCCATATCTCCAAGGCCTCAATCCTAGCTCTAACCACATTTGGATTCAGATTCTTGGACGACAACCTATGCCTTCTCTTTCCATGTCCTTCAACTTGGTTCAACAAGAATTTGATCGACATCAGTCTCTAATTCGATGCATTTTACAAGAGCGTTCTGCCCTAGCAACGAGTGATACCTGTGGTTCTCATGTGCCAACATTGGTGAGCTTTTTTGTGAGTACTGACATAAGGCTCGTCACACATGGGATACATACTACAAATTACATGGCCGCCCCTCACATGGGAAACAGGAAACACCACTCATGGTCGGGGGTACATGACCGCGGTGGACCACTGACATGACATCATGCAACACATCTTATTGATATAACGCCTTAATGGAGTCTCTGTCTAGACCCTCTTGTAGACAATTTGTCTAGCGAGAAACTCCAGACTACGTGTCATCCTTTACACCAAATGACTACAAGGATATATGCACCTCTCGACGGTTGGGCCACTACTACTCTGCTCAAGCCACTCTGTCTTCTTTTAACACACAAATCCCCAACCAACGACTTGCAAAGTGTATTATCTATTCAGGGGCCAATGGTCACATGCCAGGTTTATCTCATGCTTCACCTCATATATACCTCTTTGTGGGAAGGATAACATAAGTCTTGTGGATGAATTCCATACATCTTAGGAAAAGGATGTATCACTTGCAACTCTACTTTTACACTGTCCTCCGTTCTTCATGTTCCAGCTATTCTTAGGATTCTCCTTTCTAGTAGTAGCTTACTCACAACTTGAATTGTATTGCTATTTTTCACCATTTTCATGTTATTTTTTCAGGTTCTGTGTATGAAGTGGATCCTTGGCTCTGGTAGGATGTATAATGATCTCTATGTTTTGGATTGTGCTTTCACATGCGTTGTTACTTCCACCAGTTCTATGATTCCCCTTTGTTGTCATAGTCGAATGGGATATCCCTCCGTCGACTTTATGCAATTTTTTTTCTTTTTTTGGTACAATGTTTCAAAACTTTCATTGCGATGTTTGTGAAATTGCTAAACATAGCGTTTCTATTTTAGTTATGTATCTTTGTCTCATGTTAAACATTTTTCCTTGATCCATACTGATGTTTGGGGGTCTTGTCCCATCCCATGTTTATCTGGTCATTGCTGGTTTGTTACTTTCATTGATTGTCACTCTCGAGTCACTATTGTGCCCAAAACCTGCAGATCGGAAAAATGGATATGTCGACATCTACATTTGCACCCAAACCTCACGATACCGTCGGGAATATCGTCGTCGATATCATAATGACATCTCTCCATGCTTATTTCACTTTGTCACTCTCCAATTTTGGAATCTATGCATGTACTACATGAAAACACTAAAAGAGAAAGGGCTAACCTTAGGATAATCTGAGTGTAAACGAAAACTATGAAATCCATTTTAAAAATCTACTAAAAACAAAGATCTTCAAGAATAATGAGAGATATAAGACATTTGCATGAAGATTTGACTAATAAACTAGCATGGAGAAACCCTAATCAATCTAACTCTTCAGATCTAGGATAAATGGAGAGGAAAAATTCAATATTTAAAAAATATAAGGAAGATCTTACCTTGATTGTGAGAGTTGGGGAGTTTTTGGGGGATTTAGGGCTTGGAACCCAGGCTCTCGCACTGCGAATTACTTCAGGTTGCCTAAAAATGAACAAAAGGAGGGTAAAAAGCTTTTATAGGGACGTCAGGTTACTGCTTAGTAATTTCGTGGGATATGACGACGGTAGCATATGCAAATGTTCACCATTGAAATCATGTATTACATAGAACGCTGACGATCTCAAGCGAGCCTTCTTCTTCTTCCTTTAACATCTATTTTTGGGAAGTTCCCTATTGTACTATTTTATTTCTCTCATGTATTTTCTTTTGAGGATTTGAGTCTAGATTGAATATTTTTGTATTCATAAAAAATCACCTCTTGTGTGATGATTAGATCCAGGTAGGTCTAGGTAGTGGAATTCGCCTCGTATGTGGTGACTAAGTCTAGGATGGATCTAGGGAGTCCCGTAAGGAGGAGAGACGTGAGGCTAATCCGGAGGTTGATTTGCTAGGGCCAACCTGTTCATTGTGTGAGTCAGCATCGAAAATCCAAGATCATTATTTCTACCAACTTCCGGTCTTTGCATCAAAATGTCGAAATCATTGTATGCTTTAAGATTTTAATTTAAATGATTGAGTTTTCTTTTTGTTAATCTTAATATTTTGAATCTCTAAATCCGCTGTGCAAAACTCTTTTATCATTAAGTTTGTAATTAGTAAAAAGTAAAACAAAGTTTTTGTAATAATCCTTATTCGCCCCCTCAATAAGAAAGCCGCACAATCCAATAGGTGGTTCTGCCAACATTATCTGAGATCCTTCCGGGTCCATCTACATGTGAGTTAAGTGCCGAGGGTATTACAGAGACATGACACATGAGTGCACCACCACTCCTAACGACTTTGTGTTGCTACTTGGTGCATTGGAAGGCACACCCCTTCACTGATGAAGCGTGGATAACACTTGCGGAGCTAGACTGACTCGCCCTTGAACTTCGACGACAGTTTGATCATCTCCATTCATCAGAGATGTTCAGTCTGGGGGAGTTGATGATGATAATTCATCACGTGTGGGTCGTCGCTCAATGAGGCCCGCATGTATCTATTCTCATAGGAGGCATTGATCAAATCATCATCTGGATGATTCGTGTTCACAGTTGCGTCCAGAGTGTTGTTTTGACATTTTCATGTGGTTTCTTTTTATTATTTGTTATATTATTTAGTGAAATCAAACACTTATTGTGTGTGAAATTGATAGCAGTCCATGGTGGGTGCTCTAGGTAAATTTTTATTATAAATAGGAAGGAAAGGGGGATGTTTTGATTCATTGCAGATCTTGGAGAACTCTCTTTCTGGAATCCAACGATCTTTCATGGCATTGATGCTGGGTTTCCTAGGTATCTAATGCTCGTCAGAAAACTAGCAAAAAACCCAATGAAATGACCAGGCAAAAGCTAATAAATCAAGAATCGAGATTATACTTGCGTCGAAATCAAATTTTGAGAAGAATAACTGTCGTGTGAGAACTACAACGTAGAATGAGATCTATGTCTCTACGAGTATCCACACGAACGCCAAGCCTCTTACCGCTGACGTCGACGAACTCAGCCTACCTTCGTCTTTGTCGTGCTCCAAGCCTCTTACCGCTGACGTCGACGAACTTCACTCATCTCCCGAGCTTCAGGTCGACGACTTACCAGCCATCCAGAGATTCCAGACGACATCTTGTGCTTCTGTGCTTCAGCCTTCAGGTCAAACTTCACTCCTCTCCAGTGCTTCTATGCTTTAGCCTTCAGGTCGACCTACCGGCCATCGTAAGTCATAACTTCTGCTTCTCCATGCATCCAGATTCCAGCGACTTCAGGCTTCAGCCATCCAGTGCTTCTGTGCTTATCCAGCCATCCAGTGCTTTTGTGCTTCACTCCTCTCCACTTCTCCGGTGCTTATCCCATCCATTATTCCAGTGCTTTTGTGCCCAGCCTTCAGGAAGTTTAGGTCGATAACCTTGAACCTACCAACAACGGCCAGCCATCGTTCTGCTTAGACAATTAATTTTTTTGCTGGGTGATTGAATGTCTGCTAGATAATGTGCATGCTTACTTGTTAGGTAATTAATTCATTTTAATTTTTTGTGTTTTATAGATTCAATTCCAGCATTTAATTGATTAGGTTTATAGTTTTTTGTGCATGCTTACTTGTCTTGTATTAGATGTCTGCTTCAGGGTTGGGTTCAAATCCCGTTGGCTAAAAGTCCCGAAAGAATGCATCTGGTTCTAGAAGTGATACGGGTTGGGAACATGTGGTTGAAATTGATTGTACAACCAAAAAAGTGCAATGCAAATATTGTTTAGTGATTAGATCCGGTGGGATATACATGTTGAAACATCACTTAGCCGGGACCAAATTTAATGTAGAAGCTTGCACTAAAGTACCCGAAAATGTGAGTTCAATTTTTGAATATTCTCCAAGTTCATGGAGAGGAGGCTCTAAATAAGAGAAGAAATATTGAAGAATCCAATGTTAATTGATGTAGAATTGGGTATAGAAAAAAAAAAACAAAAAGGAAAAGAGTCAATGGATGTTTTTCTTAGAAAATCAAGTCAATCTACCAGTAATCATATATTCAAGAAAGATGCACGTGAAAATGCATGTCAACAAATTGCTCATTTTTTCTATACACTACAATTCCATTCAATTATGTTAAGAACCATGAGTTCATAAGCATGGTTGAAGCAATCATCCAATATGGCCCCGGAATGAAACCACCATCTTATAATGATATTAGAGTGAAATACTTAAAACAAGAGGTGGATAGAAGTCTAGAGTTAATAGAGGAATACAAGGTGGAATGGAGGAAAGTTGATTTTATTATTATGTCTGACCGATGGTCAGATAGGAAAAAGAGATCTATATGCAACTTCTTGGTAAATAACCCAAAATGCACCATGTTCTTGTCATCGATAGATACTTCTGATATCTCCAAAACTTTAGATAAGGTTTTTCAAATGTTAGATGAAGTTGTGGAGAAGAAAATGTTGTGCAAGTGGTAACAAATAATGCTTCAAACTATAAGGCAATCAGATAAATGTTAATGGAGAAGAGAAATTTTTTATGTTGGACACCATATGATGCACATTGTATTGATCTGATTTTAGAAGATTTTGAGAAAAAAATTGAGCTGCATAAATTAACAATAGCAAAAGCTAGAAAGATAACAACATACATATATTCTAGAACTTTGCTTCATACTTGGTTGCTTGATTTCACAAAAGGGAGAGAATTGATCCGATCCGCAGTCACCCGATTTGCCACAGCTTACTTGACCTTGGGATGCATTTCTGAGAATAAGGGTGGTTTGATGACGATGTTTACTTTTGCCAAATGGAAGTCTAGTAGATTTGCCAGTTCAAAGGAGGGGAAATCAATCCAAAAAATTATTGATTTTGGTCTCATGTTATTGTATGTTTAAAAGCAACACTTCTACTCATCAAGGTGCTTAGAATGGTTGATTCAGAGGGCCATATGATGAGATTTATATATGAGCAGATGGATGAGCAAATGAAAAGATTCAAATTAATTTTGATAACATCAAGAAAAAGTAAGTAGTTTAATTGTTTTAAATTCAAATTTCATATTGTGTTTTGAATCTTTTGGTTCATTAGCTAATATGCAATGGTTATTTTATGTGTTATATTGTAGATATGAACCAATATGGGCCATCATTGATGAGGGATGGGCAAGCCAACTTCATAGGCTATTACATGCCGCAACTTATTATTTGAATTCTCATTATCACTTTAGCCCATCATTTAGGGCAGATGCAGAAGTAAAAATTAGATTCTACAGTTGTCTCCAACAAATGATTCCAAATGAAGATGAGAGAACAAAAATAGATATTCAAATGGATGATTTCAAACATGCAAGGGGGTTATTGGGTTAAACTCTGCAAAGACAACTAGAAACAAAAGATCTCTAGGTTAAACAATTTTAGTTTATGTTATTTTTAATTATTAATCAATAAACATGTTATTTTATTTTTAAGCATTTACAATAATGTCATTTACAGCAGATTGGTGAGATTCATACGAAGATAACTGTCCGGAATTGAAAAGATTTGCAATTCGGGTTCTAAGTTTGACTTGCAGCTCTTTCGGATGTGAACGTAACTGGAGTGCATTCAAGATGGTGAGATCAATTATTGTAAAATATGTCCTCATATTTTAGTTGTAACATTGATTCATGTATGCATGTTCTTATAAATTCTTATTGTCATTATAATTAATACATGCATTCAAAAAGAAGAAATCACTTACATCAAAAGAAAATGAATGATCTAGTTTCTGTGATGTATAACAAGAAGTTGATGGAAAGACAAGATAAAAGAGATATGTAGTTGAAGGAGAAGTTTTTTAATTTTGAGGATATCCCTTCTGATGATGAATGGATCACAGAGAGGGAAGATCCAGTTCTTCTCCGTAAGGAAAACTGGTTGTGGATTCTTCGAAATAGAGATACACTTGAAACATATAGTGATAATAACACTGAAAAGAATGTTGAAGAATCCACTATGGAAGTAAATGATAACACTGAAAAGAATGTAAGTTTCATATTAAATTTGAATCATTTGATAATGCATAATTTTTCAACTATATTATGTATCATCCTCTCTTTTCTTAATTAAATTATTTTATTTTAGGTGGAGTTGAAGATCTCACCATAAGGCGCAGTGACCTCAATGCTATCGAATATATTAGTGAGGGTGAATGAGATGATGATGAGAATGCAGTGGTGATGATGATGATGATATGGTCGACGTACCGATTAAGGATTTGCACTGATGGTTTTACATTGACCATTGGATCGTCGACCATAAACTATTATTTGATATTTTATAATCTTGTGTACTTTTTATTTGCTACTATAAAACTTATAGCTATAACTTGTAAGTTATAATTATGTTATTTTTTAGTTTACTTTATAGTTTTGTGTTGATTTTTTGTGTAATTGGATGATACCAAATCAATTTTATTTTTTAAGTCTTGCTTTATGAATGTAGTAGGATCTTACGATCCTCGATCCGATCCGATCCAAACCACAAACCGATCCCACCTAGGATCTCGATCTTGACAACCTTGGTTAGTAACCAATGTTCTAGTGTAGCTTAGTCCCTTTGTCCATTATATCCAGACTGAACTTGAGGCATGAAGCGTGTCTCCCTCTTAGTAATTCAATCTATGTTTCTTGATTCCTGAGTAAACTATCAAAATAAGTGAGCTCAATATCATATATTAATTCGGCTTAGCATTACCATGCATTTCATAGTCTCACTCTATCAAGAGGCCCGTGGATGCAACGTGGATGCAACTCCTGCCATATAGGAGGACAAATCCCCTCTACCCCTTACAATCACCTACATGATTCGTAATATACTCAATAACCACCATTATCATCAACCTTTATCAAGGAAGACTTTAGATATCAAAATATGTTACTCACGTAATGACTGTAGTGACTTCAGGTCAAAGAACCACATACACATTGTCACTCTGAGAGCTACTTGTGACACGTTCATATAACAATCCATAAAGTAATCTCAAGGTGGGTCCGTCCAATACACTTGTTCTGTAATAAGTACCTATATGATTACTTGATATCCAATATTATGACTTATGAGACTCGGTCATTAGTCAACCCACATATTAGTCTCAATGTATCATTATTGCCCCAATTTCTACAATGATACCTTGACCAGAGACTATTTAGGAATAATGCTTCATATAAACATATGATCTCACATTCAAGTCACGCATTTGAATTCCTATGTAAGCAAACATTCTAAGGGCATTTATTACGTTTAGTTAATCTATCTTTATAGAAATGAATAAACATAACAAAAATATGTCTCAAATGTAAATGAAATAGCAGTACAAGTTATCACATGAACATAAAACTGACAAAGCCAAAATCCACTAGCCTCCCACTAGAATTGATCATTCATGTATCAAATACCCAATGATCTAGTATGACAATCATGCTTCTTTTGAGGAAGAGCCTTGGTCAGTGGATCTGTTATATTTTCATTAGTTGGTACTCTGCGTATGCTTACATCTCCTCTTTCGATAATCTCTCGAATAAGATGGAACCACCGAAGTATGTGCTTGGAGCGCTGATGAAATTAAGTTCCTTGACCTGTGCAATGACACTGTTATTGTCACAATAAAGAATCACTGGATCAACAATGTTTAGAACTACATCAAGCTCACCGATGAATTTCCTAATCCATACAACCTCCTTCGCCGTATTAGCAACAACGATATACTCAACCTCTGTTGTAGAATCAACAACTGATTCTTGCTTTGAACTCTTCCTGCTCGCAACGCCTCCATTAAGGCAAAACACAAAACCTGATTAAGACTTTAAGTCGTCCCCATCAGTTTGGAAGCTAGCATCCGTGTAATTCTTTACAACGAGTTTTTCCTCACCACCATATACTAAGAATACATCTTTAGTCCTTCTCAAGTACTCCAGGATATTCTTAACTGCCCTTCAGTGACCTTCACTTAGACTGGTATCTGCTAGTCATGCTCAACGCATATGAGACATTGAGACGAGTACATAACGTTGCATACATGATCGATCAAATTGCAGAAGCATATGAAATCAATCTCATGCGGTCCTTATCTTTCAAAGATTTAAGACATTGGTTCTTAAAGAGATTCACACCATGTGACATGGGCAAGAATCCTCTCTTAGACACAAGTATGTTGAACCGCTTCAACATTTTTTCAATGTACATACTTTGGCATAACCCGAGCAACTTCTTTGATCTATCTTTATAGATCATAATACCAAGTATGTAAGTTGCTTCACCCAAGTCCTTCATAGAAAAATAGTCCCCTAACCTGTTCTTAACAACTTGTCGGGTTGGAATGTCATTCTCGATAAATAGTATGCTATCTACATACAATATCAGGAATACAACTATAAACAACAACAACACTCGAGCCTTTATCACGCTATAGTGGGGTCGGCTATATGGATCCTTTGTCGCCATTGTGCCCTATCTTTAGTCATAATCCCACTAATGTCTAAGTACATCATGTCTTTCCTTATAGTCTCATTTCAAGTCTTTATTGGTCTACCCCTCCCTCGTTTAACATGCCTAGTGACTAAACTCTCACAACGCCTAACATGTGCCTCTAATGGTCTCCTTTGTACGTGTCCAAACCATCTTAGACGAGCTTCTCGCATCTTCTCTTCTATTGGTGCCACTCCTGTCTTATCCCTGATACATTCATTCCTAATTTTATCCAGTCTCATGTGTCTACACAACCACCTAAGCATTCTCATCTTTGCAACTCCCATTTTTTTGCTTATGTACACAATTCACTGCCCAACACTCAAAACCATAGAGCATCGTTGGTTTAATTGCAGTACGGTTAAACTTGCTTATAAGTTTTAATGATACTTTACGATCACATAAGATCCCTGACATGCCTTTCCACTTCAACAAACCTGCTTGTATTCTATGTATCACGTCTTTATCAACACCTTCATCTTTTTGAACTATCGATCCAAGATATTTAAAACACTCACTGCGGGAAATATCTTGATCACCCAACTTAATAACTAAGTCATCCGTCCTTCTTGCACTGCTAAATTTAAGCTCCATATACCCCGTCTTTGCCCTGCTCAACCTAAAACTTTTCTTTTCTAAAGTGTATCGCCAAGATTCAAGTTTCACATTTACACCCTCGCGCGTCTCATCGACCAAAATGATATCTTCCACAAACAATAAACACCAAGGTATTACTTGTTGTATATGTCTGGTGAGCTCATCTAAGATAAGGGTAAAGTGATAAGAGCTTAAAGCTGAACCTTAATGTACCCAACAGTGATAGGGAATTCATGTGTTAATCCTTCAGATGTTCTCACCCCCGTCACTGAATTTGTATACATATCTTTGATTATTTCAATGTATGATACATTTACACCTTTCTTTTCTAAGACTCTCCATTAGATATCTCTTGGAACCCTATCATAAGCCTTCTCAAGATCGATAAACAGTATATGCAAATCTTGTTTTCTTCCTCGATAGTTGTCAATGAGTCTCCTTAAGAGATGTATAACTTCCATGGTCGACCTCTCTGGCATGAATCCAAATTGATTCTTCGAGATGCTAGTCTCTCGTCTTACTCTTCTTTCTATTACTCGTTCCCATACTTTCATGGTATGACTCATTAATTTAGTTTCCCTATAATTAACATAATTTTGTATATCTCATTTGTTATTATACAATGGTACCAAGATACTTTCTCTCTATTGCTCTGACATCCTCTTTGACTTCAGTATCTTATTGAAGAAACATGTAAGCCACAAAATTCCTTCTTTTCGTAGACATTTTCATACTTCGATGGGTATATCGTCTTTCCCAACTGTTTTTCCATTTTTCATCTTCTTTAGAGCATCATTTATCTCCGATACTTGAATTTTACGACAAAACGTTATGTTCCTATACTCCTCCAATTTACTTAACTCTTTCAAGTTCAGTTCATTGTCTTTTGTTTCATTATAGAGTTGACAAAAATATATTTTTCATCGCTCTTTAATAACCACAACATCCGTCAAAACTATATCTGTTTCATCCTTTATGCATTTAATTTGTATTAAATCTCTTGTCTTCCTCTCTCTAGCTCGAGCAATTTTATATATGTCACGCTCTCCATCTTTGGTATCTAGTCGCTTATAAAATTCTTCATAAACTTGACTTCATGCTTTACTCACTGTATGTTTAGCTTCTTTTTTGGCGACTTTATAACTTGCCAAGTTTTCATCATTCCTACAAGCTTAGAGTGTTTTATAGCTGACCCTCTTTGCCCTCACTTTGTCTTGCACATTCTCTTTCCACCATCAAGATTCTTTATTTGTGGGCGCGCGACCTTTTGATTCTCCAAGTACGTTCTTTCCACTTATCCTTAAATGTGAAGACATAACTTCCCATAAGATACTAGGATCAAAATAAGGGTCATCAACTAGTTGTTCCATAACTGCTGTCTTGGAAACAACCTGTTTTTTCATTTTCAAGTTTCACCACCGAATTTTTGGCAACACTTTGGTCATTGTCGTATATTTATTATATTTAATTTGTACGTCCAACACCACTAACCTATATTGTGTTGTCAAACTTTCTCCTGACATGACTTTGCAATACTTACAAATCATTTATCCATTTTGCGAGTCATAAAATAATCAATTTGTGACTTATTTGGTCCGCTTTTAAACGTAATTAAATGTTCATCCCTCTTTATGAAAAGTGTATTTGTCACAATTAGCTTATGTGCTATGACAAAGTCTAAAATGGTTCTTCCTTCATTTCTTTCTCTGTACCCAAATCCTCCATGAACGGCTGTATAATCTGTATTTTTCTTCCCTATATGTCCATTTAAGTCTCCTCCTATAAAATTTTATCTCTTTATGGGATCTCTCTTATTAAATTATCCAAGTCTTCCAAAAATTGTACTTTTATAACTTCACTTAATCATATTTATGGCGCATAAACACTGATCACATTAATAGTTTTCTTTCTTATGACTAATTTAAGAGCTAAGATTCTATCACCTTTTTTACTTACCACAACAACTCCTTCCCTCCAAGTAGTATCCACAATAATACATACACCATTGCTTGTTTTATTTTTTCCTGTACCATAATTTAAAACCTGAATTGTCTAAAAATTTAACTTTCTCAACCACCCATCTAGTCTCTTGCAGATATAAGATATTTATTCTTCTCCTAATCATTGTATCAACTACTTCCATCGATTTTCCCGTTAGCGTACTTATATTCCAACTTCAAAACCTAAGTCGGTCACAAATCCTACGATCTATTTTCCTAGGACGTCTAATAAGTGAGGGCTCTTGCCTATTTAACACTATACCCAAGTCCTCTTGGAGGTGCATCGGTCCTTGCCAAGACGTCGCATTCGGACCATACGACGAGGACTCTTGTATATTTAACAGAACACCCAAGTCCTAGAGATGTAGCGGTCCTCAGGGGCGGATCCACGTAGGGGCGAGCGTGGGCGACCGCCCACATTGAGTTTTAAACATATTATATTTCGGTAAATAAAAATAGGTTCTTTACCATGGTGAACTTGTTACGTATTACATATATTATATGCTACATAAAAATAGTACTATATTGTTGTTAGCTTAGTTGGTTGAGTATAAATATTTTGGCCTTTTGGTCATGGGTTCAATTCCCACCAACCACAACTTTTTTTTTAATTTTCATTTTATTTTATTGATATAGTTTTCTTTTGCAATATTATTGTTTAAAAGTATAACCAACAACAATATTTTTTATTTGCACACCAATAAATATGAGATTAAAATTCAAAATACATGGAATTAAAAACACAATTATTTATTACTCACACACACAAATATTTGTTATTCACAGTCCAACAAAAAATATGAAAATCTTACATTTCTAAATGCTCCTCTCCTTTAAGTGTATCTCAGCCCACTTGTTCTCGCGTCCACACGTACTCATACACACACACACACACTAATACTTGTTCTCGTTACTCATTTTTCTAATTAAATTTTATTTTAAAAGTTTAATTAATTTGTATTGTAATTATTAAGGAAAAAATAATTTTAATATTGTTTTTTTTTCAAATTATTAATTTTTTTTAATAAAAGATAATTTTATATTAGATAATTATTTGTAAAGATTAGAGGGTTATTGAATACAACAACAACAACAGAACCCATATAGTCCCCAATCATTGGGGGTATGGGCAGGGGAAGATAGGAAACAGACCTAACCTTTGGCACTATGCACAAAGTGGCTTCTCTCAGAGGAGAAAGACCTAACCTTTGACAATAAATGCACAAAGTGGCTGCTCACAGAGTACCACTGAAATAGTGGCCCCCTATACCATCGCGTTTGCTGCGGATGGGTTATTGAATATGATAAAAAATAAAATAAAAGAGGTTATATAGTCATTTCTAAATATTAGGGATTTATTGACTTTGGTAATAAAGATAAAGAGGTTATATACTTATTATTAAAGATAAGAGGGATTTGATTATAATGTAAAAGATAAGGAAGATTATCAACAATTTACTCTTATACTTATCAATTACTTTATTTTCGAATATTTTTATACTCCGCCCACACTGGAAAAAATTTCTGCGTCCGCCACTGGCAGTCCTTGCTAAGATGCTGCATTCAGACCATACGACGCGTTCATTAGGGGGAACAACCTAGCTTTTGCACAATTTCTCAAATAATTCATATTCATAAGGGCGACTAAATTTTACGCTGGCCGTCTATCTAACACAATTCTCACTATTTTTTCATCAGGAATACAACTATCTCCCACTAATTCTCTTGTAAACACAAGACTTATCTTTATTTCTGATGAAACCAAACTTTTTGATTTTCTCATCAAAATGAAGATTCCAATTTCGAGAATCTTGTTTTAATTCATAAATGGATCTCTGCAATTTGCATATTTTAATGGTTTTACGTGGAGATACAAAAGCCTCAGGCTGTGTCATGTACACATCCCCAAGGAGGTTTCCATTAAGGAAAACCGTTTCAACATCTATTTGCCAGATCTCGTAATCATAGTACGCAACAATAACAAACATAATTCTGATGGATTTAACCATGACAACTGGGGAAAATGTCTCATCATAGTAAACAACATGAATTTGCTTAAAAGCTTTAGCCACTAATCGCCCTTTGAATGTCTGTACATTCTCATCCACGTCGGTCTTCTTCTTGAAAACCCACTTGCACCATATGGATCGTACTCTTTCAGGCGGTTCCTCCAAAGTCCATACCTGGTTTACATATATGGAGTCCATTTCAGATTTTATGACCTTAAGCCACTTATCGGATTCTGGTCCATTATAGTCTCTTGGTAGGTTACAGACTCTTCATCATGATCCATAAACAACACATTATCAATTTGAGACATGAGAAATTCATATCTCTCAAGCTCAAAACATGGTCTCTCAGATCTACGTAGGACTTGTGTTTCATGACCATCTCTAGTCAGAACAACTTGTAGTCCTTGCTCAGGTTCCAATTTTGGTTCATTCATTGTTTGTGGTTCTTGAACCTTTTCAAGTTTTATCTTTATTAGTTTTTCTAGATAAGAATTTTTTCACTAGAAAAATACCATTCCTCGCGACAAACACTTTGCACTCGTAGTGTTTATTGAAATAGTATCATTTGGTTTCCTTAGGAGTTAGGATACCTCACAAGATAACCCTTATTTGATTTGGGCTCAAGTTTGTCAGATATTTGACGTTGTACGTATGTCTCGCAACCCCAAATCTTTATGAAAGACATACTAGTAGGAACACGATTTAGTGTTGAAGCGTCTGTCTCCAGAGCGTATTCCCAAAAGGAAATAAACATATCTGCATGACTAATCATAGATCCTACAATTTCCAACAATGTACGACTTCTCTCAGAAACACCATTATGTTGTGGTATCTTAGGTGGAGTGAGCTGTGATACAATATCACACTCTCTAAGATAGTCTTGAAACTCCCGACTTAAATATTTGCCACCTCGATCAGATCAGAGTGATTTAATTATTATTTTTGAGTTGTTTTTGTATTTCTTTCTTGAACTCTTTAAACTTTTCAAATAGTTCTGATTTGTACTTTATAAGATGCACATATCCAAATTTACTGAAATCATTAGTAAATATAATGAAATAGTCAAACATACCTCTATCCATTGAACCCATGAGTCCGCATACATCACTATGTATTATACCCAAAAGATCATCTGCCCTTTCAGTATGATCATTGAAAGGAGTTTTAGTCATCTTGCATAACAAACAAGATTCGCATCTCTCAAATGATTTATAATCAAATGAGTCCAATAGTTCGTCCTTACGGAGTTTCGAAATGCGTTTCTCATTTATATGACTTAAACGACAATGTCAAAGGTACGTAGAATTCGAGTCATTTGTTTTTAGTCTCTTCGTATTATTAATGTTATAGATGTGCTGATCTAAGTTGAAACATTCAAACCATTAAACATTTATTCAATACTATAACAAACATCATTCAAATATATAGAACAATTATTATTCTTAATGATAAATGAAAATTTTTTCATGTCTAAACATGAAACAAAAATAATGTTAATAGTAATTGCAGGAACATAATAACAGTTCTCTAACTCTATTATAAGCCCAGAGGGCAAAGATAAATGGTAAGTTTCTACAACCACGACAATAACTCTTGCTTCATTTCCAACTCGTAGGTCTATCTCGCCTTCAACCAACATTCTTCTCCTTCTCAGTTCCTGCACACTTATACAAATCTGAGAACCACATCCGATATTCAATACCCAAGATAGAGGAGTAGAAAGATTGACCTCTATAACAAATATACCTGAAGTGGAGGTCTCACGTGCTTTATTCTTATACAAATCATCAAGGTAAAGAAGGTAGTTCCTTCTTTAGTGCCCTACCTTCCCACAATGGTGATAATTCCCTTCCTTTGTCAGTCATTTCTTCTTCAGTGCATATGATTTGAGATTAAGATTAGACTTAAATCTCATCTTAATCTTCTTAAATCCCATGGCTATACCCTTATTTTTATGCACCATCAATATGAGTCTAGTAACTTGACTTTCTTCATATAATTTTTGACAGTTCTCAATATGCCTAGGAGCTCGGACCACGTTTTGTCAATTTCATTCATGTTGTAATTCAAGACAAACTGCTCGTATCTATTCGACAACAATTGCATGATCAAGTAAGTGACCAACTCTTGGTTTAAGGGAAAATCAAATCATTCAAGGTTCTTAATATACTAAATCATCTTAAGTACATGAATTCCTACTGGGTCACAAACTCTCATCTTGCTCTGAAACGATGCCTTGGTAACATCGAACCTCTCTTGTCGAGCCTGCCCCAGAAACATTTTCTTGAGGTGCTCAATTATCTCATAACCACATATGGTCTCATGTTACTTCTGAAGCTCAGAGGTCATGTTGGTAAGCATGAGACATTCTACTTCCAATGAGTCGTCCTGATACTTCTTATAAGCATCTTTGTCTGCACGAGAGGCAGAACCGAATGACTCTTCAGGGGGAGGGGGTCTTCTTCTATGACATAGAGCTTACGCTGTTGTTTGAGGACAATCCTCAAATTTCTATACCAATCTAGGAAGATTGTCCCATTAAGCTTGATCTTCTTAAGGATAGATCACAGGGACAACGTATGATGTGTATTACTTGCAGAGCCCCTAATAGGGCCCAAAGGGAAATGCCCCTGGCAGTGGTCTCGTTGACCGATCAACGAGCGGGGTTAAGGGGCAGAGCTCTTGTCACGACCCCCGTCTCGATAAGAGTCAGAGTGCGCTTCGGGGCGGGCCGTGATGCCACAGGCATGGGCAGAAAGAAATCCATGTCTGCTAAGTCGGAGACATAAATACTACAAATAACTTTAAAAGATGTTACTTTTGAGTAAAACAGATTATTTTATATGCGGAAGCTTTAGAAATACATGCACTTTAACAACATCAGGATACAAGGGTCTGATACAAATTTCATGCTATGAAGTTCCCAAGGAACATGAACATGCAACATATCCAAATTCAGTACATATAATAATTAGCCTTGTAGTTGTCCATGAAACAGGAGAAAATGACTGATCGTAATTACCACATAACAGAAATATCCAACAGTAAAAGAAATGAAACATAAACACAAAACTTGAAGCTTGACGCAGATCGGCTCAGGAAGCAGGCAGCGCAGGCACGAACGCTAAGACAAATTCCAAAACAAGAAGGAAAAGCCTCAGAACATTGAAATACACAAGGGCAAGCAAAATAAAATACGAGCAGGAGAAACAGATATTTGTGTACCGCTTTTCATGAAGCAGAGCTAACAAGACAGACAAGCAAGAGAGACAAGCAAGAGAGACAAGCAGAAAAATCTAGAATTATTAGACTACTCTGAAGTATAACATAAACATTCTTGCAATGATATAAGCTGTAATCATTGAAATGCGTAAGTGTTTACAGTGGGTGCACATGGTTCACACTCAAGTTAAAGTGTAAGTCTTACTAGAATAAGAGTATTTCCTGCTTACCGTGACCATGCAATCAAGACGATGCACCATTTAAACCCTAGCTTCCAAGATTTGCTTATGACACACAGGACCTAAGTGATTCAGAATATTAAGCTCGCTATGACCGGTCCTTTGTTCCCATTAGGGATTCAAGAGGGAACCCAAGTCAAGGTGTTCATCAATTAAACCCTACCTTTCAATGTTAACTTACGTTATTAATGACTTAGCGCAGGATTTCATGGATTATAACATATCAAGACATGTAATAAAGATACTGATTCAGATATACAAGAGTAGATTTTACCAACGTGAAATTGGAGGGATCAAGTTATATAACATTATTTACTCATGTCTTAGAACCAGACAGGCATAAGAAACAAGATTTCGATGACTCAGAGAACTCGATAGAGAGTTTTGAAACTTGCGGATTCAAGTATTCACGCGTAATAAGATTGCTATATATCATTTTCTAGGATACCAAGCATTCATTCAGGTTGATCCATTTCAAGACACGATTAACTTCTAAGTAAACATGTGTACAATCCGAATATGATAGAAAAACACCGATCATATACTTGCTAACCAGAAATCATTATTATTATTATCATGACGCTTGTTACACATGCTCAACAATCTACCATTCCTTGAATTATCCATCAAATAAGAAATTCATTCATCTAGGTGACTAATCAAAATAACATCATTCATGTTCACGAATTCGTGTCATTTCAAACACGTGAAATCTCAATTTATTAACAAGTCAAATCAGGGATCTAAAATCTAAATTTATTTGATGAAACATGGATTCAAAGGTGAAACATATAATTATAAGAACAAACACATGAATTGCAGCTCAATGTTTGCAAGAGAGAAGGATCTCTACTTGCCTTAAATAAGCTGAAGCTGGCGGAGACGGCCAAATAGCGCGAGCAAAATTCCAAGAACCTGATCAAGCACAACGAAAACGAATGTAGCATAATTTACTACGCTAACACATGCATTCTATGACGCGGAAAATAAACAAAACGGGTTTTAGCAGATTTTACCTCCCTCAAAGGTGAGGGGAGATGAGATTACCACGCAGAAACGGGGATTGGGCGGCGCTTTAGGATAGGGAAACCCTAAATCGGAAGGGTCTTCAAGAGATCCCACCAATTGGAGCAACGAACAGCGCCGTAGAGCATGAAAACCTAGGAATTTGACGATTACGAACGGGCAAAACCTTGAATCAACAGAAAATCCGCAATTTGGAGTGCACAATTTGCAAAATAATTCGAGAAAAATTGAACAAAGGCGGAGAGGAGGAGTTCCTTACCCGAGGAAACCAAAATCTGAGCCCAAGGAGGAGAGGGGAGGAAAACCTAGACGTTCCTCACGCAAAAATTCGGCCCAAACGGAGAGGAAGGGGTTGCCGGAGGGAGAGGAGGTGGCTGCCGACCCCTATGGAGGAGGAGAAGGCTGTCGGTCCTTGAGGAGAGGAGGCTGGAGGCGGGCTGCCGTCGATCTTGAGCGCAGAGGAGGAGGAAGAAGGCGTCGGCAGCGACGGGGGAAGGTGCAGGAGGCGGAATCGGGATCAGGAGGGAGAGGAATCGACGGCTGGAGATGGAGGAGGCGCTGGAGAAGGCGATCGGGAGACGGGAGAGCTGCGGGAGACGGGGCTGGAGCGGGAGAAGCGACGAGACTTGCGGTTTGCGTGCGGGAGCCCTAGACTGCGAGGAATATCAAATAAATCGAGGGGGGGGGGGGTGCTCGGCTGGGAATTAAAAGGGGGGAGGCTGGGGTGCGGATAGAAATTTTATATCTATTTAAATTACATTAGGGTTGTTACAGCTCTTGCGGGGTTCAGGGCAGCGCCCCGAAACCTAAACAAAATCCACCGTAATTTTCTCATAGAAAATCATCAACATTTGATGTTCCAGGCCAGCAAAATGAGTTATGGAACACTTCCAAAAACTCATAAACATTCATTCTGAAAGATTGTTAATTGCAACCTAGCTCTGATGCATCACTGTTCGGTTTCTTAGGCATCTAATGCGCGGCGGAAAACTAGCAAGAAACCCATTGAAATGATCATGCAAAAACCAATAAATCAAGATTCGAGATTATACCTGCGTCCAAATCAGATTTCAAAAAGAATAACTATCATGTGAGGACCACAACGTAGAACAATATCTACGTTTATGAGTATCCACACAAAAGCCGGAAATACCTCACCGTCCGTCAAACGAACTCGGGTTGGAAGATGATCGCCCCTTCTTCTCCACGAAATACTAGTTTCGTTCCAGGAGAATATGCAGTTACTGGTTCTTTAGGAGTTGTGAGAGTCGTACTCAACGACATGTTTGAAAACCATAAAAGACGTTATTTATAGCAGTTTCATAAACTGCCTATTTGTGCGTCGAGAGGGAGAAATTTGTGCGTCGAGTTCTATTTTACTAGTCGACGTATGTCGACTTCATAAGTCGGCATGCGTCGAGTACTATCTCATAGTATAAAAACTTTGATAAACGCACACCAAGTCGACCTATGTCGACTTCATAAGTCGACATGCATCGAGTACTATCTTGCTACTTCCCAAATCAACATACGTCGACTTCACGAGTCGACGTACGTCGAATAGTATTCGGAAAAGTCTATATTTATGTAAATGCACACCAAGTCGACATATGTTGACTTCACAAGTCAACATATGTCGAATAGTCGTTTAACACCCTTTTTTGAATCCGATTTGACATACAATTACTCATAAATCATTATTTAATTAATTCATAATTAATTAACCATCATTTTAGGCCTGGTTTTTCAGTTATATCCAATATAAGTAAAAATCAATACGATCATTTATCCAATTTTCGTATGTTCTTAACGTGCGACCCTATACGTTTATATTACGTTGGCAGTAAAACTAATCTCTTGATTATTCTAGACCACCATCCAACATCCTCCTCCCCTTCGGGCAGCTGTCACGGCCTCTACAATAACCAAATCTCCAATTGGCTTCCCATTTTCGTCGTGAGTATTAGTTCTTTGTTTATTTTTGATATAGGCCCACAATAGTCCTCGTTATCAGTTAATTTTATATATGTATTATTAATTTGTCATGTTAGTGTCTTCATTATTTGTGTCACTATTTAGAGTTATTATAATGTTTCATGTCTTTCATTTCACATAGGGTATTTTGGTAATTGTCGAAGTCTTGTAATTTATATTTAAGGGACCCGGGGGTCCATGAATAATTATGAATGAAAGAATTACTCCAAGTTTCTCTTTATCTCTCTAAGTTCCTCTCTCTCCTTCTAGTTCACTTTTCTTCCCCATTTCTAGGGTTAGGGTTGAGCTCGGATTTCCTTCTTCCTCTCCCCTCGCATTCTCCGCAGTTTGAGCTCAGCTCCCCTTATATCTCCGCCTCCATCGCCACCTCCGATGGTGTTACGGGCTAGGCCTATAACATCTTGGTATCAGAGTGATTCAATCCTCTCCTGCAGCGTAACTACACTATGCTGCCGCTCCTAACTTTTTCCCCACTACAATCAACAAATCAGAGATAGTCGATCCATTGTTCCACGGTTTTCTTCCGCAACCAACATCGGTACCATCCACCATCCACAACAACAACAACAACCACTTTCTTCATTTCCGGTGGTTCCACGACCAACCACATTGGCCGCCCTATTTGTTCCGCATCGGCATCGCCACACCACAAGCAGTCCGCGCACGCAGTCGACGTCGCTCATCTCCTTCCTTCTCATCGTGCTCTGCGGGTCTCAGCAGCAGCCGCGGAACCGTCAAGCCTCATCAATGCCTCCGTACTGACCAACCCCGCGCTCCTCGACGCCGTTCTCTCTTTGTCCGAGGAAATGACGTCCTTCCAACCATTGCCTCCCTCGACTGTCTGCATCCACCGGGCACACCCGACTCCGGAGATTCTGTCTGACGGTCTTCATTCCGCTAGAGCCCCCGCCATGCCAAATCCCTGCAGTCCGTTGTGACACCTGTGTGTACAATGACGGCCCGCACTCGATGCAGCCGCCGCACGATGATGACCAACCGCATCGAGTGGCGGGCTCCCACTCTGGAGATTCTCTCTTCTTCCCCATTTCTAGAATTAGGGTTGAGCTTGGCTCCCCTTCTTCCTCTCCCCTCACATTATCCGCAAGTTGAGCTCGAGTCCGCTTGTATCTCCACCTCCACCGCCACCTCCGACGATGTTACGGGCTAGCCCATAACAATTTTGTGTTTCTTTATTGTACGGATTGTGATATTTTCATATGACTTGGGATGTTAGTTTGTTACCGCATTTGTCTTAAGATTATTTACTCCTTGCAGGGTTTTTCACTTCTTTAGCATTTGAAATCAAGGCCGCTCGCACGGAAGAAAGTTATACCCGCTTGCTTTTATAAATAATTTGTTCTTTTGCTTTTGTGATAACTATTTAGTTTTAATTTCTTATTACTATTGTCAATCAGATATCAGATCGTTTGTTAACTTCATACATCATACTAGGGTTAGGAAGGATTATCTCCCTGACACCGCAGTTTAGGTTGAATTAGATTCCACCTCCGCGGCGTCAGTATGTAAATTTTAACTTTGGTGATCCTTAGGTCTATTAATGTTTTTTTTTTCACTTTTACCAAAATAGTCAATATTGACTTTGAGTAATAATTTTCATCCAGCTATTATGCCATTGTTCTAAACAAATATTCACTAAAGTTAATTAGTATATTTATGCAATGCCACACCTTTCTCTGTACGTCTTTCAAAGGTAAGGTAGGCTAAGCTAATACCCATTTATTTCATTATAAAAGTGTGCTTCAATACTTGATAAGAATTTCTGAAGTAAAATGTCAGATGCTATGTAAAAATGAATTTTGTTTCCATGCATTCTTCTGCGATGAAACATCTTTTTGCTATTGTAGTTTTATGCAATGCAAATTTTAACTCTGACCAGAATTCTTTTCTGCATTTTGGTCAATTAACTATGAATCTTAGGTTGACTCGTCCGCATCGGTGTGAAGTTCTTCTAAATTTGATGCTTGGTTATTTTTAGATGTGCTGGCAAATGACGATGCAAATTTTGAGCAGTTCCCAGATGTGGATGAGACTGAGGATTCAGATCCCCAAGTAATTTAGAACTCTTTTTTGCATCCCTTCCCTAAGGAAGAAAATATCGCGTTAGTAATCCTACGGGAGCGATGTGTGTGTAATGACTATTGTTGTGCTCACGTATGCTTAGTTGTGCGGGAAAAATTTTTGAGCGTATGCACACATTGTTTTCCCAAAAAATGATATTTTTCCTATTGCAAATATTCATAATGATATTTCATACAATTATTTATAAAAAATTGAAGATTTTTAACACCAATATTCGCGCATAGTTGAAAAATACGCACATAATGCTACTTTATTTTTGGTTGAAAAATACGCACAACTAACGCAATATGTTCTCCGATGTTTTTGGTGTGACATGTAAATACTTTCCGCAAAATTGAATCATTAATATATTCTCGATCTCTGAAGTTCGGTGATGGAGCTGGTGGAGGAGGGATCTCACTTGCAGGTACATGGTGGGATAAGGAAGCATTATCCATAGCAGAAGATGTCTCTCTTTCTTTTAATCATGAATTGAAGATATACGCATTCAAGACTTCAGCAAATTCTAGTATACACCTGCGGATTGAGAACATTTCCAACAAGTCAGTATCTTTGTGCATAAATATGTTCTTTTTTTTGCATTGTTTTGCAAATTAAGCATTATTGTAGATTCCTAGTTCAGGAATGTCTAATAACTGATTCTATAACATGGGGCAACATTATGTTACTGTTAAGATGCATGCAACCTAAAACCAATTTGTTGCAGGGGAATGTATCCAAAATCTATATTAAATGCACTAGGTTAACTGAGTTTCTTGTTGCAGGATTATATTATCAATACGTCTCTCAAATGTATGGTCTTTAGTCTCTAATATGTACACTTCTTTTTTCAAAGTCGAAGGAGGTCGGCTCCTGTGCGGCTGAAGAACACGCGACAACAAGCTCTGTGGAGTTGACGGAGATCGGCTCCGTGCGAATGGGGAATACGCGAACAACAACGACAATTTATAATGGACGGAAGGCAATTTATAGGGAACAAAACTAGGTTTCGTTTCTCTGTCTTTACCCGGGTTGCCTTCTTCATGGCTGATGGTCTATTTAATTAGAATCAAAAAATTGTTTTCATAATCTCTTGCTCAATTACTTTCCTAAACTTCTCCAAATAAAATCGTAAGTTTATTTTATTCCCATTTAGTTCTTTCCAATTTATTGTCGTTGGAATTTAAAATTATGTTATTCCTTTCTTAAACCAATGCGTCTTTAATTATTTAGGGATTGCCTTTTCCGTCCTCGTTATTCGAAATTACCGGACCATTTATTTATGGTCTCACCGGGTGGTCAAATCAGTGAGCCGGAAACCCAAAATAGCGGGAGAAAGAAAATACATAATACGGAAATAAAAGTAACCACCACATGACGGTTTCACGCGTCGTCGGAATACAATCCTTGTAACTGCTAATTCATCTAATAAAATCACTCACAACTAAAAGTTCGCATTGTGCGACACTTGGTCTCGTCGACCGCGGACTCTTCTCCCGTTTATACATTTTAAACCCAAAGTAATCTTCCACCCGCAATATCTAATTCACCCCATTTCTTCTCGGGTGTGGAGTTGAGGCAACCTCAGCCCCAACAGAACGAAGACGCGACCTTCAGATCCAGGTGGTCACCGAACAACAATTTATAATGGACGGAAGAGATTCGTCCGGGAAGGCGCTCGAGTGTCCGAGCAATAATGAAGGGACTGTCAGTAGGAGCAAATTCAATATATTGATGCCCGCTGCAACTAAATTCTCTGAACAAGTAGAAGTTCTCACTCGAGGGAAGATATCCCCAGACATTCACCCACCTGTTTTCTAGACAACACCCGTACTTGTGCTATGCTAATGAAGAACTCGCCTAAACCTGGAAAGATTTATACAGGGTGGCCACAGGCCTTCACGATCTTTGAATTTTGAAGAGATCACCAACCTGGAGGAGGAGGAAGAGTGAAAGTGTGGAATATGAATTGAGAATTACTCTAGGGGGGGTGAATGGAGATTTAAAATCTTTTACATAATAAATCATAGTGCATGCCACAAATTATATAAACAGAATAAAAATTATGTAGTAAATGAATTCTAAGCTATAGAGTAGATCATCTAGAAGTCACAAAAGGTTTATAGAGGTTTCCCAAAATCTGGGTACGTTCTCTTTTCTACTCTTTGGTAGAATCTCACTATAACAATGTTGAGTCTTTTGATAAGGAGACTCTTAGAACTACAACTGAATCTTTTGATAAAAAATTCTTAGAATCACTGAGTATTTTGACAAAAAGACTCTTAGAACCACTGAGTCTTTTGAAGGAGACTCTTAGAACCATTGAATCCTTTGAAGAGGGACTTTTAAAACTCTTGGAACAGAAGAATATATCAGGCTTTTTCACAATGAGATTCTTTCGTCGACAAGCTCTGAAAGGATCTTTGAATTTAATAATATGTGTAAATACTGATTCTTCTTTAATCGACTGTTCTTGAAGAGAGAAGACATAACACCAATAAAATACTTATTTTCTGTTCATGGGGTTGGCCCTAGCAACTGTAACGGACCCCTTAGCGGCTATCGCTACAATTATACTAACTTATCTACATCAGAGAGCAAGGCCAAATATCCAGAGCGAAGCAATATATGATAGAGTACAAAAAGTAAAATGTATGATAAAATAAAACCATTTCATTTCATTAGTATCTGATAACAAGTACAATAGTACAACTGGTAGCCCTATACACATCAAAAAGGGGCTTACTAAAAGTGCTACAAAACTAAGCAAACTGCTTGTACATAATTACATTAGATACTGGGACTACAGACTCATACTGAGACTACATACTCAACTTGAAATATAATTGAAAGTCGTCATGGGGACACTCCAGATCCTTGCACCTCTCCCTGTGCGCATCCAGGACTTTAAACACTGCAGTAGACACTTCCACCCAAAAGCTATACCTCTTTGCTTGACGAGAAGAGCTAATTATAATGGGAGGGACCTCTTCCTTGACCTGTTTAGTATTATATTTCATTAGTCAAAAGACTACGTGAATTCTTAATTTTCACCATATCTTGGGTTTATTTCTTTTACTTAATAACTCTTTCATTATATGATGTCTTTATCTTAATTTTCTCTTATGGGTATTATTAAGGGTAAATTCAAATTCATGTATATTTTACGTGCCCTTGACTCGCACGTTAAACTGGCAACGCGTACCCTTGACTCGTACACTTATTTGCCAATTATTATTTCGTACCCTTGACTCGTACGAATCTTTAATATACATGTGAGAAGGTTATTCTCCCCGCCTTTTTGTTCGGGTTAACCCTTAATCATACCCAACGCGTACTGTCATTTCTTTTGCTTTACTTTTCTTTTCTTATCGTTTTTCGTTCTACCATCAGTATTGCTAAACAATATCATACAAATAATATGAAAAGTAATTACATGAAAAGAAATAAAATAAGAACTCACTCCAACTTTGCCTTTGCCTTTGTCCTTGCTGGGTTCATTTCCCTTTCCTCTACCTTGAGACGCCATACCCTAAGAATTCCCATTATTAGATGAGCATAATTTATAATAAGATTTTCTCTTAATAGACTCCTCATATTACACCATTTCTTACTCTACTAGTGCTGCCCTACCATTTTTAAGGTGGATATACTCATATTTAAAGTTCCTTAGTGTAAGGACTTCCAATCCCCTAACCCCATGCTTAAACTCTTGCAAGCACGCTCTATTAATCAACTATAGTTGACTGCCCTAATTATTTTTGATGGAACTATTGCTGCCCTAACATGGAGACAAGGTTCTTTATTCTAATTTCATAGGCCAGCATCCACTTGACCTAATTTACCCTTAATAGGAACTAGGTAACTGAAATTAGGAGTATAATAACCAATTTCCAAACTAGGGTTACGGATTTCCTGCCTGAAATTAAAAGAAAGGCATGAAACAAGCTTAACATCTTTTCTAAAACTCAAGAGGAGTTGAGAGGGAAGGATTACCTTTCTAATGGAAGAAAAATCAAGAAGAACGGAGGAGAATTGGGGCTGCTGGAGGGTGCGGCGCCGAGCGCTCTTCTTCCTCCTACGTCGGTTCTCGCGCGTGTTGGGAAGGAATCTAGGTTCAGCGGCTCCTTAATACTAAACTGCACCGCCTCTTGCAAGTCCCCCACGTAAACCGCGACTCTTCCGCTCCCCTTGGACCGGCTAAAACATTTCAATTTACTCCTAAACCGTTTCAGCCCTTTTGGTTTGCCAATAGACACTTATTTAAGCCTTTCTCATTACCTTTACACTCCTCATGATATTAAATTAAATTAAATTCTTTGTACACCACATTAGTGTAATTCTTTGTACAAATATAAATGTACCTGTAATGATTTTAGCGACATCACATCAACAACCCTTCTCAGATGGAGAGAGAAGGAAAAAAATGAATTAGACTCAAAGAGAAGATGAGTCTTTCAGAGATTGTGAGAGAGGAGAAGAGAATTCACAATCGCAATTTCAATCTTCAGAATCTTGTTTCTCTTGGCTGAGGTTTCTGTATATATAGAGAGCCAATCTGATTCAATACTTTTCATTCATTTCAGATTCAATATAAACCCCTTCTTTAATTGGAGTATCAACGACTTGATTTGAATTGCAATCACAGCCTTATTTTGCTCAACTTCCTTAACTTTCATCTTGTGAGAATTCAACGTAAGTTTAAGAAAACGTAGATTACTTCTCGACGTACGTCAATATCAACAACAACAACAACAACATAACCCATATAGTCCCCAATCATTGGGGGTATGGGCGGGGGAAGATTGGAAACAGACCTAACCTTTGGCACTATGCACAAAGTGGCTTCTCTCAGAGGAGAAAGACCTAACCTTTGACAATAAATGCACAAAGTGGCTGCTCACAGAGTACCACTGAAATAGTACGTCAATATCAAATAACTCAAAAATCGATGTAAGCTGAATTCTCATACTCTGAACTTTGACTTCTTTTCTGCTTCATAGAGGTCGATGTAAGCTGTATTAACTCTTCGACGTACACCGGTTTCTTCTCGACGTACAACGTTTTCATTAGACGTTTTTCCTTTGTCTTTACATGCATTCAATTCTGTCAGTTTTCCTGTTTTACATTACATTTATAATATTTATATACATTTATAAGTCATTCTTAAATCACTTATTTAATTTGATATACCCAATCAAGAGGTTTTTCCCAACAATCTCCCAATATTTGGTATAACAGATTTCATTTTAATAAGTGATTTTACATACACAACAACAACAACACTCAAGCCTTTATCCCACTATAGTGGGGTCGGATATATGGATCCTTTGTTGCCATTGTGCCCTATCTTTAGTCTAATAAGTGATTTTACATGAAGGAGAAAAAAAGCATAACAAGAAAATCTACAGAGTATAAGGAAGAAGAAAGATTCAATCAACCTTCAAGACATGCTCATGTACAATCTTTCCTTTAACTCTTTTACAACAAAACTTTCATAAATTTTGTTTTCTTAATTTCTATCCAGCTAAAAATTTGTTGATCAAGAAGGTGTTAAGTCTGTTAAGTAATTTCTCTTGAGTCTCCTTTATGAAATTATCATATTTAGCAGTTACTTCGCTTGAATTCAATTTCTATCTTTTGCTATCTGATGTAGTTTTCTCTTATTATCTCCAACATTAGAGTAAACAACAGTTAAAGTAAAACCTCTTCTTACAATATCTTCAACCATTTCTTTGATGATAATGTTTTCAGTTCCAGGTACAACTGATTACACAACTGATTTCACAAATGATTGTACATCTTCAACATGTTACTGAGGTTTTGATTCCTCAGATACTATGGAAGTGCTTGCTGCTTTAACAAATGTAATTGATTCAAGTGCAATCTTCTTTTCAGGTATATATGAAATATGAACATTTCCTTCATATCCAAGACCTCATTTTCTTGGATTTTCAATTACCTGAACTTCATAAGCTTTAGGATTTCTTTCCTTATAAGCTTCAATATTCATTACCTATTTTTCAAGTGGATTTTCATCAATGGGATTTAGGAAATCCTCTTTTGTTTTACCAGCTCTAACTTGCATACAAAATGTCTCCATTTTATCAGATATTTTCTTCTGAGAAGCTTCAAACTCAAGTCTGTCTCTTTTAGCAATTTTGTCCATTGCTTCTTGAGTGGTAACATCAATTTTATCTGTATATGAAGCCTTCATTCTTTTTATGGCTTCTTGAGTGACAACATCAATAAAGATTTTAGGAGATGGAGCATTCATTCTCTTTATCTGCTTATATAATTTCCTTTCTTCTTTGGTGTACCTTTCCTATATAGGCCTATTATCCCAATAAACTCTTCGTTTTCTTTGTTCTCCTTTGTTATATGATATACAAGTATCCTTTGAGAGAGGAAGAGGAAGAATCCCTTTTTCCGATTTTGCTCCTAAATTGCCCTCCTCAGAATGTAAGACTTTTTCCCGAGTCTCAGAAATGATAGGAGCTGAGATATTTGGATTGAACTCCCACTAAAAGAGAGCATCCCCCTGAACTACTGCCCCCCCCCCCCTGAAAAAGAGCATCCTTTTGTTCAACAAAATTCAGAACGAGAGATACTATATCAAAAGGCATATCTTCAAAAAGATTTATATCAAACTCATTATCAGTTCTGACTAAGATATCTGTAATTTTGTGTATACATAGTTCTCCTTCTGAATCTCCTCATCTTCTAGAAGAAAAATATTTTCAGCAATTTTATATGGATTAAAAGTATTAATATAGCAGTAGAGTTGACATTCTCATTACTATCCTCTTCCAATCTGGGTCAAAAGTATTAATATCCATTATAGACAATATAGTTGCTATTCTCATTACTATCCTCTTCCAATGGATCATATCCTTCATCCAATAATTTGTCTGAATTAATAATGTTTTCAGATTGTCTGGCACAGATTTTTTGCCCTTTCTTGACATCACTGAAAAGAGAAGTCAAGAAAGATTTGGAAACAGGAGGTTGTTGAGAGATTTGAAGAAGAGATTCTACTTCAACATTAAAAATGACCATCCGAGCCTCAATATTTTCAATCGTGCAGTCAAGCTGAGAGAGAAGGCATCATGCTCAAGAAGATATATTTGAAAATTAGTAATCTAAGTGGTAATGAAGGTAGATATATTAGAAGATTGAAAGACAACTATAGGAGAGGGAAACAGAAGGTGGTTGAGTGGAGACAAGTGGTGTTTGAGATGGAAGAGAAGAATGATGGCGGTGAAGAAGAGTGGAGGAAGATGGTGCAGACTTGGGAGAGGCATCTGTGGAGATCATCCCTTTGGAAATGCTCCTCTTCCACTTGGCATAAACCACAACTTAGGGTTTAGGGTTTAGGGTTTAGGGAGATCGTCCCTTTTGAAGTCCACAGTAGAGGGTAAGAATGCACTAGAACCAAACTTAGTATTATGCCATGATGAATCCCTTCTTGATTCAACTTTTATCAAGTGAAGCATACATTCTCCCTAATTGCATCTTTAGCACATACCATGTCATAATCTGTAGTTGTGTTTTAGGAATGACACCATGTAAGCAAGTCTTGCACATTAAAACTTTATCAACAATGTCCGCCAGAAACCTATATTTTTCAGACACTTTCATTCTCTTTATCTTGGACGACTTCGATCCAGAATAATTCATAATACGGAGAACATTCTTGATGTCTTTCTCTGAAATGTCTTCATCTAATACATCCTTGTCTAACTCAAAAGTATCTGTTATGACATCAGCTGAAACCCTAATCTCTGTGCATATAATCGTTGCGCGAATTTCATTCTCATGAGCCAGTTCAAGAGATTTCTGAAAAACATTCTGAGTTCTTTTTCCAAAATCCGTGAACGAACAGATAGCAACTTGTTCAAACCTTGAGCTTCAAAGAGTGAGAGAATGTCCTTGAATTTTTTATCACAATCTTTGAAGGATTCAATGTCCATTTCAAAGCCACTGTCAATTTTGATTGCCATTAATTACTTCCAAACAAGTCAGAGAAAATAAAAAGCGATGGAAGACGAAAGGGTTTGAAAAAGAGATATAAGACAAGCTTCAAGTTCTTGTCTCTTTTAATATCCGTTGAAACCTAAAAATATACGCCGAATAGAAGTCGACGCATACATGCATTTGTATTCGACGTTTCTCAATGGCTTAACAATGTGTTGTGAAATCAGCGTTCATTGAATAATTAATCGATGCACGTCGATTTCAGCCAAGCTGTAATTTTTATTTTAATTTTAGCCTGCGCCATCCATCATTCTTAAGGCACGAATAAAATTAGATTGCTTTGTTTTATCAAGAGGTTTGTGAAGAGAAAAGCCTTTTGATCTTCTGTAGAAACATGTTCTAAGGAAATGTTTTTCCTTTCTCCACATTATCTCTAATGAAATGATGCATTATTTCAATATGCTTAGTTCTACTATGCAACACAAGATTTGATGCAATAGAAATTGGACTTCTCCTGTCACAGAAGATAGAGATGTTATGGAATTTACACCCACAGTCAAGCAATTGATTTTGCATCTATAGAATTTGCGAACAACTCCCAGTTGAGATGTATTCAGCTTCAGCTGTAGATGTGGACACAATTTTCTGCTTCTTACTGAACCAAAAAATGAGTCTTGCCCCTAAGAATTGATAAGTTCTTGATGTATTTTTTCTGTCTAATCTACAACTTGCATAATCTGCATATGAAAAACCTATTAGCTAAAAACTTGACTCCACGGGATACCATAAGCCAAGCTCTGGTGTCCCTTTAAGATATCTCAAAATCTTTAAATGGGATAAATGAGATTCTTTTGGAGTCTCGTGATATCTAGCACATACACATGTTGCAAATATGATATCAGGTCTACTGGCTGTGAGATATAAGAGGGAACCAATTATTGCTCTGTAGATCTTTTGATCCACTTACTTTCTAGATCCATCCTTATCTATCACAACATTGATAGCTATATGTGTTTCCATAGTGGAGACATTTTTCATTCCAAATCAAACTAGTTCTCATGTATATTTAGATTGAAAAATGAAAATGCCTTCATTATCTTGATTAATTTGTAGTCCTAGAAAGTAGGATAACTCCCCCATGCAACATATTTCAAATTTTCCTTGCATCAGTTTGCAAACCTTTTGCATAGGTTGTTATCAGTAGATCCAAATATGGTGTCATCAACATAGATTTGGACTAACAACAATTTATCTTTGTGTTTTCTAATGAATAAAGTCTTATCCACTTTTCCTCTTAAAAATGAGTTTTCAAGAAGAAAAGATAGAGTCTCATAGTAAGCTCTTGGAGCTTGGTATGAGACCATACAAATCTTTATCTAATTTATATACATGAGAGGAGAGGTTAGGATCTACAAAATCTGGAGGTTGTTCAACATAAACTTCTTCTTGAAGTTTTCCATTGAGGAAGACTCTCTTTACATCCATTTGGAATACCTTCATCCTATTATGAGCTGCATAAACAAGAAATATTTTGATTGCTTCTAATGTTGCAACAAGAGCAAATGTCTGATCATAGTCTATGCCCTCCTCTTGCCTGTATCCTTGTGCTATCAATCTATCCTTGTTTCTCACTATTGTTCCTTCTGTGTCTAGCTTATTCCTAAACACCCACTTAGTTCCAATGATAGGGTAATTGACGGGTCTCTCAACCAATGTCCACATTTTTTTTTTCAAATTGAGCTAGCTCTTCATGCATAGCTTCAATCTAGTGTGGATTGCTGTTATCATCTTCAAATTCCTTAGACTCCGTTTTGGATAGAAAGCTTAAGAATATTATCTCATTTGAAGTGTTGCTCTTTGTTTGAATTCCCTCTATTATGTTTTCAAACACGTGGGAGATAGATGATCCTTAAGAGTCACAAGTTCTCTTGGAAGATCACTGTTTCCCGCTTGAGGAATTTCTTCAGTATTATTCTCACCAACAGATGTTTGTGCAACATGATCCAATGTTGGTTGTTCCAACTCATTGTAATCATTACCTACTTCACTTTCTTCAGGAAGATTATCTTGAATAGTCTTTGTTAAATTTTTGAAGTGGAAGTGGAATTGTGCTGGGCGGTCTGCAGATTGGAGACCGCAGAGACCGCGCGGTCTGCGCTGGTGCTCTGGTCGGTTTTGTCTCAGGCGATCTGTTCTGGGCGGTCTGATCTGGGAGACCGCTAAATGTCCAAGCGGCTTGCGCGGGTTATTGTGGCGACTTGTTCAAGTCGGCCAGATGTTCATATTGGTCTGCCTTCTTGCAGTGACCGGGCGGTCTGACGTCTTGTTCTTATCGGTCTGGGTTACTGAAGAAGTTCTTTGCTTTTGCAATAAAGACCGGGCGGTCTGGTTTGGTGACCACAGTGACCGAGCGGTTTGTATATAACCGGTGGTCTAATAAAGGAGTTGTTAGCCTTGCTGAGCTCGGGCGGTCTGTCTTGTGAGACCATTCGCGATCTGATGGGCGGTTATCGTATCCCGATTTGGGCGGTGACGACATCCGTCTACTCGCCTATAAATAAGGGTGCAGGGCCCGTCATTCTTACATAAGAACTGTGAGAACCAAAGTTGGCTTGATTGTGTCGGTCTCAATTTGAGGTCGAGCGGTCTGAGATTTTGTCTGACCGGTTTGTTTGTTCGCAGGTTAGCAATTTGCAGTTCGCGGTCAGCATTCTCCCCTCTTCCAGCTTTGAATAAACCAGTCCGGCAGCGGTATGTCTGGGCGGACTGTGTTTAGGTGTTCTTGGACTGTGCAACGGACTCAGTTGATCAGGCGGTCTTAAGAGACCAGGTGGTCTTGAGTGCGGTCTGCAGCAGGAAGCAGTTTCTTCTTCAAGTGTTTTCAGCAGTTGAATAAAGCAGCAGGTCGGGCGGTCTGTGGCTACGGTCTGACAGGTGCGGCTTGTGCTCTGTTCGCGCGGTCTCAGGGGTTATCCATCTGGCTTGTCTGTTCGCGCGGTCTGGCGGTCTCAAGTTGTCAAGTCGCCAGCAGCTTGTTGTCTTTTGTGTTTGTGCTTCTCTCCTCCGTGATTCTTATGAATCATGTCTCGCCATGTATACCTCAAATTGTAAAGAGATAGTTAATGCCAAAGCACTATTCGGTCTTCCCATTGTCATTGTGTTGCTACACTTGTGGAAAGTTTGTGAAGTGTTCCGCATTTTTTACTTCAACTCTGGGCCTCAAATTTTTAACATGGTATCAGAGCTAGGTTGCTGAGTAGTAGTTGTTGTTACTTTAACAATGGAAGGAGGATATGCTAGAGGTCTTGGTATTGAGCTCCTTACGCAGACAAACTTTAAGAAGTGGAAGTCTTGCATGGAGAGCTATCTTCTTGGCGAGGATTTGTGGGAGGTTGTAGGAGGAGAAGCAAGACAAGCTGTTATTCCTGCTGAAGGGAATGCTGAGCTCGTGAAGGCTTGTAAGAGGACGAATGCTAAGACGAAGTTTACTCTCAAGAGAGCTATCATTCCGGAGCTGTTTGATCACATCATCGGATGTAGGTCAGCTGCTGAAATTTGGACAACCTTGGATGGCTTGTTCAATAAGAAGAATGTAGCTAGGCTACAGTTCTTGGAGAATGAGTTGGCGAAAGCAACTCAGGGAGATTTGTCTATCTCAACGTTCTTCTTGAAGATGAAGAACCTTTGCGCAGAGATATCAGCATTGGACCCGGATGAGTCTATCTCAGAAGCTAAGCTGAAGAGACACATAATCAGCGGCTTGCGGAGGGAGTATGTGGCCTTTGTTACTTCTGTTCAAGGCTGGGCCAATCAGCCATCGTTGCTGTAGCTGGAGAACTTACTTACTTCGCAAGAGAGTTTGGCTAAGCAAATGGCTGGGATGTCAGTCTCTGAGGGAGAAGGTGAGGTTTTCTTCTCCGGCAAGAAGAAGAGATGGGACAAGAAGAAGAAGACATCTGGAGATGATGGTCCGTCTACTTCATTTCAACAGGAGAGGAGCTATGCTCGTAAGCGTGATGGGAAGAAGAAGGAAGGACCTAAATGCTTCAGGTGCAACAAGCTTGGTCACTTCAAGAGAGACTGTCAAGTCAATCTTCAGCCAAGGCATGCTGCAGGAAAGGAGGAGGTTGGTTCCAATTCTGAAGGTAGTTGGGGTGGTGGAGGTGCATTTATGACGGGCACGTGTGTTCGGGCTATGACTTCCATCAACTATCAGGATGATTGGATAGTGGACTTTGGGTGTGGTCATCACCTCACCGGGGATGAGTCGAAGTTCTCATTGCAAGCATATACAGGTAATGACACTATCATTACGGCTGATGATACTATACATGCAGTTGAGAAGGAGGGTGTGGTTTCTTTGAACAATGATAAATGTACTCTTACTTTGAAGAGTGTCTATCATGTTCCGGGAATGAAGAAGAACCTCTTCTTAGTGACCAATGCTGTGGATGCTGGCTATAACGTTCTGTTCGGTCCAACAGAAGTGAAATTTCTTCGAAATGTTTTAGCCTTGAAAGCCGATGTCACTCATGTAGGGATACAGGTGAAGGACTTGTTTGTTCTTTCAACAAGTTCTTATGTTGATAAGATGAGGGCTAACGACAGTGCCGCTATTTGGCACGAAAGACTTGGGCATGTTGGGATGGATAAGTTGAAGGTTATGGAGGGAAGAGGCCTGGTGAAAGGTCTGCCTAGTTTGTCATCTTTCGGGGACGGGTCACGTTTGTGCAGGCTGTCAGTTTGGAAAGGCTCAACGTCTTCCTTTTGACAAATCACAAAGCAGATGTAAAAGACCATTGGAATGTATACATGGTGATCTGTTTGGACCTACCAACACTGTCAGTCTTGGAGGTAGCAGGTATATGCTGATTTTGGCTGATGACTTCACCAAATATACTTGGGTATATTTTCTGAAGGAGAAGTCGGAGGCGTTCGAGAGGTTTGTGGAGTTCAAGGAGCTGGTGGAAGGTCGGCTCAACCTGCGGGTCAAGAGGTTCAGAACTGACAACGGAGGGGAGTTAACTTCCAAGGCGTTCTTTAACTTCTGCAGGAAGCATGACATCCAAAGAGAGCTTTCTTGTGCTCACACTCCACAACAGAGCGGAAGATCCGTCATCTGACGAAGACCTGCAAATGTTGGCCTCATGCCAAGAGTATCCGAAAGTCTTTCTGGACAGAGGGAATGTCTTGTGCGGCCTATGTTATCAACCGGATGCCTCTCAGTCCCATCAACATGAAGACCCCTCATGAGTTGATGTTCAAGGAGAAGCCAAGCGTGGAACACTTTCGAGTGTTTGGTTCTACCTGCTACATGCATGTTCCGGATGCCCTTCGAACGAAGCTAGATGCAAAGACAAGGAAACTAGTCTTCGTCCGTTATGATGACCGGAAGAAAGGGTGGAGATGCATGGATCCCGAGACACGAAGATATGTGGTCTCTAGGGATGTCGTATTTGACGAGCTGACGTCATACCAAGGTAGCTCTTCTGTAGAGTTACAAGGAAGCAAGGTAGATGGTGGACCAGAGGAAGCTGCAAAGGAAGTTCTGGTGGAGTTGCCTGTTTCTCCAGGTGCTCCAGGTATTTCTAGCTCTGGGTCAGGTGCTTCAGGTTCTGGAAGCAAGGGGAGCGATGCTCCACATCTACCTGAAAGGAGAGCTAGTCCTGAAACTGCAGTTGAAGAGGTTGTTCAGAGTCAAGCTCTGAGGAGGTCCAAGACCATTATTCCACCAGATCGGTATACGGGCGGAAACTTGATGAGCTTTGTCTTATGTTTCTTCGCAGGTCCCCTGGATGAGAGAGAGCCATCTTGTTATGAAAATGCCGTTGGAGTCAAGAAGTGGGAAGGAGCCATGGATGAAGAGATGGCTGCCCTCAGGAAGAATGAGACTTGAGACTTGGTGCCTAAGATTGAGGGAGTTACTCCGGTGACTTGTAAGTGAGTTTTCAAACTGAAGAAGAAGGCTGATGGAAGTATTGAGCGGTACAAGGCTCGCCTTGTAGCTCGAGGTTTCTCTCAGAAGTATGGGGAGGATTATGAAGAGACGTTTAGCCCCGTTGCCAAGATGACTTCGGTCCGGGTGGTGATCGCATTGGCAGCTTGCCAAGGGTGGAAGATTTGACAACTCGATGTGAAAAACGCTTTCTTATATGGCGAGATTGACAAGGATATCTTCATGGATCAGCCACCTGGTTATGTATCCGAAGAGCACCCAAGATATGTTTGCAAGCTCAAGAAGGCTCTTTACGGCTTGAAGCAAGCGCCTCGGGCATGGTACGAGAAGATCGCAGAATACCTCCAGTTCTGCGGATACTTTGCTTCTGATTCAGATTCAAGCTTATTCGTAAAGAAGACGAGGGAGCTTCAGGTCTTGGTGCTGCTGTACGTTGACGATATGATCGTCACGGGGAATTCTGAAATGGAGGTAGCTAAGCTTCGTGCTGAGCTAGCTATCAGATTTGAGATGAAGGATTTGAGTGAGTTCCACCATTTCCTTGGGCTCGAAGTGGAGAGGAAAGAGAGCGGTATGCTTGTTTCCCAAAAAGTGTATGCGGATCGAATCGTGAAGAGGTTCGGCATGGAAGGGGGGAAAAGCAGCTCTACGCCACTGGAGGTTGGAGTTCATCTTCGATGAGATGAAGGGAATGTTCTTACCGATCCTTTGGTGTTCCGGGCTTTGGTTGGAAGTCTGATATATTTGATGATCACGAGGCCAGATATTGCTTATGCAGTTGGCAGGGTGAGTCGGTTTATGGCAGAGCCTCGGAAGCCTCATCTTGTGGCGGCTAGGAGTATTTTGAAGTATGTCAAATCCACCTCGGATTTGGGTCTCTTCTACGGGAGAGATTCGGGCTTTTGCTTGCACGAGTACATGGATGCTGATTATGGAGGAGATTCGGATGATCGGAGATCGACGTCTGGATATGTCTTTATGACAGACTCTACAACCATATCATGGTGCAGCAAGAAGCAGGATTCTGTGTTTGTCTCTACCACAGAAGCGGAATACAAAGCTTCGGCTTTGGCAGCTCAGGAAGCTATCTGGCTTAGGAGGCTTGTGGAGGACATTCATAGGGAGGTGCGAGGTCCTACTCTGCTACGTGGTGACAATGAGAGTGCTCTCAAACTGGTGAACAATCCAGTTTGTCACGCGCGTATGAAGCACATAGAGATTCATCACCATTTCATTCGTGAGAAGGTGTTGGAGGGATCTCTGACTGTGGAGCATGTGCAGAGCAAGGAGAATGTTGCTGACATATTAACTAAGCCACTGTCGAAGGGACCATTTGGTCGGTTGCGGAGCTTGCTTGGGCTGACTTCCACTTCCCACTTCAACGGAGAGTGTTAAATTTTTGAAGTGGAAGTGGAATTGTGCTGGGCGGTCTGCAGATTGGAGACCGCAGAGACCGCGCGGTCTGCGCTGGTGCTCTGGCCGGTTTTGTCTTAGGCGATCTGTTCTGGGCGATCTGATCTGGGAGATCGCTTAATGTCCAGGCGGCTTGTGCGGGTTGTTCTGGCGACTTGTTCAAGTCGGCCAGGTGTTCATATTGGTCTGCCTTCTTGCAGTGGCCGGGCGGTCTGACGTCTTGTTCTTATCGGTCTGGGTTACTGAAGAAGTTCTTTGCTTTTGCAATAAAGACCGGGCGGTCTGCTTTGGTGACCGCAGTGACCGGGCGGTTTGTATATAACCGGTGGTCTAATAAGGGAGCTGTTAGCCTTGCTGAGCTCGGGCGGTCTGTCTTGTGAGACCGCTCGCGATCTGATGGGCGGTTATTGTATCCCGGTTTGGGCGGTGACGACATCCGTCTACTCGCCTATAAATAGGGGTGCAGGGCCCGTCATTCTTACATAAGAACTGTGAGAACCAAAGTTGGCTTGATTGTGCCGGTCTCAATTTGAGGTCGAGCGGTCTGAGATTTTGTCTGACCGGTTTGTTTGTTCGCAGGTTAGCAACTTGTAGTTTGCGGTCAGTATTCTCCCCTCTTCCAGCTTTCAATAAACCAGTCCGGCAGCGGTCTGTCTGGGCGGACTGTGTTTAGGTTTTCTTGGACTGTGCAGCGGACTCAGTTGATCAGGCGGTCTTAAGAGACCAGGAGGTCTTGAGTGCGGTCTGCAGCAGGAAGCAGTTTCTTCTTCAAGTGTTTTCAGCAGTTGAATAAAGCAGCAGGTCGGGCGGTCTGTGGTTGCGGTCTGACAGGTGCGGCTTGTGCTCTGTTCGCGCGGTCTCAGGGGTTATCCGTTTGGCTTGTCTGTTCGCGCGGTCTGGCGGTCTCAAGTTGTCAAGTCGCCAGCAGCTTGTTGTCTTTTGTGTTTGTGCTTCTCTCCTCCGTGATTCTTATGAATCATGTCTCGCCATGTATACCTCAAATTGTAAAGAGATAGTTAATGTCAAAACACTATTCGGTCTTCCCATTGTCATTGTGTTGCTACACTTGTGGAAAGTTTGTGAAGTGTTCCGCATTTTTTACTTCAACTCCGGACCTTAAATTTTTTAACAGTCTGAACATATTAAACTTCATTGGATACTTCATTATTTTCTCCTTCTTCAATTCTGACTATATCAGTAAATATCTGTGAAGGAACCTTTGAATGGATGTTGTGTTCAATTTGTTTTTTTACTTGGGTTACTTAGATCACACCTAGAGGGGGGGGGGGGGGGTGAATAGTGTGATGGATGCTTTTTATGTTCTTTGTAGCTTTATGCAATGTTAAAGAGCAATCACACATAGAAAGCACACAAGGATTTATAGAGGTTCCTCAAGAATGCCTTGGGTAGTCCTCTCTCCACGCCACCTATCTAGCAATGTGCTAGAGTAAGCAAACCTCCTCCAAAGTCAGATCTCACAACAGAGATCCTACCCTCAATCCTCCCAACAGAAGACCTACACTCAAGCTGCCAAAGTCTTACCTTAATCTCTGCACCCAGAGATCTCATTCAGATCCTTTTAAGGATCCTACCTCAGATCACCAAGGATCCTACACTCAGATTCTCACTGGAATTCTACACTTATATTCCCACTGGAATCCTACACAGATCCCCACAGAGATCTATCACTCAGATCCAAAAGGATCTTACAATAACAGTTTATAGATTTACTTTTTTAAAGAAATTAGACTCAACAAGAAAATAGAAAATGATCTTGAGTCTTCTATAGAAGCACAGAAGTGAGGCTTCTTCTTCCTTGATCAGATCTTGGAGAAAGTCTTCTTGAGAAATGAAATCTGGATCAAGAAAACTTCTTACAGAAAAAGCTTCTTACTCAGAAATTGTTCTTCAGTAAAGTGTTAATCGACTGAATAAGATAAGAGCAGAATATTGATTCAGAGCATTGATCGATTGGGCTCTTGAAGATTTCTGTACTAATACTTAAAAAGAATCGACAGCAACCCTTGAATTTCTTCCTTCGAAAAGTTCGGCCGCCGGAAAGGGATGTACGTTCTTATTAATCCATTGGAGAAACCCTAAAGCTTTTATAAGGACTCTTTCTCCAACGGCTATAATCATGAATGAATATTTAATTAATACTTTCCAAAAGAAACTCCCTTATTTGCAGCTGATGGCGGATTCAAAAATGAATTAGAAATGTTTGCGCGATCTGCGACTTTCTTCCAGCTTTCTAGCCGATATACTGTTCCAGACGACATGTCTTCAAGTCGACACACGTTTCAGGTCGATATCTGCATGTCTGGACGATATGGTCATCTTTCAGACGATATAGGTCTTCTAGACAATATGATCATCTTCCAGACGATATAGGTCTTCTAGACGATATGATCATCTTTTAGACGATATAGGTCTTCTAGACGATATGATCATCTTCCAGACGATATAGGTTCTTCTAGACGATATGACTTAGTCAAAACTCATAGATAAGTAATGTCTAGTTGATATAGCTATGATCTAGACGACATAGAGACCTTGCCATGAGATCATCCAGCCAATATAGCTATGGTCTAGACGACATAGAGACCTTTTTGTGAGGTCATCTAGCCGATATTTGACTTAGCAGATTTTAGGCTTAACCTAACCCGTTGACTAACTTTGCAGCATAATATCCAAACCTTTTCCAAGTGGTTTTTTCTTGATAGTGACAAGCTAATATAGTGTTAGGGCATAAGTCAATATGTGTTTTCAACCATGAAGGATTACACAGGCAAAACCCTGTTTGAGTGACTATAAGTCTAACCCTACATTAACCATGCACTTTAGTTATACCTGTTACATTAAAACTAATACACATATCAAATACATGATGTGTTTATTATTATCCAGAGAGCTTCTTCAAATCAGGAATCTTGTGGACAATATTCCCAACAATCTCCCCCTTGAAGAAGTCAAAACCTCATATAACAATAAACACATAAGCATAAATATAAACAAAATTAGACACAAGACATGATGTAAGCATTCCAATATATATTAATTTCAGAATAATGTTTGCATTAGGAATTTCAAATACATCAATAACCCAAAGAGTGTCTAATTCCCATCTTATCCTTGTGCATCAGTCACTGTCTCCGGTAGCCTTCCTCTTCTGTCTAAGTAACTCAGAGGCTTGGGAATGTATTTAGGAGGAGGAGGTGGTCCATTTGGATAGTTCTTCCAGTGAATCCTCCTTTTCAACTCTTGTTGTTCATACTTATTCCATTCTACAGAGCTATAATATCTTAGAGTATTCTTCCCTAGACTGCCAAATTGTTGCCATGTTGTTAATATTATGGTCTTGGACTTTGGACTCCATTCTTCATAGTTAGGATCATTCTGGATATCCTCTTTCCTCTTCTTTCTGGCCAATAGTTCTTCAGGTGATAACTCTTTCCTCTTATTAGATGGTTCAGCAAACTGGTAACTATCAGAGAACTGCTCATCTAAGGGATCATGATGTTCTGGTTCTGAAGCATAATTCAGCTGAGGTAGGTCAAGGCAAGTCTTATTGCATTTGAAGTCCAAATAACATGGTCAGCACTAGCCTTTGTTATAGCTACCTCCCCCTTTCTGACTTCTTCAGTCATATGCTGGAAAATGTGTTCCTGGAGATCAGTTAGTTTGTGTTAAGAATATGCTAGGGATAGAGAGAAAGCTAGAGAGACTAGGGAAGAAGAGGGGACTAGGGTTTGCTAGAAGAGGAATACCTGATAATAATCTTCATATCCATCAAGAGGGAGGGGTCCGGGTATATATAATACCCGGACCCAAGGGGGCCGGCCGGCCCCCATAGGGGCTGAACCAGTGTGGTTCAGCCCCAATTCCTTATATTTAATATTGGCGAGCTGAACCGGATGGTTCAGCCCGGTCTTCTTCCGTCTTCTCCTTTGGTCGACGTGCACAGTCGTATCCTCCGCATCCGGTAGAGTCGCCGAGCGTAACATTCCCTTCCCCTTCAAGGGCCAGCTTGTCCTCAAGCTGGAGGCGGTGAGCGCGCGGCTCCTTCCCGCAGTACTCTGTCCCATCCTGGCTGAACTTAGGCCTTCCAAGCAGTACTCCTTCCCGTGCCGGCTGAACTCCATAGTCATCTGAACCCAATCGAAGGTCACCCGCTTAAGTTGCTGCAGCCACGGTGCGCCCAAGACCATGTCAGAACCCCGGATTGGCAATAAGTAAACATCAATATGCTCGGTGTATCCCTGTATCTGGAGCTCCACCCCTTTCATCACCCCCTCGCATTGCAGTGTACGTCCATCCGCTACCCTGACGTAGAACGCTGCGCTGCAATCTATGACACCCCCCGTCTGCCGGGCCACACCGGGTTGGATGAAGATGTGAGTGCTCCCGCTGTCCATCAAGAGCGTCACCGTTGCCCTGTCGACCCTCCCAGTCAAGTGTAAGGTCGGAGATGGGGTACCCCCCTTCAGGGCCTGGAGGGATACGACAAAGTCGTCAAAAACCAACTCTCCCTCCGCTGTAGTGTGAGTAACATCTTCCGCTTCCTCCTGTAGCATGAATACCTGGACCTTCTGGCAAGCGTGCCCGCGGGTATACTTCTCATCGCAGTTGAAGCATAACCCTTTGTCCTTTCTGGCCTGAAGCTCCTGCCACGTCAACCTCGTCACCGTAGGGCGGCCCCCGTTAGGTGGTTCTTGCTTGGGTGCATCTGCACCCGTAGGTGCCCGACCTGTCGTCCGAGTCCTCTGCCGATTGTATCGCTCCTCCTGTATCCTGGCCAAGCTGATGGCATGACTCAAACTGCGTGGCATGTAGGCGTGGACCTCGTCTCTCAGGTGATCCTTCAATCCTGATACAAAGCAGCTGGGCATCGTTTTTTCCTCCCAATTGACCCGATTGGCCAACCGTTCAAACTCTGTCCGGTACTCCGTGACGGTCCCGTTTTGCCGCAATTTCTGCAACATGGCTTCAACATCTTCGTACTCCAAAGGACCGAAGCGAGCAGAGAAGGACTCCACAAACTCCTCCCAGGGTGCATAGTCGCGTCCCCTCAGAAACCATTTTGTCCACTGATAGGCGTCCTCTTCCAGGTGGAAAGATGCCAACTGAACCCACTGCCCCGCCGGAATCTCTTGGTATTTGAAAAAAAGTTCAGCTTTCTGGATCCACTCAAGGGCGTCACCTCCTTTGAACTTAGGGAAGTTCATTCGTGTCAATTTGGGCTGCATATATGGGCGGTGTTCTGCCGGTGCTAGATGGTATGGTGGTGCCGGAGCCACTGCGGGCCCGGGCCGCCCCCGGTCCAGACCGTAGCCTCCTTGTTGCCCTCCACCCCATGGGTTGCCATTTCCATAGTCCGCCGGTCCTCCATATGGCGGTGGCATCGGTAGGATGCCTGCCACACCCCCGAGTGGGGTCGCATTCGCTCCAGTAGGTCGAAAAGGGGCTGCTCCCTGCCCTGGACCCCGCCACGAGGAACCCGGCTGCATTCCCGGTCCGTGCCAAGCGTACTGAGCGCCGAACGGCCCATTCGGTGCCGCCGATCCCGATACGTGGATGCCGCCTCCTGTAGACCCGGATCCGGCACCTTGTTGCATTCCACTTCCGATTCTTGTGCCGTTCTGCGCCGGGGGATGGTAGGATACTTTGGTTTCGGATCCCTCCGCCGCGTGGGATTTTCCTTTCAGATTTTGCACGAGTAAGTTCTTGATCTCCTCCATGCGCACGTCCAAGCGATCCTCTAGATTTTTATGGGAGGATTTCACTTGTTCGTCGAGTGCCGCCACCGTGTCCGACAACACTACGTAGTTCTCTTCGATGGTGGCCAAGCGTGCATTCTCGGCTTCGGTGCGTGTCACCATGGTTAGGTGCGGACACGGCGATGTGAACTTGGAATAGTGATCTGAAATCAAAAAGGTGAAGCCGTCTGAAGTCTGCGGGTTGCCTTGAAGACTTGAACTGGAAGCAGGATGACCTAGAGGCGATGGGTTGCGGGCTGGGGCTGTAGCAGAACCACCGTTTCAGAAAAATAAATTCCTGTTTTATGTATTCTGCTCGGGGGATGATGGACGGTCCGTTTTCTGGGATTGGACAGCGGCAGGGCTGTAAAAGGGAGTAAGCCAGCACCTGGGAAGATCGACGCCAGCAATCGGAGAAGAAGACGTTGTCGTGCTCAGCGATCCGGAGAAACAGTCGATTCGGAGTCTTCGCTGGAATCCGTCGATCGCAGAAACAGTCGTAGGCGCTGGAATTTGGATCGTCGATGTCGAGCGAGGAGGACGGAAGCCTTGGGCGCTGGATCCGCAGGAGTCGGGGATGACGGAAGCCTTGGTCGCTGGAGCCGAAGGAGTCGGGGATGACGGAAGCCGCAGGAAGTCGGCGAGGGCTGGAGTCGCAGATGATGCGGAAAAAAAAACCGGAGGACGAAGCCTCTGATACCAATTGTTATAAATATGCTAGGGATAGAGAGAAAGCTAGAGAGACTAGGGAAGAAGAGGGGACTAGGGTTTGCTAGAAGAGGAATACCTGATAATAATCTTCATAGCCATCAAGAGGGAGGGGTCCTGGTATATATAATACCCGGACCCAAGGGGGCCGGCCGGCCCCCATAGGGGCTGAACCAGTGTGGTTCAGCCCCAATTCCTTATATTTAATATTGGCGGGCTGAACTGGATGGTTCAGCCCGGTCTTCTTCCGTCTTCTCCTTTGGTCGACGTGCACAGTCGTATCCTCCGCATCCGGTAGAGTCGCCGAGCGTAACAGTTTGTTGCTGAGCATGCCCGCACCTTCAGTGATGGTATTCTTGGTTTCTAGGAGGTATCATCAGCAGTTGGCTACAAAAATCAATTCTTTCAAGAATGTTCAATCTGTGATCTATCATGTTATTAACAGATGATTGGAAGGCATTTTGGAGATTCTGGGAGGTGGCACACTGATTTTCAATAATATCTGCAAGCCCTTTATGTGCCACTTCTAGTTGTTGGGCAGTGTGATCCATAACAGGAGCAACCCTCATGAAGAAATTCAGGGTCTGGGCCTTCAAGTGATGCATCTCAGCTTTAAGTCCTACAATTTCCTCAGATAATTCATTTCTCATTCCCAGAACTGCCTTATCCACATAATATTCAAAGTGTTTTGTTTGACCATCCAACAATGCTTTCATCTGAGCCATTAAAGAACCAGGAAGTTCTTCACTGGTTGCAGGAATGGGGGTGCTAGGCTCTCCAGCATTTGTTGTAATGCTAGGATCTGTCCCAGGTTCATAGTTAGCATACATGGAATCACGGGTGTCAGGTTAGGCAGGCTGCTTCTCTGGTTCTTTCTCTGTAACAACTGACTTTCCTTTATACAGACCAAGCTCTTGACCAGTGATACCTACTTCTTCTGGCTCACCCAACACAGTTTCAGGCGCTTGGCCAATATCCTTACGAATGTTTTCAAGGATGTTCTCTATGACAGTATCTATATCAGCAGCATGCTGGGCAGAGTCCTCAAGTTGAGGCTCCCCCTCACTCATTTCGATATCTTGGGTTGAGCTCTCTATGAGAGACTCCCCCTCAACTGCAACAACCTTATCAGCCACATCTGCCACCCTGGTCATCTCTATGGGTGCTGGTGTCTCCACATCTTCTGAAATCACAGTTTCAGTGACCACTAGCCCATTTTGCTCCCTCTCAATTAGACAAGGAGGGCTGTTAGGACTTACCATTATTTCCTTTCTCTTCTTTTCATTCTTCTTAGAGCTTTCACCTTGGCTCTTCACGGACTTGGGGAATGGTTTCTCCCACCTATCTACAGACTTGGAGAAGGAGGAAGCACATGGGTCGCGTATATGACTCTTAGGTTATGATGTATTTATATCCTAATTTCGACATTAATTCTAATTATAATATATAATAGGAATGCAAAGAGGCGCGTACCTATTTTGGAAATTATTTCGAAAAAGTATTATATAATTAGAAACAATCCTGGAGTGTGTAACAATATATTACATCTCGTCTATATGTGTCGTGTCGGCTAGACCTCCTTACTGTGTCGGTTAGATTTCTTGACGACATAGTCTTGTATTGACTAGACCTCTAGTCCACATTCTTCAATACCTAAGTAAAAATTCTGCACACTTCAAGAAAATGATTAGACAACATATGTGTCGACCAGATCTCTGGTCTCCACACAAGTAAACCATCTAATTAAGGAAGAATGAATGATATAATTTTGATAGTAGTTAGAGAAAATACTTGTTTCAAAATATATTTTGAAATATAATGAGAGTTTTATTTACTCGAGTTTAGCACACCAAGTTCATTTTTGAATTGATTGAATTTTGCTTCATCAAGGGGCTTTGTGAACATGTCAGCCACTTGCTTGTCTGTAGGAACATACTCCAAGCAAATGTCTTTTTTCTCCACATGCTCTCTAATAAAGTGATACCTGATCTCTATATGCTTGGTTCTACTGTGCGACATTGGATTCTTGGCAATTGAGATTACACTGGAGGAATCACAATACAAGGAGGTTTTCCTTATTTGTAAATTATAATCCTCTAGTTAATGTTGAATCCAGAGTAATTGAGCACAACATTTCCAAACAGAGATATATTTTGACTCTGCAGTTTAAATTGCAACACTGGTTTGCTTTTTGCTGCTCCATGATATTAGTCTCATTTCAAGGAATTGACATGTCCCTGAGGTGCTTTTCCTGTCTTCTTTGCATCCTGCAAAGTCTGCATCTGAAAAGCCTGTTAGTTCAAAGTCATTACTCCTAGGGTACCATAAGCCAAGATTAGGTGTACCCTTGAGGTATCTCAACTTTGCAGAGGTGTAGTGAGAGTCATTGGGTTCACCTGATATCTGACACAAACACATGTAGCAAACATAATGTTTGGTCTACTAGTAGTTAGGTAGAGTAGATATCCAATGATGCATCTGTACATGATTTCATCAAAAGATTTCTCTTTCTCATCATTGTCCAGAGACACATTGGAGCCTATTGGAGTCCTCATAGAGGTTGCACTCTCCATTCCAAACTTCTTAATGAGCTCTTTTGTGAACTTGGTCTGAGAGATGAATATCCCATCCTCAGATTGCTTCACTTGGAGACCCAAGAAGTATTTTAACTCTCTCATGCTGCTCATCTCAAACTTCCCCTGCATAAGGTTGACAAACCTTTTACAAAGGCAGTCTTCTATAGATCCAAAGATTATGTCATCAACATATATCTGGACCAGTAAGGTCTTGCCTTTAATCTCCCTGAGGAATAATGTCTTATCTATCTTTCCCCTTGAAAATTTGTTTTTAATGAGAAAGGTAGATAGAGTCTCATACCAAACTCTACGTGCTTGCTTTAGACCATAAAATGTTTTCTTAAGATAATATACATGATTAGGGTAAGTTGAATTTATAAAATCTGGGGGTTGTTCTACATAAACTTCCTCCTTCAAATCTCCATAGAGGATGACAGACTTCACGTCCATTTGATATACCTTGAAACCTTTATGAGCTGCATATGCTAGAAACAACCTGGTGACCTCTAATCTGGCTACTGGAGCAAATGTTTGGTCAAAGTGTATTTCTTCTTCTTGCCTGTAGCCCTTTTCAACCAACCTAGCTTTATTCTTGATGATTACTTCCTGCTCATCCATTTTGTTTCTGAACGCCCACTTAGTTAAGTTCCAATGATGTTGTGATTTTTGGGTCTGGGAACCAACTTCCAGACTTTGCATCTTTGGAATTGTTTCAATTCTTCTTGCATAGCCATGATCCAGAAGCTGAGTTGGCTTCCTCAAAGTTCTTTGGCTCCACCTGTGAGATGAAACTCAAGTAAAGTGCCTCATTCATGGTACTACTCCTTGTTTGAATTCCTTGATTGATGTCCCCAATGATCTGATCTGGTTGGTGGTTCTTCTGGAATTTGATGCACTGACCAATCTTCTGTTCCTCTCAGGTACTGCTTCTTCTGTGGGATGAATGACTTCAACTTCAGGAGTTGTCTCTTGTTCTTCAGCTTTTTTTATACTGACTGGATCAGAGGAGAACACTTTCTTTACTTCTCCTGTGTCAGTTAATTTCAATTCCTTAAGTTTGGAGCTTATACCTGCAACTGGAAATCTAGAAGAGCCTTCAAGCATCATGTTTGATTCATCAAAAACAACATTAATTGATTCTTTAATTGTTTTAGTTTTAAGAATGTAAATCATATATGCCATGTTATGATGGCTATATCCAACAAAGATGCCCTCATAGCATTTTTTAACAAACTTGGTTAGGTAGTGCTTCCTATTGTTCAACACATAACACTTACTTCCAAAGATCTTGAAGTAGGCAAAGGTTGGTTTTCTCCCTTTCAATAGCTCGTAGGATGTCTTATTGTAATTCTTGTTGATTAATGCTCTGTTTTGCACATGGTAAGCTGTGTTGACTTCCTCAACCCATAAATATTCTGGTAGTGAAGAGTCACTCAGCATTGTTCTACTAGCTTCAATGAGTGTTCTATTATTTCTCTCTGCAACTCAATTTTGTTGTGGAGTTCTAGGAGAGGAAAACTCCTGAAAGATACCTAGGTTTTCACAGAACTTAGTCATGACACCTGTCTGAAATTCTGTTCCATGGTCCTTTCTGATTTTGACCACAGAGCAGTTTATTTCATTCTGAATTTACTTGACAAAGGTAGTGAAAGTATCTAGGGTATCTGACTTTTTTTGAGAAAGAACACCCATGCAAACCTGTAGAAATCATCAACAATCACAAGTGCATAAGACTTACCCCCCTAAGCTACGAATTGACATAGAACCAAACAAGTCCATGTGCAATAAGTGCAAACATCTAGTGGAATCCTTGACACTAACTGTCTTGAAGGAAGCCTTTGTTTTCTTGCTCATTTGACATGCATGACAAAGGCTCTCTTGAGCACAATTCCACTCGGGGCCAGCCCTAACTTAGGTGTCTGACAGTAGTTTGTTAATAGTTTTATAGTTAATATGAGTCAGTCTCTTGTGTCATTGCACACATATGGATGCTCTGTTCTTAACAATAAGACATAGGAGATTTTTCATTTAAACACAAAAAGTTAAGACAATAAATATTCTTACTCCTAGTGTCAATCAAAATAATTTCTGAATCTTCAGAATTCTTTATCAGACACTTATCCTTATGGAACTCAATCACATAGCCAAGATCACACAGTTGACTTATGCTTATCAGATTGTGTTGCAATCTTTCTACATATGCTACCCTTGTGATGCTGACTATGCCATTGATAATCTTACCATTTTCTTTTGTCTTTCCTCTGTCAGATCCTCCTAAAATCACTTTTGGACCATCTTCCACAGAGAAATACTCCTTCAATAGGCTTCTTGTTCCAGTCATGTGCCTGGAACATCCATTGTCCAAATACCAGATGGGAGTATGGCTGGTCTTTGGACATACCTGCAAAAATGAATCACTTTATTTTAGACACCCAAAACTTGTTGGGCCCTAGATTCTTGTTAACATTCTTAATCAATTTTGATTTATTTGCATTTTGATGTGTAGGATGGACTTTAACCAAGTTGCATTCTAGCTTGACATTTGCTGTCATAGGAATTGTTAGGTTAAACCAACAATCTATGACAAAGTGGTCAATCTTGTCACAACACTAGCATTCAAACTTGTTGTATTTCTTCCCCTTGCTCACAGTAAGAAATGGATGACTTTGTATGTGAGCAGCGGGATACCTGAAATAGATTGCTGTTAATTCTCTGCATAACATGTGATTGTGTCTGATTTCTCTTGAGATGCACAACCTCTGTCTTGCCTTTGGTAGCAGTCCTCTTGTCAGGTATCTTCTCTTTGCCTTTGGTGCTTGTGCCAGTTTTGGGGCCAAAAGCAAATGATCCATGATTCTTCATAATTATTTCTTCATGAGGTGCCTTGAATGCACTTTTCCCATGATGCACATTCTTGGTTCCACTCGTGGAACATTCATTAGTTAGGTGTCCATAGATGGACTCATGATCAAACTTGTTGGAGGGTAGAATGACCTTCCTAAAGTTGATCTTCTTGTTAATTGGCTTGTCATTATTATTTTCTTTTAGATATCCTACACCTTCTTTGTGAACTGGGGAGAACCCATCAATTAGTGGGAGAATGGTCTTGGGCTTGGAGAAGCTTGCAACTAGCTTCCTTTCTATGAGGAACTTGACCTCCAATTCCAAGATTAGTTCTATCCCTTAATATTAGGGCATTAGACTGATCTCCAACCTTCTTCAGAGACTCAATCTCCTTTGCTTGTGTCTTGCACGACTCTTTGCTGTCAATAAAGGCCTTGAGCAATTTCCCAAATTGATCTATAAGTTCAGTATTAGAGCTTGCTTTGAAATCTTGTTTGAGTTTGCTGAAATATGAGTTTTCTTGAGTTAGCCTTTCAGCCTTCTCAAGTAATTCAGACTTACTGGCTTCAAGAGTTTTTATCTCTTTAGCCTGAGCCTTACAAAGCTTTTTTGCTTCTTTCAAAAGCTTTAAGCAGCTCTCCATATAGTTCTAGTAGGTTACTCTCAGATTCTTGTCATGAGGATGCTCCTGCCTCAAAATCAGTATCTGAGACTAATAGAGGAGCTCTAACGGTTACTTGTGCAGAGAGGCAGTCCTCCTGCTCATCATCTTCACTCATGGCCATAGTAGCCATGTACTCTTCTTCAGAGCTGGAGGAACTAGACTCACTATCACAAAGAGTCTTAGTTTTCTTTGCCAGGAAGCTCCTTTCTTTGTTCTTCTCTCTGTGAGTTCTCTTCTCATTAGACTTCTTGTTTTCCTTCCTTTTTGAAGGACAATCAGCTATCATGTGTCTGCCTTTCTGCATCCAAAAACAGAATGTTTCAGTAGAAATATGTTTATTCTGTTTTGAATCATACCTGTCCCCTTTTGATCTGTGGGGATTGCTGCTCCTCCTATAGTTGGATGTGGAGGAAGATCTTCCTTTCTCCCTTCTTTTTCTTCTGAGGAGCTGCATAAGATTCTATTACGGATGTCGCGGACCCACGCTGGGGGATTACGTACAAGCGCCGCAACCCGGCGCACATCGCTTAGAAGGAGGATTTATCTTTATTTTCAGCACGTATTTTTATTTCTGCATTTTGATATTGTTATGTTGTGGAACCTTGGTTTGGTCGAACCGGTTGGGTCTCCAACCCCATATGGGTGGGAGCTTGCTTGTTTTTGGATTATGAAATCAAATATATAATTTCTCCTCTCTCTATTTCCTCTCTCTCTCTCTAAAATCCCGTAAGCCCTAAACCGCCCCCCACGGTTCGTCCGCCTTCCGCCTTCCGATTCCGCCGCTTCTATCGCAGTGATCGACACTCCTCCCGCAGCTTCCGCCCCGACGCCACCTCCTCCATCGCCTCCTCCCTCGCAGAGCTCCCTCCGGCAAGATAGGGTCGAGAGGCTCTCGTAAGGGTCACGCCGATCCCCTCCGGGATTTCCCCCTTCCTCACACTAGGGCTCAGAAGAGGGCCCATAAAACCTTGGTATCAGAGGCCTCCTCCACCGCTGCTCCACTGCCCTCTACGCCCACAACCGCTGCCCCTACAGCCGCCAAAGCACAGATCCCGCTGCCGCAACTGCGTTCCAGCCCCTCCACCGCTCCTGCAGCGCCCAGATCGGGCTTTCCGCCGCACCCTCGGGCCTCTCCAGTCCTATTGGGGGCTTTCGCCGCCGGTCTTCCGCTTCTATCGGATAGCATGAGCCTTTTGCCAACTCCCCCGTCTTTTTTCCCCCCGCTAGGATCTTCCCCATGGACGACGACACTCCCGCCGGCCTCACTTTGGCTCAGATCTTGGAGTCTTTTCAGAACATGATGGTGGCGAACAATAAAGCTCTTATTGAGGCCCTCCGGCCGGAAGGTTCCCCGCCAGCTCTACGTGCCGCCTCGGGCTCATCGCAAACAGTTAACGGATTTCTCCCACCACGGAATGACAGGGGAAATTTTCCCCACTTTGTGAAAATGGATTTTTCGCTCTTTGACGACCGGGAAGACCCCCTCACGTGGCTCACACGCTGCGAACAGTTCTTCGAAACCCAACGTACTCCGGAAGAGGATTGGATTCGTGTGGCTTCATTCCATCTCATGTGCTCCGCACACCTCTGGTTCTCGCAGCTCCGCCGTGAACATCCGAACTTGGTGTGGGAGGATTTTAAGTCGCAGTGCACCCTCCGATTCGGACCTCCCCTTCGCGGAATCCTATTGGAGACCTCATCTCCCACCGACAGACAGGTTCCATTGATGACTACATTGAGAGGTTTCAGGTGCTCCTCTCCCGTATGCCTTTCGTACCAGCGGCGCATCAGGTGCCTTTCTTCACTGCAGGCCTGCACGAGCGACTTCGCCTAGACGTCGAGCTACAGTCTCCTCTGGACCTCTCCACAACCATGAGCTTATCCCGGATTTTTAAGAAACGCTTGATGATGGACCGTCCGTATTTGGCTCGTCGATCTGACGAGGGGCCCTCCAGGGGTTTTGACCCTTCTACTCCCCTGACCAACACCGGAGCCTCCGACAAGGGCAAGGAGGGATAACGACCGTCCACCATTCGGCGGCTTTCCACTCAGGAGATGGCGGACCGCCGGGCCAAGGACCTCTGTTTCAATTGTGACGAGTCTTTCACCCGGGGACATCGGTGCAAGCGCCTTTTCTGGCTTGAGGTGAAGGACCCCTCGGACGAGGACATTGGGGACGAGGACCCGGGGGACCCCGAGCTTTCTGTTCACGCTATAACAGGACCCTAGTTGGGGGATACAATTCAGATGCATATTTCGGTGGCGGGCCATCCACTGATCGCCCTCATGGAATCAGGTAGTAAGCACAGTTTTCTTAGTGACCTCACGACGCAGCATCTTCACCTGCCGGTCACATCCCGTCTGAGCCTACGGGTTTCAGTTACCAACGACATGGCCATGACTTGCACAGGAGTCTGTCGTGCGGTGCCTATTGTAGTGGAGGGCTACCATTCCTATGTGGACTTTTATGTGATCGCCCTATGGGGTTTCCAGGCAGTATTGGGAGTACGTCGGCTCCGCACCTTGTGGCAACTTTTGTGGGATTTTTATACGCTCACGATGACATGGGGTCGTCACCCTCATCAGCCGGTGTGACAGGGCCGTCCGGCGACCGCCGACCGACAGATTTTTCTAGCAGTTGCTGACCAGACAGAGCCCTCTGACCTCAAGGCATTCTTACAGGCGTACTAGGACACTACCACCGCCCCAACGGGACTTCCTCCCTTTCGAAGCCAGGATCACCGCATTTGTTCGCCCGAGGACAGCTCCCGTAGTTGTTCGCCCCTACCGATATCCGTTCTGCCAGAATGACGAGATTGAGCGACAGTGCACTGCTATGTTGCAGCAGGGCGTAATCCGCCACATCGTATCCCCTTTCTCATCTCCAGTCTTGTTGGTCAACAAGAAGGACGACACGTGGTGCTTCTGCGTCGATTACCGTAAGCTGAATGCGCCGACGGTGAAGGACAAATTTCCTATTCCGGTCGTGGAGGAGCTATTGGACGTGTTACACGACGCCCGTTTCTTCTCCAAATTGGACCTGTGCTCTGGGTACCATCAGGTGCGCATGGCCCCCGTGGATGTGGAGAAGACTGCTTTCTGCACCCACCATTGCCACTTTGAGTTCCTCGTGATGCCCTCGGGCTCACAAACGCCCCCTCTACCTTCCAGGCCCTCATGAATGAGGTATTTCACGACCTTTTACGTCGTTGTGTGCTTGTTTTCTTTGACGATATTTTGGTCTACAACGCGACGTGGGAGTCCCATTTGGACCACTTCCGAGCAGTTTTTCAGTTAGTTCAGACTCACAAATTGTTCTTGAAGCGCACCAAGTGTTCATTTGGGACGGACAGGGTCTCCTACTTGGGTCATGTGGTTGATAGTATGGGGGTGTCCGCTGACCCCCTCAAGATTCAGACCGTGACGGATTGGCCCCTTCCCCGATCCCAACGGGAACTCAGGAGTTTTCTCGGCTTGGCAGGTTACTATCGGCGATTCATCGAGGGGTACAACATTATTGCGGCGCCACTGTTTGCCCTTTTGAAGAGACAGCACTTTGCATGGGGGGACTCGGCGACGACGACTTTTCGCGCGCTCCAGCAAGCCCTCGTCTCAGCTCCAGTTATACGTCTACCATACTTCGACCAGGAGTTCCAGGTAGAGTGCGATGCCTCCAGCCAGGGGTTCGGTGCTGTGCTGTAGGTGGTGCTGGTGAAGGTGCAGTAGCTTTCTCTGGAGTTGGAGAGAGAGGCAATGAAGAATACGATGGAGATGAAGACCTCATAGCAGATGGGGAATGCTCCAATGATGCCATTTGCTCCCCCTCACCAGGTGCATCCCCTGTGGGAGCCTCCCCATGAGTGGGAGAAGAGTTGAGATCAACTTGCTCAAATTGAGGGATTGGTAATGAGATATCAGGTACATCAAATCCACGGGTCACACTCCCCCTTTTGCAGAAGATCAAGAATCCTCTGCAAACCCAGATGCATGGACTGATTGGAAGATAGAAGATTAGCAAGTTGAGCTTCAGTATGTGTGACCTTAGAGACCACGAGGGCCTTGAAGTCATCGTCAACAAAAGTGGACAATGAGGCAGAGAGGCGAGCTGGAGAAGGAGCATCGTATCGTATAGCAGGTGGTGGAGAACTATGGGTGTCCACGGGGTTTACTTCAGGGTGAAGTGGATTAGTAGATGAGCTTAGTTGGGGAGCTGGAGATTGAAGCAGAGAAGATGGTAGAGTTGAGGAAGAGGGGCCTTCAACATTGGTTGCAATAACCGGGGGGTTGATAGGAGAATGAATGATTGTCCTTTCAGAGGGGTGTTCATCAAGAGCCGCTTTCCTGGCAGCAAATGACAAAGGGATCGTGATGGAGATCGACGATGTGGATCATCGGATAGACGATCGGAGACCATGTTCGCGACCGGCTCAATATTTTGCATTTTTATGTATTTTTTTATTTTTTTGGATTTGTATTTTGAGAATTATGTTAAAATATCTATCGGACGATCGTGGCTGTTGGATATTTTAAACCTAACTCCCCCCCTTTATATCTCCCAGCAGCCGCATGAAAGGAGTATCGAGAGCTTAGCACGACTTTGTAGTAGCTGTCTCTTTCCCTCTTGAGGTCGATGACACTACTAAGATCGATGACATTCATCTCAAGGATCATCCTGCTATGAATAAACATTTTGATGATCCCCCACTGCAGAATTTGGAGAAAGCTATTCCCAGATTCCCGCCATCACTCCACGGTGTCGACTCCGTGGAACCTTAGGTGACGACTCATATGCCCTCTACCGCTCCTCAAAGGTATTCCCTATCCATAGCCACCTTCCTCCACCTTCAAAACCCGCCACCGCCTCCCTACAGTCCTCCAAACACCCAACAACCACCTCCTTCCTGCTGTCCAGAAAACTGCCTCCAGTTTCCCTGTCTGCTGTCGACCTTCCAACCACCTTTTCTCCTTGTCGCCGCCCTCCAGCCACCCCAGCCTACCGCCGCCCCTTCCAGCCACCATTTCGCTGGCCGCCGCCCCCTTCCCAACCACCCCAGTCCCTCACCGCCTCTACTGCAAGCCTCATACAGCCACCTGTTGGGTCCATCGTTCCTTCACTTGACCCGTGGCGCTTTGCTACTTCCTTAAGGAAAAAAGTAGCGCCCTTCCCATAAGTCCAGGCTTTTGGAACAGTTGGGTAAGCGCTCTATTTTTCAAGTTGTATCAGAGGAGGTCACGGGTTCGAGACCGGGGGGGGGGGGGGGGGGGGGGGCGCTAATAAATCCCGAAATTGCTCTCTACCTCAGCTGGTCCGGTGGGTCAGGCGGTCGCATCCATGTGGCAACCCTACCTCTGAGCCATGTGGTGCGCAACCTCTGAGCCATGTGGGGCCCACCTCTGAGCTGGCGGGTCTTGCTCGACCCGGGGGGGGGGGGGGGTGTTGGATCCAGCGTTCCTTCACTTGACCCGTGGCGCTTTGTTACTTCCTTAAAGAAAAAAAGTAGCGCCTTTTCCACAAGTCTGGGCTTTTGGAACAACCAGCTCTCCAACGCCAGCTCTCCCCTCAAACCGCCCAGATCTTCCGCTCCAGCCCACCAACAGTCTTGTCTCCAACCTCCTCCCTCCACCCAGTGCTCCTCCTACCCGTAATCAACCCCTTACGCCAAGATCTACCCAGATACAGTCCCCCAACTTCCAAAACAGCCACCTCCGTCCAGATCTAACCGTTCCTCTTCGCCGGATCTACCCTCCTACGGCAACCCCCATATTTGTGAGTGCTTATTTGTGGTATGGAACTTTAGTTCTCATTATTAATATATGGTCTTGTAGTCTCACACTTGCTTGGATCTATAGTTTTGTGTTGTTTGCACTAGATTATTTTTGTGATTTGCAGGAACTATTCGTCGTGAATTCTTAGGTTCTTGCTTTGGCCCTCCACGCGAAAGAAAACAATTGCTTGTTCGCTTAAATAAATTATTTTTCTTTGGCCCTCCACGCTTGTGTGGATCTATAGTTTTGTGTTGTTCGCGTAAAGACATGTCCAACCTTAAATGAAAATTATACAGGTCCGACATTATAAAGGAATTTTAATTCCGTGGAGGGCGATCCTTTCCCATGTAAGTCGCGTCATCCTGCATCTGGCTGATGGCAGTAAGGGCCAGTGAAATATAGCGAGTGGCTTGGTGAGCGGACCGGTGAATCTGTACGACATCTCTCTCAACACCGCTGAGAGGGACATAGAGAGTGTCCGCTAAAGTCGGCTGGTCCTGGGCTTGTCTGGGAGTAGTGGATGTGCTGGATGCCCTGGCCGCAGAAGTCGGTGGCACTGCCTTTGAGGATGTCAAGTCGAACTTCTTCAGCCATTCGACTTCAAAGATTGCAGAAGAGCTCTTATTCCGATAATAACGAACATCTTCCTCCAAGCAATTAATTCGGTCAAGGGCAGACCGCAGATCCTTCTCAAGGGACTTCCCCCTCGCTTTCTCTTCTCTTAGCTCCTCTACTAGTGGAGCTAGAATTCTTTCCAGGCAAGGGAAGGCGGAGGCACGAACACCATATCTGCGATCAGATGAATCAGGTTAGTAAAAGTGTTTTATTTTTATAGAACCATGAAAAATGTTTAATGCAGGCAAAAGTGGATATACTCTCTATATCCATCGAAGGAAGATAGCATGCAGGGGCGGATCCAGAGGGGGGTCCGAGGGACACTGGCACCCCCATTATTTTTCAAAATTATTAGTGGATTTGGATTCCTCTCGTCGAGGCAATGGATTTTGACTACTTATATGTCAAAAACGGTGGCCATATGAGTGAGAAACAGATCCGATAAGATGGAAGCATTCTCACGTCACGTAACTAGTTTGTTTTTGGACAAATATTGGCTATTCATAGACCAAAGTTGGCTATTCGCAGATCAAATTTGGTTATTCACAGACCAAGTTCAGCTATGTGCACCCCCAAAATTAATTTCCAACATGTGACCCATGACCCTCCTACACACCCCGCTAGCATTTGTGTTTAGAAATTTTTTGTGCACCTCCATTTATAATTTTCTGGATCCGCCACTGATAGCATGGTCGCGAACTCCCCTCAATTTCTCTAGTGGTCGCAGTAGTCGCCATCAAAGCTGGGTGGACAGGAACCTTTCTCCTCTCGGTATCCATGAGCTTGAGCTTTTGCTTTCGCAACTACGCATCTCTCTTCCGCCCTCGTTTTAATTCTTCATGGCTTACCGGGATAATCCCTTCAAGAGGGATGATAACTATATCGGGTCGTTTATGGGGTATGGAAGGTTTGAATGCTTTGAGCGAGATTTCCGGCAGCGGCCTCCTTCTAGAGTCTGCATTAATCCTACCTATCTTAAGGGTGTCCGCAGCCTCAACGCGATCCGCAACGGCTTTATCCATAGTAGCTTGGCTGGCCGCGGATCAGATCGAACTGCCCGCTACCAAGGCGGCCTTTTTGGCCTTTATTCTTTTCAACTTCTCCTGTCGATCAACTTCCTCCTTGGCCACCACTGCCTCAACATCATTCTTCTCATAGGCATTCTCCTCCTCATCAAACCCGAGATCACCATTTTTATCTGCCAGGTCGCGGAGCTCTACATCTTCTTTTTCAGACTCCTCCGGTAGAAGGAAGGTCGCCGTGACCGCAGGATCAGGAACAATGCCAGCACCATGATCAGCAGAAGCAACATTCTTCAATGCGGATTCTGCCGGAGTCCGCGGGCGGTCTTTTTCAGAACTCTACCCACCAAGGATGGTCACCATATCCGACATAGCCTCCTCACTTTCTTCTTCCTCTTCCTTCTCTTCTCCTTTAAACCGACCTCTTTTGCAGGCTGCTTATTTTTCTTTTTCTCTACTTTTTCGGCATCTCCGACTGCCTCTTGGTTCTTTTTCAATTTTGCAGCTGCAGAAGTTGCGAAGTCCTTCAAGCCTTTCCGAACAACATCCTCGTCTATTACAGACCGCGCGGTTACGCCTTTCTTCCCATCTGGAACAGGCTTCTTAGGCAAGACTTGCGCGGGCTCGTTGATCAAAGTATTGTTTGGAGTGTTGAACTCCATCATCACCCTCTCTACATCGATACTTAAGTTAGTATCGGGCAGACTCAGGATAATCTGGGAAGAGACCGGGGTGTCCATTATCTCGACAACAGGAGAAGGCTCAGAAGTGGACGTAACCGGCTTGACCGTGGGCACTTCCGCGTCAATCTTCTCCTTGGAAGCGGATGCAGCGGACTGTTTCTTCTGGTCACCCTTCCTGGCTATGGTTTTCTTATGGAGGGGGATAAGAGCTCTTGCGCACATCTCCCTCGAACATGGACATCAACGACTTTCGATCGACAGACATTGCCAACTCGAGAAACAATGACCACAGTTGGTGGAGGGATTTTTCTCATAATAAATGATTTTAAACTCCAGTTCCCCTGGGCACTATTTATAGCTTTCTTCAGCATTAAAAGCGTATCACATTCTCCGCGGACAAGTCGGGCATTTTCGAAGTTCTCTTAAACTTAAAAATGTGCAGAGATCATGTTTGTCCGGAATCCTGCGATCTCAAAAAATCCCTGACAATATTCGTTTCATGCGGTCTGGGCGGTCAGTACATTTCAGTCCTCCTTGTTCGCTTGCAGAAATGGAGCTGCTCGCCATCCTCTGATCGCCGGACCGTGCGGTCAACTTTAGTTTTTTCTAAGTGCTATTTGCACACCATGTAACCTCTCATCCTTGCCCAGTTCTCTTGTACCCTGGGCAATTTCGTAAATAAGATCTTGTCCGTACAAGCAAGCTCCCCTCACTAGTATAAATAGGGGTGCACAGTCCCCATAAGGGGCATGCTGACTCGATTCCAAAGTGTAGTTTCTCGCTACTGTGGACTCGAGTTCATCTCCTTTGGTGGTCTCTGTGGCCTCTCATTAGGCGATCTCCGTAAAGTGATTAATAAGATCGCCCGCAACAAGTGATATTCGCCGTTGTGGGAAAATTTGGTCTCTCCGCTCTGCGGCCTCTGTTCTTTTCTTTTCGGTTAGTCCTCGGCAGCCAGAAAGTAACCGACAACTCGCAGTTTCCCCCATTCCCCTTAGCGTGAGTTTGTGGAGGTGCATTTTGTGCACCAACAGACTGGTCAATGAAGATGTCGTCATTTGACTGCTTGACTTGAAGACCTAGGATGAATGTTAATTTTTCCATGTTGCTCATCTCAAATTTGTTCTTCATGAGTTTAGCAAACTTATTGCAAAATTTAATGTCTAAGCTACCAAAGATTATATCATCCACATAAATTTGGACAATCAGGAGTTTGTCCTTATGTTTCCTAATAAATAGAGTCTTATCTATTTGTCTCGTAGTGAATTGATTTTCTAGGAGAAAAATAGATAAGGTTTCATACTAAGCTTTAGGTGCTTGCATGAGACCATAGAGGGCTTTGTCTAACCTATAAACATAGGGGGGGGGGGGGGGGGGGGGGGGGAACCATAGAGGGCTTTGTCTAACCTTTTTGTTTGAGTTTTTTCAGTTTTCTTTTTTGGAGATCAGCTCTGCGTACACTTCTTCATCAAGGCAACTAGAGCTTCATTCTCATAGGTTGCCATTAACCTTAAAAGACTAACAACTGTGAGGTGAATATCGCTCCTTTTTCCAAAAAATCCTCTTTTGAACTAGCTCATGGGATATTTATAGAGAGACAGGATAATAAAGACTGGTTGCAACATTAGCGGCTAACATCTATTTTTTCAAAGTTCTCGTGAACTTGAAAATGCGGGGATTCTATTTACCCGGAATACAACGACCGCGAAATCAACCCACAAGACTTCCTTCTTCAGTATGGTCGAACACCTTGGGCAAGACCGCACGAGCTTCAATCTTCTGTTACAGCACACGCGAACACTCCTTGCATATCCTCCTGACCTCTCTTGCTCTCATTGTAATGACTCATTGTCATATGTATCTTCCCTACCTCTGCCCACTTCTCATGTACTCGGGAATTTTTTTCTTTTGAGCTCTGCCCACTTGGGCAGTCTATTAGTATAAATTGGGGAGAACAGTACCATGAAAGGCATCCGAAAGATCCGCCGAGCTATCCATAAGTTCTGCTGAGCTCGATTCTCTGACCCTCGTATTACCCGCGAACTCCCTTTATACAACATCATTTACACTAATTCATCCAATAAAATCACGCTCAACTAAACGTACGCATTGTGCGACATCTCTTCTCGCACCTATACATTCTAAACCTAATGCAATCTTCTACCCGTAGTATCTAATTGGCCCCTTGCTTCTTGGGTGTGGAGTTGAGGAAATCTCAGCCCCAACTGTAGTTATTTGCAGAAGTCATGCCAACTTTGTCCTGTTGTAATACATCATTAAGCCATGGAGGTAAAAACAGGAATAATCAATTTCCCCCCCTGGAGGCTTCTTGAGTACAATTTGTCATTTAATTAAATTAAATTACCTAGATTATAAATGTTAACTTATTTCTTGTAATTAATTCTGTAATAATTGCCACTAATAAGTTCACTTAATTTGTAGATATGGTTCTCCAACTATGGATGACATAGAGTCTTTCTCTTCTGCCTACCGGTTGCGCTTAGATGAAGCAGAAAGTGCTGGAATTATTCCGAATGATATATCTTTGGAGGTACCTCCTATTTTTCACCTCTCAAGCTATTTTCTATGATAGTAAAGTTGTGTTTTGGACAGCTGTGATGTTTGAGCGACGACAGTGTGAAATTGTGGTAGTAAATGTAGTGATGGTTTACTTGTGTCTGGAACTTTTAGGATAGTTTTTTACGCCCAAATCCCACTTTCTCGGGTTTAGACATTGACATTCGCTAATGGTTGTTCGAACGTGCATGACTGTGATGGTGCTTTGTCCTAAAACATCGTTTTGAAAAAATAGTATTTGTGACCACACCTACGATACCTGTGTTTTTCATACTTGTGTTCACAACTGTCACCACTCCCACTTCCTTAAAGAGTTCAGAGTTTGACGCATAAAACCCAAATAATCACAGCCGTTCGGTTTCTGATTTTGGTGGTTTTGAAAGTTAAATGGCTTGGTTTAGTGACCGATAAGTCATTTGGACTTTGACCAATTATGAAATTAAAATACTCATGAAGTAATTTTACATGTTCAAATTTTAGCCTTTTCTTTTAGAGTTCAATTGTTTGTATTAGTTCAGTTTTAGTGAACCAGCCATACTAGTAATAGACCAAGCTTTTCAGTTGGCTTGTTCCATTGGTTATGAATCAATTTTACCCTTTAATGCTAAGATGAGTAGTAAGGTTAGATTGAAGTGGCAATAAAAGTGCCTAGTATATGTAAGTTATAGGGAAACACACTTAAGAATTTAATGGCTTGGCTCAGTGCATGTCAGCTCATGCAAACTTGTGAAACATTTTGAAACTCACTTAGCCTTTATGAAACTATTTAACTTGATTTGACACTTACTGGGTTTGGCCATAGTGAGTTCAATTACTTAATAATCGAGCGTGTACTGAATGGAAAACTTTATGGGTCAGCTTATGTAGTTGTACTTTTCATATGCTCTACAACTAGTTATTGGAAAATAATCTTACAGGAGAGTTTAGAAGTAGATTGTACATTAATGAGAAGACTTGAAAGGAGTGGGGAGGTAAAGAAAGAAACAAAGTGTGATTTATATAAGAGTAATTTTAAGTGCAAATCCATTTCGGTTACGTGCAAACCACGGTTATGTGCAAACCAAAAAACTTTAAGTGCAAACCAACTTGTTAAGCTTAAACCAAAAAACAAATTAAATTTTTTTATACATTTTCATCTTTGAAATATGATTAACCCAACACTTAGAGAAACATATTTACTTCAAAAAGTTATTCACACTATGCTCCATGTCCTATTGTTGTGGTTAAAATATAATGACCCCCTAAACTAATATTCAAAGAGATATAATAACAAAATTTGGGAGAGCGCCTTAATGATGACAACTGATTTAAAGGCAAATTCAAATATATTCAAGTGAAAGTTGGGAAATTTGCCTCAATTTTACTATGAGGGCTTAATACTTCTTTTTGAATCACATGATCAAAATGACTACATATGGGGGCTATGGTTATCATATCGAACTAATTTTGTAGGAAAATTATGAAAGTGGGTTGAATGAAGATCTGCAAGTGTTGTTGTTACGATTGTTACGAAGATGCATCCGTCAACGCACACCAACCCGAAGGAGTCAAGGGAGCGCTTATGGAAACCGTCATAATTAATTAGTGTAATTAATTGGTATTAATTAATTAATTCGTATTAATTAATTAATATTAATTAAGTATTATTTTTATTGTTATTGTCATGTGAGCCCCCCTCCTCCCTATATAAGGAGGAGGTATGGGAGTGTTTCATTATCTTTGGATCATTAGGGTTTTGGCTCTCATTTGAGAGAGGGGTCTTAGGAGGAACCAGCCTCCTAGATCTTGGCCGGCGTCCGCGCCGGATTGTATCCGTTTTCCCGTTTATTGCAAGCATGTCTCTTGTTTTGTTCGATACTCCATCAGTTGTCATGCCATCAAAGCTAACAATTAGCGAGACAAAATATGAACACCCCCCCCCCCCCCCCCCTCACACACACACACCAAAAAAAAATTTATTTGAATACAAATGACCGGACATTAGCTGGGCCATTTTTGGGGCATATTAGTAGGCAAAACATCAAAAAAAAGAAGGTCGACATCCAACTTGAATCATTCACCGTGAAGAATCTAACCTCAACAAACGCATTTCCTACTCTTAATTCAACTATTTTGAAGTTCTTCGACTTCAACCAAAGGGAAGATTAAATTGTCTCCGAGAGGCTTTTATCTAACAATACAATCCCGCCATGAATGAGAAGTGCCGAAAATTTCTTATGTGCTGTTTATAATTTCTCGATTGCTAGTATCAATATACGAGCCATTCGTTCACAAGCGTCCTTCCCATCATTCACAAGCACAGAATGGGCGAAGGAGGCAGCTAGATCATAGTCGTAGGCCTTGCCCGTCAAGTACTCTCTCACGTAACCCACACAATCTGCTGGGACGCCTTCCATGGCGCGAGGTTTTTCGCTTCGCCGGCGTATTGTCTGCTTGCGCACAGCCGGCGACGGAGTCATGATGGGAAATGAGCTACCGCCGGAGGAAGAAGCCCTCGTCTCCGGTGGAAGGAGTGAGGGCGGAGGAGGAGAAAGAGGAAGAGTGGGGGAGATGGATCCATGAGATAATGCTGATGGCTTGAGAGAAGAAGCAAGGGTTTTTTGATGGATTTACCCTCTGAAATCTCGCTTGATTTTCGGAGGCCGGGGGGAGTACCGGGTGGGCTCACGCCGGTTGGAATAGAGGAGATCGTGTGTCGGCTACAATGGGAGGAAAGCGAGAGCTAGGGCACGACCAATGCACGCACACAGGAGGTATTTTTGGAGTGGGCTGCACCTAGCTTTTTCAGAGGAAATAATAAATAATATTTAAATAATACCTAAAACAGTTTTGATTTTTTTTGGCGGTTTGCACATAGCCAAATATGGTCTACCCATAACAACACTCTTATATAAACGCCATGGAAAAGAACTGTGCTTTATATATGTAGAGCAATAATTCTTTTTCACCATATAAAACTGAATTATGAGGAAAGAAAGGGACGCATAGAAATAAAAACAACTAGATACCACAACTAGGATTAGAATTGGCCAAGACATTTAATTCTAATGTCCCTCCTTGAGTTTTAGTGCAAGGAATAATGAAATCAACAAAGTACAGTGATGCAGACATGCATGAAGAAGCAACTCCGTGTAGGGTCTACACGGGCAAGAAGGCACCGGGCCATAACCCAATGATGTTTGCGAAAACTGCGGGAACCACCTCTATTTGAATATTTACGTTTCGAGTTGATTTATGTTTTGACTATTCGCACTCCAGAGCTTTCGCTATTCGCACCCCGCTGTTATAAGGGGAGTTGTATGTCCTCATTTAGGGTTATCTTGGATGAATGCTAAGAATTAGGGTTGCTCCCTAAGTTTCCTCTCATCCCTAATCCCATCTCTTCTCCCTCACCACCTTCGGTCCCCCCCATGCCGGATTCCTCCCGGGAACCGTAATATTTAGTCCAACCTGCCCTACCGTCCGCTGAAGCCGCCGGTTATCCCGCTGTTGTGGATCGCGTCCCGCCGCTCGCCCCTGTTGCGCCCGATGGAATCCCCTACTGTGCTCGAACGGAACCCCTCCTTGCTGCGCTCGCATTCCGCTCGCTCCTTGCTGCACGCCAAGCCCTCTAGTCTACATCGCATGATGTCTCCCTGCAGCCGACGCCGTCCATGGCTCCCTCCACCCGTCTCCTTCCCAATTTCGTCGTGGATAGCGCCGACGATGTCCTAAGCCGTCGTGTGGATGCACACGAACAACTTCTCGCCTCCATGCAAGCAACGTTCTTCTCCATCAACTCCAAGATCAACCACCTCCAAGCACCCGCCGCCGCCCCCGCCACGTACGGCTCCGGTTCTCTTTTGGACGAGGGTTCCATTCTCGGTGCCCTGCCGCCTCGATTGCCGCCGGAGCCGCAACATACACCTCTGTTGGGTCGTTCCTCCCTTTCCCTTGACATTCCTTCCTTCGCCGGCGTCGACCCGATGGGCTGGATCGCCAAAGCGGAGTAATATTTCGACCTCAATATCACCCAAGACACATAAAAGGTGGCTACCGCCATTGTCGGTCTCCATGGATCCACTTTGCATTGGGCTCGGTGGATCCACGTTGCCCATTATTGCCTTGAGGACAAGATAAATTTTCCAGACGGTGGTATTGATGCGGACATTCATGAAGTAACGTCGTGGAGGGTCCACACGCGCAAGAAGGCACCGGGCCGTAGCCCAATGACGTTGGCGGAAACCGCGGGAACTATCTCTATTTGAATATTTACGTTTCGAGTCGATTTATGTTTTTATTATTCGCACTCCAGAACTTTTGCTATCCGCACTCCAAAACTTTTGCTATTCGCACTCCAAAACTTTTGCTATTCGCACCCGCTGTTGTAAGGGGAGTTATATGTTCTCATTTAGGGTTATATTGGATGAATGCTAAGAATTAGGTCTACTCCCTAAGTTTCCACTCAACCCTAATCCCCTCTCTTTTCCCTCACCGCCGGCCCCTCCCCCTTGCCGGATTCCTCCCGGGAACCGTTATATAGAGGCTAGGATTTCCAAAATCCGTAAGCTTGCTGAATTTGGAGAGCCATATAGAGTCCCCAAAGCCACCAAAAATTCATCAAACTAAAGACAACGCCCAATTTATCACATAATTTAGCAATTAGGTGCATTCATATCTCGCCTTAAATGGAGACAAATTAAGAACCAAATGACCTAAGGACAACAGTCCAAAAGAACCAGGACAGAAGTTTTATAAAACCAGGGCAGTACCTTGAGTAAACTAGGATAACAACTATAAGAAACTCAAGACAACACCCTAATGAACTCAAGACAGCATAGGTCAAAAACACCTTATAAAAACCCAAGACAACTACCCTTAAATCAGAGCAGCAAGTCTCTTAAAACATCCCAAAATTTTATTTCAAGAGAGTAGGTTAGTGAGCGGACCACCACAAACAACAAAAGAAGCCAAGCCTAAAAGCTCATGGCAGCAGCCAATCAGCCAACCCAGCCACAACAGACAAAGGAACCAAGGCCAAGAGCTCATGGCAGCCAATAGGAATCTCTAGCACCAAGGAACCAAGGCCAAGAAGCTCATGGCAGCCAATAGGAATCTCTAGCACCAAGGAACCAAAGCCAAGAAACTCAAGTAGCAGCCATCAGGGAGCTCCAGGCAAAAGAACCAAAGCCAAAAATCTCAAGAACTAGAGCTCGGGAAAGCGGCAGAGAACCAAGCTTGTGAGGAAGAAAGAGCTTAATGAAGGTGAAGAAGAAATAGCTAGGTATTAATCCACTCCCAAAATAAGTTCCAATGCAAAGAGCCTTTGTTTGATGAAACTCCATAGAATTTAGCCATATGATTTTATTTCTAGAGCCAAGATCAAGACACCTTGCCTCCACCAAGGGGTATTAAAGCGCTTTCATCAATTCAAAATGAAAGAAAATGATTTCATGAAAATTCAAAATGAAAGAAATCAATTTCATGAAAATTCAAAGAAAGTCAAAATGGAAGAAATCAACTTTGGCACATAATTGATATTTCACCTTTCAATTGCATTCATCGTTACAGAGACTTTTATAGGTACTTTAATTTAAGAAAAATGTTTTGGAGTCTCACACTGGTATTATAAATATGGGTGATCAGCAAAGGAGAGAGCATGCCCGATCGTCTGGAGATCTCGAATCTTGTTGTAGAAAGTGTTAGTGCGCTCGAAGCATCCCGCGTGACCGTCAAGTTTGGAACGACCTCCACGTTGCCCCCCAGCAGAAGTATTTATTGGCGTAACCCTAAATCCCCGACGGGTTATTGGATGCCTATCGGATCCACATGCCTATCGGATCCACACCAAACCCATTAAGTATTCGTTATCCTTTATATAAATATACATTAACACTCTCCTCCTATATTGTATATAAATGATATCACATGATGAATTACTTAAAAATAGAAGTTAATAACGACAAAACATGAGTTTTTCAGAAACACAAACATGAGTTTTAGAATACAGATAAATCTAAACTCAAACATATGATTCCAAACAAAACAGTAAACAAAACTGAAAACTCAAAACAGATAACTGATCACTGGTCTAAGAAAACAGCAGATCATCGTCATCCAGGTCGAAATCAACTCTCTCTCCTCCATTCTCCATTTGATCTGCAAACAATCACAATAAGAATGTCATGAGACAAATCTCTATGAATTCAAACATTCGCTATCAAAAGTAAAGTAATTAGTTCTAGCAGTAAAAGAACGTAACACTCTAACCAGGAAGAAAGAATCACATATCAACATCTCTATCCAATTTTACACAAAATTAGACAATTGATTTCATAGAATCAAACCATGTTCCTTCGATTATTTAGATTATTACTAAACGTTTCACAATTGTGTTATACCATCAAGTTTGGAATGATACAACAAGATGTGACCAATATATCATTATGTTTGGAATGATATAAGTAATGATCATAATATCAAGACATATAACAGCAACCTCAGTACTCCTTTTTGGAATGATACCCAAATCAGCCTTTGAATAAAATAATTGCGTAAGTCATCAAGTTTGCAATGACTAACAACTATTCATCTTTGACCTTCATCAGATAGCATCTGAAATACTTCAGTGTGCTCACTCTAGATGCTTGAATGTAAGCAGACTTTGGTTCTTAAAATGTAAAACATAAGTAAGGTATTAAGTCCTTACTAAATGGATTTTAATCTCATTTCCCCCGATGTTTTAGATGTTACAACCTTACATAAGCCCTTGGTAAGGACATCTGCTACATTATCTCTTGATCTCACGTCAAATAGGGAGATTATCCCCTGACTAGTGAGATAGGTCAACCAGGCTGTTTCATCCTTAGTTGTCTTTGCTTTCCATTGAACAACGTATTTGTTGCAATGGTCTTTGTGGTTTGATTGTCACAATATAACAAAATAGAGTGCATTTTCAGACTCGTCATTGGAATTTTCATTATCAGATCTCTTATCCACTCCGCTTCTTCTCCTGCTGAAGCGAGAGCATAGAGTTCCGATTTCATAGTGGATAGTGCAATGCACGTCTACCTCTTTGACTTCCAAGCTACTGCAGCTCCTCCTAGGGTAAACACAAAACCGCTAGTGGATCTACTATCAGTAATTTTTGAGCACCAGGAGGCGTCAGAATACTCCTCAAGCACAAGAGAATGTCCACTGTAACATAAAACATACTTCTCAGTGTACTTTAAGTATCGCATTAGCCTTTCTAAGGCATCCCAGTGGTCCTTCCCAGGGTTACTCGTGAATCTACTCAACATGCTGACCGTAAAGGCTATGTCAGGTCTAGTGCAGGTAGTAGCATACATGAGACTTCCCATGAGTTTGGAGTAATCCAACTGTCTAATAGATGAACCTTCATTCGGTTTCAGTCTATTGTTATAATCGTATGGAGTCTCAATCTTTTTGCTATTAACATAACCCCACTTTTCTAGTAGATTTCTAATGTAGTGACTCTGACTCAGGGTAATACCCTGTTTAGTGAAGTTCACTTCCATTCCTAGGATGATTTTCACCACACCTAAGTCAGTCATGCTAAATTGTGCCGTCAAGTCAACTTTCACGTCTTCTACCTCAGACTGATCAGAGCTCATAATTAAAATGTCATCAACGTACAAACATATAATTGCAACTTTATTTGAACTTGTTCTTACGTACAGACATTTATCTGATAAGCTGGATTTGAAACCCATGAATTTAACACAAGTGTCAAATTTTTCGTGTCACAATTTGGGTGTTTGCCTCAATCCGTATAATGACTTAATCAACTTACAGACCTTATTTTTCTAGACCTTCTATGACAAACCCTTCATGTTGGTGCATATACATCTCCTCAGTCAGATCTCCGTTTAGAAATGCAGTCTTGACGTCCATCTGATGAACTGTAAAGTGTTCAATAGATGCTTTCGCAAGAAGTATCCTAATCGTCGCATAGTGACAAACATGTGAGTATATATCAAAGTAGTCTATACCACTCACTTGAGTGAAGCCTTTTGCAACTAGACGTGCTTTGTATTTAACAATACTCCCATCAGGATTAAGCTTCTTCTTCAGAACCCACTTGTTTCCAATGGTCTTAGCCCCTTTGGGCAAGTCAACCAATGTCCACATATTGTTCTGCATGAGAGAGTTTATCTCTTCATCTATGGTTTCTTTCCATAATAAAGAATCTCTAGATCGCATCACTTCCTTATAGGTGGATGGATCAGTTTAAACTTGGTAAGTCGCAAAATCTGTACCGAAGCTTTTAGGAACTTTTTCTTTATTAGATAACCTTGTGGGCTCTAGAATCCTAGTGTTTATCGGCTCAGTGTCAGAGATTCGTGGTTCAGTCTGAACTAAATTTTCAGTACTGGGGCCTGGCAGACCTGAAAGAGTCAGGTTTTTGTCCTTAAAGAACTTATCCTCAAAGAAAACAACATCTCTAGATTCTATGACAGTATTAGTTGAGAGATCTACAAATCTGTCTGCAGCACTATCCTCTGCACATCCAAGATAGACACACGTATTTGTCGTAGGTCCAATCTTAGCTCTTCTAGAGTCAGGTATCCTAACATAAGCGATACAACCTCAGGTCTTAAGATTATCGAATCTAGGATGCCTCTTAAACCAAAGCTCATAGGGTGTCTTAGTCAACTTTGCATGTGGAACTTTATTAAGAATATATTTTGACGTGAGGACAACTTCACCCCAATAGGTCACAGACATGTCAGCAGTTAGTAACATAGAATTCAACATCTCTGTTAAAGTTCTATTTTTTCTTTCAGCGATATTGTTGGATTGGGGGGAATAAGGGGCAGTTGTTTCAGGAATTATGTCATTGCTGGCAAAAAATCTCTGAACTCCCCTGAGACGTATTCTCCTCCTCTATCACTCCTTAGCCTTTTAATTTTCATGTCAAATTGATTCTCAACCCTATTTTTGAATATACGAAATTTTTCAAAAGCTTCATCTTTGATTTTAAGGAGGTAAATGTAACTGAATATAGAGTAGTTATCGATAAAGGTTATCAGATACTTCCGACCTCCTCGTGTAATAAAGCTTTTGTAGTCACATATGTCGGAATGTATTAACTCTAGCAATTGTGTGCTCCTAGAAACCTGACTAAAAGTTGTTCTAGTTATCTTAGTTTGAGCACACATTTCACATTTATCGAATTTGGTTGTTGTGTTTAAGGGGATATCGTGAGTTCTAGCTAGCAGGAGTAGTTTTCTATAATTGACGTGTCCTAGCTTTGCATGTAAAGTCTTAGGATCTATCAAATTTGAGCTAACCTGGTTGACTACTTCATTTGCTAGACTCAACTTATACATTCCGTTCACGACATACGCACAACCAAAATAATGCGAGTGAACCATCAACGTTACTCGACCACCACTAATATTAAATGACATACCAGCATCGCATAACAGCCTAACAGACTAATCGAAATTAAATTAGCAGCTAATGAGAGTATAAATTTAATATTTTTAAGAGTAAGAGTTTTACCTGAGGAGAGCGTCAAGGTAGCATTGCCGACCTTTAGCACGTCAGTTACTCCTCCATCTGCAACAGTGATAGTCTCTCTGACTGCAGTGACATCCTCCAGAAGCGTAGAGTTGTTGCAGACGTGACATGTAGCACCTGAGTCTAGCCACCACTCGGTACTGGCCTTTCCTTTACCAACCATGGCAACAAAGTCGGCAGACGCAGTCTAATGAACCATATTTGCCCTGTTATCAGTCTTTGGTGTGCTAGAGTCACCTTTCTTGGGTTGCTTACACTCAGAAGCGCAGTGACCTCACTTGTTACAGTTGTAACACTTGCCTTTGAATTTCTTAGCATTTTTTGCTGTTGTCCACAACTGCAGGTGCACTGGGCGGCGGTCTAGTCTTTCCAGGCTTAAACTTACGCTTAGGATGCGAAACCATGTTGGCAGCAGAAGACTGCTTGCTAACTGTCTCCATAGCGTGTCTAGTCTGGTCCTCATCCTAAATGCAGATGAAGCGCTCGAGGTCTTTTAGACTGACCTGCATTTTCTTCTGATACACTTCAGTCTTGAAAGAATACCACGCCGACGGGAGCTTAAAAATGATGGCTCCTGCAACGAACCCATCTGGCAGTGGGATGTTCTCACTGTTCAGCTTGTCCACCAGATTTTCAAAATCAGCTACCCGTGGAAGGATTTCTCTTTCCTCAGTGAAGGTGAAAACCTTGAACTTGTCCACCAGATGCGTCTTGGACATATTCTCCTCTTCCTTGAACTGCTCCTCCAGAGCGTCACAGATTTCATTTGTTGTCTTCAACTTACTGTATGTCTCGGTAAGCCTGTTGGAGAGACAATTTAGCAGGTAGCCGCGGCAGAAATCCTCATCCTCAACCCACTGGGCCTCGCCATCAGTCCCAACAACTTTAGCGCGAACAGACTGAACGGTGTAGAATACGTTCAGGTACTTCATGCCGAATTGCGTGTTCCTCCAAGCACTAAACTCTGAGTTGGAGAATTTTTCCAGCTTGATCATCGGAACGGGAATATTTCCCTTCGACATTGTGTGTCTCTTTCCAAACACTAGAATTCCACTAGCAACCTAAATCGCGAGTAGAAAAAAACTAGAGAGAGATCACTTGAGCGCGTGGCGATAAAATTCTTCGGATCCAATCCAGAAAAGATTGCACCTCTTTGTGTCCTGGCTAGATCTGGAGTTGTCGGAGACACCACCCACGGGGGCGAGGAGCGGAGGCTAACAAACGGCGTTAGCGTCGGCGCTACGCACTAATGCCTGGCGGTCGCGGTGGCTAACGCTAACGCGCGTGGAAGCGCGTCTTCTTCTTCCTCGGCGTGTTGCGGCGGCGGGGATGGCAGCGGCAAACGGCCACTGCAGCGGCGGCGGTTGCGGCGAAAGCGAGATCCTCCTCCGACGGTGCTCCCTAGATCGATGGCGACGACTCCTCTTACGGGAGAGGCGACAACGCTCCCTAGATCGGGCGAGAGGCGGATCGACGGTGGCGGAATCTTCTTGGCTAAAGATCGGGCGACGTTGGGATCGCGCCTCCTTGCGAGGAAAGAGGCGGCGGCGGCAGCGGCTCTGCTTGGCGCACGACAGACCGAGCGAGAGAGAGACCGACGGGAGGGCTGCGCCTCCTTGCCGTCTTGCTGCGAGAAGAGAAGGCGGCGATCGGCAACTCCTTTGCGCGAGAGAAAGAGGCGGCGGTTTCTCCTTGCGAGGAAGGAATCGGCGAGAGCGAGAGGGAGAGAAACGGACGGGAGCGGGAGAGGGGGCTAGGGCGCACGAAACGTTTACTTCAAGAATGTTAGTGCGCTCGAAATATTCCGCGTGGCCGTCAAGTTTGGAACGACCTCCACGTTGCCCCCAGCAGGAGTATTTATAAGCGTAACACTAAATCCCCACGGGTTATTGGATGCCTACCGGATCCACACCAAACCCATTAAGTATCCGTTATCCTTTATATAAATATACCTCAACAGAAAGCACTTGTAGGCCCTCACCTCTCCTTCGCTAGTGTAGGTCCGTATCTCACTGACTAGCTCTCCTTGTTCCCAAACTTACGAGTCAAGCAACTTCTATCGAGCAGTCTTCTTCCCCTCTGGAGCAACATGTACATGTTGGCCGATTTGGCTCCAACAGAACAAAATCCCATGTTTGGTTGTACAAAATCTACTGTCGCTAGGTCTAGATCTCACGGACTACTAGCTCTCCTTGATCCCGAACTTGTGAGCCAAGTAACTTATGTCTAACAGTCTTCTTCCCCTCGAGAGCAATTGGTGGACGTGACCGATTTGGCGTTAACACTAACATCGATTGGGATATGAAAAAAATTAATCTTCTTAAGTAGTTTTCTAGACTCTCCAAAGTTCAATTTACTCTAGCCCAAATGCCCTCTTTCATAAGCTTATTCCAGATGTGAGATGAATGATATATTCCGGTCAACTTACTGTTTCTCGAGAATAATATTGCACGATGATCCCAAACAATTTTTGTTGTCACATAATGAGTTGCCAAGTCAGAGATAGTAGACCCCTTATAATCCCAAATCATGCTCACACTTTGACCATCTTATTGCTCCCATATAATACGCCTGTTATCACTATAGGTGGATTTGTGGTGAAAAGGACTTTCTTTCTCTTTTCAACTAAATACCTAAGTCCATAATAATTTTATCGTACATAGTTCTCAATTCCCTTCAGCTTCTTTGAGCTAATATGATGCATTATCACAAGGTCAACAATATTCTATATGTTGAACTTTTTTCACTCGCACTCAAATCAGCAGCCTTAGACATCTCAAATAGAAAACTAACACAACAATACGAACGGAGAAAAATGTTGATCCAAATAACTTTATTCTTTGATTAATGAATCAGAGCTTTGCCGACGTTACTTCTACGATCATTCCCTGTCGATGGATCATGAATCAAAAGAAAAACAGGCTGAGGTGACAGCCTGTGGCTGGAAGCTCCTTTGCATGACATGAAACCACCCAAGGGAAAGAAACAGTGGGAACAATGCCGACTTCCCAACAACATAAGCCTCTTTAGAGGGCGAGTCGAAACTTCTCCCGTTACAAGGCTGGAACAGGGAACTATGTGAATGGTTTGAAAAGTCTTAACAGAAAGGAGTACAGGTACTGGCTCAATGACTCATTGCATAGATAGAGAGAGAAAGAGAGATAGATAAATAGGTAGAGTGAGAGGCGAGCACTAGCTCAACACGACAACTTTGAGATAAAGATCCGAGATAAAGGATCTCTACAAGGAAGCCAGTGAAGAACCTACTTGACAATTAGGACCCCAGCTCTGATACCGTGAAATAATTCAGATACCCAGAGAAGAAGGTTGATCACGCCATTTCTGGGGAAGACTTCATATATAGAGTGAGAATGGTAGAGTTTTAACAATTCCGAAAACTTCTAGCTTTACCATATAAGCATGTGCATGCACACACACGAAAATTTAACATTAGTAAGTGTGAATATAGTTCTAACAGTCCTTGACAATGATAGCATCTTCATTTGTCTCTATGAAGGCGAATTATTGCATTCAGCCCTTAGAACATCCGGGACCAATAATTTCGTCCAAGGTACAGTTTTTGCTGGTGGGGCCATGTAGAGGAACGGGAGCATTTGTATTAGTTAGCAATTATTGATTTCTCCTAGACAACAATAACTTTCCCCATGAAGTATGAATGTTAGTCCTGATTTCAACTGGTTTGACTTCTTTTGCTAAAGCTGTAAAAGATATGATAGTCCAGGAGCTAAAGTAAATTGTGTTTTGGAGTATGAATGTTGTGATTTCTCAAACTTATCGTTAATGGTTAAATTCTTTAGCCTAATTTAGCAGTTGAATTGTAGGCACTGGGCCTTGTTTATAGAGCTTTTTTCTGTTGCGGTTTTGCAAAAACACAAGCGCTAATTTTTTGGCATGTTTGGGTAACCTCCACTTGGAATTGCAGATCCCCCAAAACACGGTTTCATGCTAAACTCTAAGGGAGAGAGCAACATTTAGGAACGCTGTTTCATATCCATCTCCAACTGTTCTGCTATGTTATATATTAAAGAAATCTAATAGAGTGGACTGCTTTTTCTTTATTTCAACTTTACTCTCTATCAGTTTCTCCTAATTTTATTTCTCAATTACTACTACTACTGCTAATTATATTATAAATAATGCATACAACAACAACATTGAAGCCTTTATCCCACCATAGTGGGGTCGGCTATATAGATCCTTTGTCGCCATTGCGCTCTATCTTTAATCATAGTCTCACTAATGCCTAAGTACATCATGTCTTTCCTTATAGTTTCATTCAAAGTCTTTTTTGGTCTACCCCTCCCTTGTTTAACATGTCTAGTGACTAAACTCTCACAGCGCATATCAGGTGTCTCTAATGGTCTCCTATGTACATGTCCGAACCACTTCTTGTGAAGGGTGCTCGAAACATCCGGAGGGGTGTCAATGTGGAACACCCTCCCCGTTGCCCCCAGCTAGATATATATAGAAGAATACCTAGGGTTTCCACGCGCAAAGCCCCCGAGCCCGTTATTTGTCCGAATATACTTTTACAATCTCCTCCTATATTTGTGACTAATAGCGGTAACGTTTCAGGGTGCTGGAGAGTAGACAAAATAATAATTCAAGCTAAACAAAGCATTCAGGACAGATCATACTAATTAACACATGAAAAAGATTTTTGCCTAAATGGCAAACCAAAAGGCACAGATTCTATCCCAAAACAAAGTCTGAATAATTATTACAAAAATAACATGAATTAAAACGTTTGATGGTTCTACTCGTCTAGTAGATCATCGTCATCCATGTCCAAGTCTACTTCTCCTCCATAATCTCCACTGTGGCCTGCAAGGAATTTCATGAGTCAGACTCTATTAATTCATAATCGTATGCAGTAACGTTTAAAGTAAATTAGCTCTTACTAAATGAGCTTAGCACTTCTAGCAACGGTGAAGTAACTCTGTCAGCATCTCATCCAGTCTAACTAGGACTAGTCACGTTATCTTACTTATTACTGATCACTATGTGTCTCACCAACACATGTGAGCACACATCACGTGCAACATTATCAAGTGTGGAATAATGTGTTGTGACCAATAATGTTTAGATTAAACATTTACAACGACTTTCAATTCTCAGTTGAATAACTCTCGAATCAACTTACAATGAGAAAGATGCTTAGTTATCAAATGTGGAATAACAGGCATCTAGCCATCTTGGGTTTTCATCAAGAAATTATTTGGGGTTTTCAGTCTGTTATTAGATGCTTGAATGTTGCGATTATAGGTTCTCACTATCAAAACATAAACTGCGGAGGGAAGTTTCATATTTCTATGAACTTTAGTCTCATTTCCCCCGATGTTTTTATTGTGAGAGCTCTATTTAGGCCTTTGGTCAAGGCGTCTGCAACATTATCTTTCGATCTCACATCAATTAGGGTAATTATCCCTTGACTTGTGAGTGAGGTCAACCAGGATTGTTTCAGCCTGAGATGCCTTCTTTTGCCATTGAACAAAGTGTTCGTAGCAATCGTTTTAGTAGCCTGATTGTCGCAGTAAACTGCAACAGAACTCATTTTCAGGCTTGACAAAGGAATGTCCATCACCAAATCTCTCAGCCATTCGACTTCTCCTGCTGACGCAAGAGCGTAGAGTTCGGATTCCATAGAAGAGAGTGCAATACAGGATTGCCTCTTAGACTTCCAGGCTACAGCTGCTCCTCCTAGTTTGAATACAAACTCACTAGTGGACTTGCTGTCGTTTAATTCCGAGCACCATGATGCATCAGAATAACCTACAAGAACTGAAGGATGACCAATGTAAAGTAAAGCATACTTTTGGGTGTGCTTTAAGTATCTCATTAGCCTATCTAAGGCGTTCCAGTGGTCTTTACCAGGATTACTAGTGAATCTGCACAACATGCCGACCGTAAATGCTATGTCAGGTCTAGTGCAGACCATGACATACATGAGGCTACCAAGCAGTTTAGAGTAATCTAACTGTCTAACCATAGCTCCTTCATTGGGCTTTAATCGGTTAGTGTAGTCGTATGGTGTCTCAGATGCTCTACTGGCACTATATCCCCATGTGTCCAACATGGGCTTTATGTAGTGGCTTTGACTTAGGGAGATTCCATTCTTCCCAAAGCTCACTTGCATGCCTAGTATAGTGTTAGCTACACCTAGGTCTTTAATGCTAAATTCTTTTATTAGGTCTGACTTAACGTCATCCACTTCGGATTGATCAGACCCTAGAATGAGCATATCATCTACGTACAAGCATACTATGACGACTTTATCTGATCTATTACGTATGAAAAGACATTTATCCGAGAGACTCGACATGAATCTCATGTTCTTTACACTGTAGTCGAACTTCTCATGCCATAATTTCGGTGCTTGCTTTAGTCCGTATAGAGACTTAAGTAATTTACAGACTTTCGTTTCGTGACCGTCTACAATGAAACCTTCAGGTTGATTCATGTAAATTTCTTCGGTCAGATCTCCGTTCAAAAACGCAGTCTTAACATCCAATTGATGAACAATAAAGTTCTCAATAGATGCAATAGCAAGGAGAACCCGAATGGTTGCTAAGTGACACACGGGTGAGTAGACATCAAAGTAATCTACTCCGCTGACTTGTGTGAAACCTTTAGCCACCAGGCGTGCTTTATACTTAGCTATGCTACCATCAGGATTCAGTTTCTTTTTCAGAACTCACTTACACCCTACGGTTTTAGCCCATTTTGGCTTGTCAACCAACGTACAGGTGTTATTCTGAAGAAGAGAATTCATCTCTTCATCTATAGCTTCTTTCCAGAGTAGTGAATCCCTGGATCTCATCGCTTCCTTATAGGTGGATGAATCGGTCTCAACGTGGTATGTCACAAAGTCACTACCGAAGGTTCTGGGAATTCGCTCTCTTAGAGAAGTCCTTCTAGACTCTAGGCCAGAGTTATCTACCGGAACGGAATAGGAGGTGCTCGGTACTGATTCAGGATCTTCCTCAGTAATAGTTGTTTGCAAACCTGGGATCGTTAAGTTCTTATCTTTGAGGAATTTATCATCGAAGAACACTGCATCCCTAGATTCTATTATGATATTATTAGAAATATCAAGGAACCTATCTGCAGCACTATCATCAGCACAACCTAGGTAGACACAAGTATTGGTCCTAGGTCCAACCTTAGGCCGTCTAGGGTCAGGAACCCTGACATAGGCTATACAGCCTCAGGTCTTAAGTCGAGTAAACGACGGGGGTCTCTTAAACCAAAGCTCGTAGGGAGTAACCTCTAACTTAGCATGAGGAACTTTATTTAGAATGTGGTTCACAGTCAAGACTGCTTCGCCCCAATAAGCGGAAGGCATGCCTGCAGTGAGCAACATAGAGTTCAACATCTCTGTTAACGTTCTATTCTTGCGCTCGGCTATGCCGTTAGATTGAGGGGAGTAAGGAGCAGTGGTTTCTGCTATGATGCCATGTGAAGCAAGGAAGCATCTGAACTCACTGGACATATATTCTCCTCCTCTATCACTCCTAAAACATTTTATTTTCATGCTTAGTTGGTTTTCTACCTTGGTTTTGAAAAGACAACTTTTCAAACGCTTCATCTTTAGTTTTAAGCAACGAAATATGACAAAATCTCATGCAGTCATCTATAAACGTGATCATATACTTCCTCCCACCTCTAGTGACAAAACTTTTAAAGTCACAAATATCAGAATGTATAAGCTCAAAAGGTGTTGTGCTCCTAGTAACCGTGCCAAAAGGTTTCCTAGTGATCTTAGTTTGAGCGCACACTTCGCATTTTTCAAGTGGAGACTTAGTGTCTAATGTGATCTTGTGAGTTCTAGCTACTTGAAACATTTTCCTGTAGTTTACGTGTCCTAGTCTCTCGTGTAGAGTCCTAGGGCTAACTAAGTTCAATTGAACTTGTTGGACTACCTCACTTGCTAGACTCAGACGGTACATCCTATTTTGGACATAAGCACATCCAAAATAGTTAGAGTTAACTGACAGAGTTACCCTACCGCTACAGAAGCTAAGCGACATACCCGCATCACATAATAAACTAATAGACACTAAATTAGCAGCTAATGAAGGAATAATTTAACGTTCTTTAAAATTAAAGACTTACTTGAGGAGAGCACCAGAGTTGCGTTCCCCACCTTTATGACGTCAGTTGTGTCTCCATTTGCCACAGTTACTGATTCCTTTGCATCCTTCAGCTCTGTCAGAAGATTAGCATTGTTGCAAACGTGGCACGTTGCCCCAGAATCCAGGTACCACTCCGTGCTGGCCTGCGCGTGTCCGACCATGGCAACAAAGTCGGATGGCTCAGCTTGGCTGACCAGATGGGCTTGGTTGCCTTCTTGTGGTGCCCGGGTTCTCTCTTTCCTCGGTAACTTGCAGTCAGATGCGCAGTGTCCCCACTTGTTGCAGTTATAGCATTTACCCTTAAATTTCTTAGATGGTTTACTCGGGCCTGCAGTCTGGGGGCTACTACGAGACGTTTTGGTCTTGAGAGTGGGAGGAGGCCGCTTGGAGCTTGAAATCATGTTGGCAGCAGCCTTCTGCTTGCCAACAGCTTCCAAAGCGTGCTTCGTCCTGTTCTCGTCCTCAATGCGTATGAAACGCTTGAGGTCGTTCAGACCAACCTGCATCTTCTTGCTGTACATTTACGTTTTAAAATTGTACCATGAGGAGGGCAACTTATACACAATCGTGTCCGCAACAAAGCTATCGGACAGACTAATAGACTCACTATGCAAGGAATCAATTAAATTTTCAAATTCTGATACATGAGGGAGAATGACTTTCTCCTCGTCGAAACTGAAGGAATGAAATTTGTCCACCAGATGAGCCTTAGAGAGGTCCTCCTCCTGCTTGAAGTGCTCCTCCAGTGCCTCCCAGATCTCCCTGGCAGACTGCATCTTGATGTAGTTCTTGGCCAGGCTGGAGGAGAGGCAGTTCAGCAGGTAATCCCTGCAGAAGTCCTCGTCTTCGATCCACTGTGCCTCGTCTTCAGTCCCAGCAACGTCAGCACGAGCAGTCTTGAGGGTGTAGAAGACGTTCAGGTACTTCATCCCGAACTGGGTGTTCAGCTTCCAATCATTGAACTCGGAGGCCGTGAATTTTTTCAATTTATTCATGGGCACTGGAGAAGAAAAGCTGGAGTTCTCATCTCCTTAACTGGACGCACGGGCAGAGGTCGTGCGTGAACAAAGAGCGCACGATCAGCGGGCTAGGGCAGGAGCCACGGAGGCAGATCTGCGGTTTAGGGCGTCGGCGGCAGCAGATCTGGACGACGGAAGCGGCGGCGCTACGGATCTGAGGCGGGAGGCTAAGGATCCGGCGATTCCGGCGACTGCACACTGCAGATCTGGAACTTGGAGCAGCGAAGGCAGCGGCGCGTCTCTGGATCCGAGCGGCAACGGCGCACGGGCAACCCTGCGGCAGCACGCACTCGAGACGGGCAGACGAGACGAGTCGCGCTTGCAGGAGGGAGGCAGAGACGAGACCTCACAGCGACGACGATCTCCCGCAAGAAAAGAGTGCCGGAGGAAGACGACTCTGCAGCAGCGACGAGCGCCCGGGAACGAAACACAGGATCGGGGACGACAACCCTTGCGATCGATCGGCGGCCAGGGCGATGCGATCTGCTGCTGCGCACGGGAGCGGGGGAGGCGACACGAAAGTGAGCGGCGGCTTCGGGAGTTTCACGAACTCCTTTCTCGCGATCGTGAACGGGAACCGGACGAGAGCAAACCCTTGGGCAAATTTCGAGAATGTGAAGGGTGCTCGAAACATCCGGAGGGGTGTCAATGTGGAGCACCCTCCCCGTTGCCCCCAGCTAGATATATATAGAAGAATACCTAGGGTTTCCACGCGCAAAGCCCCCGAGCCCGTTATTTGTCCGAATATACCTTTACACTTCTCGCATCTTCTCTACAATTGGCGTCACTCCTGTCTTATCCCTGATACATTCATTCCTAATTTTATCCAGTCTTGTGCTTCACCAATGCTCTGGATGCTGAATGAAGGAAGCATGTTTATGTGCACATAAATCAAAATGGATTCTTGGGTCTGCCCTCTCTGATGTCTTTGGCTTTGATTTGAGGGCATGATTTCCGCAGCAAACGTGACGATATATGGGGCCACTATTTCAGTGGTACTCTGTGAGCAGCCACTTTGTGCATTTATTGTCAAAGGTTAGGTCTTTCTCCTATGAGAGAAGCCACTTTGTGCATAGTGTCAAAGGTTAGGTCTGTTTCTAATCTTCCCCCACCCATACCCCCAATGATTGGGGACTATATGGGTTATGTTGTTGTTGTTGTCGTGTGACCACACATCCACCTAAGCATTCTCATCTCTGCAACTCCCATTTTTTGCTCATGTACACCATTCACTGCCCAACACTCAGAATCGTGGAGCATTGCTGGCCTAATTGCAGTACGGTAAAACTTGCCTTTAAGTTTTAATGGTACTTTACGATCACATAAGATCCTAGACGAGCCTCTCCACTTCAACCAACCTGCTTGGATTCTGTGTATCAGATCTTTATCTACACCTCCATCTTTTTGAATTATCGATCCCAGATATTTAAAGCACTCACTGCGGGAATATCTTGGTCACCCAATTTAATGACGGAGTCATCCGACCTTCTTGCACTACAAAATTTAAGCTCTATATACTCCGTCTTTGTCCTGTTCAACCTAAAACCCTTCTTTTCTAAAGTGTCTCGCCAAGATTCAAGTTCCGTGTTTACACCCTCGTGCGTCTCATCGACCAAAACAATATCATCTGCAAATAATAAACACCAAGGTATTGCTTGTTGGATATGTCCGTTGAGCTCATCTAAGATAAAGGTAAAGAGATAAGGGCTTAAAGCTGACTCTTGATGTAAGCTAACAACGATAGGTTTTTCCTTTGTTAATCCTTCAGATTGGACTGTTTTTCATTTTCAACTTTATCAGTACTTAGTAATCATATTTCTAACTACTCTGTTAATGTTATATACACACAAATCTTACAAAAATGATATTTCATGAAAAGTAGTGATCAAATTTTATATTATTACTTTGTGTGAGGAAGCGATATACCGCCCTCGATATCCTTGCGTAAAATCACTTTAGCCGCATCAATTACGAGAGATATCGAGCGTGGCAGAATAATGTTCGCTGCCGCATACCGCACACGATAGGACCCCATGCTTGACCCCTAGTGCATGTTTAAGCACCTTTTCTATTCAGTTATTCTTTAGAAAGACTATTTTCTCTGAAGGTGTCATCTCCTGGGGTAGAAAGAGTTGTTGGAGTTCCCGAAGATCTCGAGCGGTTCAAAGACAGGCCGATGTATGTGAAGTATACAGCCATGGATGCTGAAACTAGCACCATTCAAGAAGCTGATGGAGTCTTCTGTCTCATTTCATTCGACCTCGAAAATTCTAATTGTTTGTGGGGAATAGCCGACGTCAAGATTAATAGACAAAAGGCGGGGAAGGGAAGACCGCTGAGCAAGAAACAGCGGCAATGGAGGCTGCAGACTCCATTTGAGTCTCTACGTCTTGTTCGAGTACACTCAGATTCTTGAATTTTGGTCAGTTGTTTTTACTAGTATGCCTACAAAATGTCATAGAGAACTGGAAAGAAGTCTTCTTAATGACCCCTACAATTAGCTTGTTGAATCTCAGCTGCATTGCAAATATTCAAACTTGAATGTTAGTTTTGTTAAAAGGTAGGCGATAAAGAGTTTTTTTCCTTTTTTGTGGTTTTTTTCCTTTTTTGTTTTCCAAATTATGGCTAAGTACTGATAAAACTGTATGAACAAAACTATGGATCAATTTATTTGCGATTGTTAACCGTAACCCGATTTTGGCTTGTCGCACCCCAATGTTAACCGCAATCCAGAAATTTGAAATTTTTTAACCGCAATCCGATATTTTGCTTGCGGCAACCCAAATTTTAATATGAAGAAGAAGATTACTATTGAGGTTTTTATTGCTAACGTAGTATGTAGAATGAGATTTCTACGTAGCCGGCTATATAAAAGTAGAGAAATCTCATTCTACATAGTGAGGGCTAGAGTTTTAAGATCCGGGTTGCGGTTAAACAAAAAAATAATTGGTGTTTTTTAAAATTTTGAGGTGCGGATAGCTAAATACACGTTGCGGTTAACAATCGTCATTTATTTTTTGATATCTCGGCTTGTCCTCTAATTGTTACGGCACATCACTACCTATATACTTTATAATAAAATTAAAATAAAAGAAGTTCAAATAAAATAAAAAATTTAAAAGGTGATAATAAAATAAATATATATAAGGTGAAAAATAAAATAAATTAAGTTGGACAAATATTAATGTCATTGAAAACTAACTATGATTGAATATACGAAGACAAATTCTCAGAGAATAAATAACGACGAAAGTATTGATGTTGCTGGTTAGATAAAATGTAATGCAATAATCAACATTGGTCCGGGTGTGGTTCTTTCATTTTATTATCCGGGCTGGAACTAGAATCGCAATAATCAAGCGGTTTCAAAAATTTTAGAAGCAGAACCAGTGGCGGACCCAGGATTTTATTCTGACCCGGGCACTAAGTAAAAGATTTAGATTTTTTATAATTTTTTTAATTCAAAATAATCAAAAATATTATTGCAATGATAGGTGATTAACAAAAATACATTAGTAATGAATTTCTTGGCATCACCAGAAGCTAACTGAAATAATTAGATGTCAATAATCTTAATGATATGCTTTCTCACCCCAAGACAAACTTCAAAACATAATGAGATGCATTCTTAATATCCTACACTTTTGGAAAGCAAAGCTCATTTTAGAAGAGACAAATGTCTTGGTTTAGGTGTTTCCCAAAATCTATATATGAATATAATCAAATAAGAAGAATAAACATATGTTACAGAATCACAGATGGAAGAATAAGCTGATGATTTTAGATAATTTGAGGAATAAACATATGGTTTTGTGTGAAAATAAAATCATTAAATTTAAAGGGTGTGTCAAATTTAGAACATGCTTATTTTTAATCCCATCAACCAATCGATGAATCGTACTCTTTTAGATCATTTTAAGAATCTGTTAGTAGACATGCAGGAAAATTGTTTGCACTTTTCTCAAAAAATCAACTTAAACATGTTTCAACTTGCAATAGCCTCACTCATCACTAATTTATAGTGGTAAAACGGAAGAGTTGAGAAGATCATTGTTACGATCCCGCTGGGTTAACCTGTAGAGGAGGGCCAGGGGGCGGCCGGAGGAGGGAGATAGAAGATTGGAGGTAGGCAAGAGACGAATAGATCCTGAATACTTCTTCTTGTCGTTTTAAAAGATACAAGGCTTATATATATAGAAGCCTAGGTCAAATGACCGTTACATGCAAAATATAAAAAGGCTTGACGTTTGCGTGGGAACAGTGTCCGATACAGCAGTGCTTTATATTAAAATGGTTTAACTTGTGGGTTGGACTTCTGCGGTGGCGGTGATGGCAGGGATAATGATTAAACCATTCTCAACGGCTGTGATTTCGGTCGATGATGACTGATGGCCTCGTGATCTGTATCCGTGTTGTTGGTTGGATCTTCGTTGGTTGGATCTTCGTTGGTTGGACCCGTGTGCTTTCTGGCATTTTTCAATAGTGGAGCATTCACATGAAAAATTGCAGAAACGGTGAAATCAATCTTTGCAAAATCAGACTTGCGGTTGCGGACTACTTGAAATGAAATTTTGCGAAAAATTGCAGAAATGGCTCTACTCTGCCACTCGGGACAGAAAAAGGAGAAAAGGGAGAGGGGCGGAGCCGAGAGGATACCTGAAAACATAGAAAGGAGAAAGAAAGAGAGGTCGGCGCCGCCGGGAGTCTCTGCTAGAGGCCCATAGGCTGTGGGGAAATGCCGAAATGCTCATCGGGAGGTCGGAGAAGCATCGGAACCTTAAATCGAACTGTCATCTGCATCCCGGCGTCTGCTCACCGTCGTCGCGTTGCGTCGTCGAGGAGTTAGGGCACGCTCGTGCTGCTCTCTGGTCGCGGAAGGTGAAAACAACTAAAGCGAAAGATCTCGCGTCCCGCATCTGCTCGTCGCGCCGTCGTGGAGATTAGGGCGCACTCGTTGCGCTCTCTGGTCGCGGAAGGCGGGAACTGCGAAGGGTAAGCGAGATTTTGCGAAATTTTAGACCCGGGCACGTGCCCGGGTGTGCCTGAACCTGGGTCCGCCGATGAGCAGAACCGAACCGGACCGAAGCAGAACCGAACCGAACCGCAACTCGTTTATTATTATTATTATATTGTCATTTTTGTAATGATATATATATATATATAATATTTATATTTATTATTATGGGTGAAACTAGTGCGATTTGAACCCAAATCACAATCGCAACAAAGGAGGTCGATTTTTGACTGAACAAAATTGCACCGCACTGCAACAAAATTGTGCTGTGTGGTTTGACATTGGTGCAATTTGGTGTCAGTTTTTGCGATGTACTTTCCGTTTTTATACAATCATATAATATATTTTCAATTTTACTCACATATTTTTCTGAAATATTTTGTTTTAGAAATATAGAGAATATACAACTACTATTTAATAGTAATTATGAAAGATAAATCTAATTGTAGCTGATAAATTAGTCAAATTGAATTAACTAATATATTTTTCAAACAAAATTTTAATTGTAAAATAAGATTTCAAGAGCAACAATTCAAAGTTCTTTACTCTATATTGAGTGGTGATTTTCAGCAACATGAACATTGCATCAGTATTACACGATCGTGATCTTTGAATTTTTAAAATCGGCGCAGTCTGGTGCAATTTTGTGGTTTTGCGGTTTCAGTTTTTAAAATTCAGCCGGACTTATTATATATTATACAAAAAATACTCCCCTTGGTGTAATGCAAAATTCCTGCGCCCGGGCCTCAGACTTCAAAATCCCTCTTGCAAAAAAACGAACGAGTATACTTTTCCCCTCCGGTATTTTTATTTTTGACCTCCCTCATTCATTTCGCCATGTTTGCTTTTAGTTCTAGTTGGAACCGATTGGAACCGGACCGAACAACATAGAACCGGACCGAACCGTTAGTGACCGGTTTGGTTCTGGTTCTTGTTGAACCGTAACCGGAACCGTTCATACGAGAATTCTGAAAATTATGCTGGAACCGAAAACAGAACCGGAACCGGTCATACCAAATGCGGTTTTGGTTTTAATTTGCAGAACCGTTACCTTAGCGGTTCGGTTTACGTGACAGCTCTAGTGGATTACATGCATGTTAAGCGTGTAAGGGGGAGTAAAGTGCATAGTGCATTTTATGATAAACGTGCGGGACTGTTGCGGGTCGCTCAGGTGCTTTGGTAGACCGGTCGAATTGAACCACCTTAGCTCGAAAGCGAACCGAGCGCGCAAACAGTCAATTAGAGATTCGTTGAATACACTGAGACTTTTTAACGTGGAAAACCCGAAAAGGGTAAAAAATCACGCGGCCGGAGCTGTGCCGACCAAACTTCAACTATCTTCTGGGGGTTACAATTAGAGACTTAGAACTCGAGCGCGACAGGCCGCTGCTCGTTATAATAATAATAGAGAGAGAGAGAGTTTCGAAGGTGACAGGCCACCTCCAGAAAGACTGTCTTTTTCCTTCTGAGAACTGCTGTGAATGAAAGTGAGAATGCTCCGGAGAACAAAAGTGAGAATGCTGAGTCGCCTTTCGGGACGAAGGAAATCTTCAAGTCCACGAAGGAGATCTTCAAGCGCCGAAGGAGAATTCTGCGAAAGTCTGCAAGAAACTCTCTCGGGTCCAGAAGCCAACGTCCTCTCAAATGAGGGCTCTGGGCTCCTTTTATAGCTTTGGCCGGGGGTAACCCGGTAATTTTATCATCGTAACCACCATAACCACCTGGCAGACGAATCACTTTTTCCGGTTCGGAGCACACAGATCGCCATTTTTCGTAATTGACCATCTTGCCCCTCGGGCAGTTCGGGCAGTTCTGTTGGAGGCAAAAAACACGACAAACTGTTCTTGAAGTCTGAGAAACTGGAAAGACAAAAAGTGAGCATGCTAGAAAGACAAAATGTGAGAAGTCAGAAAGACAAAAAGTGAGCTGAGCGCGCTCAGAAGCGTTCTGAGCGCGCAACGAACGGAGAAGTAATCTAGGCAACTGGGGAAGCGATCTGAGAGCGCAACGAACAAAGAAAATGTCCTGGTCGCTTTGTCTGGCGTTCTGAGCGGACGGTGGAACGGGGAGTTGCGTCCCAAAGAGAAATTGGAGTCTGACGCACCCGACGAGGGGCGTGCCTACGGCAAGGCCTCTTGCGAGCCCCCCTGCAAAGAAAGAGGGAGGAAGAGGCTTGGCCGCACCCCGTCGTGGGGAGGGGTGCGGGTTGGCCGCACCCCGAGGGGATGCGGCTAGGGCGTACCCCGCAAGGGGGTGCGGCCCGGCCGCACCCCAAGGAGGTGCGAGTTGGCCGCACCCCGAGGGGATGCGGCTAGGGCGCACCCCGCAAGGGGGTGCGGCCCGGCCGCACCCCAAGGGGGTGCGGCTTGGCCGCACCCGTTGCGGGGTGCGGCTCGGCCGCACCTCTTGCGGGTGCGGCTTGGCCGCACCCCAAGGGGGTGCGGCCCGGACGCACCCTGCAAGGGGTGCGGCATGACCGCACCCCTTGCGGGGTGCTGCTGGGCCGCACCCTTTGCGGGGTGCGGCTCAGACGCACCTCTTGCGGTGTGCGGCTCGGCCGCACCCCTTGCGGGGCGCGGCTCGGACGCACCCCGCAAGGGGGTGCGGTTACGTGTTACCCCCCTCACAGATGGGAGGGGGCGGCGTCGTCGTGTGCGCGCTGCGGTCATGGACGGCACGCTTTGCTCGCGTTTTCAAATTAGCTGTTGGCGGCGGGAATGGCGGTTCCAGATTTGCTCTCCCACTCTCTCCCACTAAAGTAGTGGGGGAGTGGTTTATGGGAGTAACCGCCATTCGGTTTTCTTATAGATAGGAGCCTATGATATGAGCCCTCATCATAATCCCCCCAAACCTTCGGAGTCCGATCTTCCATGTGAAGGAGTGCGAGGTTTTGACTAGTCCATAGCAGGTCCGACCGTCATCTCCGCACGGCGTGCCGAACGATGCCAGAGGTAAGTTATTTTTATTTTTGAAAAAAGGAGAGAAGAGAGGGGGGAGCGTGTACGTGCGCGAGGGCGGCCGGAGTCCGCGCGCGCGGGTGGCGTCCGGGAAAGCGGGCGGTCGGTCGTCCAATTGGCCGGCGCCCGGGTGCCCTTGCGCTCGACCGGGGCCGGCCGAGGGCGTGGGCGGTCGACGCCCTCGCGTGCGGCCGGGACCGGTCGAGGGCGCGGGCGGCCGGCGCGCGCGGGCCTCGCGCACGGCCAAGGCCGGCGGTGGGCGCGGGCGGCCGGCGGTCGGCGCCTGCCCTCCTTCCCGTGCGCGGCTTTGGCCGACCGAGAGTGCGCGCGGCCTTGGCCGGCCGAGGGCGTGGGCGGCCGCCACCTGTGCGTGCCTGCGCGCAGAGGGATCCGGTGGAGGGCGCGGGCGGCCAGCGCTCTTGCGCGCGGCCTTGGCCGGCCGAGGGCGCGGGCGGCCGGCTCCCGCGCGCCCTTGCGCGCGGACGGACCCGGCTGAGGGAGCAGGCGGTTGGTGTTGGCCGAGGGGATGGCCGCGCGTCTTGTAGGAGTGGTGGGTGCCCTCGTACCTTTATGACCGGGGGCGTGCATTTGCTGCGTTCCCCTTCAGACTTTTTATTATTATTTTCTGACGTTCGTGTTTATGTACGTCTTTTTTATTTTCAGGGTTCGAAACGGGGAGGCCGATGCGCCTGCGCTCTTCTCTTGATGGTGTGCGGATCGACATATGGCGTAAGCGGTTCGGGTTGCCTTCAAATGTCTAGGTGAAGATTCAGCGGGTGGAGGAACGCGGTTAAAACCCGCCCACCGGTTTTATGACCCTTTCTGAAAGCTGTCTGAAATCCGGGTATCGTATTCCTCCATCTGAGGAGGTGATTGAGATACTCCGGTTCTGCGGTGTCCCGATTACCCAGTTTACACCTGCCAGGATGGCGAACATCATAGGGATGGTGGTGTTTTTTCGGGAACACAGCGCTCGCTTTTCACTCGAGATTTTTAAGGACTGGTGCGAGGTTTCTACCGACTCGCGAGGTCATATTGAAGTTCGAAGAAACAAGAGCTGGTTTCACTTTGGGGAGAAGACCAATTACCGCCACGGGAATACTCTTTATCGGTACGTGCGGAATCGATGGGAGCTGCCGGAGCTATGGAGGGCGCTCCCTAGACGCTGCCGCCGGCAGACTGGATGGGAAGACGAGTTCCTTCCTATCCTGAGCTTCCCTGGTCGAGAAGGGTTGTCGAAGGCCCTATTCTGTATTTCTAGCTGCGTGGAGGAAAGCCGACTGCTTTCGGTGGGGCTTTCCTGGGATGCCGAGCGAGAGGCCGTTGTTCCCTTAGACCGCAGGAAAAAGAGGAGGTTTGTTTTTAAGAACGGAGCTCCTAGTTCGTGTTTTATTCCGCCGGCGCCTATGAGTCACGATTGCGAGGCCGACCCGAGCCGTCGCAGGGGAGAGCCGATTTCACCGGATCCGGAGATTGAAATTTTGGCGCCTCCTACTACTGTCCGGGTCCCGCAGAGAGACTTGCCGCCACCTCCCCTCTTGCCGACGAGGCGAGTTTCTTCTTCTCTTCAGGCGATGGCTTCTGCGGTAAGTGAAGCTCTTCTTCTCCAATATTGGCCCTTCCTCTCCTTTATCGCTTACGTCTGTTGACCGTTTATCTTTTGTTTGCAGGCGGAGGCTTTGACTAGCGTTGCTCTTACATGGAACGATCATTATGTGGGCCTCAAGGATAACTACTTCGCTCTTCAGGAGGAGTTACGCGTGGCGAGGAGCGATTTGTCCATTTTGCAAAGGGAGAGGGATCGCGACTCGTCTCACATAAAGAAGTTGGAGGCCGGCATCTCTTCTTCTCGATCTGAAGTCGAGAAGCTGCGGGTGGAGTACGGTGGTGACAAGACGCTTGCCCGGGATGCGCTTCGTCAACTGTCAGAAGCTCAGGGGGAGATGTTCCGCTTGGAGGGGGAGCTGGGCTTCTTGAGGAGCGAGGTGGACCGGTTGTCGTCGATCGAGCGTAGTCTTGAGGAGGCTAAGGCAGTCGGGGTGACCGAGTATAAAGGATTCTCTTGCCTTTGTAGAGGAGCGGTTCCAGATGGTGAAGGAGATTCGTGCTGAGGTCATGACGAAGGAGGTTGAGCCTATGATAGCAGACGAGCGCGAAGTTTCTTTTCAGCGAGGCATTCAGAAGACTCTTCGTATGATGGGGAGGAAGTTTGGATGTGACACTGTTGGCCTTGGAGTTGGGGATCTTTCAGGGGATGATTGCTCGGATGTAGCCGAGGACTGATGTTGGTTGTCTTCCACTTTCCTGCTTTCCGTATTGTTGCTTGTTTGTGTGCAGCGCTGCGCTGATGTGGTTGTATTCCTTTATTGCATTTATTGTACCTATTTCCTTGGTTGATTCTGTTGTTCTGGTTACTGATACCTGTGTAGCTTGATGGCATTTCCAAAATTACGGATGAGTTTGCGCGAGTCTAAGCTCGCGACTTTTACATAATAGAAAATTAGTTCGCGCGAGTCTGTGCTCGCGGCTTTTACATAATAAATAATTAGTTTGCACGAGTCTGTGCTCGCGGCTTTTACAATATAGACTTGGCCGGTGAATAGCGGGTGTATTCAAACCGGGGGCGAACGTAAGGGGGGCAGGCCCCTACGACGTCGGGACTCGACGGCGGAGTAGAAGGGCGAACCTTCAATCGACGACGGTGCAAAGTCCCCGGGACAGGGCCCCGAAGTGGCCGGTGAATAGCTGGTGTATTCAAACCGGGGGCGAACGTAAGGGGGGCAGGCCCCTACGACGCCGGGACTCGACGACGGAGGAGAAGGGCGAACCTTCAATCGACGGCGGTGCAAAGTCCCCGGGGCAGGGCCCCGAAGTAGCCGGTGAATAGCTGGTGTATTCAAACCGGGGGCGAACGTAAGGGGGGCAGGCCCCTACGACACCGGGACTCGGCGGCGGAGGAGAAGGGCGAACCTTCAATCGACGGTGGTGCAAAGACCCCGGGGCAGGGCCCCAAAGTGCGTTCCTACAGTATATTAGTTTAGGACATGTAAAACATAATCAGAAAATGAACATTGGTACATGCGCAAGTGCAATCTTGCGGCTTTTGAGCTAATAAGTTCCTTGATACAAGTTTGACGAGAGAGAAAAGGTAACATTGCGCTCCCTTTGTGCTGTGGTGGCTCGAGCTCTTTTGGTCGTTCAGCATGGCGGACGGCGGTGGCCCGACGGCCGACCCTCGGTGGCATCCTTCTGTGCTTCTTCGCGGAAAGCCTCAAGGTGTCCTGACTGGACAAGGTGTTCAATTTCTTCTTTCCACCTGGCACAGTGCTCCCGTACGATGTCCTCGGCCTTTGTGGAAATTGCAAAACTGGGACTGATCTCCCCTGTGCTGGGAGAGCGGTCTGGGCCAGTTTATGATTTTGTTGTTGTAGATGACGGACAGTATATGCTCGCGGGGGGCATTTAATGGGGTGTAGACCTGGGAGCTCTGATTTGCTAGTCCTCAGGAGCGGTCTGCTTGGCTCTGAATGGGCGGTACGGCCTTCTCGAACTGTTGTTGCTGTCCCTTTCTCTCGCGACATGTATCCCCAAGTTGTAGTGGGTTTGCCGATGTCAGATGATTAGCTTTTTCCGCCAATGCGAGGGCTGCGCGGCCCTCCCGCGCGCCTCGCTTCTCAGAATTTGGTTTTGGCGACGGGTCGTAGTTGATCCAAGGGAGCTCGGCTGCGGCTGTGTCGAAACCACGAATTGCATCCTTGAGGATTCTTCTTTTGTTGGCCATGCGTCCAGGAAACGTCGTGGTCCAGGGCGTCGAGTAGGAGGCTCCCAAATATTGCGTCGTAGGGGGAGTCTGCCTCTGCGATGACGAACTGAACATCGTACAGGACGGGTTCTGAGTCCATCCCTACTTGGACAGGGAGGGTGACGACTCCTATGGTGGGTACCATAGTTCCGTCTGGGAGCTCTGCGTCGCTGGCCCTGAGCTTGAGGTTCCCGCTTAGGAGTTTGAGCCGCACCACAGCTTCCACGAACAGGATATTGAACGAGATGCGATGGGTTATCAACGCCCTCCTTAGTTCACAGGCTGGATTGCCTATGCTTGCGTCTAAGGCGAAGTCCAACCATCCACGGGGACGCTCCTGGTTGAAGCTTGTGTAGATCTTTTCTTGCTGCTTGATTCGTCCCGCTTCCCCTATGCGGAGCAACTTGTTCGTTTCGGGCTCTTCTCGCTCTTCTTCTTGGACCCTCGGTGCACGCGCTTCGTGCCATTCAACAAACAGTTGGGACAACTCGGTGAAGTTGTGAATCGCTCCGTTTGACAGAGATTGATACCAGCGGAGGGCGTCTACGCGCAGTGTTTCGGTGAAGATCTTGCAGCTGATTTGGTCGGGAAGTCCGAATGTTCGCATCGTAATCAAGAAGTGATTAACGTGCTCGTACGGATCCTCTGCCCCGTGGAACTCCTTGTAGTGCGGGAGCTTTAGCTATGATGGAACTGGGTATGCCAAAATTGACTTTGACAAGGGGATTGCCTTTGCTGGTGCGTGACATCGTTCGGATCCTGCCCCACCGCGAGAGGGGCCGGCTTGCTAGTTGATCCAAGCCACTGAGGTAGGATGGGTGCAGCGATGAGCGCTCTTTTCGCCGGGCCTTTAGGGATTGAGAAACTGCATGCGTCGGATAGTTCGGGGGAGGTGTCCACTCTTGTTGGTTCCGTGAACTCAGGTGAAGCGGGCACTGCGTTCGGAAATCCTTTGCTCGGTAGTTGGGAATCCATTCCCACAGACGGCGCCAAACTGTTGCGGGTCGCTCGGGTACTTTGGTAGACCGGTCGAATTGAACCACCTTAGCTCGGAAGCGAACCGAGCGCGCAAACAGTCAATTAGAGATTCGTTGAATACACTGAGACTTTTTAACGTGGAAAACCCGAAAAGGGTAAAAAAAACACGCGGCCGGAGCTGTGCCGACCAAACTTTCACTATCTTCTGGGGGGTTACAATTAGAGACTTAGAACTCGAGCGCGACAGGCCGCTGCTCGTTACAATAATAGAGAGAGAGAGAAAAAAAGTGAGTGCGTTCCAAAGGTGACAGGCCACCTCCAGAAAGACTAAGTCCTTTTCCTTCTGAGAACTGTTGTGAATGAAAGTGAGAATGCTCCGGAGAACAAAAGTGAGAATGCTGAGTCGCCTTTCGGGACGAAGGAAATCTTCAAGTCCACGAAGGAGATCTTCAAGCGCCGAAGGAGAATCCCGCGAAAGTCTGCAAGAAGCTCTCCCGGGTCCAGAAGCCAACGTCCTCTCAAATGAGGGCTCTGGGCTCCTTTTATAGCTTTGGCCGGGGGTAACCCGGTAATTTTACCGTCGTAACCACCATAACCACCTGGCGGACGAATCACATTTTCCGGTTCGGAGCACACGGATCGCCATTTTTCGTAATTGACCATCTTGCCCCTCGGGCAGTTCGGGCAGTTCGGGCAGTTCGGGCAGTTTGGGCAGTTCTGTTGGAGGCGAAAAAGGCGACAAGTTGTTCCTGGAGTCTGAGAAACTGGAAAGACAAAAAGTGAGCATGCTAGAAAGACAAAATGTGAGAAGTCAGAAAGACAAAAAGTGAGCTGAGCGCGCTCAGAAGCGTTCTGAGCGCGCAACGAACGGAGAAGCAATCTAGGCAACTGGGGAAGCGATCTGAGAGCGCAACGAACGAAGAAAATGTCTTGGTCGCTTTGTGAGGCGTTCTGAGCGGACGGTGGAACGGGGAGTTACGTTGCGTCCTAAAGAGAAATTGGAGTCCGACGCACCCGACGAGGGGCGTGCCTACGGCAAGGCCTCTTGCGAGCCCCCCTGCAAAGAAAGAGGGAGGAATAGGCTTGGCCGCACCCCGTCGTGGGGAGGGGATGCGGCTAGGGCGCACCCCGCAAGGGGGTGCGGCCCGGCCGCACCCCAAGGGGGTGCGACCCCCCTCACAGATGGGAGGGGCGGCGGCGGCGTGTGCGCTCTGCGGTCGTGGACGGCGCGCTTTGCGCGCGTTTTCAAATTAGCGGTTGGCGGCGGGAATGACGGTTCCGGCTTTGCTCTCCCACTCTCTCCCACTAAAGTAGTGGGGCAAGTGATTTATGGGAGTAACCGCCATCCGATTTTCTTATAGATAGGAGCTTATGATATGAGCCTTCATCAGGGACATTAAACGATTTATGTGAATACTCACACACATCTCAAAACGGGCACATCTCTCAAGCTACTTGTTACAAATCTTCTGAGAAAAGTTATCTTTTTGAATTTTACTTATTTAAATGTCAACTTAAATGTTGCGGTAATATTTACATTTAAACTTATTATTTACTCACTTTTCAGAACTAATTTTTGACATTCCTGTATATATTTGTAGAATAAAATCTTTCGTTGCCCCAACATCAAAATGTACATCCTTTTCTACTTCGTGATTTAGGGTCCGTTTGGGAGAGCTTTTTAGCTCCTTTTCATTTTCTAGAAAACGCCACCACATTTAATAAATCGTTTGGATTGTCTACCAGTGGGAAAAGCTATCGCCCAAAACTCCTTTTTATCCTCTTTTTAAAAAATCGCGGGCCTCCTACTTTTTAACCTTTTCGAAAAGCATTTCCTCATCCCGATACACAGTTGACGCTAGGAAAATATTTTCCTCGTCCCGATCCAGTTCAACAACACGGCGGTAACTCTAGCCTTTCTCCTGACACTCCAGTTCACATGACGATCCATTTTTCGCCCGGGAAGGGATTTTCGCACTTTCCACCTGGGCGCACATTTTCCCGCGCGGGGCCGTATTTTCCTGCCCGGGCGCGCATTTTCCCTCCCGGGCGCGCATTTTTCGCCCGGGCCAGCATTTTTCAGCCCGGGCGCACATTTTTCCGGCTAAATAAACAGCTGATATATGGCTTATCTTATTTGATTTCCTGGAAAAAAAGGGACTCCCGACCTTCACCTCTTCTTTTAAGCTCCTGGAGGAAGTGAAACTGGCGGCTGTTTCAAATCCGGAGAAAATGAGTTGTCGTTATGCCTTCGGCTCTGTTTGGCGCGGCGGCTGCGGATCAGGAATCCACGCTCCGATCCGCAGCCGCAGGAAATCGCCGTTTGGGGCGGTGGTTGGCGGGCGCGGATCGCAGCGCCCGCCGCTGAAAACGCCAAAAAACCAGCTCCCCCAACCGCGGGGGAGGTACCGCGGTTGCGGATGACGCTCCCAACCGCCGCGGATGGCGCTCCCAACCCCCGCGCCAAACAGAGCCTTCATCTTCTTCACCGATCTGTAGTTCTCCATCAACGAAGCCCTGACCTCGACTACAGGACTGAAGACCCGTCTATTTTAGGTTTGATTTATATGAGCATTCATTAAATCAATACATACATACATACAATTTTCATTCTAATTTTGCTCTGTTTTATTCGGTGATATGATCTTAAGTGGCATAAATCCATAGGCTTGGCAAAATGCATAAAGGATTTAACGCACTCAAATTATGCATATATATATATCTATAAAGTTAGATACACACATATTTAGGGTTTATGCACATTGTTCTTTAAATCCACACCAATATTTGTTGATCAAATTCAGATTATGCAGTTGTATTCAAAGCATTTACTGCACATTTCGGTTTCTTGTTTCAGTGTGATTTGTTGATCAAGCTAGCAGTAGGGAGACCCTCAAAATTTCTTTTTAATTTCTAATGTGTTTTCTGTTCAATTGTAGTTGATCGTTCTTGCTATTTTTGTTGGAATTTGGAACCTTAAGCAGTCTGTTTAGGGAGGTTCCTCTGAGTTTTGTTCAAATTTGCATTATGGAGGATGAAGCGGAATGCACAAATTCTACTTCATTTTGATAAAATTTTGAATGATTTTTATGCAGGATATTCAACATTTTTTTGGAATGGAGAAGTATTTTGATGTTTGCATTATAGATAATGTATTTTTTTGGACAATGAAAAGTAAGAATACTCTAAGGTTCCGTTCGTTTGGTCGGAATTGGGAGGAAGGAATTGGAATTGGGTCGCCAATTCCAATTCTGCTGTTCGGCCTGCCTTTTTTCGGGTGGAATTGGAATTCGGCTGAATTCCATAGGAATTCAATTTTGCCTAGAGTTCTCCATCTCGAATTCTTACCTCCCGAGCTATTCTTTCCCAATTCCATTCTCGCATTTTTCGCCCGGGCGCGCATATTTCACCCGAGCGCGCATTTTTTGCCCGGGCGCACATTTTTCGCCCGGGCGCTCATTTTTCGCCCTGGCGCGAATTTTTGTCAGTGCGCGCATATTTCGTCTGGGCGCGCATTTTTCGCCCGAGCGCCCATTTTTCGCCCGGAAGCGCATTTTTCGCCTGAACGCTCATTTTTCCGATCAGGCGCTCATTTTTCTCCCGGACGAGTAATTTTCGCGGGGCGCACATTTTTCTCTCGAACGCCCATTTTCCGTCCGGGCGAGCAATTTTCGCCCAAACACCCGTTTTTTCGCCCGGGCTCGCATTTTTTCGCCCAGGCACGCATTTTTCGCCCGGTGCGCTCATATTTTGCCCGAGCGCGCATTTTTCACCCGGGCGCACATTTTTTACCCGAGCGCGCATTTTTCGCCCGAGCGCACATTTTTCGCCCGTGCGCACATTTTTCGCCCGGGCGCTCATTTTTCGCCCGTGCGCGCATTTTTGTCGGTGCGCGCATTTTTTGCCCAAACACCCATTTTTCGCCAGTGCTCGCATTTTTTCGCCCAGGCGTGCATTTTTCGCCCGGTGTGCGCATATTTCGCCCGAGCGCGCATTTTTCGCCCGGGCGCACATTTTTCGCCCGAGCGCGCATTTTTCGCCCGGGCGCACATTTTTCGCCCGGGCGCATATTTTTCGCTCGGGCGTTCATTTTTGTCCCGTGCGCGCATTTTTGTCGGTGCGCGCATATTTCACCCGCTGTGCGCATTTTTTGCCCAAACAACCATTTTTCGCCCGTGCTCGCATTATTTCGCCCAGACGCTCATTTTTGCTTACACGGGAGAAAAAAGTGCGCCCGGGCGAAAAAATGTGTGCACGCGCCAAAAATGTGCGCCCTGGAGATAAATTCGCGCCCGGGAAGAAAATGCGAGCATGGGCGAAAAAATACGCGCCCGCGCGAAAAATGCGCGCCAGCGTGAAAATGCACACCCAGTCGAAAAAAGCGCGCTTGGGCAAAAATTGCGCGACCAGTCGAAAAAAGTGTGCCCGGTAGAAAAAATGCCCGCCCGGGAGAAAAATGCGCGACAAAAGATTAAATTCTTGAACAAAAGAATTGTCAATTCCAATTCCTTTTTGAATGCAGCCGAACAACAGAATTGGAATTGTCTCAATTCTGATTCCCATGAGAATTGAAATTGGGACAATTCCAATTCCCATCCCCCAATTCCGTCCAAAAGAACGGACCCTAAGGGTCCATTCGTTTGAACGTAATTGGTTTTCTGGAATTGGCTTTTCGACGAAAACCAATATCTACATGAATTAGTTTTTTACATAATTCCAATTTTGTTGTTCGGCGGTAAGATTGAATTCGGTCAATAGAATTGGAATTGAGGCACAAAAGTTGTTCGGCTGAATGATGGAATTGGTATTGGAATTGACATTATACAATAATTTTATAAAACTCAAAATAGGCGTCAACGTCGAACGCATTAAATTGCACAATATGTTTTAAGACGCGCATTTTTTGCACAAGTGCAATTTTTTCGCCCAGTTGCTCATTTTTTCCCCGGGCGCGCATTTTTTGCCCTTGCGAAAAACGCTCGCTAGGGCGAAAACCCGCGCTCTGGCGAAAATTGCGCGATTGGTCGAAAAACGTGCGCCCGGATGGAAAAATTCGCGGTCGGGCGCATTTTTTTCCCCCGGGCGCGTTTTTTTCACCCGGGGTCGTTTTTTCGCCCGGGCGCGTATTTTTCGCCCGGGCGCATTTTTTTTCGCCCGGGCGCGTTTTTTTTCGCCCCGGCGCGATTTTTTGCCAGGGCGCGATTTTTTCTCCCGGTCGCGATTTTTTCACCCGGGCGTTTTTTTTGCCCGGTCGCATTTTTTTTGCCCGGTCGCGATTTTCTCGCACGAACGAGCGGGCGCGTTTTATTCGCCCGGGGGTGATTTTTTGCCCGGACGCATTTTTTTCGCCCGGGCGCGATTTATTTACCTGTGCGCAATTTTTTCGCCCGGGAGCGTTTTTTCGCTCGGTCGTGTTTTTTCGCTCGGGCGCGATTTTTTCGCCCTGTCGCGTTTTTTTTCGCCCAGCCACGATTTTCTCGCCAGGGCGGGCGGGCGCGTTTTATTTGCCCTGGAGCGATTTTTTCGCCCGGACGCATTTTTTTCGCCCGGGCGACCTGCGACCCGGCGCGTTTATTTCACCCGGGCGCGATTTTTTCTTCTGGGCCCATATTTTTGTACGGTGTGCGATTTTTTACAAAAAAATTGCGCCCGGGCGAAAAAAACTCGCCCGGGGGCAAAAACTACACCCAGGCGGAAAATACTGCGCCCGGGCGAAAAAATCATGCCCGGGCGAAAAAAGCGCGCCCGACCGAAAAAAGCGCGCTTGGGCGAAAAATACGCGCTCGGGAGAAAAAATCGCGTTGCGTCTGGGCAAAATCTATCGCGCCCGACCAGAAAATTCGCTTCCGACCTGAAAAATCGCGTTCGGCCGGGGCTGCGTCCTACGGCGTCTCGGCCGCCTCCCTTCGCCGGCGCCGTGGTCCCCGAGTGGGGACCTGCTCCCCCGGCGCCACCACCGGTGCTGGGGGGGTTAGCTTCCACGGCCAGCGCCTCCACCCGAGCTTTGCCCAGCTCGGGGTGGCGCTGGTGGCGCTCCGGCGATGGGGAGGGGGGCGGCCTGGCTCAGGGGAGTAGGAAGGAGGAGGGGAGGGCGTCTACCTGTGGGGGAGGTGGAGCTCGGGAGGTGGAGGGTCGGCTGGCCATGGGAGGAGGAGTGGCGGCGGCTTGGTTTGGCTGGGCAGGGCTTCGGCAAGGGGGCTGGCTGGGCTAGCCGGCAGGGGAGAAGGAGGAGGAGGAGGCTGGGGGGGGGGGGGGGGGGGGGGGGGGGGGGGGGGTTGGCACTCAGGAAGGGGCTGAGCCCCTCCTTATATAGGGGAGGGGGAGGCCTCCCCTCTCCTTCCTTTTAGCCCACGTGGGTAAAAGGAAGGGATGGGTGGGGGGAGATATTTTCTCCCCCCCCCCCCCCCCCCCCTTCTCTCTCCTGCCCCCTTGCGCCAATATGGGGCTGCCTATCCATGGGCAGCCCCCCCTTTGGGGGAGGGGCTTCTCTCTCTCCCCCCCCCCCAAGCTGCTTGGGGGGGGGGGGGGGGGTGACCGAGGTCAACTTAGGGCAGTGTCCTTCATGGTCCCGGGGTCCATCAAGATTTGTCGGGGCCAATGCCGAGCTTGTGTGCTTCACTTTTCGTGCGTTGCACTGAGGTGGTCTGCATAGTCCTAAAATGGCATACTCTCTGTACGACCTCGGATCGAGGCGCAACGAATTCCGTTGCGCTTGTATCATTCATACGAGTCTAATGGAACTGACAGAAGTCAATTCGGAGTATGTTTGGCCACTATCCCACTATAGTGGGGTAGCGGTGCACAACGATACTCAAAATGGTCGTTTTCTCTAAACGACCTCAGATCGAGGTGCAACGAATTCCGTTGCACTCGTATAGGTCACACGAGTCTAACGGGACTGACGGAAGTCAGATCGGAGTATGTTTGGCCACTATCCCACTATAGTGTGGTAGCGGTGCACAACGATACTCAAAATGGTCGTTTTCTCTAAACGACCTTAGATCGAGGTGCAACGAATTCCATTGCACTCGTATAGGTCACACAAGTCTAACGGGACTGACGGAAGTCAGATCGGAGTATGTTTGGCCACTATCCCACTATAGTGTGGTAGCGGTGCGCAATGATACTCAAAATGGTCGTTTTCTCTAAACGACCTTAGATCGAGGTGCAACGAATTCCGTTGCACTCGTATAGGTCACACGAGTCTAACGGGACTGACGGAAGTCAGATCGGAGTATGTTTGGCCACTATCCCACTATAGTGTGGTAGCGATGCGCAACGATACTCAAAATGGTCATTTTCTCTAAACGACCTCGGATTGAGGTGCAACGAATTCTGTTGCACTCGTATTGGGCATACGAGTCTAACGGGACTGACGAAAGTCAATTCGGGATTCGTAGCACATAACCCCTCATCGGGTTATGTCTACCGTTCGGGCCTACTTTTATTGGGCTCACTAGGGCCTAGTGACCAAATAAAAGTCGGGATGTTACAATCTAATAAAAATAAATGGATTTCCGTCCCCGAAAATTGCTTAAAGTAGGGGTTAGAGAGGCATACCTGGGGAAACAGTGCCGGGTATCTTTCTCGGACGAGAGCTTCTGGTTCCCAAGTGAATTCCTCGCGTCCCCCGTTTGACCATAATATCTTGATCATCGTGATGGTTTTGTTCCGTAATTCCTTGAGCTTGGAATCTACTATCTTCACTGGTTCAAGTTGAACAAATCGGTCAGATTGCACTGACGCTGGCGGCACGGGAAGATGTTGCTCGGGTTGGCGAAGTACACGCCTTAGTGAAGAGACGTGAAATACGTCGTGGAGGTTTCCCAGTTCAACTGGCAGAGCTAGCCTATAAGCCACCGGGCCAACTCTTTCTATGACTTGATATGGGCCCAGATAGCGGGGATCTAGCTTTTTCTGCTTCTTTATTCGGGATGTCCCATGCATAGGCTTAATTTTTAAGAAAACCATGTCTCCTACTTTGAACTCCACAAGGCGATGACGCGCATCGTAATATTTGGCTTGTCAGCTATGTGCCTCCAACATACGTTCTCGAATTAACCTTGTTAAAGCGATGGTATCATCTATGTAGGTGACTCCTAAAGCTTCGGGGTCTTCATCTTGTGCACATGATAGTGGTGTTCGACATCGTCTTCCGTAGAGGGCTTCGTACGGTGTCATCTTGATGCTCGCCTGGAAGCTGTTATTATACGAGAATTCTACTAAAGGTAGTAATTGTTCCCAAGGCTCATGGTGTTCTACTATGCACAACCGGAGGAGGTCTTCCATCGTCCGGTTCGTCCTTTCTGTTTGCCCGTCGGTCTGGGGGTGGAAGGCGGTGCTAAAAGCTAATCTGGTTCCCAGATAAGCTTGCACTCTCCTCCATTCTTTTGATGTAAAGCGCCCGTCGCGGTCAGAGACGATTGATTTGGGTACCCCATGAAATCGGACCACTTGTTCTATAAATAGTCGGGCTAATATGTCGACACCGTCGCCTTGCCGGTTCGGGATAAAACGGGCTACCTTGGTGAGGCGATCTACTACAACCCATATGGAGTCGTTCCCCGCACGAGATCGGGGTAAGCCATGAACGAAGTCCATGGATATATCTTCGAACTTCCATTCTGGTATGGGCAGAGGTTGTTGTAAACCTCCTGGGCTACGACATTCTGCCTTGACCATTTGACAAGTCTGGCAGTGCGCTACATAATTGGTAACGTCCTTCTTCATTCCTGGCCAGTACAATGTCCTTCGCAGGTCTGTATACATTTTTACTACCCCCAGGTGTATTGAATACCTTGTCTGGTGTGCCTCGCGGAGTATTTCTTCCCGGATTCCCTCTGATGCGGGGATGAATATACAGTGTCTGTACTGCATGATGCCATCATACAAATTGTAGTCTTCTTGTGCACCGTGTTGCAAGGCCTGAATGATCGGGGCTGCTTCTACGTCGATCTTCTGTGCTCTCGTATTCTGTCCCTGATGTCGCAATGTATCTCCATCCAGTAAAGTTGGGCCTGGTATTCCATCGGGTTTCTTCGGGCGATGAGAATAATATCCAATTCTGCAAAGGATTCGACTAATTCCTCCGGTATCATCTCTAGCCAATTCCCGGTCCTCGGAGGTTGCCGACTTAGGGCATCTGCAACCTTATTGGCTTTGTCGGGGTGGTACTGAAGGGCAAAGTCGTAATCACACAGAAACTCCAACCATCGGCGCTGACGGAGATTTAGCTCTTTCTTGGTGAAGACGTATTTGAGGCTTTTATGATCGGAGAAGATCTCGCATCGTACTCCGTAGAGGTAATGCCTCCAAACTTTTAATGCGAAAACTACCGCACCCAGTTCTAGATCATGGGTGGCGTAGTTTAGTTCGTGAGGATTTAGCTGACGTGAGGCGTAGGCGATTACCTTGCCGTGTTGCATTAGCACGGCTCCCAATCCTTTTAGTGAGGCATCGACGTAGATCTGGAAGCCCTCAGTACCTGAGGGGAGTGTCAGAATCGGGGCCGACATCAGTCGGTTCTTTAGCTCTATGAATGTTGCTTCGCATTCGGGAGACCACTGGAACGTCACGTCCTTTTTGGTGAGGGAGGTAAGTGGTAACGCAATCTTAGAGAATCCTTCTATGAACTTACGGTAATAGCCGGCGAGGCCAAGGAAACTCCTGATGTCTGCTGCTGACTTAAGCGGCGGCCAGTCTCGTACTGCTTGTACCTTGGCTTGGTCCACCGCTACCCCGTTCTTGTTAACGGTGTGTCCAAGGAAGCTGACTTCTTCCATCCAGAACTCACATTTGCTAAACTTCGCAAAGAGCGAGTGCTCCCTTAGCTTGAGCAGAACCATTTGGAGATGCCTGGAATGATCAGTTTTGTTCTTCGAGTAGATGAGTAAATCGTCTATAAAGACTATCACGAAGTGATCTAGGAAGGGTTTTGTAACACCCCAAAAATCGTAGTTCAGCGAGGTAGGCGGGGTGGTAGTGCTGCGCTCGGGATAGGCTAGGAATTCCATAGCAGTTCTCTTCGCGCACGACCATTTCTCCTCTTCGCGCACGACCAGTGATCGTGCGCCAATGATCGTGCGTTAGTCGCAAGGATTCGGAGTTCTGTCTCGAACAGTGCGCACGACCAGTGTCCTCTTCGCGCACGACCAGTGACCGTGCGCATGTGATCGTGCGTTAGTCGCAAGGATTTGGAGTTCTGTCTCGAACAGTGTGCACGACCAGTGTCCTCTTCGCGCACGACCAGTGACCGTGCGCATGTGATCGTGCGCCCTGTTTATTCTGCTCCGCGATTTTGAGCGGAGAAGGAGATCGGTCCGTCCAAATCTATTGGAATTTGATCCAACGGCTGCGATGGTTGGCTGGGGGGTTTTAGGGCTTGGTAGAGGAGTTAAACCCTCATTATTTCCAAGGCTTTCTCTCTCTTAGGTTGGAGAAAGGAGGAGGAGGCAAGGAGGAAGAAGAAGGGGAATCCGCCATTGCCGGAGCTTCGGAGCTCCGTTCGCCGATCCGAGACCGGCAGTGCGTAGAGGGCATCAAGGCGCTTCTTCTCCACCGTTTGTTTGCAAGCTTCTCATGGCTAGGAGGAGATCTCAAAAGGTAACGACATTTCTCCTCCCGGTCTTTAGGATGCGTGTTTGGCATCTCTTCTTTTTCTGCATTTTGGCACCGGATCCGTCGAGTGAGAGGGATCCGGGTCGCCTTGGTTCAAGAGAAACCACCGGGTTGATTGTGTTGTTTTGCACTAGAGATCCGCTCCGCTAGCGGATTAGGCATTGTGGGTGAAGCCGGATTTGTGGCCGTTGGTCCGATCCGGTGATGTTGATTTACGCACATTTTAGGGGTTTTGTTAGAAATCCGATTACGGCGAACTCGTCGTTGTGATGCCCTTGTAGCTTCGTGTGGTAACGAATGTTGGGTTTAGGGCGGAGAAATAATGTGCGGATTATGGGGCTTGTGATGCCTAGTGTTGTGCGAAGGCGCGATTGGTCTTTGTGGTCGGCTGGCTATCCCGTGAAGACTGAGATTCACGTGTGGAGAGTGTCCCGGCAAGATTAGTCCCTTCGATTGTTGACTGACGAGAATGTCTGTGCTACGGTTGAGTCCGTTGACGGTCGCCAGGCGAGGCAATTGGTGGACGTTGTCCCGAAAGTAAGCCCAGGGCCTTGGGACGTTTTGGTTGGCCAGAATTCTTAGAATCGGTCTTGGTGCGTTGTGGCGGCCCGAGCGTGTGAGCTGTCAGACAAGCCCGATGGCATGGTGGGCCAGGCGAGGTGGGTCTCAGCGAGAGCGCTTGGCCTTGGGTTTTGATGCCCTTGTGGGGAAGTATTGAGTACCCTTGTGTTGGGGATGTATGATGATGTGTTAGATTCATACGCTTTAGGGCGCCTTGGGTGAAACCCGGGCTTGCACTCATTTTGCATTGTTAGGCCCCTTTTATTACCTGCTCAACATAGAAACGTGGATGATGCTTGTGACACTCATGCCAGTATTTATGTTGCTTTCCTTTATGTACATTTGCATACGAAGTGCTGACTTGCAGGGTGAAGTAGTTCCCCGGGGTCCGCTAGGACGGCCGGGAGGAGGGATGTTGTTACACTGCTTGTGGTCAGCCATAGCTGACCCTCGTTTACCGCTCTTTGTGATTTGGTTGCAGGGCAAGAATCGCAGGCTGGACCCAGCGCGCCGGCCAAAAAGGCTTAAAGCCTCACGAAGTGCTTAGTTGATTTCCTGCATTACTTTCTTCGTACTTTGTTATATCCGGCTTGCATGCCGAGGTAGTTTAGGGAAAAACTCTCTTTCCCCTTTTGTTGGGATGTCTTTTATATTGGAATGTTTGATGTTTTGGACATTGTTTTGTAAGGCCTTAAGGCCAGTTGGACTCCTTGTATTATGGACAATCTATGTGGCTTAGTTTGTTTCCGCTGTGTTGTCTGAGTTATGAGATTGGGTAGTTAATATCATCTTTTAATACTAAAGCTGTGGCGATTATATGCTGTGGAGTCCCGGCCGGACCCATATTATATGGTCATTACAGGGGAGGTGTTACAGGTTTAAACACCGTATTCATTAAATCCATGAAGGCAGACGGGGCATTGGTCAATCCAAACGGCATTACCATGAATTCGTAAAGTCCATAGCGGGAGCTGAAAGCGGTCTTGGGAATTTCTTCTTCTCGTACTCTGAGTTGATAATAGCCGGATTTTAAATCCATCTTGGAAAAGACGGACGCGCCTTGTAATTGATCGAACGATTCATCTATTCGAGGCAGGGGATAGGTATTCTGGACAGTGAGTTTATTCAGTTCCCTGTAGTCAATACAGAGACGCAGGGATCCATCTTTCTTTTTAACGAATAGCACTGGGGCTCCCCAGGGCGAGGTACTTGGGCGGACGAAACCTGCGTCAACTAGCTCTTGTAGTTGGATCTTGAGCTCGGCTAATTCCCTCGGGGCCATTCGGTATGGAGCTCGGGATACGGGTCGGGCTCCATGAGTAAGTTTAATTTGGAAGTCCACTTCCCATTGCGGTGGCAACCCAGGAAGAGATTCTGGAAAGATGTCTGGGAAGTCCCTAATTACAGGCACTCTAGCGAATACGTGCGTCTTGTCCTCCATCTCGAAGTAGATTAGGTACACCTCGTCCTTTCGCCGGACTGCTTTGACTGCTTGCGCGGACGTTAAGATAATGCGGGTGATAGAGGGTATACCTGCTAGGGTGATAAATTGCCCATTCGGGTTCTGGAGGTGGATTTCTCGAGTCGAACAATTGATTTGGGCGCTGTGCTCGGCCAACCAATCCATTCCTAAAATGATGACGAATCCGGTTATCGCCAAACAGTTGCGTTGACTTCGAATTCTATGCCTCCTAGCATTGCTTGGAAGGAACACTTTTCTGTGGACGTCATATCTGATCCATCCGGAAGTCGTATTCGTATTGACATCCCAGATGATCGTATAGTGTTTCCCTTGTCAGCGATGAAGTTCTATGCGACGAAGGAATGCGTGGCACCGGTATCGAACAGTGTTTTAGCGGTATGACCTTCTACCAAAAGTAAACCTGATAATATGTATATACTATGATCATAAACTTTTTACAGATATACAGGAGTAGAGACTATACAAAAGGTCACAACATATATATATGACTATAACATGCTCCTAGGATATCGTAACTACTGAAAGTAGATACCTATCACTACATCTGGTGCAGGACCGTGCTGGAGATCTAATGCGTATGCCTCGAGCGGTGCTGCTCTGCCCTGCCTAGCTGGCTCCCTCCTGCCTGCGGGACGTCCTCTGCGTCCACCTCGTCCTCTCTCCGCAGCTCTCTGTACTGCTCCTAAACCGGGTCTCCCTGTAGCCTGAGGGCAAAAAGCTCGTATGTGCCCGGGCTGCTGACATAGGCAGCAGTTCCCTGCAAACATGGCATCTCGTCGTGCGGCTGGGACGGCCTGAGGTGCTGGGGCTGGGGGTGCTGGTCAGGGCTGGGCTGCCTGCCCATATGGCTGGTGGCGCTGACGCTGTCTCCTACCCCGGTCCTGTCTGCGAGGACCTACTCCTCTCTCTCGGCCCTGAGCCCGGGGAACCTCCGCATGTCCCCTACGCTGCTGGGCCACCATCCTCTGATCTAACTCTAAAGTTGCGGCGTGCGAGGCAATCGTGTGGAAGGATGCCTGAGAAATCATGATCAGAGCCTGACGGAGATCGTCTCGTAGTCCTCGGTAAAATCTAGTCGCTATATCCCTGTCCGTAACTGCTAAAGTCTCGGCGAAGCGGGCCAAATGAATGAACTCTCGTTGGTACTCGGGTACCATCCTCTCCCTTGGCCGGATCTGTAAGAAACGCTCCTGAAGTGCGATCATGTTTGCGTCCGAGATGAAGTGCTCTAAGAAGGCCTCTAAGAATTCCCCCCAGAGGATTATGCCAGGTCGTGCGGTTACGTCAGACCGCCCGACCTCCTCCCAGACCGCCCAGGTCTAAAAAACCCTCCAAACTTCCACTTCAACAATTTCAACACTCCCCCTTGAAGTGGGAAGTTGAAACTAGCCCCAGTAGGCTCCTTATCCGTGTGAACGGCCCCTTTGCCAGCGCCTTTGTGAAGATGTCCGCGACATTGTCCGCACTCCGCACATGCCCGACCGAAAGAGATCCCTCCAGCACCTTCTCCTGTATGAAGTGATGCTCGATCTCGATATGCTTGGTCCTCGCGTGACAAACTGGATTGGTTACCAGTTTGAGAGCACTCTCATTGTCACCACGTAGCAGAGTCGGCTCCTGAACCTCCTTGTGGACGTCTCCCACCAACCTCCTAAGCCAGATGGCTTCCTGAGCTGCCAAGGCCGAAGCCTTGTATTCTGCTTCCGTGGTGGAGACCGACACGGAATCCTGCTTCTTGCTGCACCATGATATAGCTGTAGGGCCCGTCATGAAGACGAATCCAGACGTCGACTTCCGATCATCCGAATCTCCCTCGTAGTCAGCATCCATGTACCCGTGCACCTTGAAGCCCGCATCTCTCCTATATAGGAGACCCATGTCCGAGGTCGCCTTGACATACTTCAGAATATTCTTGGCTGCTAGCAGATGAGGTACCCGAGGCTCCGCCATATACCGACTCACTCTGCCAACTGCATATGCAATATCCGGCCTCGTGATCGTCAGATAAATCAAGCTCCCAACCAGAGCTCGGAACACCAACGGATCTTGCATAATCCTCCCCTCATCTTTCCGAAGCTTCATAGCCTTCTCCAGAGGTGTGGAAGTGCACTTCCCTTCCTTCATGCCGAACCGCCCCACGATCCGCTCCGCATATCCGGCTTGGGTCACCAGCACTCCATCTTCCTTCCTCTGCACCTCGAGTCCAAGGAAATGGTGAAGCTCACCTAAGTCCTTCATCTCGAACCTGATAGACAGCTCGACCCGTAGCTGTGCTACTTCCTCCTTCGAGTTCCCCGTCACGATCATATCGTCGACGTATAGCAGCACAATGACTTGAAGCTCCCAGCTCTTCTTGACGAACAAGCTTGAGTCTGAGTCTGAAGCACAAAACCCATAGAATAGGAGATATTCTGCGATCTTCCCGTACCACGCCCTCGGCGCTTGCTTTAACCCATACAGGGCCTTCTTCAGCTTGCAGACATGCTCCGGAAAATCTTCAGACACAAAGCCAGGTGGCTGGACCATGAAGATGTCCTTGTCAATCTCGCCGTACAAGAAGGCGTTCTTGACGTCGAGCTGCCAAATCTCCCATCCACTAAACGCCGCCAAGGCAATGATGAACCGAACTGAAGTCATTTTTGCCACCGGACTGAAAGTCTCCTCGTAGTCTTCACCGTACTGCTGCGAGAACCCCCGAGCCACAAGGCGAGCCTTGTATCGCTCGATACTGCCGTCAGCTTTCTTCTTGAGCTTGTAGACCCACTTGCATGTCACAGGAGTGATGCCCTCGGGCTTGGGCACAAGAGACCAAGTCTCATTCTTCTCGAGAGCTGCCATCTCTTCTTGCATAGCAATGTCCCACTCCTTCATGCCTCTGGCCTTTTCAAAGCTCGACGGCTCCCTATCATCCAAGGGACCAGCGAAGAAACATGAGACGAAGCTCACTGCGTTTCCTCCTGTATAGCGATCAGGGGCAACGATCGCTCGCTTCGACCTCCTCAGCTCCTTCCCCTGAACTGCATTATCTCCAGCTGCTTCTTCCCTAGCTCCTCTTCCAGACGTGCTAGGAGCATTGCTCCCCCTGCTCCCTGAACCAGAAGCCTCCGTCTCAGAACTAGAAGGAGATGGTCCACCTGGTGACACAGGTAGCTCCACCTGAAGATCCTCCACAGCTTTTTCCGGCACCTCCACCCTGCTCCCTGGTAGCTCCACATCAGAGGACCCCTTGTAAGATGTCACCTCATCGAACACGATGTCGCGAGATACCACAAATCTCCGCGTCTCCGGGTCCATGCACTTCCATCCTTTCTTCCGCTCATCGTATCCCACGAAGACTAGCTTCCTTGCTTTCGCATCTAGCTTCGTCCGAAGAGCATCTGGAACATGCACGTAGCAGGTGGAACCAAACACCCTAAGGTGTGCCACGCTTGGCTTCTCTTTGAACATCATCTCATGCGGAGTCAACATGTTGATGGGACTCAAAGGCATCCGGTTGATGACGTAGGCAGCACAAGACATTCCCTCCGCCCAGAAGGACTTTGGGATACTCTTGGCATGCAACCAACACTTGCAGGTCTCTGTCAGATGACGGATCTTCCGCTCTGCAACTCCGTTCTGTTGTGGAGTATGTGCACAAGTGAGATCCCTCCGGATACCTGCCTTCCTGCAAAAACTAGAGAACTCACCAGAGGTGAACTCCCCTCCATTGTCAGTTCTCAGCTTCTTCACCCGCAGGCCAAGCCGGCCCTCCACAAGCTCCTTGAACTCCACAAATTTGGCAAACGCCTCCGCCTTCTCCTTCAGGAAATATACCCAGACATATCTGGTGTAATCATCGATCAACACCAGCATATATCTGCTCCCTCCGAGGCTTGGGGTAGCAGTAGGTCCCATCAAGTCACCGTGGATGCAATCCAATGGCACACTACTCCTCGTCTGCGACTTGTCAAACGGTAGCCGATGAGACTTGCCGAACTGACATCCCTTGCAAACATGACCTTCTCTGTAGGAGGATAGACTTGGCAGGCCCTTGACCAGACCTCTCACCGCCATTGCTTTCAGCTTGTCCATCCCTACGTGCCCCAACCTCTCATGCCATATAACGGCACCATCATTCGTCTTCATCTTGTCAACGTAGGAACTTGTCGATAAAACGAACAAGTCCTTTGCCCGTCTCCCGACATGGACAACCTCAGCCTTTACAGCCTCAAAGTTGCGTAGAAACTTCACTTCTGTTGGGCCGAACAGAACGTGATACCCAGCGTCTACAGCGTTGGTCACGGAGAAGAGATTTTTCCTCATACCGGGCACATGATAGACACTCTTCAAGGTAAGTGGCCCTCTATCACTGCCCAAGGAAACAACCCCCACCTTCTCCACTGGATGTACAGTATTATCAGCAGTAATGATTGCATTGTTACTTGTATAGGGCTGTGCAGAAGAAAGCTTGGTCTCGTCTCCGGTGAGGTGATGACCACACCCCGAGTCCACGATCCAGTCCTCCAGATAGTTGATAGGAGCAGAAGCTCCAACAGAAGCCGAGAAGGCTCCTCCCCAACCTCCTTGAATGTGCCTGGCCTCAGCTTCCTCCTTCTCCGCAGCATGCCCAGCTTGGGTGACCACCTTGCAATCCTTCCTGATGTGGCCATACTTGCCACACTTGAAGCACTTCGGACCTTCACCCTTCTTCTTCCCGTCAGCCTTGGGAGCATACCCCCTTTCCTGTTGCCCAGAAGTTGAAGGCCCATAGCCTCCTCCAGCGGTCTTCTTCTTCTTATCCCACTTCTTCTTCTTTCCCGAGAAGAGCACTTCGCCATCTCCCCCAGCCACTGACACCCCCGCCATCTGCCTTGCCAAATTTTCTTGCGATGCAAGCAAGTTCTCCAGCTCCAACAGAGACGGCTGATTTGCCCATCCCTGCACCGACGTCACAAAGGCAACATATTCCTTCCGCAGGCCGCGGATGATGTGCCTCTTCAGCTTCGCCTCAGAGATAGGCTCATCAGGGTCCAATGCTGAGATTTCAGCGCACAAGTTCTTCAGCTTCAGAAAGAAAGTGGAAATAGAAAGATCGCCCTGAGCCGACCTTGCCAGCTCATTCTCCAAGAACTGCAGCCTCGCTACATTCTTCTTGTTAAACAGCCCATCCAGGGCTCTCCAGATCTCCGCAGCTGATCCACACCCCAAGATGTGATCAAATAGGTCAGGTGAGATTGCCCTCTTCTGAGTGAACTCTGCCTTCGCATTCGTCCTCCTCTAAGTTCTCACCTCAGCCCCATTATCCCCTTCCGGGACGACTTCCTGCGTCTGATCTCCTCCAACAACTTCCCATAGGTCCTCACCTACAAGATAGCTTTGCATACACGACTTCCACTTCTTGAAGTTAGTTTATGTAAGCACCTCAATCCCAAGACCCTTTGCAAATCCACCTTCCATTATTCTTCCACTGGTTCCTTCTTCACAAAGGCGATGGCAACTCTAAGTTACTCACTGCTCAACCACTCCAACCTCCCTCTGATACCATGTGAAATTTTTTCGAATCTTTATGGAGCAAGCAGGAGCTAGTCAACTTAGAGTTAAAAAACCAAACAACCAGAAGCAAGTGGAGGCAAACAACTGATCTTTATTGATAACAATCTTCAAAATTACAAGGCAAGGCATGCTTGACGAGACATAATTTCTCCAACACAAACACTAAAGGAAAGATACAAAGTTGAAGATAACTTGAGACCGCACAGACCGCGCGACCTCCCTGCGATCTCAAAAAACTGCCAGACCGCAGCAACTTGACGATCACAGAACACCACCAGCTCGCTGATCAAACCGCCCACTTCTTCAGACCTCCTGATTCTCCCGAACTCCAGCACCACAACTCCAAGCCGCAGACCGCCCAAACACTTTCAGAGGAAGAGGTGATCGCTGCTGTCCGCACTATCCGCAGAAGCTGCATAAGAGATTCAATCAGGAGACCGCCCGGTCACATAAACTCAGACCGCAGGAAAGAAGAAAGTTTAGCTTACGCTTGGTGTATATTTTGCTGCTATAGTGTCCTCCTATTTATAGGCGCGGGACCTGATCCAGTCACCACCCTATGAGATAGGATCACCACCCCCAGACCGCGCGACCTGACCGGTCACACTGCGCGATCAGCAACATTACTTCTGCTTCATTTTGGTGAACCCGCCAGCTTCAATGTCGCCATGAGAGACCGCCACTCTCACAGCAGACCGCGACTCCACAAGGAACTCGTCAGACCGCCCGAAGCTATTCACCACCTGTGTTCGCACGAGACCGCGAACACAGTCAGTTCTCCATCAAACCGCGAACTCCTGTCCGCATGCCGATCTCCTCCTGAGGCCGCGAACAGCAACCAGCTCGCATACCAGTCTCCTCCTGAGACCGCGAACTGAGACCGCGCGACTAAGACCCTTAGTCCGCGAATACCCCCAGAAAGCCCGGTCAGCTACCAGACCGCATTCAGGAGAGAACCTGGATCAAACTGTGCGGTCACACCAGACCGCCACAGCCTTGAAGAGGACATCACGCCACGCGGTCAGAGACAGGCCGCGCGACCTCCATCTTCAGCCGCCTTGAACCCATACCAGCGATCAAGCCAGGAGACCGCAGCTAGGCTTAGATCAGCCAGACCGCAGATGCATACCGCCAGGTCGTGCGGTTACGTCAGACCGCCCGACCTCCTCCCAGACCGCCCAGGTCCAAAAAACCCTCCAAGCTTCCACTTCAACAATTTCAACACTCTACCCTCTCCACCCACTCTTCGGCCTGAATGGATGACTCGGTACCTCGGAAGGTGGGGGGCCTTAGCCCCCGGAATGTCGTCAGAAGATCGGTGGGTACGGTGGCCTGCTGGGGTGGTCGTAGGGTGGCCGTCTGGAAAGCGGCTAACAAAGCTATCAGGGTCCGTCCTAGCTCTGTATCCCCAAACGGAACTGCGGCTGGAGTGGTCGGGGCTGGTGGTGGAGTGGTAGGGTGGTACTTATCCCTAGAGGAGGACCTTCCGTTACTCGACTCTGGTATCTTGAAGAAGTAACAAACGAACATCAGTACTTGCAAAAATAAGGGAATTTTGCAGGACTGAAACGAAAAGAAAGTGGAAAGCGTGTGGGTGTACTACCGTGCAGTCTCGAATCCTTAACCTTAAACCTAAAGGATCCACCAGGCTTCCGCTGCCTGGTTCATCCCGAACCAAGAAACGGAACCAGGGAAGGGAGGATCGAAAGCTTGCCCCATGTGGTCGGATCGTGGTAGCTCTGATACATTTGTAAGACCCCCCCCCCCCCCCCCCTCCCCAAACTGAACCGGGTTCAGGGAGGGGGATCTTACTGCCCAAAGAGGGCCACTAGTGCTTCCCGGATGACAACGACCCACCCTCTCAAGCACTGAGTGGTCTCCTTGTCAGGCACGAGAATCACAACATCACATCAGAACGCACAGCGGAAGCAATCGAAAAAGGACAAAACCAAGCTACTGCTTATATTTACATATTTAAATAGGGCCGAAGCCTAATGTTTACAACCACTGCCTCGGAGGCTACATAGACTATAACAAAGACCCTAGGCTAGTCCTATACTCTAGGACTCACGTCTCGAAAGATAGGGGGAGAGGCTGGAGTGTCCGATCGAGCCATCTCTAAGGCTGGTAACTCATCCTGCGGTGCGGGGGCTTCGCGATGTCCCATCTACTGTGATTGGTTATAAGAAATAACCGTTAGTCACAGAGCTAAGTAGAAAACACCTCCCCTCCCCGGATCCATATCCAGGGGGCGGGCTAAAGGACAGAAATAAATAGCTGAAGCAAAGAAGAGGGTTAGCAGCAGTTAATCATATATATATACACATAAATATATCTATAAATAGGCCCTCCCGCCCTACTATCCATAATCGCGCAGTATAGTAAATACACAACACTATCTCGCGCATACTCACACTCAGGTATTCAAACCTGTACACACACAAAAGACCCTGTGTCGACACAGTTTAGACCGCTTTATTTCAAGCAGGGGAGCTAACCCCGCGGGCCTCACCGATGTGGCTGACGGTGACAGTGGCCAGTCTTGCCACTTTTGAGTGTAGTCGTACCGTATCACTCGGGCCCTCCTGCACAACTTGGTGTACTAACTGGATGTGAGCGACATCCGGCGAACCAATTTTTAGGCCGACCAGCGGAGGCAAAACTGCAGGTTCGGAGTGGTGATAACCTGCTGTGCACATCTCCCTGTCTCCATGAGTCGTCAACCCACACGCACCGGTATGAACGGTCTGCGGGCGTGACCGACCCGCCACTTCCAAACAATCTTCAACTGCTTTAAATACAGAATAAGCTCTTTAAGATGCGTGGCAACTTACTCGACCGGTCACCCAACCTCTGACCGGGAGGCTCAGCGGTATGAGGGCTCCTTACTTGGGGCTAACCTGGGAGGAGGGGCTCAACTCTGGGTTTTCCCCAACTAAGGCCTCACAGAAGGGAGGATAAGCACCGCTTGCTAGCGTAGGACCGAAGTTAGCGCTGAATTAGAAAGTGCAATATAAGCAGTAAAATAGGCCGGAAGCAGGGGGCCATAATATCAGGACCAGTGCGAGACTGGAGAAATGAAAGTACATAAAGCAGTAAATAAATAAAGGGTTAGTAGTCCAATCACTCCATAACAGGAGGCTTCAACGTCGACTCCATTCTTAGGAGGAGGTTCTGCTTTCTCCCCGTTCATAGGGGTTCTACTCCGTTTCGGGAGTTATTTACGTTTCATGAGTTTTAGTATTTTCCCTTTGTCGTGGATTCGTTCTTTTTATTATCTCGGCATTACTGGATTGCGGCGCTGCACCGCAATTTCGTCCCAAGTTTTTGCGTCGATATTCTTAACTAATCGATTCCTTAGATCGATGCGTGTAATCTTTATTATGCGTTTCAAAAATTATGTGTCGAGAGGACGCCGATTTATTTCGATGAATTTCGTCCCCTTTTGGGTGTTTATTTTGCTTGTAAAAGCTTCTAAAGGACCAAATGAAAATCTTACCACTTTAAATTTTGATAGTATATACAAAATGCCCTAAATTAGAGCCTATAATTTTTGGTGATTTTTCCCAACTCATTTGGCCTTTAATTTTCTCAAAATAAACCTTTGGTAGGGTTCTAAAAATAGCAAATGACTTCCTAAAAATCCCAAAAAATTACAGGAGGTGCCCCTTAGGGTGGGGCACATTTTTCATTAAGGAAGTTTTTTCTGAAAAGGCCCCATTTGCCCTTAGGAAAATAAAGTAGGGGAGAGGCTTTTGGTGTGCCAATAGCAAAAGCAAGGAAGGCTGGGGGCGTCGCACCTGGCGCCCTCCTTGGGTCCCCACAGCGGATCTGCTGTGGGGGGCACATAAACTGAGGCGGGGGGCGGGAAAACATGAAACAGGAGCCGCCCGATCTCCTGGGGGAGATCGTGCGACTCCCGTTTGTTAAACGGGAGGCGGCCGCTGCCGCCGCCGGGCAGCGGCCGGCTGGGGCCGGCGCCGACCCCAGTCGGTGCGCTGGGGTACGGCGACTCCTCCGGTGGTGGTCCGGCGGCCTGGCGCCGCCGGCTACCACCGGTAATTAGCACAGAGAGGGGCGGGAGGCGGTGGCGCGGCCTGCATGCGCCATGCAGGCTCGCTGCGCCGCCGCCTCCGCTGGGAGGGCTCTCCCTGCCGCCCCTGGCTGGGGCTCCGGGGAGAGGGTAGTCATCCGGCGGGGTTCTGGCGGCCTGGCGCCGCCGGCCGCCGCCGGGGTTGGGGTTTTACCCCGTACAGGAAACATGGGGCAGAGGGGGGGCCGGGGGCCACGGGTGCCGCCGGGGCTGCGTCCTCCGGCGGCCCGGCCGCCTCCCTTCGCCGGCGTCATGGTACCTGCTCCCCCGGCGCCACCACCGGCTGCCTATCTATGGGTAGCCCCCTCCCTTGGGGGAGGGGCTTCTCTCCCCCCCCCCCCCCCCCCCCCCCCCCCCCCACACTTTCTTTTCTTTTCTCAACAGATTTCAGGCTTGGGGGGGGGGGGGGGGGGGGGGTTGACCGAGGTCAACTTAGGGCGGGGTCCTTCATGGTCCCGGGGTCCATCAAGAGTTGTCGGGCCCGATGCCGAGCTTGCGTGCTTCACTTTTCGTGCGTTGCACTGAGGTGGTCTGCATAGTTCTAAAATGGCATACTCTTCATACGACCTCGGATGGAGGCGCAACGAATTCTGTTGCGCTTGTATCGTTCATACGAGTCTAATGGAACTGCCAGAAGTCAATTCAGAGTATTTTTGGCCACTATCCCACTATAGTGGGGTAGCGGTGCACAACGATACTCAAAATGGTCGTTTTCTCTAAACGACCTCAGATCGAGGTGCAACGAGTCCCGTTGCACTCATATAGGTCACACGAGTCTAACGGGACTGACGGAAGTCAGATCGGAGTATGTTTGGCCAGTATCCCACTATAGTGTGGTAGCGGTGCACAACGATACTCAAAATGGTCGTTTTCTCTAAACGACCTTAGATCGAGGTGCAACGAATTCCGTTGCACTCGTATAGGTCACACGAGTCTAATGGGACTGACGGAAGTCATATCGGAGTATGTTTGGCCACTATCCCACTATAGTGTGGTAGTGGTGCGCAACGATACTCAAAATGGTCGTTTTCTCTAAACGACCTCGGATTGAGGTGCAACGAATTCTGTTGCACTCGTATTGGTCATACGAGTCTAACGGGACTGACGGAAGTCAATTCGGGATTCGTAGCACAGAACCCCACATCGGGTTATGTCTACCGTTCGGGCCTACTTTTATTGGGCTCACTAGGGCCTAGTGACCCAATAAAAGTCGGGATGTTACATCTCAAGCCCTCAAGCTTGACAAACAGGCCCGCAAGCCTTACCTAGCCAGACCCGCAAGTCTAGCCTCTGCCCTGGCCCTCAAGCCTCACAGGTCTCAAGCCCTCAAGCTTGACAATCAGGCTCGTAAGCCTTACCTAGCCAGACCCGCAAGTCTAGCCTCTGCCCTGGCCCTCAAGCCTCACAAGTCTCCAATCCTCAAGCTAGACGGATAGGCCCGCAAGCCTTACAAAGAAATTACAGTAGAAAGACTGTTTCTTCTGTCGGATGAAGATTGGCAACTTTAGCCTGTTGAAGATTGGCTTATTAAGGTTGAAGAAGATGCTTCTGAATCAAATCTTGAGCTCACAGTTCTTCTTCAATCTTTTCTTGGCCTGATGAGGATTGGCTTCTTAATAGTCGATGGAGATGACTGCTTCTTCTTTTTCTCTTTCTTTCTTGCGCCCCTTGTACTATTCTATTCGTTGTATACGCAAGTTCTTTCTTGTTGATTAACCTTTTTAGGGCGACCTCTTATCTCTTTTATAAGACTGCGAGACTCCGAACGATCTTCTGAAAAATATCCCTTAAGTATCAGACGCTCCATTCCTTAAGAGCACGCGTTGATTGATGACAGTATTAATTGTTGATAGACGATCAGGCGGCGGCATTAATTGCTGACAGCGCGTCCGCAACTTTTGAATCTATCTCGACGACATTTCCATTGTTAAGACGACATGGACAATATCTCGACGACAGGACTTTGTCGATGCCTTGAATTTTGGTAGACCTTCAAATCTCCTTGCTTCTGCCTATGAAGCAGGTATCTCGACGATACGAGACATTCTGGCGATTCTGCATATACAGCGATATGCTATCTTTGACTGTGTCGTTGAGATCTTCTTTCTTGCTGTCTGTCGTCGTAATCATGTTGTTCTCTCGACGACATGAGTGATAGCATGTCGACAGATCATACTTTAGCAACTGCTTGACTTCAGATGTTCTTCTTTAGTTTTCTCGACGACATGCCTTCTTTACGACGATGTCCAATGCCATCAATCATACTTATCCTTTTCAGCGACGAGGCTTCTTCACGACGATGTCTGTTCTTCTTGACGACATTTCTTCCTTTGTCTTCATTCTTCTCTGCGTTCGACGAATGGCAATCTTCGTTCAACGAACAGCATTCTGTGTTCGACGAACTTCATTCTTCTGTCCCGTCTCTGCGTTAGACGAACTCCATCCAGCGTTCGACGAACACGCCAAGTCTGCGTTCGACAAACTTGCTTCTGCGTTCGACGATCTTGCCGAGTCTCAGCGTTCGACTAACGTGCCAAGTCTCAGCGTTCGACGAACACGCCAAGTCTCAGCGGTCGACGAACACGTCAAGTCTCAGCGATCGACGAACACCATTCTTCGTTCGACGAACTTCCTTCCGCGTTTGACGAATTTTGTTCTTCTAATTTCCTGAGATTTATAAGCTAGAGAAGTGATCAAATACAAAGTGAAGCATTCTTGACTTGGTGACTTCTTCAAATCAGGAATCATGTGGGCAAGATTCCCAACAATCTCCCCCTATTTGAAGAAGTCAGAATCTCAATGCAAGACTACTTTCACTTGATAATAGATATTATAATCTTAACTTTTGAGCATGTGAGAGTGTACTTATCTTTGTTGAACTCTATGAGTACATCAAGCTTGTAGCTCCCCCTTGATTTGATGTCTCTTCTTTTATGGCTCCCCCTACACCTTTGCTCCCCCTATCTTTGAGGTCTTTTTGAGCGTCTTGTCTTGAACATTTGATGCCCTTTCCTTTCTCCCCCTTTCTAACTTCTTTCCTGGAGCTCTTCTTTAAGTGGACAATAGTCCAAGTCTCCCCCTTGCTCGGTTATAGTTCATCCAAACCCTGAGAGATTTTCTAAACAATCATCTAGAAGGGGATTAGTGAAAAATAAGTAGAGGATTACTCTAAGTTAAACATTCCCAGTTGGAATTTGAAGAAGTTGAACTTAGCTTCATCTAGGGGTTTTGTAAATATATCAGCCACTTGTTTGTCTGTTGGGACAAACTCAAGGGTGATATCTTCATTTTCCACATGCTCCCTGATGAAGTGATGTCTGGTCTCAATATGCTTAGTCCTGCTGTGAGAGACATGATTCTTAGCAATTGAGATTGCACTTGAAGAGTCACAAAACAGGGGTGTTTTGGTCATCTTTAGATTGTAGTCTTCAAGTTGATGTTTGATCCATAGTAGTTGGGCACAGCAGCTCCCAGCAGAGATATACTCTGATTCTGATATAGAGATTGCCACACTAGTCTGCTTCTTACTGCTCCAAGAGATCAGTCTTCCACCAAGGAATTGACATGTCCCTGATGTACTCTTCCTCTCTTACACCCTGCATAATCTGCATCTGTGTAGCCAGTTAGTTCACAACCATTGTTCCTAGGGTACCATAGGCCAAGATTTGATGTACCCTTTAGGTATCTTAAGATTCTCTTGACAGAGACATGATGAGATTCCTTAGGATTCACCTGATATCTAGCACAGACACATGTAGCAAACATTATGTCAGGCCTACTTGCAGTTAGATAGAGCAAGGATCCAATCATGCATCTGTACTTGGTTTCATCAAAGGGTATGCCCTTCTCATCCTTGTCCAGAGACACATCGGTTCCCATTGGAGTCCTCATTGAAGAAGCACTTTCCAATCCAAATTTCTTGACTAGCTCCCTAATGAACTTGGTCTGAGAGATGAATATACCATCTTCAGATTGTTTCACTTGGAGACCTAGGAAGTATTTGAGCTCACTCATACTGCTCATCTCAAACTTTCCCTGCATCAAGTTGGAAAACTTTTTGCAGAGATTGTTATCTGTAAAGCCAAAGATGATGTCATCCACATAGATCTGCACTAGCAAGATCTTGCCCTTCACTTCCCTTAGGAACAATGTCTTATCAATCTTTCCCCTTGAGAACTTGTTCTCAATTAGAAAGCTTGACAGAGTTTCATACCAGGCCCTAGGTGCCTGCTTTAAGCCATAAAAGGGCTTTTTTAAGAAAATAAATATAATCAGGATGAGTAGAATCTACAAAACCTGATGGCTGCTCTACATATACCTCCTTTTTGAGGTCACCATTTAGAAAGGCTGACTTTACATCCATCTGGTAGACCATGAAGCCTTGGTATGTTGCATAGGCTAGAAACAGTCTTATTGCTTCCAGTCTGGCCACTAGAGCAAATGTCTGATCAAAATCTATCCCTTCCTCTTGTCTGTAGCTTTTTGCCACTAGCCTTGCTTTATTCTTGGTGATGATTCCATTTTCATCCAACTTGTTTCTGTAGACCCATTTAGTCCCTATGATGTTCTGTCCTTGGGGTCTTGGAACCAGTTTCCAAACCTTGCATCTTTTAAACTGGTTCAGTTCCTCCTGCATTGCTGCAATCCAAAATGGATCCTGATTTGCTTCCTCAAATTTCTTGGGTTCAATTTGAGAGAGAAAACTCAGGTACAATGCTTCATTTGCAGCTCTGCTCCTTGTCATCACACCTTGGTTGACATTTCCTATTATCTGCTCTTGGGGATGATCTCTTACTTGTCTCAAGGCAGTTGGGAGTATTCTGGGCACTTCTGCATTAACAACTTCTTCAGGTTGCACTTCTTCAGCCGTTTCTGAGCTTTCTGCAGGTTCTTCCTCGATTTCAACTGTTACTGACTGATTCTTATTTTAAAGTGAGGTACCATCATTATCTTCAATGGATAACTTCTCTAGTCTCACCATTGTACCTGCATTCACTAGAGAACTAGACCAGCCCTTATGTATAAGGCTAGTCTCATCAAATACCACATGAACAGATTCTTCCACTGCTTGGTTATTGATGTTGTACACTCTATAGGCCTTGCTATGAGAGTTGTAGCCAACAAAAATACCCTCACTGCTTTTCTCAGCAAACTTAGTTAGCTTGGATTTCCCATTATTAAGGACATATCATTTGCTTCCAAAGATCCTAAAGTAGGATAAGGTTGGTTTTCTGCCCTTCATTAACTCATAGGGAGTTTTCTTGTGGTCTTTGATGATGGAAGCCCTGTTTATCACATGACAAGTTGTATTGACAGCCTCTGCCCAAAAGTATTCTGGTAGAGAGGAGTCACTTAGCATTGTCCTACTAGCTTCTATCAAGGTTCCGTTCTTCCTTTCAGCAACCCCATTCTGTTGAGGAGTTCTGGGTAAGGAGAATTCTTGGGAGATACCTAGTTCTTGGCAAAATTTTGTCATGGCCCCAGACTGAAATTCTGTCCTATGGTCACTTCTGAGTTTGACCACAGTACAGTCCATCTCATTCTGGATATGCCTGACAAAATTTTTCAAGATATCTAGGGTATCTGACTTCTTTTGGAGGAAGAATACCCAAGTGAACCTTGAATAATCATCAACAACTACAAGGGTATAGGCCTTCCCTCCTAAGCTATGAACTGACATAGGACCAAACAAATCCAGGTGCAGTAGAAATAAGCACCTAGTGGACTCTTTGTTAGATATGCTTTTAAAGTTGATCCTAGTCTGCTTTCCAAGTTGGCAAGCATGACATGGACCATCTTTGATGCACTTAATATCAGGTCTATTTCTAACTAAGTTTTGTGAAATAGCTTGCATATTGTCTTATAGTTGATGTGTGCAAGTCTCTTGTGCCATTGAACACAGAGAGCCTCTTTACCATCAGCCACAAGACATATGGGCATGGAAGAATTTGTATTGAGAAAATTTAAACAATAAATATTCCCACTCCTAGTGCCAGTTAAGGTAGCCTCAGAATCTAAGGATTTCTTAATTAGACACTTGTCTTTGTAGAAGGTAATAACAAAGCCTAAGTCACAAAGTTGACTTATGCTTATGAGATTGTGTTTCAATCCCTCCACATAAGCCACCTTTGTGATTGTAACTAACCCATTTGAGATGCTGCCATAGCCCATGGTCACTCTCTTTTCTGAACCTCCAAAAATCACTGTTGGTCCATTCTCCACAGGGGTGAACTCTTTCAAGTACCTTCTGACTCCAGTCATGTGCCTGGAGTAGCCACTGTCCAAATACCAAATTGGAGATTGGTTGGCATTTGGACCTACCTGCAAGACAAAATTACTTCCCCTTAGGTACCCAATATAGATTGGGTCCTCGGTTTCTGTTAGGTTGGTATAAAGGAACACTAAACCACGGAGGGTTCTGCACTCTCTTTGCATTGAGCCCTGTTGGGTTGAACCAACAGTCCAAGGCAAATTGGCATACTTTCCCACAGTATGAGCATTCATGTCTGTTGTATCTTCTCTTCTGCTTCACCATCTGAGTGGGGTGGCAGTGCTGATGAGTAGAAGAGCATGCTTCTTGCCTAACAGATCTTGGGTGAACTTCATATGTGTGAGTTTGGGGTGGAATCGGTCTCACCACATTTTGATTCACCTTCTTGGGAACAGGCTTTGTAGGAACAGCCTTTCCCCTGCTCTTGATTGTTGTTGCTGCGGGTTTGTGGGCTGAAGGACTTGACACCAGCACCTTCTTGTAGGAAGGTCTAGCTTCAGAATCTTTGCCCTTAACTGTCTCCTCATTAAAACCAATACCAGCTCTGAACTGTCCAGAGAAGGTGTCAATGATAGGCAGGATAGTTTTGGGCATCGAGAAGCTGGATGCCAGTTTCTTCTCAGCCAACAACATTTCCTCAAGGTCCTTGATGACCTTGTTCTTCTGTCCCAATTCAGCATTTTTAAGCTTAATGGTTTCCTTGAATTTGTTCACTTCTTTGCTCATAGCAGCCAGCTTCTCAGCTGTCTCCTGGAGCTCAGATTGAACAGGCTTCAAGGAATCTAACTCCTTGGTCTGGACTTTGAGGAGTTTCTTACAGCTTTTGAAGGCTTTCCATAGGGCTTTATATTGCCTTATTAGTTCAGATTCAACATCATATTGGGATCTTGAGGCTGTGCTGTTGGCAGCAGACACATCCTCATCATCATGCACAAAATCGACTACTGATTCAGAATCAGAGTCAGATATAGGAGTTCTGTTGTTTACCTTCCCAGGAGAGATGTCATCCTGGTTGTCTTCACATATGGCCATCAAGCCAATGAGTGCATCTTCCTCAGTGCCAAAGAACTTGAGTCAGAATAACTCAGTGTTCTGACCTTCTTTGCCATGAATCCTTTATCTGATTTCCTCTTTCTCCTTGAGCTTCTTCTCTCTTCATAGTTCCTTGATTCCTTCTTAGAAGCGCAGTCAGCAGCCATGTGACCTGTCTTGCTGCAGGAATAACAAACAGTGTTATTTAAATCTTGTTTACTAGAGTTAGACGTGTACCTTTCCTCCCTTGGGGCTCTAGATCTGTCCCGATAATCGGATCTTCTGGTACTTGAGGGGGAATTTCTGTGATTATCCCTCCTCCTTCTGTGTATCAGCTTCCTGAATTGTTTTGAGAGAAGGGCCACCTCTCTATCAGTATCATCAGAATCAGAGGAGCTGGCTTCTGATTCTTCACTACTCTCAGATCTGCTCTGAGTTGCAGAGGTCTTGCCCTTGGCTCTTCTGGTGCTCTCAGCCTTTAGAGCCACAGATCTTTCTCTTGAGCTCGCCTTTGAGTTTTCTTCTTCAGCTTTCCTGGTGTTGAGTTGAAGTTCATGAGACAGCAGCTTCCCATACAGATTTTTGGGCTCCATGGCGCCCAACTGACCCATCTCTCTGATGGCACAGATCTTGATGTCCCATTCTTTAGTGAGGGATCTGAGAAACTTGTCATTAAGATCTGAGTTTGTGAACTCTCTATCATAGTTTCTCAATCCATTCACTATCTTGAAAAATCTCTAATAGCAGTTGGAGATTGTTTCATTCTTGCCTTGCTTGAAGACCTCATACTCTTGATTGAGAAGGGATTTTATATCATCCCTAACCTCTTCAGTGCCCTCCATGTACACGATCAAGGAGTCCCACATCTCCTTGGCCGTTTTGCAGTGAATCAAATTATGGAGGGTTGAATCATCTATGGCACTTACAATGACATTTTGTGCCCTCTTATCTAGGCCTGCCAAGGCTAGCTCGTCCTTGGTCATGTCCTCATATTTCTTTACCACCTTCTTTGTTGGATCAATGGTGGAAGCAGTTGTAGTGATGAAGGGACCCTGTTGGATTGTCAGATAGATTCTTGGATCAGCCGCTTCCATGAACAACCTAACCCTTTCCTTACAGATAAGAAAGTTCTCCTTTGAGCAGATTGGAAGTTTCATGGATCTCATCTCCCGATTCTGATCACCACCAGCCATAGTGAGTTGTACCACGATCTAGATTAGACGGTTAAGTCTTCTTTTGATCAACCTAGATTTGATACCACTTGTTAGTAATGGAACGTACACCTAGAGGGGGGTGTTAGGTGATCTGGGTTCTTTTGAAATTATTTGCACGAGTTTCGAATATTCAAGCACAACACAAAAATATCGCACAGATAAACACAGATAAAACATACCAGACGACACAAGATCTATAGAGGTTCCTCAAGACCGGGTGTCTTGAGTAGTCCTCTGTCCCTCTGCGCCTACCCAGCAGTGTGCTAGGATCAGCAAAACTCCGTCAAAATCTTCAGGCCCTCAAGCCTTACAACACGGACCCACAAGTCCAACAGCCTAGGCCCACAAGCCCCTACTGCCACCGAGCCCGCAAGCTCGACACTCAGGCCCTCAAGCCCTACCTAGCTCAGACCCGCGAGTCTAGCCTCTGCCCCGGCCCTCAATCCTCACAGGTCTCAAGCCCTCAAGCTTGACAAACAGGCCCGCAAGCCTTACCTAGCCAGACCCGCATGTCTAGCCTCTGCCCTGGCCCTCAAGCCTCACAGGTCTCAATCCCTCAAGCTTGACAATCAGGCTCGCTAGCCTTACCTAGCCAGACCCACAAGTCTAGCCTCTGCCCTGGCCCTCAAGCCTCACAGGTCTCCAGCCCTCAAGCTAGATGGATAGGCCCGCAAGCCTAACAAAGAAATTATAGTAGAAAGACTGTTTCTTCTGCCGGATGAAGATTGGCAACTTTAGTCTGTTGAAGATTGGCTTCTTAAGGTTGAAGAAGATGCTTCTGAATCAAATCTTGAGCGCACGGTTCTTCTTCAATCTTTTCTTGGCTTGATGAGGACTGGCTTCTTAACAGTCGATGGAGATGACTGCTTCTTCTTTTTCTCTTTCTTTCTTGCGCCGCTTGTACTGTTTTATTCGCTGTATGCACAAGTTCTTTCTTGTTAATTAACCTTTTTAGGGCGACCTCTTATCTCTTTTATAAGACTGCGAGGCTCCCAATGGTCTTCTGAAAAATATTCCTTAAGTGTCAGACGCTTCATTCCTTAAGAGCACGCGTTGATTGATGACAGCATTAATTGCCGATAGATGATCAGGCGGCGGCATTAATTGCTAACGTGCGTCCGCAACTTTTGAATCTGTCTCGACGATATTTCCATTGTTACGACGACATGGACAATATCTCGACGATAGGACTTTGTCGATGCCTTGAACTTTGGTAGACCTTCAAATCTCCTTGCTTCTGCCTCTGAAGCATGTATCTCGACGATACGAGACATTCTGGCAATTCTGCACATACGGCGATATGCCATCTTTGACTGTGTCGTTGAGATCTTCTTTCTTGCTGTCTGTCGTCGTAATCATGTTGTTCTCTCGACGACATGAGTGATAGCATATCGACAGATCATACTTTAGTAACTGCTTGACTTCAGCTGTTCTTCTTTAGTCTTCTCGACGACATGCCTTCTTTACGACGATGTCCAATGCCATCAATCATACTTAGCCTTTTTCAGCGACGAGGCTTCTTCACGACGATGTATGTTCTTCTTGACGACATTTCTTCCTTTGTCTTCATTCTTCTCTGCGTTCGACGAACGGCAATATTCGTTCGACGAACAGCATTTTGTGTTCGACGAACTTTATTCTTCTGTCCAGTCTCTGCGTTAGACGAACTCCATCCAGCGTTCGACGAACACGCCAAGTCTACGTTCGACGAACTTGCTTCTGCGTTCGACGATCTTGCCGAGTCTCAGCATTCGACTAATGCGCCAAGTCTCAGCGTTCGACGAACATGCCAAGTCTCAGCGATCGACGAACACGTCAAGTCTCAGCGGTCGACGAACACCATTCTTCGTTCGACGAACTTCCTTCTGCGTTCGACGAATTTTTTTTTTCTAAATTTCCTGAGATTTATAAGCTAGAGAAGTGATCAAATACAAAGTGAAGTATTCTTGACTTGGTGACTTCTTCAAATCAGGAATCATGTGGGCAAGATTCCCAACAAAACCTAGGCTATTTGTACCTACAATATTAACATATCCAAAGATAAGAATTTTAGGAGAACATTTTTCTAAGGTTTTTGTAATAATTTAATAATTCATATATTATTTAATTATAGGGTCTAATGAGCTCAAATCCCCTCCAAATTTTGGTGGGTGCTCTTTAGGGTTATTATATGACCCTGGTAAAACTTTCAGCCCAATTGGGACTGATATGGTTGGGCAATTAGTTATCTCAAGTTTGGTCAAACGAGGTCAAACTAGGCCAAATGTGCACATGAAGGAATTAGGTGGTCAAATCTCATCTAGGTGGTGTGAAAATTTGGCCACTGGTTTAGGATCACATAAAATACCTCCATGAGTGATTTGGGGTGATGTGGGGTGGATATGCCTTAGGACCCTAGTTCTAACCTTAGGGTTGCACTTTAAGCCTTGTGAAGGACATATGGGCATATGTCCTTGGATGGTCATGAAACTTGGTGAATAAGTTCATGGGGTGTAAATATCCCCTAGGAAATTTTAAGAGAATTTTAGGATCACTTATCCCCTCTTATTTAAGTTATAACCATTTTTGGGAACCTCCTTATAAGAGAAATTCACATGCTCAAATAATCTTGTCTGGTGATGAAAGTTTGGTGGTACCCTCATAATCATGATATAGACGTCTGGTAAATTTTTTGTAATTATTGAATTGATTTATTTATCACTTCATTCACAAGTCATCTATTTGGCCTTAAGAATATCTTAAATAAATGAGGGCCAAATATCCTCTGGAAAATTATGAAACTTGGTGGTAGGACACAATACAACAAACTGCACTTATAGTAAGGACCTAAATCGTTAAAGTAAGTGCCAAAAATCGTTACAAAAACTCTTCGGTAACGAAAAAAACTTTAAGTAACGGTCCTCCTCTAAAGCTCGACGCTAAAAGTTCTTGTAACGAATGTATGCATGTCGTTACAAATAAATTAATTGTAACAAACAATACGTTCTCACCAAAAAGAGATTCTTCCTCACAATAAATTGGTCACAATAAATATTATTTCGTTACGAATGTTTTTTTTCTCACAAAAAAACAGTTACGATTAAAACTATTTCGTTACAAATGTTTTATTTTTTCATCACAAAAAATAAACTAACTTCGTTACAATAAAGTATAATAAACATTATTTCGTTACAATAGATTAAACAATAGTAACAAAAAAAATCGTTACATTTGTTTTCCATTCTTCTTACTACATCCAATTCATTTAAATATCAAAAATATTTCATTTCTATTTTTTGTGTACCTGAGATTTTATTACAAATAGTAATCTTGAAAACACACATATATTTAATATTTCGTAACAAGATCAACATGTATTTATTCACACCAAAAAGTATTACATAGAGTACAAGTTATTATCATCTCTACTAAAATAATACAATATTACATTACAAGATCAACATGTTTCTAATAAATCTTCCGTCGTTTTACGAAAAATGAATCGTCCATCACTTTCTGACTAATGAATCTTCCGTCACTTGTCGGTCAATGCTCGAGCACCCTACAAATAAAAGAGAGCAATTAAGATCACCCTACAAATAAATGAGAGCAGAAACATCCATACAAACTCGCATCCATACATACATAATCCATACACACCCCATTAAACAAGCGTACAATAAAACACACACTTGTCGCCCGTTGTTTAGTTCACATTGAAATTAAGGTCACAAGGGAGTTCACTGTTTAGTTGTAATGTTCTGAAATTAAGATCACCTGTTAATGACACTTCACTGTACTTAAAATCACACACTTCACTACACAACTCTTTAAAACGTACAACACGCACACAGTTTACTGCACTTAACATTGATCGCACACACAAGCAACAAGGCAAACTGACTACTGCACTAAAAAATCAAACGAGTTCCTGGATAAGCAAACTGTCAAGAGCTTTGAAATATAAAACTCAAACATCAACTTGAATGACCAATAAAAAATAATTCATTGGAAGGACATTCAAAAAATATGTAGAAGTCAAAAAGATTCGACTATATCTATGAATAAAAATAATAAAAGGTTTAACCAAGATTTGTGTTTCTTTAATAAAAGCAAGCACGCTGTTTTTGAGTTAGGAAATGCATACCCAAGCGACAAGGCTCTGTTGCTCTTCAGGCATTGTATGGTCCACCGACTTTCTTCCAGTGAGAAGCTCTAAAAGAAGTACTCCAAAACTGTAGACATCACACTTCTGATTAAGTGTACCAATCACTGCATACCTGAAGAGTGTGAAGAAATCATCACAAATGTCACGGGTCTGAGATTATACTTCTTGTAAGTACATTATTAACAACAATCTTAGGGGTAGAGCATATCAATCTAAGAAACATTTTACATGAACACACAAAAAAGACGGCAAAAAAGCCATGCTAATTGATACGGAGATAGAGCAATGACGGGGGTATTTACTCTGGAGCAAGGTAACCCAATGTTTCTGAAACTTGAGCTGAATGCGGGCAGTCAGCTCTGTCAGGGGACAGATCCATTAAGTTAAAATCACCCAACTTGGAATCATAGTCATCAAACAGTAGTACATTGCTTGATCTGACTTCTCCATGCACAATCGACGGCTGAACTCTCTCATGAAGATATTCGAGACCTCTAGCAGCACCGTAAACAATTTTAACTCTTTGGTTCCAGCTCAGAACAGGGCCAGATTCTGCATCTAGTATTCGTCCCTTCGCTGCTTCAGTAAATCAGCACCTCTTTATTAAACAATGTCATGTTGCAGAATAGATGATATTAAACAGTCATAGATATAGTTGTGTGCAATATCAGCATATTTTACAGCAAGTTGATGTTTGAACAGAGAATCAAACTTAGGCTTGCACGTATGTAATTAGAACAATGGCATTTTGATTTACTGTAATGTGTTTGAACAGAGAATCAAAAAGATCCATAGGGGGAGTGTTCATAAAATTGATGTGGTTCTTACATGGGAAAAGTGTTGCAGAGTTGGAAATGGAAAGATAAAAACCTGAGTAGTTCCATGCGACAAGCAACAAAATATAGCATCGACATTAGAAAAATCTGCATCTTTTACAGCAATCATATCAGGAAAATTCTGCAAAACATAAGAGTAATAAGTTTTAGTTTAAAATTCATTATAATATAAATGCATACTCACAAATGCTTTGTCATTACACATCAGTGCAATGCAATGGCAAGGTGCACTCATTACACAATAAGTTAACAAGATGGATACTCAAGAAGTATTCAGTGTGACTACCCATAGGAGCCTACTTGTAGTCGGAAGAATATTAATTGGCGTCTTGAAGTTGCCCATAAATTGACATAGAAAATCAATTAATAGCTTTGATGGAGTAACACTTCAAGAAGAAATCGCAGAAAATTTGAAGCATTGTAGCCCATTCAATGCAACACTTACTTTTCCGGGCATTTTACTCCAACCAATGCCAATATTCAAACATTTCTGAGTAGGAAACAAAATGATTCTTACATGCTCTTCAACAACCGCATGTACAGTTGCATCAGGTAATATTGGCCTACCAATGATTGTCTCAGTTCTTGAGCCCAGCATGAGAACCTTGCTTAGAACCAACTGCATACAAGATTGAGTTGTCAATACCCACAATTTAGCACATAAATAAAGTTGAAACGGAATTATATTGTTACCAAAAGAAATTAATTCTATGGATCAAGAAATTGCTCAAATAAAAAAAATTGTGCGCTAAAACTTTTTCCTGCATGAGCATTTTCTCATGTCTAAAGTTTCGAAGAACGAACAAAATCATGCTTCCAGATGTCAGCAAATATCCAATAAAATATGCACAATTAATAATAAGAAAAACATAATAAGTAACTTAAAATTAATAATAAGAAAAACATAAAGAACAACAGTAGATGGTGCACAATTTAGCAGAAACAAAATCTTAAGAAATCACATAGTGAGAGCTGATTATCATCATCGCAAACACACTGGCCTTATCCCAACTACTATCAACCGGCTTTATGGCTCTAACTTAACATTCATGCGTGTTAAGCATTGCATTAAGGCTTCGTTTGGCGCGGTGGTGACGGTCATGAACTCAGTGGTCATGAACCATCGTTCGTGAACGCCCAACCTCACCTAAAAAATTTCATGCATTTTATACACAAAACTAGTTTATTTTCTTGGTAGCGGTCATAACCTTTGTCATGCCAAACATACATTCTATGATAATTGCGTTTTTGTCCAAACTCACCGGAGCAAATAAGCCGCGCCAAACGAAGCCTAAGTTATAAGATGCTTATATTAATGAAATAGAATTCATAGTGATACGTTGAAGATAATACTTGTTCTTAAATGACTTACAGCATGATTCATGTACTTTTGTTCTTTTCTTAAACTAAGGAATTTTGAATATTTTGCAAAATAAATATACAGACCAAATGGCAGAATGTTGGGTGCGGTTATAATACTCCTGCATCCAACCCACATTTATTGTGGGTCACATATCCTCTCCCTGAAATCAGTCAACCACCTCAAACCCATGTCGATTTTGGTTAGTCTTGATGGGAAGACATTGATATACATAAATATGTATGTAGAACCCTGTAAGAGGTCCCTAGGCTCGGAATTGAGTTAGACTGATTTTGGAAGCACCCATACACTCATATTGAGGGGGCTGAGAATTAATGGCCTGATGTATTTCTTTCCTATTTCCACATTAAAGTTTGTTTTGCTTGTGTTTGAGAAGCTAACTGTAACGGCCTAACGGATCTAATAGATAATTGGGAAATGTATTAATGAATGTATTGATGAAAGCCAGGTGTCTTGTAGGATTAGAATCCTGAAGAGTGTTAATGTGAGGGTTATAAATATAACATATATGCTGTAATGAAGGGATGACAAGTTTTAATGAAATTTCTTCTTTGTTTCGTTTTTTTTTTTCCCTGTTCTTCTTCCTTAGCCCTAGCCCCTCTCTTTGGTCATTCTTCCCTTGTTAACACACCAACATTTGGTGCTCTCGTCGCCGATCTCAAAAATATTGATGAGATCACAACCTTATCTCCCTCGTCCTCCTCCTTTTTCAAGCCCTACAAAGTTAACAAGATGGATACTCAAGAAGTATTAGTGTGATTACCCATAGGAGCCTACTTGTAGTGGTCCCTACGGTTCGGAAGAATATTAATTGGCATCTTGAAGTTGCCAATAAATTGACATAGAAAATCAATTAATAGCTTTGATGGAGTAACACTTCAAGAAGAAATCGCAGAAAATTTGATCAGCATTGTAGCCCATTCAATGCAACGCTTACTTTTCCAGGCATTTTACTCCAACCAATGCCAACATTCAAACATTTCTGAGTAGGAAAATGACATGATAAATTGATGGTAAGAATCATTACCTGATGCAGTTGTACTAAGCTAGAAGTTTTAGGTATTGTATAATGATTAGAAAGTGCAGATGAAGAGAAAAGATCGCTAACCTTGTAAACAGGAGCAAAGCCACCCTCTTAGGTAGAGGAGGAAAGATATGAGAAATGAGAAAAATAAAACTTGAAGAAACCGCAAAGAAATATGCAAAGTGTAAACAGGAAAAACACTTTTAAGGGAGGCAAGAACCTATTTAGATGCAAGAATCTACTGTCCAGTTTGCTGCAACTCAGATTACAATAAAATCACAATTTCTGCTCTCAGATTATAAAGAACAATTGCAAATAAAAATTCTAGAGCTAAATTTCCTCCTGCATACAGTGATTACGAAGAAACTGATTATATTATCATAATCTACATTCATATAAATATTGTAAACATTCAGCTCACTGATTGGAATGACCAAAAAAATAAAAGAAATAGTTTTCAAAGATTTTCTTGGGCATTTCATCAAACAAAATGTGTGCAGGAATATGCATTGACAATCATATGGAGGAGTAAAAGAATTAATGCCTTGTTTTCATCCAGAAATGACAGCATAAGCAGAAGAAGCACACGCAAAAATGAAGATGAAAGCTTATTTAGGATGAGTGAAGTAGATTACCTCTGTTAGAAGTTATGTAATCGGCGAAATAGCTGTCGTTGTTACGGTTGAGAAATCGACGGCGTTCGCAGCCGGCGAAACTCGCAGAGCATTGCCAAAGAAATCTCCTCAAATCAGCAGACTTTTCTACATGAATCGATGGAAAACATGAACGATGGAATGAAGTGAGGAGTTTGCAGTTGGGAAAGTGAGATGGTTTAGGGCTTACTTTTTTGAAGATAATGAATGCCCCCGTGGCATTTACCAAAAGACCATGGTGCAGCCAGGCAAGGCCGTGGGCGGCGCAGATGGCGATCCGGAGGCGGGACGGACAGTTGAGGGCGGTGGTTAAGGTCTATATATGGGAGGAGAGGACGCCGTTGTCCATATGTTTGTAGATGAGGAGGCGATCGTCGTCTACGATGCAGAATCAGAGGAGGGGGCGAGGTTGGGATGGCGGATTTTACCGAGCCGATTCATTTCTACGCGTAACTTGTTCTCGCCTAGGGCGCAACCATGAAGGCGCTTGCCGGTGAATGCACAACCATCAGGGAGCAAGACTTTGTAGGAGGTCCCTGCTAGAGCGCTTCCGGCGACGATGATGTGGTCTGGATGAAAATCGCCTGACGGCAGATCGGGTAGGAGATCGAGACAGGAGAGTTGTCGGGGAAGAGATTAGTGAAGCCCTAGCCACGTTAAAGAAATTATTAAGCGGGAGAGGAGTGCTTTAATTTTTTTATGGAGGGAAATTTTTTCCCTCCATATATTTCACAATGACACGTGATATTAAAATTAATAAATTTAAATTTTTTTAATTAATACAACAATAACACCGCCCAAGACTTCGTCTTACTTTGGCGTGGCGTTTTTCCTCCGATGAGTTTGGACTAAAATGTTATCGCCATAAAATGTTGTTTGGCATGACAATAGTTATGACCGCCATTAAGAAAAAATACATACTGTCTGTGTGTCTGTGTGTTGTGCATGTGTTTGTCTTTCTGTGTGTTATTGTGTCTATGTATGTATGTGTGTGTCTGTGTTTGTGTGTGTGTGTGATTGTGTATGTTTGTGGGCATGTGTGTGTGTGTGTGTCAGTGTATGTTTGTGGGCCTGTGTGTGTGTGTGTGTGTGTGTCAGTGTCAGTGTGTCTGTGTGTCTATGTATGTCTGTGTCTGTGCGTCTGTCTGTGTATGTCTATGTCTATTTGTGTGTCTGTGTGTTTGTGTATGTGTATGTCTTTGTGTGTCTGTGCATGTGTGTGACTATTTGTGTTATTGTGTTTATGTGTGTGTGTGTGTGTGTGTGTGTGTGTGTGTGTGTGTGTGATTGTAATGTGTGTTTGTGTGTGATTGTAATGTGTGTTTGTGTGTGTGTGTGTGTTTGTGTGTGTTTGTGTGTGTTTGTGTGTGTTTGTGTGTTTTTATGTGTGTTTGTGTGTGTGTCAGTGTCAGTGTCAGTGTGTCTGTGAGTCTGTCTGTCTATGTCTGTGTCTGTCTTTGTGTCTGTGTGATCTCTAGCTATGTGTCTTTATGCATGTGTGTGCCTGTGTCTGTGTGTCTCTGTGTGTGTCTCTCTCTGTGTGTTTGTGTGTGTGTGTGTGTCTATGTGTGTCTGTGTCTGTGTGTATTTGTGTCTATGTGTGTGTGTGTGTGTGATTATGTGTGTGTGTGTGTTTGTGTGTGTGTATCTGTGCATGTGTGTGCGCGTGTGTGTGTGTGTGTGTGTGTGTGTGTGTGTGTAATGAGATACAAGAAGTGGAGAAATGAGTAGATCGGAACACAATTTTCTCGATTAAAAAATAGTGATGTAATGAGTTAACATGATGGCGTGGCAAAGTCGACGAAGAAAGAGAAGATGACGAAATTGTACGTGCAGCTGGGTTTGGTGAAACTATTTGCAATATTTTTAATGTTACGATATATATTAGTCATCTCTCGTTCCCCCGTAAGAAAATGCGCGCTCGGAAAAAAACTTATTCTCATATAGACAAAGTCCTCTAAAAATGCACCAGGGCAAAAATGAGTGATGATTTGAAAATGCGTGCCCGGGCAAAAACGCGCTCTCAGGCGAAAATGCGTGCTTGGGAGACAATGCGCCAGGTAAAAAATTCATGCTAGTGCGAAAAATGCTCTCCCGGGCCAAAAATGCTCTCCCGAGCCCGCGTCGTGCATGCGCTTGTGCTCGGCGGTGGTCGTGCGTGCGCACGGGAGTGCTTTTGCGTGCGTGCGGGGCCCGTGCACGATCTTTATTCTTATTCTAAAATTATATTAATAAATTAATGTCATATTTGCATTCTTTTTTAAATTTAATATGTTTTTAATTTGGATTTGTTTTTTGCAAAATTTTATGGAGGGAAATTTCCCTCCATATAAAGTTTTATATAAAATTTTATATACATTTATATATAACTAAATTTATAATTATAATTTATTATATATATATATAAATGGTTATATATATAACAAATTAAAATTAATATTAATTACTATTACAATTAATTAAATTAACATTAATATTCAACACAAATTAAAGTTTATGAAGATGCACGTTTGTATACAGGGGCGGATCTACATAGGGTCGAATGTGAGTGGCCACCCACACTGGACTTCAAAACAATTATTTTTTGACTATGTTCGTGTCTATGTCAGTCTGTATCTATGTCTGTGATTGTGTTTGTGTTTGCATGTCTGTGTTCGTATGTGTCTGTGTCTGTGTGTGTGTGTTTGTGTCCGGTGAGAAAATTAAATTAATATTCAATTATTTTTTATTCAGTTGATCGAGCGCCTGAGAGCGGACGAAATTGAGCGGGGTAATTCTTACTTTTAAAAAATACATAAACGGATAAACCTTATTTAAAAATACATAAATCTTATTTAAAGCTCATGTGCACTGTCGGGCAATGTCGAGGCGGGGGTATTGTCGAGCGGGGAACATGGGCCTCATGTGCACTGTCAGTTGATCAAGCTCCTGAGAGCGGACAAAATTGAGCGGGGGTAATTCTTATTTAAAAAAAAATATAAATCTTATGTAAAAAGTAAATTTTATTGAACAACGCGTTGTATATATGAATTGATTTGACATGTATTTATGAATTTCATTACACATTTATTTTCATTAAATTAAAGCACGTGTCATCATCAATCAAAAAGGCAATTGTTAATTGCACCCCAGTTTTGGCTATCCACAACTCATTTATATGAATTATTACGCGTTTTTTTTTTGGATATACGCCTTGTACAAGCATTTTTAGGAAAAGTGTTCAACAGGAAAGTTGTAGATATCGTCGAGATTTACAACTTTCCTGTTGAACATTTTTCCTAAAAATGCATGCACAATGCGTATTTCCAAAAAATCTTTATAGTTACGCCCATGTTTCAATTCGGGCGGTAATACGTCTTGTGCGTGCATTTTTAGCAAAAAGTATTCAACACAAAAGTTGTAGATCTCGACGATATCTACAACTTTTGTGTTGAACACTTTTCCTAAAAATGCTTGTACAAGGCGTATTTCTACAAAAACACGTAATAATTCATATAAAAGGGTTGCGGATAGCCAAAACTGGGGTGTGGTTAACAATTGCCTATATATATATGACATATATTTTCATTAAAACGATAGCTCCCGAGCAAAAAAAGTGTGCGCTGACAAATTTATTTATGCTCCCGAGCAAAAAAGATAGAGCTAGAGCAATGCGCGCGACTGAAAAACGTGCGATCGTTATTTTTATTCAAAAATTATATTAATATGTTTTAAATTTTTTGATTTGTTTTGTGCAAATTTTATGGAGGGAAATTTCCCTTCATATATTTCATTAATGTGAGAGGGAAGGAAATAGACAAAACTTAATAAACTAGAGGAAGAGAACGGCGCGCGGCGACGGCCGAGAAAGAGAACGACGATGGCGGCGGCCGTGGAAGAGAGAGGTGACGGCGGCGGCGACCGTCGAAGAGAGGGGAGACAACGACGGCGGCCGTACGTGAAAGACATTGCTACAGCTCGCAAATGGATGTTTGTGTGTTTGGTTGTCCGTGTCTGTGCATGTGTGTGCATGTGTCTATGTTTGAGCCCCGCGCGACACATGCAATACGCGCTAGCTCTCAAGCAAGAAAAGGAAAACTACGCGCACGAGCGCACGAGAGTGCATTTGCGCGTGCGCGAGAGTGCATTTGCGTGCGCGCGACAGTGCATTTGCGTGTGCGCGAGAGTGCAGTTGCGTGCACGCAGGTTCGTGCGTGATTTTATTTTAATTCCAAAATTATATTAAAAAAATTAATGTCATATTAATTTGCATTCATTTTTACATTTAATATATTTTTAATTTTTAGTTTTGTTTTTTTCAAAATTTTATGGAGGGAAATTTTCATCCGTATATTTCATTCATTCATGTGAGAGAGAGATAGAGCTGCATGGGAGAGAGGCAGAAAAACTTTTATAAAAGTTAAAGATTTATAAAAACCCCCGTACGCGCAAAAATACATGTCGCAATAGTACCACATATCTGCGACAACCGCGCACAGATATTTGCGAGCTATAGGAGTACTGTCGTCGCGTTAGAGCACTATCGAGGCGGGGTACTACCGCGCGCATACAAATTTCTTTTCAAAAAAAAATAATTCAAAACTTTGATAATAAAATTGTACAAAAATTGAAAATAAAATATGATATATTTTTTGTAACAAAACTTTAATAATAAAACATTACTATTAGTAAGGACAATGTCTTTGTCACAAAAAATTTTCATGATGTGGTTACAATTGATACTTATTGTGAGAAAAAGTTTCTATTTGTAGCGTAACATTAGTGTTGTTACAAATACTTACAGTTATAGTAACGAATAATTATTATTGTAACAAAATTTAAAATATTTGTTACAAAAAAGTTTTTTTTTTTGTAACAAAAAAAATTTGTTACTAAATATAACTATTAGTAACAAACTGTGTTTCAGTTACATTTCAGTCCTTACAACATGTGCAGTTTGTTGTAGTGGAGCATTAGAGAGCTCTGTGAATTATTGTATAATTTTTGAAATTATTTATCAATAGGTTACTTCACAATGTTTCCTAGTTTGGATTTACTTGAAATATTTATTTATTTGAATTGATGATTTTTATAAATTATGAAACTCTGTCAGTAAACTTTTCTAATTATTATAAAGGTCTGGTAATTTTGCCATAATTTTTGGAGAAGTATGTTTGGTGGTTCTTTCTTTAATTTCTAATTTGGGATAATTAGAGGTCAACCCCTTACTGCAAAATTTTGATATTATGTATTTACTGTTATTTTGACATCATAAATTTTCCATAATTTTATGGGGATCATATCATTAAAAGATCTTACACTTTATGTTCAATTTCATGCTTGGCCAATGTTGGAGAAATTATAATAAATGCTAAATAATTAAGGAAAAATATGATACTCTGGATTTAGTCTTAGAATAACATGATAGACTCTCAGTAATAATGTTGAGTCGGTTGGATGAATTTTGGAGTACCTCCTCTTATGCAACTGATGGCGACGACGACCCTCAACATGAAGATGGTGACGACTGCAGTTTTCCATCCAAGGATTACGCCATCGTCGCTACAACCTTCGCCCGCGCCGCCGGCTTGAAAACTAATAGTTATAATAATTTGATTATAATTATTAGTTTATTTTTATCATGTGTTAATGATTGGGACTTTAGTATTTTTAGTTTCATGCATGAACATTTAGATTTGACATTTTGATTTGGCCTGCATTTAGCCAAATCTATTTGGTTTTTTAATTTTGGGTTGCAAATAGCCCTCCTTGTTGTAAGGCCCTATATAAGGCCATATGTTGTTGGAGAATGCAGATTATTGATGATAAAAAAGAACTAAGCCCTAATTATTCTCCATGAATCCCCTTCCTCGTGGCCGCCCCTCTCGTTCTTCCCCCTCGCTGGTTCGGCACCCCCCTTAGCGTCGCCCCCTCTCGTTCTTCCCCCTCTCAGGTTCGGCGCCCCCCCACCTTAGTGCCGCCCTCTCTCCTTCCTCCCCTACTCCCCTCCTAGCTCGGCCTCCCCCTTCCATTGGAGCCCCCCCCCCCCCTCTCAACCTAGCCGCCACCTTCTTCTTCTCCACTCACCTTCTCCCTCCAGAAAAAAACCCCATCCAACATTCGGCCTACCCTCCCATAGTGCAAAAGGTGGTCTACGTGGGAACCGGTAACGGCGTGACAGCGAAGACGGCGTTCAAACCCCACTTCGGCGACGACAACTCCGGCGGATTTGTGGGAGAACGAACGGGCTTTCGTGTGCTTGAGGCCAATCCAAACTCAAGTGGGGTAACAAACTATCCACTTGTGTGATTCTCTTCTTGGTAGATCTTGTGGTGGAACTTTGTGGCGTGATCTTCGTATCACCGTTGATTTTTTCGTGATTTCTTCATTTCGATTTGCATTTGCATCCTTTCTTTTTATTTTCGAAGGGGTTTGGCGAGCCCCGCTTCTTGTTGGGAGAGATCACCCATTTTTTTCCGAATCGTTATTTTCGGGGGATCTCTTTTGGTACAACGCATAGCTCGATCGGACCGGGTGGGTCCATTTAGCTTGAGCGAATATTGGCCTATAGCCTCTATTCAATCTCTAGCGGGTTAGCTATCCGTCGTTGGCGTAATCATTGATAATTTGCGTAGGAGATTGCTGCGTTTACCTTGAGCGTGTTGGGCAATTCGTGTTACGTTGGGTAGAATAGTCGTTATCCCGTTGCGAGCGCCACTGTAGGCTAGACCTACATCAACTTGGTATCAAAGCGAGGTTAGCGTCGATTTCTTAATTGACACTTTCCAGTAGGTCTCTTGTTCGTCGAAACTCACCTCCGTCCCACTTTAGCGTTGTCAAAAAATCAAAAAAATAAAAATTTTAACATTCTACATATTATTTTCTGTGAGAAAATCCAAAAAAAAAGTTATCTTTCCATCCTAGTTATTAGGCGGAAACCTCGGCGTCTTTCATAAAATTTTCTGATCATGGGTGTTTTAGGTTCTAGTTGCATGCGTACAAGATTTGGCACGGAGTATCCTTCGTCCTCCTCACACATGACGGACGAGCCGGATACCGGTGGCGGTCCAACACCGATTGATGAACTCCGCCAGAAGTTTACCGATCAGTTGACGGACATTCGGGAAATGCTTCATGAACTGAGAGTCGCCATCACGGCCGCTCAAAATCCTGCAGCCCGACATCGGGGTGATGGACTTTTCCCCAATCACAACGTTCCGGATCAGGCACCTCAGAATCCGGCAGCCCAACCATGGGGCGAGGGAATTAATAACGTTGAACGTGCCCCGCGGGCTCCGAACAGGTTCGACATTACTAAAGCCGTCCGGATCAAACCACCATCATATGATGGATTGGGCGACCCGCGGGTTTTCTTGGATTGGATCATAGAAATCGAGTGCTACTTCCAGTGGCAAAACTTGACCGACGGGGATAAGGTGCGGGTTGCACGCATGAAACTGTTAGGTAGAGCCAAGTCTTTTTGGCTGAATGAGGAAAGGCGTCTAGGTGCGGGGGAAGGGTTACCTCCCATCGGTTGGGCGGGCATGAAGGCCTTGCTGACTGATCAGTACGTCCCGACCTATCATCGCACCCAAATATTTGATGATTTGGCCTCCCTTAGGCAAGGTACATGTTCGGTCGCGGAATATATGGGTCTCCTGAAGGAGATGATGGTTCGTTGTGATGTTAGGGAAATGCCGGAGGTTACCCTCTCTCAGTTTCGTAAGGGACTTAGCCCCGAAATACAGGGCAAGCTCCTCCGTTATGGGCACACTGACCTGAACACCACCTATAACGCCACGTTGGATATCGAAAAACACTTGGCCCACAAGTCCAACGCGTTCGTTCCAAAGGGGGAAGTCCATCTTAGGAGCCCCTCCACTTGTCACGAAGGATAAGGGGGAAGTTTCGATCCACCGATTTGAACTCCGTCGTTATCACCGCTAGGAATACGCGTAACCCATCCCGTGAGCGCGTGCCCGTGGGTCGGATTAGCAAAACGAACGCTTCTTGTTTTAGTTGTGGGGTTCAAGGGAACTACGCTAGTGAATGCCCTACTAAGGCCAAGCCCCTAGCTTTGATGGGAGCTGAGGATGACTCAACCGAGCTCGAATATGAGGTCGGTAATGAGTCCGAATCGGAAGGAGTGCCGAGTGACATTGATGATGATGCTAACCTGATGGTCATGCGATGTATTTTAGCCACCCCGCGTACGGTCGACGATTGGAATAGGGCGAACATATTTTCGTTAAATTTTAAGAGCGGAGAGAAGTGGTGCAAGCTCATCATTGATAGCAGAAGCTGCATGAATGTCATTTCGGAGAATGCGGTAGTCCGGATGAAACTGCCCACTGAACCGCACCCTGACCCATATAAGGTGACATGGGTTAACAAAACATCTCTTCCGGTTACTCGTCGTTGTTTGGTACCGCTCACCATCAAAGCCTATTCGGAAAGGGTTTGGTGCGACGTCATCCCCATGGATGCATGTCACGTGTTGCTTGGTCGCCCGTGTCTTTATGACCATGACATAACCCACTTTGGGTGAGTCAATACTTACGAGTTCAAGTTTACGGGCAAGACCGTTACCTTGAAACCATCCCCACCTAAGGACCCCTCTAGCGCCTCGAAGGACACAATTGTGCCCGTAGAGAAGAAGACCTTAAGTTTACTAGGCAAAAAAGAGTTCGCCCGCCAATCCTTCTTGGATGGTGTCCTGTATGCCTTAGTTTGCCTTCAGGTTAAGGAGGACGCACCGTTGTTTGAGAACTTACCCCCTGTGTTACGACACATGTTGGAAGAGTTTCAGGATGTCTACCCGGAGGAGTTATCTCCTACGCTACCCCCATTGCGAGACATCCAACATGCGATAGACTTCGTCCCGGGCTCTTCTTTACCCAACCTACCCCACTATCGCTTAAATCCGTCTGCCCACTTGGAACTACAAAAACAAATTTCAGATTTGTTAGAAAGGGGATTTATCCGCCAAAGCAAGAGCCCGTGTGCCGTGCCGGCTTTGCTCGCGCCTAAGAAAGACGGCTCGTGGAGGATGTGCGTTGATAGTCGAGCCATTAATAAAATTACAATTAAATACCGGTTTCCTATCCCGCGATTGGATGACTTGTTGGACATGTTAGCCGGAGTCACGATCTTTTCCAAGTTGGATCTTAGGAGTGGCTACCATCAGATTAGAATTCGGGAAGGTGACGAGTGGAAAACAGCATTTAAATCTAAGGAAGGGCTTTACGAGTGGTTAGTGATGCCCTTTGGGTTGTCCAATGCCCCCAGAACATTTTCTCGGATGATGACTCACGTTTTCCAACCATACATGGGCAAACTTATAGTGGTTTATTTCGATGACATCCTCATCTTTAGCACGTCAACTAGTGATCATGAAGCGCATTTGAGGACTATTCTAGAGATGTTACGTGCAGAGAGGCTATTCGTTAACATAAAAAAATGCCCCTTCTATGTTACGTCGGTAGAGTTCCTTGGGTACATTGTGAGTTCGAAAGGGATTTTGGTGGACCCAATAAAGGTCCAAGCCATTCGCGATTGGCCGGAACCGACCAACATTAGGGACGTTAGGAGCTTCCACGGTCTAGCTACCTTTTATCGCTGTTTTATTCGTAATTTTAGCAGCATCATGACACCCATCACCGAGTGCATGAAAAAAAGGCGATTTTACTTGGACAAAGTCGGCCTCCCAAGCTTTCCAAACGATTAAAGATAAGATGTCGGAAGCGCCCCTATTGCGGTTACCCAATTTTAATAAAGTCTTTGAGTTATCATGTGACGCGTCGGGAGTCGGGATTGGAGGCGTCTTAAGTCAGGAGGGTCATCCCGTTGGTTACTTTAGTGAGAAATTGGCGGGTCCTAAATTAAATTATTCAAATTATGACCGCGAATTTTATGACGTGATACGTTCATTGGCGGCACTACCTTCTCCCGAAGGAGTTCGTCATCCAATCCGATCATGAGGCCTTACGGTTTGTCAATTCCCAAAGCAAAGTCAGCCCCCGACACGCCAAGTGGGTCTCCTATCTTCAGGAGTACTCCTTTATTATCAAACATCTTAAGGGAACCCTCAACCGGGTGGCGGACGCCCTTAGTCGCATCTCTTTATTATTGACCACGTTGGAAGTAAAAGTCATCGGATTTGACCGCATTAAGGATGAGTATGTCAATTGTCCAGATTTTAAAGAGCTCTATCTTTCCGCGCAAGGCGATGCGCCCACGACCATTTCCGCGTATTATATTCGTGACGGCTACCTATTTTGGCATGCCAAACTTTGTATCCCACGTTCATCTCTTCGTAATTTCATAGTGTGGGAGTTGCATAGTGGCGGTCTAGGCGGTCATTTTGGGCGTGACAAGACCATTACATTAGTGGAGGACAAGTTCTATTGGCCGGGTCTTAAGTCCACGGTGCATAAAATCGTAAGTAGTTGCCGAACGTGCCAATTGGCTAAGGGTAGTAAAACGAATACAGGCTTTATACCCCCCTTCCGATTCCCTCCGTCCCATGGGAGGATATTAGTATGGATTTTGTTCTCAGTCTTCCGGTTACCTTCCGTCGCAATGACTCCATTCTAGTGGTCGTTGATCGGTTTTCCAAAATGACCTATTTTATTCCGGGTAATAAGACCGATGACGCTTCCCACGTTGCTAAGTTATTTTTTAAGGAAGTAGTGGGGCACCGGGGCGTTCCTAAGTCTATAGTCACTGATCGGGATGTAAAGTTCACTAGTTATTTCTGGAAAACCCTTTGGCGGATCATGGGCACGAAGCTCTTGTTTTCATCCGCCTACCATCCACAGACGGATGGGCAAACTGAGGTAGTGAATCGAAGTTTGGGTAGTATTTTACGTTGTCTCGTTGGTGACCATAAGGGCACGTGGGATCTCATACTTCCCCACGCTCAATTAGCTTATAATAACTCTAAAAATCGGTCCACCGGTTTATCTCCAAACGAGATTGTGCACGGATAGAAAGCGCTGGTGCCACTTGACTTAGTTCCGTTACCTCCATCCTACAAGTCGAGTCAATTTGCACAGGATTTTGCCTCTCATATTCACGAATTGCTTAAGCATGTTAAGGATACGCTCGCTACTCAATACGCCTCTTACCAATTGCACGCTAAACACCCATCAGAGAGAATCCCCTTTGAAAGTGGGTGATTTGGTTATGGTTCGTCTTTTCCCTGAACGGATGCCTTCGGGACTATAAAGAAGTTGGCTAATAGACGAGCGGGCCCGTTTCGTATTATAAAAAGATTAGGAGATAATGCATTTCTATTGGAGCTACCTACTGATTGGGGAATCTCCTCTGTTTTCAACGTGTCGGATTTAACGCTGTTTAAGTCTCCACCGCATGATTTGTCTGCCTGCCCGTTTAATTCCACACCATGTTCTAATGGGTTAGGGGTGAGTTGGAGCCTAGTTCGTCTTCTTCCACGGTCCCCACCGGAGGTACGTCGTTTGATGTTGGGATTTGTTCTTCTGATTTGCCTAACGCTTTTCCAAGATTTCCCAGTACCGTTTTTGTGCCTGACAGGATTCTCCGAGACGAAGTGCTCCCCTCTCCCAGTGGTGACAGTCAACGCTACTTGATTCGCTGGCGTGATCGACCGGCCTCCGATGACTCGTGGCTTCCGTAGTCAGAGGTGGCTCTGTTGGATGATACTCTCCTCCGCCGCTACGTTCGAGGCGACTCATCGGTGATGAGTACTTTAGAGCGGGGGAGGATTGATGGCGACGACGGCCCTCAACATGAAGATGGTGACGACGGCAGTTTTCCATCCAAGGATTCACGTCATCGCCGCTACAACCTTTGCCCGCGCCGCCGGCTTGAAAACTAATAGTTATAATAATTTGATTATAATTATTAGTTTATTTTTATCATGTGTTAATGATTGGGACTTTAGTATTTTTAGTTTCATGCATGAACATTTAGATTTGACATTTTGATTTGGCCTGCATTTAGCCAAATCTATTTGGTTTTTTAATTTTGGGCTGCAAATAGCCCTCCTTGTTGTAAGGCCCTATATAAGGCCATATGTTGTTGGAGAATGCAGATTATTGATGATAAAAAAGAACTAAGCCCTAATTATTCTCCATGAATCCCCTTCCTCGTGGCCGCCCCTCTCGTTCTTCCCCCTCGCTGGTTCGGCACCCCCCTTAGCGTCGCCCCCTCTCGTTCTTCCCCCTCTCAGGTTCGGCGCCCCCCACCTTAGTGCCGCCCTCTCTCCTTCCTCCCCTACTCCCCTCCTAGCTCGGCCTCCCCCTTCCATTGGAGCCCCCCCCCCTCTCAACCTAGCCGCCACCTTCTTCTTCTCCACTCACCTTCTCCCTCCAGAAAAAAACCCCATCCAACATTCGGCCTACCCTCCCATAGTGCAAAAGGTGGTCTACGTGGGAACCGGTAACGGCGTGACAGCGAAGACGGCGTTCAAACCCCACTTCGGCGACGACAACTCCGGCGGATTTGTGGGAGAACGAACGGGCTTTCGTGTGCTTGAGGCCAATCCAAACTCAAGCGGGGTAACGAACTATCCACTTGTGTGATTCTCTTCTTGGTAGATCTTGTGGTGGAACTTTGTGGCGTGATCTTCGTATCACCGTTGATTTTTTCGTGGTTTCTTCATTTCGATTTGCATTTGCATCCTTTCTTTTTATTTTCGAAGGGGTTTGGCGAGCCCCGCTTCTTGTTGGGAGATATCACCCATTTTTTTCTGAATCGTTATTTTCGGGGGATCTCTTTTGGTACAACGCATAGCTCGATCGGACCGGGTGGGTCCATTTAGCTTGAGCGAATATTGGCCTATAGCCTCTATTCAATCTCTAGCGGGTTAGCTATCCGTCGTTGGCGTAATCATTGATAATTTGCGTAGGAGATTGTCGCGTTTACCTTGAGCGTGTTGGGCAATTCGTGTTACATTGGGTAGAATAGCCGTTATCCCGTTGCGAGCGCCACTGTAGGTTAGGCCTACATCAGCAACTTATATATCTCATTTGGTCTGCGTATAGTAAAATTGTAAAATTGATTAAATTGAAGACCAGCATGTGGGAATGGAAGGTAGTTGGTGTGCCTAGCCAAGTTGAAGAGATTGAAGATCACCAAAAGGAGTTTAGGTGATGAGAGTGTACCCGATAAGCTTAAGGGTAAGCTTGTGCTCGGAATTAACGAATGATCGTCTTTCCCCTTAGAGGGTCATAAAATACTTGGTTAATCCAAGTGTAATAACAAGGAGGGTATTCTTACGGGTAGTTACCAATGACATTAAGTGCCTTGGAAAGGGAGCTTAGGGGTGTCATCCCATCCTAGCTCCTAGTACCGCTGCGAGCCCCTCACAGGGTAATCCTCGGGAAGTCCAAAATTAACCATAAATTATAGGGAAAAGTTGATGAACAAGATTAACTTAATAATGCACACACACACACCCCGTGGTTACGGTAGGTTAGTTGGTTTAGTTTTACGAGCGGTAGGCTCGGTGGTTGAAGTAGCGGACTAGTTAGTCCGGTGAGCTTGTGACTCGGTAATGCTTGTTGGTACGGACGGGTTGGTCCAGCGAGCTGGTGGCTCGGAAGGTTATGGTGACGGGCGGGTTAGCCCGGGGAGCTTATGGCTCGGAGATAGATGGTAAACATGTTTGCATGTGCATAAAGGTAGTGGGTCTTCGGTATTGGACAGTCGTTCACACCGACGTCAATACGTTGACTCGGCAAGTGTGGAATTTGCACTTAGCCAAGAAAAGTCTGGTGGTCCAGCCAGTAAGAGTACGCAGATGCTCCGCGGTTTTGCGTTGAGGCGTACGATAGGTCTAGGTTAGGTAGTGTGAATACCAACCTAGAGGTGGGCGAGGCCCAACCCACCGCTTCCGTTTGCCACTACGGGAGTATCCTGGGAGTCTTGCTAGCTCTAAAAAGGGGGAACTAAAGGTCTGTGCGCATAGAGTCGAGGTGTGTGAGTTGCACTTGTGTGAGCATAGCATAAACTACATAACTCTGCATGTCATGGCATAAGCATTGCATTTCAACCCCTACCCCTATCGTATAAATCGGTTATGGGAATTTTTATACGATAGGCCCTGCTAAACGACCCCTTGGTCTATAGGTCGGTATGGGCATTCCTATAAATCAACGGTTACTTTTCTTACTTTACTATGCCTTGCTTTACTCCACTTTACTTTACTGTCTTGCTTACTGTTCTACTTTTATATATACACTGTGTAGTGGTAGACATTTCCTGTAGACTAGATCCGTCGTCAACTGCTTTGTTTGATACCCCTTGATGCCCTTCGCTTCATCCTCCCACACGGTGCCTAGGAGCCATTGGGGGTGGGGTGGGGAACATAAGGCTTAGTCTTTTTGACTAACGGTCGGTGGACCATATCATTTTAGGGGATCGAGGAGACACAGCAGCACTAGAGACAGGTCAGTCTAGTACAGGAGCACAAGTTTCAGGATCAGTGAGTGATTAGTAGTTAGCTTCCGCGAGTGATCTTGTAGTGAGGACATGATGTACAGGGCATGAGCCCTTTGTTATTATAACTTTGTTATTTCAGTTATACCATGTGGACATTTATATAGCATGTGATTGTGGACTTGAACTTCTTTTTGTTCGTTTATACTTTTCTTCTTCTGTGATCGATATGGCTGGCAGGATCGGCGTTTTGTAGTGGTGACCTTCCCGAGTGAAGGTGTCACCGCAAAGCGGCGGTTCTAGGCATAAGACCCGGGTTTTCAAAAGAAAAAAAAAATGGGGTCTTACAAACTGGTGTCAGAGCAAACCTCGATCCCAAGAAAAGAAGTCCACAAACCCTGGGTCACCCCGCGCGACTTTAGTTTGAGGACAAACTAAGCAGCGGAAGCAATGGTGTGCCCATATGGGAAATCACATGGAAAAGTCCACTTTTAACTAAATCTTTTTAGCCAAATCTCCTTACGAGTGCCAAGTTTTCTTTTGTAGCCTGCGGCGAACCCTGCCCCAGCAGGGAATACCTCCAGCTACAAAGATCTCTTTAGATAGTCCTTTAGTCAATGAGTTAGACTCAACCCTCGTATCAGTGACATGATTACATTAAGACAACCACCATGACAAACATCGAGGGTCGGATAAAAATTCAAGTTCATAAGAGACCCTTTTGGGATTGGGTCACATGTTGACCTCGATAAGGTTGTCATAGAAGGTACCTTGAAGAGTCTAAAGTATGAAGCGTACCAACAAGTCTCAAGATAGAACCCCAAGTCTAAGGTTGTGTGCCCTAAGAATTGTTTGCATACCTAGGACGAATATATCATAGTGACACCGAAGATACTTAGCCCAAAATGGATAGTGACTTATCTTTTGTTTATTGGGGCTTACCTTTTATTTATTGGGCAAATTAATTACTGACTTGGGTTTCCCTTAAGATTTAATTTAGAAAGTGATGTGTCATGAGCATAATGATTTTGAAGTCGATCTTATTCAATGTTACTTGGACGAAGATGAGACGGTGTAATAGTATGTTTGGAATCATTATCTATAGTATTACCAGGACAATGGATAGACATCGTTGATCGAACAACGACTTGACCTTAGTTGAAGCATTAGAAATGTTAAGTTTCTAGGTCTGTTCACTTAGGGATGTCGATGTCCTAGTCTAGAAGTTGAGGACGGAAATTAGATCTTACAAGTTGTAGTTATATCCGACAGTTCTTGAGGTTTGGGGCATTCAGAAGTGATCAACTTATGATTTATTAAAAATCACACTCTATCGTGGCAGAAAATTTTAACTACAATAATAGCCTTTATACCTTGTGAGCTATGATAATGAATAACCAGAGATCTTAGACGATAACTTATTGAAATTAGAACATAGTGTTTGAGTTTACTATGATAAGAACGATCTAAGTTTATCTTACTTTGGACCATCCGAAAGTGATCAAGACTAGCATATGTGGAAGTGATAAGAATTCGGAGAAATAAACGTGATGATATTTCCTTGCTAAAATTGACTTGTGAAAAATCTTAGGGTTTCAAAAGATTTAACCAGTATACCTTATGAATCAAACTCCACATAGAAAGTGATTGGGAGTCATCTTATAAACATTGATACTAGTGTTGGTTGGTTAACATATGTTCATAAGATTCACGTGTACACCCCCTTAAAATTTGACAATAATTGGGACGCCTGGCGATCTGATCAGTTCCATCAATGTTAAGGGCTGGATAAGTCGTAGAGTGGAGTTGATTGATCACTCAGACATACTTGAAGGAATAAGAATCTGAACGTGTAGAGAAAATTTGATAGAGGCGTTGTCTACCCGTACAAACAGGAGCTTTAGTCACCGAAGAAATTGTGTTTTCCCGGAACATGCAGCTTCCCAAAATAACGAAAGACAACGTAGGTTTTGTGATGCACTGTGAGATTTGTCAACCGGTGAAGGCCAGGTGTAAGTATCTTTGAGGAACTATTATAGTCACTGCCCGTGTTAGAGTGGAGTTCGAGGACATAACTATGGATTTCACGCACAGGTTACAACTCCGGGCACAAGTTTATTTGGAACATCGAGGATAGATTGGACAAGGTTGCTAGGGTCACCCCGGGCTGGAGGGATGCTCCCGTTGGTGTTTGATTGGATTTGTTGAGCAGTTTGTCCATTATCGTGTTGTGAACAGGACGATCATGTCGGGTCGGGATGGACGGGTTACGTCCAAGAAGTGAAGATCAGTACAGGCTCATCTGGGCTCTCGGTTGACGCTCAGCACAGCTTTCCACCCTCAGCGGGATGGAGGCGCAGGACTCCACTATCTTGGATCCAGGATGAGGATCCCAAGGCACTCGACTCAGAATTTGTGGAGGACCTAAATGTCCAGGTGTGACTGATTCGAGTTAGGATGCTGGAAGCCCAGAACAGGCAGGCCAAGTATTACGATGCACGGCTTCGTGCAGTAGAGTTCTAGGTTGGAGACCATGTGTTCTTGAAGATATGTATGATGCATGGAGTCCCGCGGGTACGTGGGCGGAAGAGGCTCATTCTAAGATAAATGGGGCTCTACAGGATCCTGGAGTGGATTGGCTCGTTGGCTTATAGACTGGAGCTGCCACCGGAGTTAGCGGGATTGCACGACGTCTTCCATGTCTCCTCCTTTAGGAGAGCTCTACTACGGCCAGAGCAGTGGATTTCTACTATATATCACCTGGTAGCCTCCGATCGATTGGTTCACCTGGAGCCGGTCCGGATAGACGACACCGAGATGCGAGTCTTGCGGCAAAAGGAGCTCCCGATGGTCAAGTCATGTGGTAAAATTATGGACAGGAGGAGCACACCTGAGAGCCACTAGAACTGGTGTGGCAGAGATAGTCGGTGCTCTTCGAGTCAGAAATAACTTTAATTCTTAGGGGATGATACGTTCGGTGAAAATCCTGCAAGCCTAACCTGAATTTCGGGGATGAAATTTTTTTTTGTTTAATGGGATCAGTAACATCCCCCAAACAACTAGACCCCTAGAGTGGTTTTGTCATGACTAGGTCATGACAAAACCCTAGGAAGCTTGAAGAGATCACTTGGTCTTAGGCTTGAAGGGGAAGAGCACCTTGGTCTGCAAATAGCAATGTCTAGTTACCAAGCTTAGGGTTGGACTTAAGGGCCTCACCTTGACCCTTTGACCCCACCATGGCATACCTAACCCTTTAGGGGTTCCCTTAGAGCACCAAGGACCCATTGGAGTCAACCAAAGAGGCCAAATTGACCAAAGTCAACCTTGACCCCAAATTGGTCAAAGTAGTCTAATTAGGGTCAATTGACCTCCACCTTGCCAAATTGACCCTACCTAGACCTTCCTAACCCTTAAGAGAGGCCAATGGGTCACCAGACACCCATTGGGGTCAACCCAAATGGTCAAATTAACAAAAGTCAACACCACCCTAAATGTAGGTCAAATGGCCTATTTTGACCTAATCAAGCTCAATCCACTTGGGCTAGACCCAATTGAGGAGTTCCACTAGCTAATGGGGTTGGTAGTTACTGAAATTATCATTTAATTTTAGAAAATTCAGCTAGGGGAGAGAAATCCCATTTTCCCCAAAAATGGTGGAGAGAGAAAGAGAGGAGTAATGGCATTCATGGCCAAGGGAGGTCAATTGATCTCCGAATTGATAGGGATTCATCTCCTCTGGCTGTTACAAGAAGTTTAGGGGGTTTTCCAGCCCACATGGGGGCTGAATTGGGAGGTTTCCACCATGGCTGAAAATGTTCATTAATGGCCTTCATGGCAATTGATGCCATGGCCCTCCCTCTCCCCAAATTGGCTAATTTAAAACCTTCAGAGGACTGAGAGGATTGTTTTCCCCCCATTCACTTGAAGGAATCGAGCTTGTTGGTGTGGAGGATGCAATGGCTCCAAGAGCTTCAAGGTCGGCCATGACCAACAGGAGATCGGCAAGGAATCACCCCTCCACACAGGTTTGGTTCTTCTCCTCTCCCTCTGTGGATAGATCTTAGATCAAAATAGGTGAGAAATCGGGCTCAATTGAGCCCGATCTAGGTGAGCAAAAATCTAAAATTTCATGAAAAGATCTCGGTCTAGAAGCCCCTCCGGAGGTCGTGTCGCCGCCCGGCATTAGCCACCACCTCAGCGGAGGTGGTGGTGGCGGTGTCCGGCCGGGGAGGTGGTTGGTTGGACGGGAAATATAGGCCTAGAAGCTGCTCCAGGTCGGAGATATCATGGCCGTCGGCTGGAGCTTGAAGACGAAATTATGGCCCTCCATCTCCCTGTACAGGAGATATTAATAGCATATATTATTATTATCTCATTTTCTGTATTATTATAGGCAGTAGATAGAAATAAATATAGAAAATACTCAGGGCCCTCTACATAAAACGTGGTCAACACCAAAGTTGTATCCCTTAGAGTCTACTTTATTTTAAAATTTGTTTCAGCCCAAAAGGAGTATTATAGCTCCATGTAGGGCCATTTTGGTGGGACTGGTCCCTAGTGTAGGACAACCACCATTTCTTGAATAATTTTTGATTGGGAAATGATATTGACTTGAAAATTGAAACCTAATCTATTTGTACCTACAATATTAACATATCCAAAGATGAGAAGTTTAGGAGAACATTTTTCTAAGGTTTTTGTAATAATTTAATAATTCATATATTATTTAATTATAGGGTCTAATGACCTCCAATCCCCTCCAAATTTTGGTGGGTGCTCTTTAGGGTTATTATATGACACTGGTAAAAATTTCAGCCCAATTGGGACTGATTTGGTTTGGCAATTAGTTATCCCAAGTTTGGTCAAACGAGGTCAATCTAGGCCAAAAGTGCACATGAAGGAATTAGGTGGTCAAATCTCATCTAGGTGGTGTGAAAATTTGGCCACTGGTTTAAGATCACATAGAACACCCCCATGAGTGATTTGGGGTGATGTGGGGTGGATATGCCTTAGGACCCTAGTTCTAACCTTAGGGTTGCACTTTAAGCCTTGTGAAGTACATATGGGCATATGTCCTTGGATGGTCATGAAATTTTGGTGAATAAGTTCATGGGTGTAAATATCACCTAGGAAATTTTAAGAGAATTTTAGGATCACTTATCCCCTCATATTTAAGTTATAACCATTTTTGGGAACCTCCTTATAAGAGAAATTCGCATGCTCAAATAATCTTGGATGGTGATGAAAGTTTGGTGGTACCCTCATAATCATGATATAGACCTCTGGTAATTTTTGTGTAATTATTGAATTGATTTATTTATCACTTCATTCACAAGTCATCTATTTGGCCTTAAGAATATGTTAAATAAATGAGGGTCAAATATCCTCTGGAAAATTATGAAACTTGTTGGTAGGACATTTTGGGGCATTATAGAGCTCTGTGAATTTTTGTATTATTTTTGGAATTATTTATCAGTAGGTTACTTCACAATGTTCCCTAGTTTTGATTTTCTTGAAATATTTATTTATTGGACTTGATGATTTTTATAAATTATGAAACTCTGTCTGAAAATTTTTCTGATCATTATAAAGGACTGGTAATTTTGCCATAATTTTTAGAGAAGTATTTTCGGTGGTTCCTTCTTTAATTTCTAATTTGGGATACTTATTCAATATTATAATTAAAGGTCAACCCCTTACTGCAAAATTTTGATATTATGTATTTACTGTTATTTTGACATCATAGATTTTCCATAATTTTATGGGGGTCATATCATTAAAATATCTTACACTTCATGTTCAATTTCATGCTTGGCCAATGTTGGAGAAATTATAATAAATGCCAAATAATTTAGGAAAACTTATATACTCTGGATTTAGTCTTATAATAACATGATAGACTCCCAGTAATAATCTTGAGTCAGTTGAATGAATATTTGGAGTACCTCCTCTTATGCAACTTATATATCTCATTTGGCCTGCGTATAGTAAAACTGTAAAATTGATTAAATTGAAGACCAGTATGTGGGAATGGAAGGTAGATGTTGTGACTATCCTAGTTGAAGAGATTGAAGGTCACCAAAAGGAGTTTAGGTGATGAGAGTGTACCCAATAAGCTTAAGGGTAAGCTTGTGCTCGGAATTGACGAATGATCGCCTTTCCCCTTAGAGGGTCATAAAATACTTAGGGTAACTCAAGTGTAATAACAAGGAGGGTATTCTTACTGGTAGTTACCAATGACATTAAGTGTCTTGGAAAGGGAGCTTTGGGGTGTCATCCCATCCTAGCTCCTAGTACCGCTGCGAGCCCCTCACAGGGTAATCCTCGGGAAGTCCAAAATTAACCATAAATTATAGGGATAAGTTGATGAACAAGATTAACTTAATAACACACACACCCACACCCCGTGGTTACAGTAGGTTAGTTGGTTTGGTTTTACGAGTGGTAGGCTCGGTGGTTGAAGCAGCGGACTAGTTAGTCTGGTGAACTTGTGACTCGGTAATGCTTGTTGGTACGGACGGGTTGGTCCGGCGAGCTGGTGGCTCGTAATGTTATGGTGACGGGCGGGTTTGCCCGGGGAGCTTATGGCTCGGAGATAGATGGTAAATATGTTTGCATGTGCATAAAGGTGGTGGGTCTTCGGTATTGGACGGTCGTTCACACCCACGTCAATACGTTGACTCGGCAAGTGTGGAATTTGCACTTAGCCAAGAAAAGTCTGGTGGTCCAGCCAGTAAGAGTACGCAGATGCTTCGCGGTTTTACGTTGAGGCGTACGATAGGTCTAGGTTAGGTAGTGTGAATACCAACCTAGAGGTGGGCGAGGCCCAACCCACCGCTTCCGTTTGCCACTACGGGAGTATCCTGAGTCTTGCTAGCTCCAAAAAGGGGGAACTAAAGGTCTGTGCGCATAGAGTCGAGGTGTGTGAGTTGCGCTTGTGTGAGCATAACATAAACTACATAACTCTGCATGTTACGGCATAAGCATTGCATTTCAACCCCTACCCCTATCGTATAAGTCAGTTATGAGACTTTTTATACAATAGGCCCTACTAAACGACCCCTTGGTCTATAGGTCTTTATGGGCATTCCTATAAATCAACGGTTACTTTTCTTACTTTACAATGCCTTGCTTTACTCCACTTTACTTTACTGTCTTGCTTACTGTTCTACTTTTATATATACACTGTGTAGTGGTAGACATTTCCTGTAGACTATATTCGTCGTCATCTGCTTTGTTTTATACCTCTTGCTGTCCTCCGCTTCATCCTCTCACACGGGGCCTAGGAGCCATTGGGGGTGGGGTGGGGAACATAAGGCTTAGTCTTTTTGACTAACGGTCGGTGGACCATATCATTTTAGGGGATCGAGGATACGCAGCAGCACCAGAGGCCGGTGCATACAGAGGCGGGTCAGTCTAGTACAGGAGCACAAGTTTCAGGATCATTGAGTGATTAGTAGTTAGCTTCCGTGAGTGATCTTGTAATAAGAACATGATGTACAGGGTATGAGCCCTTTGTTATTATAACTTTGTTATTTCAGTTATACCATGTGGACATTTATATAGCATGTGATTGTGGACTTGAACTTCTTTTTGTTGGTTTATACTTTTCTTCTTATGTGATCGATATGGCTGGCAGGATCTAGTGGCGACCTTCCTGAGTGAAGGTGTCATCGTAAAGCGGCGGTTCTGGGCATAAGGCCCGGGTTTTAAAAAAAAAAAGAGTCTTACACGCCTGGCGGTACCAATTAAGGCAATCATTTTGTCGCGCATATCATCAAGCTGGGATAGAGATCTGCACTTTAGACAACTTTCATTTTAGGCAATGCTAACCATCGGCGTTAGCGATACCAACATACGGTAGTGTCCTTCCATATGTTCATCGATCTTCCTTCCAGAGATCTTCGCTTGAAATTCATTTGGCGCACTTACATATTCCAGGGCTAACGCTTGGTGTTAGTGATAGCACTCAGCGGTAGCGCATATCGCCGAGAAGCCTCCCATGCCGTCTAGACCAGCATCAGCTACGAGATCAATATCGACCAGATGTTAATGCCAGTGTTAGTGATAATGCCACGTGCTAGTGGTCACTTTGCATGTTTTCCCTTGATCGATTTCTGTTGGGAAAAACACCCTTTGATTTATCTTACAAATTATGTACAAGTGATTTCATTATCTACGATTCAGTACCCATGTTGTATAGATAGGGTAATTTGGTCATTAGATATCTTAGGATGTCACATTCTCATTCGGGTGTCAAGGACCAGTCCAAAAGTGTCTGTAATTCAGTTGAGTTAAATCTGAGTCGAATAGAAGTCAACGCAGCTTTGAAAGCAAGTCGAAGTAACTACGAATAGAAGTAAGAATAACTCAAACTGGAAATCAATGTATAAGTTGAAGTCGATGCAACGTCAAAATGTACTCGACCCAAAAGACAGAGTCAGACGAAGCAGCATTTGAATTCGACTCAACTTGGACTTACATTCGACGTAGAAGGAAGAGCTCTGAGTCTAGGCTTTCATCTCGACGGATACCAAACTCAGGTTCACCAAGAACCCTACCAACTCAGATCTATCACTAGATCCTACCAACTCAGACTCACAAAGAGCCCTACAAAGTAATACAGAATTGTTGGTGTGGAAGAGAAGACTTCAGAAAATGAACACTTGAATAACAGATCTTCTTCTTCTTCTTCTAAGTCCAAGGATCTTGTGGATCAATGAACCTTTCTTTAGAATCTTCTGTAGAACTTCACAGCCCAGCAACAATGAAGACTTCTTCTTCTCTTCAGAGAATATGTTCGAGAGTGAAAGCTTGAGAGAGTTCTGATCAAGAAGAATGTCTTGTAAATAAAATTATCTTCTTTTATATCCTCTGCAATCTTGCATAAAACCCCTTATTGAAAATGTTTTGCAGAATTGGAAATTCTTTGTCATTATTACTAGCCTTTCTTGGAACTTGCAGAGAATAGAAATGATAAATCTCTTTCTTAACTACAGTGTAACGGCTATATTCTGCAGAGAATATTTCATTTATGGCTCCTTGATTTGTGCGCAAGATAGGCGGCGTACGCGTTCTCTGATTATTCATTTCCAAGAATGTTTGCGCATTAAATGCAGCTCTATAATATGTCAAGACGATGTTGTTCCTTCAAGACGATATTGTCTTGATCAACAGATATTCTTCACGACGATGTCGTCGATATACTTTTTACTTCAGTACATGGCTGGTTATCTCAATGAGATTGCTTCTTCTAGACGATATCGCCGAGATCCTTCCTTATATGCAATATGTCTTTGATCTTCAAAGTAGTATGCTTCCATTAAGTCGACATACATCCTTCTTCAAGGCTTTTACGTAATATCTCAACGATATTACTTCTTCTTAACGATATCATGGAGATATCATAGTTGTGTCTGCGATAAGCTTTATTCAGGATAATGTCGTCGACATCTGAGCTTTTGCTTTATCTATGACAAACTTTCTTCACGACGATGTCGTCGACATCTGGACTTAACTTTATCCACGATAAGCTTTCTTCATCCTTCAAGACGATATTGTTGAGATATGAACTTAACTTTCTCCATGACAGGCGTACTTCAAGACGATGTCGTCGTCATCTGAACTTGGCTTTATCTATGACAAGCTTTCTTCATCCTTCAAGGCGATGTGCTTTTATCAAGACGATATGATACTTTTCTCCACAATTCCTCTGCTGAGTCTTGAGGATATTTTACTTGGTTGATTTTCATTATTTTTATCGTTTATATACTAGTGATATAGCTTTGATGTATCTATCATATCATGAACTTAAACACAATATCAAATACAACTTGACTTATCTATACTTGAGTTTCTTCTTCAAATCTAGAGATATTGAAGGCATAATACCCAACACGTTCTGTAACTTCTGCAGGAAGCATGGCATCTAGAGAGAGCTCTCTTGTGCTCATACTCCACAATTGAACGAAGTTGTAGAGCGGAAGATCCGTCATCTGATGGAGACCTGCAAATGTTGGCTTCATGCCAAGAGTATCCTAAAGTCTTTTTGGGCAGAGGGAATGTCTTGTGCAACTTATGTCATCAATCAGATGCCTCTAAGTCCTATATATCAACATGAAGACCCCTCATGAGTTGATGTTCAAGGAAAAGCCTTCGGTGGAACACCTTCGAGTGTTCGGATCTACCTGCTACGTGCATGTCTCAGATACTCTTAGAACGAAGCTAGTCTTCATCGGTTATGATGATCGGAAGAAGGGTTGGAGATGCATGGATCCAGAGACACGGAGAGTTGTGGTTTCAAGGGATGTGGTATTCTATGAGTTGACATCATACCATGGTAGCTCTTTTGTTGAGTTCCAAGATAGCAGGTTGGATGGTGGACTTGAAGAAGCTACTAAGGAGGTTCTGGTGGTGTTGCCAGTTTCTCCAGGTGCTCTAGTTGCTTTTAGCTCTGGGTCAGGTGCTTCAGGTTCTGGAAGCAGAGGGAGTGATGCTCCAAGTATGTCTAAAAGGAGAGCTAATCCAGAATAAGTAGTTGAAGAGGTGGTTCAGAGTAAAGCTCTGAGGAGGTCCAAAAGGACTATCATTCCACCAGATCGGTATGTAGGGGGAAATCTGGTGAGCTTTATCTCATGTTTCTTCGCAGGTCCCCTGGATGAGAGAGAGCCATCTTGTTTTGAAAATGTCGTTGGATTCAAGGAGTGGGAAGAGGTCATGGATGAAGAGATGGCTGCCCTCAGGAAGAATGAGACTTGGGACTTGGTGCCTAAGGTTGAGGGTGTTACTCCAGTGACTTGCAAGTGAGTTTTCAAGTTGAAGAAGAAGGCTAATGGTAGCATTGAGAGATACAAGGCTCGCCTTGTAGCTCGAGGTTTCTCTCAGAAGTATGGGGAGGATTATGAAGAAACCTTCAGCTCTGTTGCCAAGATGACTTCAGTTCGGGTGGTGATCACATTGGCGGCTTGCCAAGGATGGAAGATTTGGCAACTTGACGTAAAGAATGATTTCTTAGACTGCGAGATTGACAAGGATATCTTCATGGATCAATCACATGGTTATGTTTCTGAAGAACACCCAAGATATATGTGTAAGCTCAAGAAGGCTCTTTACGACTTGAAGCATTGGCCTCGGGCGTGGTATGGAAAGATCGCAGAATACATCTAGTTCTGTGGTTACTTTGCTTCTGATTCTGATTCAAGCTTGTTCGTAAAGAAGACGGGGGAACTTTAGGTCTTGGTGTTGCTATATGTTGACGATATAATCATCACGGGAAATTCTGAGGTGGAGGTAGCTAGACTTCATGCTGAGTTGGCTATCAGATTTGAGATGAAGAACTTGGGTGAGCTCCACCATTTCCTTGGACTCGAAGTGGAGAGAAAAGAGGGTGGTATGCTTGTTTCCCGGAAGGGCTATGCAGATCGAATTGTGAAGCGATTCGGCATGGAAGGCGGGAAGAGCAACTCTACTCCACTGGAGGTTGGTACAATACTTCGACGTGATGAATGGAAGGTTCTTTCAGATCCATTGGTGTTCCGGGCTCTGGTCGGAAGTCTAATATACTTAACGATCACAAGGCCAGATATCTCTTATGCAGTTGGCCGAGTGAGTTGATTTATGGAAGAGCCTCGAAAACCTCATCTTATGGTGACTAGAAGCATTCTGAAGTACATAAAGCCCACCTCTGATTTGGGTCTCTTCTATGGGAAGGACTCGGGCTTTTGCTTGCATGGATACATGGATGCTGATTATGGAGGAGATTCAGATGATCGGAGATCGACTTCTGGATATGTCTTTATGACAGGCTCTACAACTATATTATGGTGCAACAAGAAGCAGGATTCTGTGTCTGTCACTACCACAGAAGCGGAGTACAAAGCTTCAGCTTTGGCAGCTCAGGAAGCCATCTGGCTTAGGAGGCTTGTGGAGGACATTCATAGGTAGGTGAGAGCTCCTACTCTGCTTCGAGGTGACAATGAGAGTGCCCTCAAACTAGTGAACAATCCAGTTTGTCATGCACGAACCAAGTACATAGAGATTCAACATCATTTCATTCGGGAGAAGTTGTTGGAGGGATCTCTTACGGTTGAGCATGTGCAGAGCAAGGATAATGTCGCAGACATCTTTACAAATCCATTGTCGAGGGGACCGTTTGATCGGTTAAAGGGTTTACTTGGGCTGACTTCCACTTCCCACTTCAAGGGGGAGTGTTAAAATTTGAAGTGTAAGTGGAGAGTTCGGGCGGTCTGTTTTTTAGAGACAGCGAGCTCGTGCGGCCTGCGGGAGCTCGGTTTTGGCAGACAGCATCGGTTGCCAGTTTGTTCTAGTGCTCGCAATGTTCGGGCGGTCTGATAGTGAAGCCGGGCGGTCTGCAAGTGATGTTCTGGGAACTGTCTTGGTTGGTCCATTCTTTGCTCATGTAAAATAATGGTCTTATGATGACCGCGCGGTCTGGTTCTTTGTGACCGCGCATCCTAATAAGGGAGGTGTATGTATCTCTTATGGGCGGTGATGACATCCGTTTGTTTGTCTATAAATAGAGGTGCAGGGGTAGCCATTCATATGCAAGAACTGTAAGAACCTAGTGTGGATTGATTGTGCCGGTCTTAACTTTGAGGTCGCGCGGTTTGAAGTTTATTGATCGGTTTGTTGTTTTTGCAGGATAGCGGCCAGCGGTCTCCGTCAGTATTCTTCCTTCTTTCCAGCTTTGAATAAACCAGCTCGCCAGCGATTTGTCTGGGCGAACTGTGCTTGGAGGTTCTTGGTTTGTTGCAGCGAACTCAGTTGATCAGACGACCTTAAGCGGTCAGGCAGTCTTGAGTTGCGGTATTGCAGCAGTGAGCAGTTCTTCATCTTGTGTTCACGGGTTACTTCTATGATCTTGAGACCGTGCAGTCTAAGTGATCAAGAAGTGCGGACAGCTTTGTTTTTAGTAGTTCAATAAGCAGCAGGTTGTGCGGTCTGTGATTGGCAATTTGGCAGAGTTCAGGTCAGTGACCTGTTCTGTTCATAAAGCCTCAGGGAAGCCGACGATCTTGCTGAGTTCGAGCGGTCTGTGCGGTCTCAGTTCTTCTAGTCGCCAGAAGCTTGTTCTGTTTCTTTGTCTTCTCATCTAGTTCTTTCTTATAAATTATGTCTCGTCATGTATGCAACGCATTGTAAAAAGATAGTCAATTTGAATAAAGATGTTCTTGCCTTCATTGTCACTGGTTAACTGTTTTGAATTGAATTGAAGTGAAGTCTTCCGATGTTGTCTTCGATCCATACTCCGAAATTTTAATAGACGCTTCTAGGTTGACCATTGTCTCCCATGAAATCCAAGCGCTTGACCTTGCATTGGATGATCGCATCATATCTAGACAACCAATCCATGCCCAAGATAACATCGAAGTTTTCTTAAGTACAACACCTTCAAATCAGCATAGGCTATGAATCCTCCTAGAAGAATAGGACAGTCTCGGATACCCTCATTCGACACCATCGAATCATCGGACGGAAATTTAACACAGAGCGGATGTAACATCCTCATTCCTTCTAGACCCCTTGGGTGGGTTTAGGGTTGAAAATGTGAGTAGAGATCATGGAATGATCCTAGGTCAACTTGGACTTAGGAAAATTGTTATAAGCACCCCAAAAGTGCAGAGGTCAACCTTGGCCAATTTACTTCAAATTGGATTCACCAACTCAAATTGAGCTTACCAATAGGTCCCTAACCCTAAGAGAGGACCAAGTGACCCAAAAGCCCCATCACAAGGTCACCAATTTTGGCCAATTTGACCAAACCAACTCTATGTCAAAATAGGTCAACAAAGGCCAATTCATCTCAAATTGGGTCAACTAGACTTCATATGATCAAATTGACCCCGCCACTATATTACAAACCCTAATTGGGGTACAAGTGACCCAAAAGCCCTATCATGGAGTCACCCATTAGCCCAAATTGACCAAAGTACCCTTTAGGTCAACATAGGTCAATCCTTCACCAATAAGTCCAATTCACCCCCAAAGCATGAAATTGACTTCACCCCTAGTATTATAACATTATAGGGTACCCAATGGACCCAAAAGCCTCGTCAAGTGGTCATCAATTGGTCCAATTTGACCAAAGTCAATCTTCCCCCAATTTTGGTCAAAACCACACATATTGGCTAAATTAGCCCAACTGGGGCATCATCATGACCCAATCAACATTGGGTGGTGTCAGGGGACTCAAGTCCACCATATGGGACCAGTCAACCCATCACATTGACCAGGTCAACCCCAAAGTCAACCATGGTCAAACCTAAGCCCTAAAGAAGAAATTAAAAGCCTAAACCAATTCCAATGGGCTAAGGCCCTCAATCCCAGCCTATTCTGCAGCCCAAGAGCAAATGATCGTAATTGCCCTCTGAAATTGACATGCAAAGGCATGCATGGGGATGAATTGGAGTTTTCCCCCAAATTCAAGTGAAGACAAGGAGGATTTTGAGGAATGGAGGCCATATGGCTCTCCATTCCTCTGCCCAAGCCTCCCACTGTACTCCGGAAGTAATTACCTCTCGAAATCCAGAAGTAGGTGTGCCAAGTGGAGCCAAGGAGGAGCTTCTAAGGCTTGGTCGACCCCTCCCCCAATGGCATCCCCATATACACGCCTCCTCAGCCCATTTCGACGAGACCATCAGCTTCAGAGGGCCTAGAGGAGTCAATCTGCTATCCTGGATTAAAGGAATCGGTTGATAATGGAGGAAATGGCAAGGGCCGTCAGAGCAAGGATCGACAATGGCATCTGGGCAAATGGTCGTCGACAAGCTTATTGAAGGCAAGTTTTCCTCATCTCCTCCTCCTGTGCTAGAGATCTCCATCTTCCATTTTTAAAATAACCTGCGTAATGGTGGTATCACCATTTTTGAAATTTTGTTCTTGCCCGAAAAACGAAAACGGCGGGGGGGGGGGGGGGGGGGGGGGGGGGGGGGGGGGCTTGCTCCGGTCACCTCCGACCGAGTTCTCACCGCCGGTGGATAGCCAAACCTCGGCCGGAAGTCGTGGCTAGAGGGAATGGCCGGAGACGACCTTAGGTGGCCGGAATAGCAAAGAGAATTCGGCCCAGAAAGGAAAAATTGTTGTCGTCTACTAGAGGAGGAAGACGAACCCCTGGCCGTTGGATCTGGATGATCAGTTAATCGCAGACCACCTTTAATATTTAACTATTTTATTAAATTAATTGTCTGATCTTGAGATATTTATAGAAAATACCTAAAGGCAAAATCATAGAAAGTGATCAACATAAAAAGGTAGCCCCTTGATACTATTTTTAGAAATTGATTTCACTCAGTTTGGAGTATTGTAGCTCTATGAGCACCCATTTTGGTGAGACATGTGCATATGGGCTCCTAGATCTTTAGAAATTAATTTCGAGAGAATAACAACTCAAATGACTTGAAATTTGCAGCATGCATGAGTTATTCCCTGAAGTACCCTCTGCCAAAAATTGGGAATTTTTGGAAATAATTTTTATAAGATTTTGTACAACATTTCATTTTTCTTGTATAGCATAGATCTAAGGTTAAAATGGTCCAAATCCACTCAAATTTTCTCTGGATGATAGATCATTCCAAATATAGTCTAAGGTAGAAATTTCAGGCCATTTGGTCCGCTACATGTTGGGCTAACCCACTTGCATGTTGTGTCAAGGTTAAGGTGTGGGGTGCATATAGCCAAATAGGAATTATGTGGCCCTAGCTCTTTTTACTTGGTGTTAGTCTCTGAAAATTTAGCCACACCCTTATGATGATATAATACATCCCCTAACCAAAAATTGGAATTTTTGGGGCACATCTTTCTAAGGTTTTTGTAGAAATTAAATAAACCATGTATAATGTACATCATAGGTTATTTTGATTCAAACCACTCAAAATCTCCTTTGGGAGGTTGGTTATGAGTATATTAGTCACTGGTGAAGTTTTTGGCTCAATTGGGTTCTTGCATATGAATGGATCCATGGTCTAATGAGTCATTGGAAATCTTCTTTTTTTGGTCACACTAAATGTTGATTCCTGCCCTAGTGAAATAGATATTTTGTACACTAATTTTGAGGCCCTTAGAGTCCTTAAAATGAAACGTAGGCAGAGACAACTTTTGTAGGCCTTTGTGTATAAAATCTGTAGAAAGTAAGATCACACCATTTGGAGCCCTACAACTCTCTATAGGGCAGATTTAGTAAGGCTGGTCCTAAAAGAAGGACGCTCGCTTCAACTCCGACAATGGTCTTAGCGTGTCTTCAACATCTCCTTCAGTGCTCTTCAATTTAGGAAGTCTTTTATTCTGAATTTTCTTTTATCTTTTCATTATTTCTTATAATGGTAGTGAATTCACCGCCTTGCGTGCGGCGACTAGGCCGGGTTCGATTTATGGGGTAATTCGCCGCCTTGTGCGTGGGGGCTAGGTCAAGGGTAGATCTAGGTGTGGCTAGAGGCCTTATCTGGGGAAAGATAGGTTATAGCAAACCGGTCCTTGGTAGAAGGACCGGTGAAGGAACAAAAAGTGATTTTTACAATTGTCGCATTTAATTTCAAGCGTTATTGAAATTTTATCATTGTAATTCTATTTGAAATATAATATTCATTTTTATTATCTCTGATTTTCTGGATTTGTATTTCATTTAAGGTTTCATAAGTAAAATTACTTTGTCATAATTTTGTGAAGCCCAACTTTTTAGAGAGCTAACGCCTGGCGTTATCTCTTAACGCCGGCGTTAGCAACAGTAATAAAAAAAGTTTCATTTTTCTGAAACTCTCTCTGTTTCACAGAAAAAATTCGTAAAACCCTTATTCACCCCCCCCCCCCCCCCCCCCCTCTAAGGGCGCCATAAGATCCAACAAGAAGATGGTGGAGAAGATAAGGAGGAGGATGAACAAGTCGAATATGCCACTGGAGGAGAGAACCAAACGTAGGTGAGGCAGTGTAGGCGGAGATGGGGTCAAGGAAGTAGAGACCTCCAACTTCAATCCCAGTAGTGATCGTCGTCCCTGAGCGAAGATCCTAAAAACAACAAGTAGTAGAAGTAAATGAGGCAAAACACTTGAGCTGTCGGCAGAGAGCTTGAACCGACAAAAAAATACAAGAAAAGATGGGACATAGAGCGTGTCAGCTAGTCGGAGAAAAGAGGTAGCCATAACCACACCAGTCCCGCAGACTGGAGAAGGAGAGCCATCTGCAACAAAAATTGGAGGTAACTGATTGTGCTTCTCAAGGTGAGAAAAGACAGTAGAGTTACCAGTCATATGATGGTGACACCTGAGTCAATGAGCCACTTACCATATTGAGCGACGTGAGCGCTACCTGAAGATGTCATTACAGCGACAGATTGCTGGGAGGTTTGGAGAAGGTCATCAACTTCCTCAGATGAGAACCAACGACCAGAGGTGGAGGAAGATGTGACCATCGAAGGTGTGGTAGTGTTTTCTATGGTTCCAAGATGAGCTTGAGGGGGCAGGTGTGGATGCTTCGAAAAACATCGTTCAATGGTGTGACCAAACCGACCACAATGAGAGCACAAGGGGCGGTTGTTTCCATGACCTGGTGGATGACCCCCATGTACACGAGACGAACCCCTTCCTGCGGAGTGAGCAAAGCTATCCAAGGGAGGAGAAGGACCAAAGGTGGTCGCTGAAGGACAACAGTAACAACAAAGATGCGGGAAGTAGTGCATCTAAGGTAGGAGAGTCGTCCTCCACCAAAATCTGCTTACAGATCAGGTCATAGGATTCTGGGAGACGAAGAAGAAAATAGACCACCAGAAGCTCCTGAAAGTGGCGGTGTTGAGTAGCACGGTCGGCAGAGAAGGGACGATGCTGAAGAATCTGAGCACCAAGAGCTTGGACTTCCTGGTATGCAGCTTGGGGGGGGGGGAAGGGTCGGTCGAGCAAAGAGATCTGCATACAAGGTGTATATGCTAGAAGTATTGGAACTCTTGGAGAATAGTGCGGCGAGGTGATCACACACAGCCTTGACAATATCATCATGGCAGATGATGGGAAGACGGTCAATAGAGAGGCTATTATCGAGCCAAGTGCGGAAAAGCGCATCATTTGCATCCCAATCAACAAACTCAGTAGAATTAGCAGGAGGTGGAGCATCAGTCAGATGATGACGATTATATTGGGAGTGCAAGAGGAAGGTGAAGGAGACACTCAAATCAGGATAGTTATGACCTATCAACTTGGACGAGGTGCCCAAGTTGCCTGAGGCACCAGAAGGGAGAGGGGTGTTTTATAGAGTGACTGGAGGATTGTCCATAGCGGTGATGTTGACCACAATTGGCGGGGTCCAGGGCAAACAAGACCGTGTAGATAGAGAGAACAAAGAGGAAAGAGAGTCCGCAGGAACAAAATCCAGTCCGCACAAACGCACAGAGATGGGAGTGGTGATCACTGAGTATTCGCAGATAAAAGAGAGGTAACCGCGGATGCTTGAGCAAGATCCCTGAAAGAAGTGAAGGCACAAATAGGACAATCCATGTAAAGGGTACAACAAAAAAATGGACAGAGAGTGCGCGGAGACGGAAGAGTCCGCGCGGATACTAAGCGAGCACGCGGAGACTTAAGGGTCCATGCGAAGACTGAAGGGTCCATGTGGATACTTAGCGAGCGAGCGGAGACTTAAGGGTCTGTGTGGAAGCTAAGAGAGATCGCGCGGAAACTGAAGTGTCTGTGCGGATGCTGAACGAGGTCGCTGAATTGTTACTTCTTATGATACCATGTGAAAACTGGAATAACTTGAGAGCATTTGAAAATAATAACAATTATTTTATTTCCAAAAAATTTAGTTATTACATGGGAAAACCCCTCTTTATATAGAAATGAGGAGGTGAGAGAATTTACAATAGACAGCGTGGGACTAAATATAATGGTTGAATACACAAGGACAAATGCGGACACTCAAGGACTAACGACCATGATTTCCATTTCCTGAAGGATTTCCATCCCTTCTTGTCGGCAATCCGACCACCTTCCCGGCCGGCCGCCGCCACCACCACCTCCGTTGACGTGGCGGCCATCGTTTGGCGGTGGCTTGCCGGCCAGAGGTGGCCGGAATAGTGTTTTTAGGGAGGGGGGAAAGCTCTAAAACTAGTCTTTTGGGAAGCTCGATCCAGGGCCATTTTGGCTCGAATCAAGGCCCAATCGAATTCAGATCTACGCACTAGGGGAGGAGAAGGGGATCGGACCTGAATTGGGGTTGAAAGCCTTGTGGATCTTGGGTTCACAATGGGAGATCGGGAAGCTTTTGGAGCCATGCCAATCGGAGCCTAAAGTGTACAATCCTTTCGGGAAAGTTGGGGGTTTCACTCCTCTCACTCTTTTGAAGATGTTAAAGGCCTTGATTGGGAGAGAGGGAGGTTACAACCTTGAATGCCATTAATGGCCATCAAGGTAATTTCGGTTTTGGCTTGGGGGAGATGAATAGGGACTCAATCTAGCCGGGAGAAGGCTAGAAACTCCTTCTCTACCCAAGAGGAGATGAATGTGGTCATTAATGGGGGAGATTGAAGGTTTCTTCTTCCTCCCCATTAATCCCCCCCTCTCTCTCTCTCTTTCAAATTGGGGTTTTCTCTCTCCTGACCGAATTTTCTGAAATTGAATGGCCAATTCAGTAGCACCCAACCCCATTAGGTGGTGGACCACCTTAATTGAGTCTAGCCCAAGTGGATTGGGCTTGATTATGTCAAAATTGGTCATTTTGACCTAAATTTAGGGTAGGGTTGACTTTGGTCAATTTGACCATTTGGGTTGATCCCAATGGGTGGCTGGTCACCCATTGACCTCCCTTAAGGGTTATGAAGGTACATGTAGGGTTGATTTTGCAAGGTGAGGGTCAATTGACCCTTAATAGGTCACTTTTGACCAAAATATGGCTATAGTTGACTTTGGTCAAATTGGCCAAATTGGAGGCCCCATGATGGGGCTTTTTGGTCCATTGGGTCCCTAGTATCCTTATAAGGGTAGGGGAAATGTCCATTTGGCATGGTGGAGGCCAATTGACCCTAATTAGGCTACTTTGACCAATTTAGGGTTAGGGTTGACTTTAGTCAATTTGGCCTCTTTGGTTGACCCCAATGGGCCCTTGGTGCTCTAAGGGGACTCCTAATGGGTTATGGATGCTATGGTGGGGTTAAAGGGTCAAGGGGAGGCCCCTAAGTCCAACCCTAGGCTTGGTATCTAAAAATTGCTATTTGCAGACCATTAGGGGTTTCCTCCTTCTTACCTAAGCTCACATGCTCTTAAGTGCTTCCTATGGTTTTGTCATGACTTAGTCATGACAAAATTAACTTAGGGGTCTAGTTGTTTGGGGGATGTTACAGCTCGCCTACATACCGCCTCCTTGGCGGCTACTCCATCTAAAGCTGTCACTTAAAACCAAAAACAGTAAACCGAATCTGAACCGAACCGGAACCGCAAAGAATCAGACTGAACCGTTGTCTCAAGCGGTTTCAAGATTTTTAGAACCGATCCGAACCAGACTGAAGGAGAACCGAACCGCAACCCGTTTATTATTATTATTATTATTATTATAATATTGTTATTTTGTTATAATATATCTATAATATCGATGCTTACTATTATGAGTGAAACTAGTGTGGTTTGAACCCAAACAGCAATCGCAACAAATGTGGTCAGTTTTGGACTGAACAAAATCGCACCGCGCCAAAATCGTGTTGTGCTTTGACATTTGTGCGATTTGAAGTCGGTTTTTGCGGTGTACTTTCGGTTTTTATACAGTCATATAATATATTTTCAAATTTACTCACATATTTTTTTGAAATATTTTGTTTTAAGAATATAGAGGATATACAACTACTATTTAATAATAATCATGAAAGACAAATATAATTGTAGCTGATAAATTAGTCAAATTGAATTAACCAATATATTCTTCAAGCAAAATTTTAATTGTAAAATAAAATTTCAAGAGAAACAATTCAAAGTTATTTACCCTATATTGACTCGTGATCTTCAGCAACATGAACATTGCATCAGTAGTATACGGTCGTGATCTTTGAATTTTTAAAATCGGTGCGGTCTGGTGCAATTTTGTGGTTTTGCAGTTTCAGTTTTTAACTTTTAACCCGACTTACTATATATTATACAAAAAGTACTCCCACTTGGTGTAATGCGAAATTCCTACGCCCATGCCTCAGACTTTGAAGTTCCTCTTGCAAAAAAACTGAACGGGTATACTTTTCCCCTCCAATTTTTTATTTTTGACCTCCCTCATTAATTCCGTCAAGTTTGGTTTTGTTTCTAGTTGGAACCAATTGGAACCGGATCAAACCGCATAGAACCGGACCGAACCGTTAATGGTCGGTTTGGTTTTGGTTTTTGTTGAACCGTAACTGGAACTGTTAACACGACGGTTCCAAAAATTATGTTGGAACCGGAACCAGAATCGGAACCGGTCAAACCAAATACGATTTTGGTTCTAATTTGAAGAACTGTTACCTTAGCGGTTCGGTTCACGGTTCTAGTAGAACCGGAACCGATCCGGAACCGTGACAACTCTAACTCCATCGCAACTGCTCCACAAACTTAGCTTCCTCGACGGCGGTTCCATCTTCTGCAGCATATTCCACGAAACATCTCGATGGCCGGTTCCATCTCCTCCACAACTTGGCGAGGACTCTGTTGCATATCCCTCAACTTTTGTAACATTCATTGAAGGTGTGCCTATGATTTCTATCTCTCTCTTCTGCTCTCTCTCTCTCTCTCTCAAAAGCCTGCTATCAATGCAGAGGTATGATTGTTTTCTTTTCTTGGCGGCGGTCATAATTGTTGTTATGCCAAACATACATTCCATAATGATGGTATTTTTGTTGTGATCATGAATAATGGATTTTTGTAATCCTACAACTCATTCATGCACCAATATGATATAGATATATCATCATGACCGCAGTTAGGATATAGGTGAGGCCATGGTACTATTGCGATATGAGTTCTGTCATGGTCACAAATGCCTCTGCCCTCGACGAATGTCCTCTCACTCAACCAATGTCATCGCCCCGTACGGGGTCCCCCATACACGACTGCTTGTATGTATATATATATATATATATATATTACATAAAGCAATACATTTAGGCCCATCTTGAGGCCAAAATAGAACCATTAATTAAATCTCCACCGTCGGATCCAACACATCGGGTATGCAAATAGCCATAGTCTACAAACTCTCCCCCCTTAATCCCGATGGTAGCCCGCATGCACCTCTTCACGCTGCAAGAAGGAAGGATCGCACAGGTGTTCACGTCCGTTTCCCTTCCCTGCCGCCGCGATCTGGGCATCACGGTCAGGGCCGCCGCCGGCGGTGGCCCTGACGGAGCGCCGCCGGACTTACCCTAGCAGGTTCGTCGGGGTCCGGCGGCCTCGCCGGTGGGGTCCGGTCAGGCCGGCGGTGGCTCCGGTGGCGGCAGCGGGGAAGGGAACGTGGGGCGGCGCGCCGGCGGCGGACTCTGTTTCGTAAAATAAAAATTTCGGTAAAAAAATTAATATATATAATGTAATGTATATATAAATAAACATAATATATATATTATATATAATGTATATATAAATTAAATATATATATATATACACACATATTTTGAAATTTTTAACCCTAAAATACAAATTAATTTATTTTTTACAGTTTCTAAAAAGGGAAAATATATATATATATATATATATATATATATATATATATATATATAATTGCGTGCGTGTCGGAGAAGGGTGTAGCCTGTCGGGGCGTGCAGAGTACTATCGCGCGGGGTACAAGGGCCCAGTGCAATTTCGCTCGAAGCCCACCAGGGTCGGGCGAAGCTCGCCAGGTGCGGGCGAAGCCCGCCGGGTGCGCGTAAACTACTGTCACACAGAGCACGGGGGGGCCCCCGTGCACTGTCACACGTGTATATATATATATATACGAGTGACAGTGCACGGGGGGCCCCCCGTGCCAAGCGCGACAGTACTCGCCCGCCCCACGGCGGGCTTCGCCCGCCCATCGTTTCTGAACTTAAAAAAACAGATTAAAAATTAAATCTGTTTTTTTTAAATTCAATTTATTTAATTTATTTCTTTCAGTTTTTTTTATTTTATTTATTTATTTAAAATAAATCTATTGTTTTTCAAATTAACTATTATTAATATAAAAGAAGGTACAGAAATTGAACATAAAGTCATCTTGGCATAGTGGATAGTAGTTATTAAAGTACTGTGGTTGGTTTGGGTTCGAAACCTGACCTCCCCGGATTTATTTTGGCCCGACCCACCCGGCCCGAGTTGCCCGCCTGGCCGACCCGCTCCGCCCACCGGCCCGGCCCGGCCCAAGTTGCCCGCCCGCCCGAACCGCTCCACCCACCGGTCCGGCCCGCCCGGTTTGCTTTGTAGGGTAGGGTACCCTACAAAATTTATAGGTTTAGGACATCATGGTAGGTTTAGGAGACCTAGGAAAAAAATATGAACGGTCTTGATTCGTCATGCGATCGAACGGCCGAGATCTTATGATCTGTTCAAATCGAACGGTTCAGATTGATATAATGGTATGCCACCATTACACGAAAATTAAAAAATTATAAAAATCCTTAAAAATTATACTTCTTTATATATATAGTATATATATATATATTTTTAACTACTATATACAATAAGTTGCCTTTGGTGCAACATTCAAAATTGCCAAATAGCCTCATTCTTTTACTCCAATGACTTAACATATATTATGAAAAAATAAAAAATTATAAAATATAATGAATATTTGTGTAATTACACAATATCCATATAAAAAAATAATGGTGAAAATTCATAAAATCCAAAAGATTTTAGTAGACCTCCTACACCTACTATGGTAGGTAATCATTAGACCTACTTTAAAATGATTTTTTGTTAAAATATAAATGTTTTTGAAAAAATAAATTACAAAATATTAATTAAAATTTTTGTGCGGTGATTTTGAGTACTCATATGTATATGTTGTGAGCGCAACCGGCTTGATGTGGGCGCAGCCCGGAGCGGCATGGGTGTAGCCCGTTGGGGGCGGGAGAAGCCTGCCTTCGCGGGCCGGGTACTATCGCACTTGGCAGGGGGCGGGCAAAGCCCGCCCGCGCGAATCCCGTCGGGGGCGGGCTAAGCCCGCCGTCGCCGGCCGGGCGAATACCTACATTTAAGGATAGGAGGGAGATGGGGACAAGAGAAAGGGAGAGATAAATTTATTTTTTAATATTGATTCATATTTTTACGGTCATTTTAAGTACTCATATGTATGTGTTTTGAATAAAAGATTAGTGCTCATATGCGGGCGCAACCCACTTATAGGCGGGCGCAACCCGCTAAGAGTCAGCGAGCACGGGCAAGCCCGTGCGGAGCTGCTCGAATATATATATATATATATATATATATATATATATATATATAGAGAGAGAGAGAGAGAGAGAGAGAGAGATATCGGGGCCTCCCATCTAACTTTGCTAAATTACTGAGAGCACCCCTCTTAGTTTCGAAATTACAAAAACCTCCCCTTAAGTTTTCATTTCATTATAAAAACCTCCCCTGAAGTTTTCATTTCATAACATCCATGCACAAAAATATCCCCCTCGGTGAACAGTGTCCAGGGTATTTTTGTTCATGGATGTAATGCAATGAAAACTTAAGAGGAGGTTTTTGTAATGCAATGAAAATTTAAGGGGAGGTTTTTGTAATTTCGAAACTAAGAGGGGTGCACTCAGTAATTATGCTAACTTACAGGGGAGGTTTGGGTAATTATTTCTCTCTCTCTATATAAGTAGTTTCTAAGTTGCTTCCACATATATATCTGATGTGATGATATTACATAGCCTTACAAGGCAACTGTAATACGCTTGAGAAACAGGCACGTTAACCGTTTGGAAAGCATAGGGTATCCATCTTGGGCAGTAAGATCCTCCCCCTGATCCGGTCTACTGTGGTGTGGGGAGGGGGGGGGGGGGGCTCTTACATCGTGTCCCTAATTATCTCTGAGGATGGATTATCATCAACATTGGCAAGAGAGGTTTTCAAAAATCTGAGAAATCCTGCTCAAGATAATCTAGATGGTGGGGGTACAGTCTTTCCTTCATGGTAATGTGGTGACCATCCTCCATTCTGACTTGCGTGATGAGTATGGCTTACTCAAGAGCAGAAATAGGCTGAATATTGTGAAGAAGTATCGTACACAACGAGACTGGTCAGAGATCAGTCGTGTGTTACACAATCGAGAGGATGAACATGATCTTATTACTACCATTCTTCCCTTACTCTAGATGCTCGCATTATTCAATATGTCATTCGTCATTCTCGTATGTTCAAGTTAGGAGATAAGAAGATGGTTACGGCTCAGTTGAGTATGTTGACATATTATATCTTGGAAGGTAAGCAATTTAAAGCTGCTGATTATCTATTCTTCGTTATACTTATCGTCTGAAGGACCCCGGGCGTCAAAACTTGAATACCCTACCTTTGGGTGGGATTATTCAACGAATTATTTTCAAGAAGTATCCTCTCATCAACCAACAGCTCTATCCACTTGACTGTCGTCCGCCTTGTTACATGGTTGAGGATATCCCTACCGTACCTACTCGTTCTGTGCCATCTTCTTCACAACCTCCTTTTAGGCGTGGGGGATCTGTACGTGAGCCACGACAAGAAATACATAACATGGTTCGTGAGTAAAGTGGAGATAAGAGAAACTAGGAAGGCAGTAAGTGGATTGAAAAAGATGATGAAATTTATGATGTGGCATCACAACTTCATTCCTACTTCCGCAGAGGAGGAAGAGTGAGAGAATCCCCAGGACGACTCACCACGAACATCAGTTTGCTATTCTAGGAGAGATCGTGGAGAGGACAATAAAAAGAATAAGCCTTGAGTTTTGAGCATTTCTTTTGAGAACATCTAATAATTATATATTGCTTGGGAAGACTTTTCTGTGAGCTAGCGCCGCGCGTTAGGTAGTAACGTTGGCGGTAGCATACAAATATTTGCTTTTTATGTATTTTCTTCAGTTTTAATTAGGTATTTTCAGTTCTTGTGATATGACTGTTTGTTTTGGAGTCGTTTATATTTTTAATGCATTTTTATATTTTTCAGTTATGATTCAGCGCATCGTGAAGTTAGTTTTGTGTATCTTTCATTTAGATTAGATCCTATTCCACACACTTTTATTGATTATTAATGAGTGGTTGTTTTAGGTAGCCAAAAAGATCCAATCATGATGGTTCCTTTGGGCACCCACATATAGTGCTACATTTTATTATGAATCAAGGATGAATGACCCCCATACAAGTGAAATTGGTGTGTTATTTTTTACCACGGGTTTCCATTCATATCTTGGTTGAAGGCTGTTTTATCTTTTAATATTTTATATTTCTCATTTTTATTGTGAATTAAAGTAGTGAAGATTGTGTAGTAATTTATGGCAAATGTTACGTGCAAACCTAATATGACTATGTGCAAACCAATATTTATTTGCACACCTAATTTTCACTTGTAACATATTATAATTTTTTAGTCTACACGCAAAATTGATTTGCACATAGTCATAATAGGTTTGCACGTAACATTTGCCTAATTTATTAGATTGAAGAATGTGTGCATTCAATTTTCTTTTGAAAGTGGTTTGATGTTGTATATGCTGTTAGTGATGGTGACTTGTAATTTGATTTGCATGCATATTGTATTTTTTACTCCCTTTGTTTGATTTAGTCATGGTTTGATATTGTGAAGTAATGTTTTGAAAGTTTTGGTCAACGAGTTGTGTGAGATACTTAATTTCAGCATCTAATCTAACTCATTGTTTCGTAATTTAAGATTTTGTCTTACATTAGAGTAGGCGTGAGCGCTATTTTTGAGAGTAGTAACAATTGAGTTAATATGATTTTTATAATCAAATCTTAAATTTCACCTTTAAGATTGTGACACTTAAAACGATCATTTAAAAAAAATTCCAAAATAAAATTTTCAATTCTCTTTTTCTAAAGCGGAATTTTTTTCTTGTGCTTCACATAATATGATAGACATTGAAGTATAATTTTCAATGGAAGAACATGATGTTCCTATATCACTTTCATCCTTGCTTGATGTTCTTGTAGTGTCATCATCCGAGCATGACATCGTGTCATTGCATTCCTCTCTCTTTGATGAGATTGAGAAGTCATCCTCCAAACACGAGTCCTCATTGGTTTCTTCTCTTGGATCTATAGGATATAGCTCTAGCATAATGATTTGATATTGTTCATCATTTGCAGAGGGAGGATTATACATTTTCTCAAGAAATTTCCAAATTTCATAAGCAGTAGGAAACAAATTAATTTTAAAATATCTCTTGAAAATGCATAGTATAAACTATTCATGGTTTTAGCATTCAAAACGCATTCATTCCTATTTAGTTCCTCTGAAGATTTTGTTATAGTGATGTTCCATATATCTACGTCTAACATAATAAGAAACTTTTTCATTTGTAATTTTCAAGCATTATAATTTTCTCTGGTGAATAATGGTGGTGCTAGGGAATACTAAATATTTGAAGATTCCTCAACTCTTGATGAAGAGAGATCATGATGCGCCATTATACTAGGTGGTGAAACTTTTTTGGAATAACCTACCCCTGATACCACTTGTTGGATCGTCAAGCGCCCTTAGAGGGGAGATAAATAAGGGTGTTTATCAAATTTCAATTTAACTTAAATCTTAGATCAAAATATTTTATAGAATATTTTCAGAGAATAAAAAGTGAAATCATGAAAGTAATAAAAGAAGTTGCATGATTTTATTTCACTAATATTTTGATTACAAAAAAGAAATTTCCATGACGCTAGAAATCAAGACAGTTAATATAAAAACATTTTGATTTTCTCTACTGACTCATCTCCCTAAGGACCAGTTGGCCCTAGTCTATCACTTCCTAGATAGACCTCAAACCGCCTCTAGATCTATTCCCTAGATCTAATCGCCAACACACACAATGAATTTCTTCCTAAACCACACACGGATCTAGTCGCCCACACGAACGAATTCCACTACTAATACACAAAAATAGTCACCAAAAGAAAATATAAAATACAATATGAGAAATAATATTTATGTATAAAAATTCTCTATGAAGTAACTCTGAAGGTGATAACGAAGACACTTGAGATTGGAGTTGTCGTTGCGTTCGTCCTTTGTGTAGAATAAGCGTTGATTGAATCCGCCTTCAAGCTCTCCTTTGGATCTTCAAGTTTGCTGTAGAGAGTGCTCTGATTGTCTGGGACGAGGGATCACATGAATTGGTTTGGAGTTGTGGCTTCAGCGTTCGTAAAATAAAATAGCGGAGCGGACGTATAAATAGAACTGTGAGCTAGCGTCGACGGTAGGTGTTATCGCCGCGCATTACTCGTAATGGTAAGAGATCTGTGAGTTGCCGTCCAGGAATGACATGCGTGTTTCTTATTTTAGGCAACAGCTACAGCTCCGCGATAGGATTACGCGTTGTGTTAGCCTAATATACGCTCCAGTTGTCTAATTGATCTCTTGCTCCATTTGGCTCCTCAATCACCAGATGATCGTCAGGCTTACCTTTCAGTTATCGCCGCACGTTAGTGTTAACGTTGCATGTTGGCTTCTTTACATTTTGGCTTTGTTGCTCCTGTCAATGATTTCATTTGAAAGTGTGGTGCCAGCTATCACAATGTCACACTTGCTACCGCCAGCAGTAGGTGCTACCATCGCGCAGTAGGACTAACATTAGAGCATCGTTTCTATTTTTTGCATCGCATTTCATGTAAGAATCAATGTGGTATTGTACGAGCATTTCTTGCACACTACAAACACAAAACAAGCTTGATCAAATACATAATGAGATTTGTTATTCTCAAATCAAGAGATGCGAAACTCAAGTTCTAACATAACATACGTAACCAATTTCCATAACACACTTGTACAGAAAAATTGTATCCGGCTTTTTCCTCCCATCTCCTGCTTATGAATTGTTGTTCTTTGATTATATATGGTTCTGATTGTTGTAGTGTTCTCCAAAGTTCTTTTCTTTAGTGTTGATAATATTTTCCTAGGTTTAACATCGGAGGCGTACATAGTCTTTATCAATGTGTCCTCATTTTTATCTAACCGGTCTGCATATAAATGCAGCTCCAAATGTACAGATTCATGGTTATGCTTGGCACACAACATTTCAACTCTTCATTCATTAACATGCGTTTCTTTTGACCTCTAACTGCAAATGGACACCCACATTTTGTAGAGGTTGTCTTACACATTCTTTTTAACCAGCCGTTTGTTCTCATGGTAATATTCGGCTCTATCACAGCCCAGGAGAACACATGGGCGTGGTCTACCGGGGAGTTTATCGGAACTTTAAGATTGTGACAACATAACTCAAAGTCTCACCGACCTCGTGCCCAATCAATCAACTTTTTCTAATGACGCAAAAACAATGTTTGTTTGAAATTTGTGTCACATCTACATTCAATGAAACAAAACTAACTATGAACACATACATGCAAGCACTATAATGCACAACAACAACAACAACAGAACCCATATAGTCCCCAATCATTGGGGGTATGGGTGGGGGAAAATTGGAAACAGACCTAACCTTTGGCACTATGCACAAAGTGGCTTCTCTCAGAGGAGAAAGACCTAACCTTTGACAATAAATGCACAAAGTGGCTGCTCACAGAGTACCACTGAAATAGTGGCCCCCTATACCATCGCGTTTGCTGCGGAATCATGCCCTCAAATCAAAGCCAAAGACATCAGAGAGGGCAGACCCAAGAATCCATTTTGATTTATGTGCACATAACCATGCTTCCTTCATTCAGCATCCAGAGCATTGGTGAAGCACAAAAGCACTATAATGCACATGAAGGAAAATTTTCGACTAGTAATCGTTACCATATTCCGGCATCAATGAAGGTATCTCAATGTTCTCAGAGTCCACTTTTCATTGAGGTAAAGAAGGATCATGTAAAAGAAAGCACACATCAAGAAACTCGCAAGAGGGTTTGTACAAAATGAACATCATAAACATGGGAGTTGTGGGAAAACTTACCTGATTGAGAGTTCAACATGGCAAGAGACATACAAATCGGAAGAAAAATAGGCAGGGAATTCAGCTCTCCAATTGCGGAAATGGATGGAGGTCAGCAATCTGAAATCGGCAAGAGCTAGGAATCCGGAGAAGGAAGGGCTGTAGGGGGGCGTACTTGTCGGCATTGGTTGATGGAGGTGGCTGGAACTCGAAAATACTTGAGAGCGCTCGAAAACTAAGATGAGAGCTTGATGGAGGCGGTCGCTGGAACAAGTGCTTCACCGGGACGAGTGCATCGCCAGGAGTGATTCGCCGGAAGGAGGGCTTCGCCGGAACGAGAGCGGGGAACATCAAATCCTTTCTCTGGAATACACTGAAGTGGGGAGGAGGAAAATGACTTAGATTTTAAAATTTTATTTGATTTGTGGTTAATCTTTTTAGAGGCCAAAAACGATCTACCTATAACAATGCCCATATTTAAACCTCATCAAATAAGTAAATATGAAGGAATTAATAACAACCTCATCAAAATGACCCGTTTTTATCTCCAACGGAGAAAAAACTGTTCTAACATGTTTATTGATTATACAGATTCTCAAAAGAAACAGACCAAACCTTTCCCCCCTTTACTAGCCATTAACTAGCCGGCACCCATCCATTTCCCTGAATAAAATTTTCCGCAGAATAAATTCCAACGTGCTCTGCCGGAATTTGGCTGCTCCAGCTAACTCTAGCAGTAGAGTTTGCCCCTGGCCCCCTGTTCTCATACTCTCCATAAAACAGAGTCGCCAATGCAAAATCTCCTGTCCACGGCAACCACCCCTCCGGTCTCACCATTTCCGCCAAGTAGCAATTCAAAAATACAGTCCGTGAAAACTCCTTCCATGGCCTCCCAAGATATACCTTGTGAGCCCCTGGCTTCCGGCGGTAAATGGCAACATAATCATCAGAACCGTTCAAAACACAATTTTTGAACACAAATCCTGTCGGCTGGCCGGGATCAGTCCGTCCATGTGCCGTCACCGCATTGGTCTCCCCCTTCTCCGGAGACTCCAACCGCGGAAGCAATCGAATGTCGCAGCTCTCAAAAATAGCAGCCGAGTTGCCAAATATGAAATCCACGTTGCCGGAGATCCTGCAGTTCCGGTAGAGCTGCCGGAGTGAGCGGGCATAGAGTGTATCTTGGTGACCTGTGAATTCCACCGATTCAAGATATGAGTGGTCGCTGTCCGACCGAAAGGCCACAGCTTGATGCGCTTTTGGCCCAGCAGTATTCTCAAAAGTGAGATTTTGGGCTATAAATCCGTCGCCGGTGACACCGACGGTGGCGGTGTTGTATGTGGAAAGACCGGTCATTTGAGCATTGAGGTCTCCGGTGATGACCGTCTTCCCCATCCCTTCGCCGATGAATGCAAGGTTCGTCTTCTCGATTGGAACCCTGACAGTCTCCCTGTAGATTCCTGCCTTGATGTAGATCACGAAGCGCCTTGTTCCATATGCCGGAGCTTGCATAACCGCCTCTTGCACCGATCGGTGATCGCATTCGCCCGTGAGGCATACTGTGAGGTCCGGCGCTGGAAGATCCAGCCGGCTCTCAGACTCAGCGCCGGCTGAAGGCAGGTCAGCCCAGTAGCCGTCTCGCTCCGTCTGAGGAGGCGCCCAGAGGGAGACATCGGGGCCGAAGCGCTGAAGGGCGGTTATCATGGCGAGGGCATTGGAGGTGAGGGAGGAGAGAGAGACGAGGAACGACATAGCGCCGGCAACCTGGCTGGTGGAGTTTACATACTTCAAAGCGGACCAGCAGTCGTACTGGTAAAGGAGGGCGGCCCCGGCAAATGCGCGAGAATCAGCAGGGTCAGGGGATGCGGCAGAGTCGGAGAGGCGGCGGAACGAGAGGGAGAGGTTTTCGAGGCAGTTACGTGCGGCGGTAGAACGGTTAGGGTTGGAGGAGGAGGACGAAAGGATGGTTTGCGCCATGGATTGGGCGGTAGGAAGGGCGGCGGAGGCGGCGGATAACGCAGCGGCGATGAGATCGGAGGCGGAGGGGGAGGAAGGGAGAGACGGTGAGCGGGAGAGAGCGGGGACGCAGTAGGATGGGAAGCGGGTTGCACGGCAGGCGTAGCTGATGGCTTGCGATGGAGAGTCGGCGGCGAGGATGGTGGAAGACGGCGGGAGACGGAGGAGGAGAAGAAAGAGTGAGAGGATGATTAAAGCCATGGAGAGGAGGAAAGAGAGGACCTTGGATTTGCGATGGTGCATTCTTGGGTTTATAAGGAAGACGACAGGGGGGTTTGGATTTCGAAAATGGGAAATACGGATCTGGTAGCTGATGGAAAGAATCCAACTTGGAAAGGCAAAAGGGGCGTCAATTCCAAAGGCAGAGAGCGTGGGCGGCGGTGGTTTTAGTGATTCACGGGCAGAGTAGCCATTGCGGAGATCCAGTAACCATCGTTTTTCAAAACGAATCAATATTGCTATAATATTAGTTACTGTGTTGTCATTTTGCGGTGAAATTAGAAATTTATCTAGGGCGGCGGTGTTAACTGTTAAAGGCAAATCAGAATTGGCTATTGGCAAACCAATTTCTATGAGTTATTACGCGCCTATTGAAAATAAGTTTTGTACATGCATTTTTAGGAAAAGTGTTCAACACGAAAGTTGTAGATCTCGACGAGATCTACAATTTTTGTGTTGAATACTTTTCCTAAATACAATTTTTGTGTTGAATACTTTTCCTAAAATTGCATGTACAAAGCATATTTTCAATAGGCGCGTAATAACTCATAGAAATTGGTTTGCCAATAGCCAATTCTGGTTTGCCTTTGACACCACCCTACTATAAATACCGCATTTTTGTCTATTTGCACTTGTCGCTATTAGCAAGTATTATTTTAAGTGATTGTTTATTCAAACTCAACCTGTCTATTAAAAATGCACAATTATTATTAGCACTTTTTTGTCAATTTCTTTTTAACATAATAAAACATCATTTTCGCTATTGTAAAAGAACACTTAAAAGATTACACATTTTCAAAAGTAAATGCAAAAAATAAATTGTCAATTATTTGCTCCGCTTTTCTTGGATCACCTGTGTAACATCCCCCAAACAACTAGACTCCCTAAGCTGGTTTTGTCATGACTAGGTCATGACAAAACCATAGGAAGAGCTTAAGACCATGTGAGCTTGGATGGGAAGGAGAAATCTCAGTGGTCTGCATATAGCAGTTTTCAGATACCTAGCCTAGGGTTGGACTTTATGGCCTTTCCTTGAACCTTGACTCCACCATAGTATCCCTAACCCATTAGGGGTCTCCTTGGAGCACTAGGGACCCATTGGGGTCAACAAAAGGGGCCAAATTGACCAAAGTCAACCCTAACCTTAAATTGGTCAAACTAGCTCAATTAGGGACAATTGGCCTCAACCATGCCAAATTGACTCTTCCCCTACCCTTATAGGGATATTAGGAACCTAATGGACCAAAAAGCCCCATCATGGGACCTCTAAATTGACCAATTTACCATAAGTCAACCTTGTACTAAATTAGGTCAAAATAACTCAATTCCCCCAAATTAAACCCAATCCATTTGGGCTAGACCATATTGAGGTGGTACACCACCAAATGGGATTGTGTGCTACTGTTTGGGCCATTCAATTTCAAGGAAATCATCCAGGAGAGAGAAAGCCTAATTTGAAAGAGAGAGAAGGTAGGGGGAGTTAATAGAGAGGAAGAGGAAACCTTCCATCTCCTCCAATAATGGCACCATTCATCTCCCCTTGGGGAGAGGAGAAGTTTTCAACCCTTCCCCGGCCACATTGATGCCCAAATTCACTCCCCCAAGTATAACTGATGCATTCATTAATGGCCATTAATGGCAATCTGAGTTGTTGGATCTTGTGGCGCACTTAGAGGGGGGGTGAATAAGGACAATTTAAACCTTTGATAATTTTTGTAAAAACGAAACAATATATGAATATAGAGACAAATAATTGAATTCAAAAACAAGATTTTATTTCATCAAAGATAATGAGTAGAAATGATTCCAATAAAGCTTGGAATCAAAGGCTTACAATTAATAAAATCTCTTGTCTCTTTTCACCGATCCTTCTCCTAAGGACCGGTTGGTTATGGCCTATATCTCCCAGATATAGACACTAGCCTCCCCCTAAATCAAATCTTGATCTAGACGCAGCACACACGGCGGCGATTTTCTCCCAAGCCACACAAGGACTTGACACTGCACACAAGACGATGATTTACCCTAGACCACACAAGGATCTAACACCACACACAAGGTGATGGTTTTCCCTAAGCCTCACACGGACTTAGACGTCGCACGCAAGACGACGATTTCTACAACGATTACAAGATGAATGTAAATATAAATGAAATACAAAATAAAAAAACCCCTTTAAAATTTCTGGACCAAAGCAGCGAAGAATTCTTGAGAAAATCTCCTTGGAACGCGTGTACAATCTTCGGCTTCGCTCTCTCTTTTCTTCTTCAAGGATGGGGATTTTTGTTCTCTGGAGCTCTCTGGACGATAACACACATGAAGAAGTCTTGAAGATCTGAAAGCATGAAATCCACGAAGTTCTGAACCCTTTTAATAAAAAAGAGTTGTCGCCGTCCGTTAGCTAGGTATCACCAGAATTCGATATCTCCAGAGGCTGCCACGTGTCCCACTAATTCGATGTTTCTGCGCGAAGTGGAGGCCGTGGTTGAGACGTGGGCTGTCGGATATCCGATATCACTATCGGAAATCCGTTAGCTTGCGTAACTGCTGCACGTCGTAGGTTGCGGGAAGATCTTGCACTGTCGGATATCTGTTACTGCTGTCGGAAATCCGATAGCTCTAAACCGTCGAGTGGAGATCGAAAAACGGAAGAAATCGTGCGCTATCGGAAATCCGATACTGCTATCGGAAATCCGATAGCTCCAATTTCTGGAAAATCATTATTTTGCTCCAATTGAAAACATGTTATTCTTGCACCTGTTATCTGCACACCATTAATAAAAAATAGAATCAAATACATTTGGGATTTGTTATTCTCAAACCGGACGAGTGCGGAATGCATGCTCCAACAATCTCTCCCTTTTGATAATAACAAATCCTTATAAAAAGAAATTGACTAAATCCTATAGAGATATTGAAAAGTATATCATGTGTGTACAAGTGTGAACTTTTGATCTCCATGATCTCCCCCTTAATATGATATGATCGCCCCAAAATATTCTCCCCCGACATATAAACTCCCCCTACATGAATGCTCACTTAATTAATTAAGTATTTTAAGTAACTTAAGTGATTTCTTAGTATCTTCTCATCCTTTGATATTATCAAAAGTAATAAATAGAGACGAGGAAAGAGTATTATAGAGATATGGTAGAAAAGAAAAAAGAATATAGGGAAAGTTGGAGTACACTAGCGGAAGCTTTGTAAGTGATATGATATTGAGATAGGAAACCGTAGAGATTAGGCTAAGCATTCTAGTAATGTGTTATAATGTATAGAAGCAAATATACTTAACCATTAGGAGATTCAATTGCAATTATCAGAGAAAGACACATGAGAATATAGAATATTGAATTATTTCGGTCCAATTCTCATAAGAAGAAATTTTATAAATAACAATGAAGTGTAGTAGTGATACTTTTAGAAAGAATGCATATGAATATATTTAAAATATACATAATCATGGAATTGTTAAACATAACATAAATATACATAAAGCCAAACTTATGAACTTATAGAAACTTTGCAAGTATACATAAAAGGACCATTTTGTTTTTGCATAACAAGACACTTTACAATTCTTTCCAAGGTGCTTAACCTCACAATGCTCATTAAGACTTATCAGGAGGCTAACTAGTGCTTGGTGGAGGATCCTTTTCAATTTTTATTTAATTTTTTTTCAAAAATTTTTGGCAAAATATATGTTTGGCATTTGAATTTGCCTCTTTTTGTTTTGAATATTCATATATGTAAAGGATCTCCGAATTCACTTGCATGCATAAAATGGTATAATTTGAATAAGTGCAAAGTAACAAAGTTGAAGGTAGCATTTATGAAATGTATTTTGTTATGTTTGATCAATCATGATGTATGTATCAAATAAATAATTAACATGTATTAGCAAAGTAAGTGTTTGTGATTGCTCATTGTCATAGATAAAAGATTTCTTATACTTAGAGGCATGCGAAAACAATTCTTAATTACTGTATGAAAGTGTCATTTTTGATAACTGAAGATTGAACATCGTAAGCATGCGTTAAGCTATTTTTATGAAAAATAACACATGAAGAATCATTTATGCAAGATTAAAAAGAAATTTCCATATGAACATTTATAGAAACAGGTAATGAAAAAGTTAGTGAAGAATGGAATTTTTTTTTGGGAGCTGTCGGAAATCCGACAGCTGGATGTCGCCATCCGATACCTCCAAACATATAAAAAAGACGTGTTTCATCTTTCCACCGACACCTCACTTCAGTTTTAGGAAAATTTCCGAGATCTAGAGCTCCAGGTCCCCGAAAAACTTCAGATCTAAGATGAGAAATTTGGATTTTTTAAGTTTTGTTTAGAATTTCTCAAATAGTTTTGTGATTTTTATATTCCTCTTGGTTTTCATGGAGTTTTGTGAAGAAAAAAAATGTAGAAGTTTTAGGAGATCTAGACATGTTAGATGGTGTTTAAAAAAAAGCTTTAGATCTTGTGATTTGGAGATAGAGAATAAAAATTAGATTTTTTTTGTTTTTGAAACATGATTTTTTTTTTTAAATTTGTAGATCTAGAAGTTTATAGGAAGAAGGTTTATAGGAAGAAGATGATGAATAGTATTTTTCACCAAAGTATTGATTTTTCAAAAATTATATAGATGTTGAAGAACATTTTCTGTGTGAAAAATTTGTGAATTTGTGAGAGTAAGAATGTTTGTGAAATGATTTGACGATAGCATAATTTTTAGCTATCGGATATCCGATAGAGGGGTATCAGATATCCGACAGGTCCATTTTTTTTTTTTTAAATTTCTTATCTCTCATGCAGATATGTCATCCAGTTGGAGATCGCGAAGGAGTGATTCAGGAGATGCTCACTCGTCGTATCAAAGTTATCCGGGCATAGAGAAAGCCCAAATCGGAATTTCAAAAGTTGTGGAATTTGATCTCCCCCGACATGGACGTGTCTATTATATGCTTGCTGAGGCAGGTATACTTTCGGTCATTATCCAAGATATCTTCTCCTCCTATTTAGTACGAGAATTTTATAATCATCTTGAGGACCCTGCATATACTGATTTGAATGGAGGAGTTAGATCCAAAATTCAAGGTCAATATGTGGAGATCACTCCCATTGATTTAAGAAGTGAATTTGGAATAATGGAAAGTGAGAATGTTTTGGACATAGTGGAGAATTATAGACTAGAGAGAGATTGGACCCTAATGAACATGTCTTTGCAAGGAAATTCTACAAAGAACCTTATAACCACTATGACGACATTGACAGACGATGCTCGTCTTGTTCAAGATATACTAAGGCACACGATTATGTTGAAGTCCGATGATACTCATAGTATTACGGCTCAACTTAGTCTTGTGACTTATTATATAGTGGAGAACGAATTATTTGATGTGGCCGATCTTCTTTTGTCTATGATTCGTTATACATTCCGCCTCAAAAATCCTGATTGGAAAAAGGCACACCCTCCCGTTGGGTGCGATTATCCAGCATATTCTATTCAAGAAATACACATGGATAGATCAAATCTTTTATGTTGGAGATTGTGTCCCGGATATATATCAAACGGCGGGTATAAAGAGTAAGAAAAATCAACGGAAACCGCCTACTACGAAGATGAGAGAGCCTCCTATTTCACGTGGAGGGTCTATGCGGGAGGCACTCGACTCTTTCCAAACAAAGTTGGATAGACATATAGATGATTTTCAAGAGCATAGAAAGTCTTTTGAGGAACACAAAGTGGAGGTGAAGAAGGATCGGACACAGATGCAGAAGTTTATGAAGTTCCTTGTTAAGGGACTTAAATTAAAGCCTACACCTGGTGAAGCCGCGGAATGGGAAGTGCCGACGGAGGAGGAGCCGCGTCGCCAATCGGTTAGTCAGGCTCGATGGAAGAAGACAGTGGTAAGGAGATCAGATTATGATCTTCTAGAAAGCAGTGGAGCAGGCAGTCGCAATGAGGAGGATTCAAATTGAAAAAGACTTCTGGGAGCTATCACCATCCGACATCCTACTATCGCCATCCGACAGCTGCCCAGCCCAGATCTCTCTCTAATTTTGTGAATTTCCTTTATGAGACATTTTAAGTACCCTTTTATTAAAGTTCTGTAATAATTTTTAATATTTAGACATGTTATATGTTGGTGAATGTCTATGTTAAGATTTGTTTTTTTTTTTTAAATTGTAAGGCTATTGTGATGTTTTTAATTTTATAGATAATAAGTAGTGATATAATCAGTGTGAAATGTCTAGGATTCCCAATTCTAGCCTAAGCATAGAAAAATGAGAATCCGGTAACGGTTTAGTGAATATATCCGCTAGTTGTGAATCCGTTCCTATGAAGTTGATTTTTACATTACCCTTCTTAATATGATCCCTTATAAAATGATGTTGGACATCTATATGCTTAGATCTAGAGTGTAATACGGGATTATTAGTTAAGTCTATAGCACTTTTATTATCACACTTTAATTCTACACTACTTTGTTGCATGCCAAAGTCTTCTAATGTTTGTGACATCCAAAGAGCTTGGGCACAACAATTACCTAGTGCAATATATTCGGCCTCGGTAGTAGAGAGGGCAACCGAATTCTGTTTCCTACTCGACTAAGAAATAAGTGAAGGGCCGATAAAATGACAGGTGCCACTAGTGCTTTTTCTATCTAAAGAACATCCCGCATAATCTGAATCCGAAAAGCCATGTAAAATAAAGGAATCATTATGAGGATACCATAATCCTAATTTAGATGTTCCTATAAGATATCGAAAGATGCGTTTCACCACTTTTAAATGTGACTCTTTAAGATTAGCCTGAAATCTAGCACATAAACAAACGGCAAACATAATGTCAGATCTAGATGCGGTTAAATATAATAAAGATCCTATCATGCTTCTATAAAGGGTTTGGTCAATTGAAACTCCATTTTCATCTTTTCCTAATTTTAGTGAAGCACTCATAGAAGTGTTTGCATGCTTAAGATTTTCAAATCCAAATCTTTTTAACATATCATGAATATATTTGGATTGACATATAAAAATACCATCATGTTTTTGTGTAATTTGAAAACCTAGAAAATATGAAAGTTCTCCTACCATGCTCATTTCAAATTCATTTTTCATAATTTGAACTACTTCATTACACAACTCTTCATTAGTGGCTCCAAAAATAATATCATCAACATAAATTTGCAAAATAACTAAATCATGATCAATTTGCTTAATGAAGAGTGTAGAATCGGCACTTCCTATTTTATAATCGTGCTTTAACAAATATTGAGTTAATCGATCATACCAAGCACGAGGCGCTTGTTTTAATCCATAAAGCACTTTATCTAATTTATAAACATAATTTGGATATTTCTCATTTATAAAGCCAGGGGGTTGTTCTACATAAACCTCTTCTTTTATATACCCGTTTAAAAATGCGTTTTGACATCCATTTGATATAATTTAAATCTTTTAAAACAAGCAAATGCAAGAAATATCCTAACCGCTTCCAATCTTGCTACGGGTGCAAAAGTTTCATCAAAATCTACCCCTTCAATTTGTGCATAACCTTTTGAAACTAATCTGGCTTTATTTCTAACAATTCTAGATTCATTATCCAATTTATTTTTAAAAATCCACTTAACTCCAACTACAGGACGATTTTTGGGTCGTTCTACAAGATTCCAAACCTTATTACGTTCAAATTGATTAAGTTCTTCATTCATAGTTAAAAACCAAAATTCATCATTTAAAGCGGTGGAAACATCTTTTGGTTCTATTTCAGAGACAAAGCAAATGTTTGAAAATAAAACATGTAACGATGAACGAGTACTAACCCCTTTTTGCGGATCTCCAATGATAAGCTCCTTTGGATGATCCTTTGAAAATCTCAATTCACTTGGAGACACATATTCTTCTCTTTCTTCTCCTTCTCTATCTTCTTCTCTTTCTCCTTTTCTCTCTTCTTCTTTTTCTTCTTCATTTTCTCCAAGTTCTTCATCATCATTCTCCACCGAAGGAAGGGGTTCATCTTCTTTTTCTGTGATTTTCTTTTCTACACATGAAACAAACTCATCAAACCTAACATGAATAGATTCTTCAACTATTTTTGTTCTTTTATTAAAAATCCTATAAGCTTTACTAGTTGAAGAATAGCCAATAAAAATACCTTCATCACATTTGTCATCAAATTTTCCTAAGAAATCTTTAGAATTCAAAATAAAACATTTACAACCAAAAACTTTAATATAAGAAAAAATTGGTTTTTTACTAAAAATTAATTCATAAGGAGTTAATTTTAAAATAGGGTGAAGCATTACTCTATTAATTACATAACATGCCGTACTAACCGCTTCAGCCCAGAAAGATTTTGGTAATTTAAACTCAGATAGCATCATATGGGCTAACTCTTGAAGAGTTCTATTTTTCCTCTCCACTACACCATTTTGCTGTGGTGCGCGTGGAGCGGAAAATTCGTGTTTAATTAATTCCTAATTCCGTACAAAAAGAAATAAATTTTTCATTTTCAAATTCTCCTCCATGATCTGATCGTATGCGTTTAATTTTTAACTCAAATTCATTTTGAATACGCAAACATAATTTTGAAAATTCTGAAAAAGCATCGGATTTGGAGGTTAGAAATAAAGTCCAACAAAAATGAGAATAATCATCAATCAATACAAATGTATATTTTCTACCTCCTAAGCTAGAAATTCCAATTGGCCCAAATAAATCCATATGTATTAATTGAAGTGGCCTAGTGGTAGAAATAATATTTTTACTTTTGAAAGATGATTTTGAAAATTTTCTTTTTTGGCAAGGCACACATAATGAAGAAGATAAATTTCCATTTAACAATGGTAAACCTTTAATTAATTTATCTTTTGAAAGTTTTGTAATTAACTTGGCACTAGTGTGTCCAAGTCGCCTATGCCATAATTCTAATTCATCATTTTTTGATAAAAACATTTTAAAGTAGAATTTGAAAAATCAAGAAATTTAATCATATATACATTATGACATCTAGGTGCGGTAAAAACAATTTCATTTGTTTTAGAATTAATAATTTTGCACCAATTTGTAGAAGATTCAAATAAAACATCTAAACCCTTATCACATAATTGACTAATAGAAATCAAATTATGCTTTAATCCTTCTACAAATAAAACATTTGAAATTGAAAATTTTTTGTTACCCACAACTCCGATGCCGATGATTTTTCCTTTTCCATTATCTCCGAATATAACAACTCCTCATTTCTTCATCTCCAGGCTAAGGAACTTCTCTTTATTGCCCGTCATGTGCTTTGAACAACCCGAGTCCAAGTACCACACGTCTTCTTTGCCCTTAGCCTGCCAACACACCTAGAAAGAAGAGGTGAGTAAAGATCTGGATACCCAAGTGGTTCCACCCATATTATAGGTAGAAGCCTTAGGCACCCAGATTTGTTTAATTTTACTTTTTCCTTTCCTCCAACAAGAGTCCGTAGTGTGACCAAATCTATTGCATTTGGCACATGTAATGTATTGAGAAGAGTATAACTTTTCTGGACTTTTACTGGATGAGAATGCAGTATTAGACAATTTACTAACTTCAGAATTTTTAAAAACAGAATTTCTGGACTTTTCGCTATCGCCGGCGACAGTGGTTATCGTCGGGGGATAGCTTCCTGACGTGTATCCGAGTCCAAACCTTCCAGATCCATGGCATTGGTATCCTCAGATCATATCCAGTGATTTTCGGCCCATTCCAAATTTTTTCATGGCTAGCGTTAAGTCATGAATCTGGTTTCTCATTTCTGTATTCTCGGTTACTAGATTTACACATCTACGTTCAAAAGATTTCTTTCCCTCATGGACTTTGGAAATTGAAGATTTCAGATCTCTCTCTAAAATCTCATTCTTTTTGGTAAGAATTTTATTGTAGAATGAGATTTGGAAAGAGATTCTTCAAGTTCTTTAATTCTTCCCCAAAAGTGATCACACTCTTGGCAAGAAATTTCTCTTTTTCCAATAGTCTTAATTTCATTTAACAATTTTTTATTTTTTTTAAGCAAAATTTTATTTTCAGATTTAAGAAGATCATTATCTTTTAAACTCTTTTCAAAAAATTTGCAAGTCTTTAAAAATTCAGAAAATAATTCATCGTAGGTTGGAGGAGTTACCTCAGTGTGACTTTGGACACTGCATTCGTCATCAGATATGACGCTCTTTCCCATTAAGCACATGTTGGCCTCCTCTTCTTTACTTGAGCTTGAACTGCTTGCATCCTCAGAAGTAGTATCATCCCATGTTTCCGCCTTCAGCACCTTCTTCTTCCCTTTGTGCTTCTTTTCTTTAAGTTCTTTCAAGTACTTTGGACACTTGCTTCGGATGTGTCCTAACTTCTTGCAGTGATAGCACTCCGGTGGCGGTCTCTCTTCCTCCTCATCGTCTTCCTTTCCTTTTTTCTTCCTAAACGTCTCCTTCTTAAAAAAATTCTTAAATGAATTCCTCCTTTCTGGATTTCTCATAAATTTTCTAAAATTCCTAACAAGTAAACCTTCCTCATCTTCTTCTTCCTCCTCAGAATCACTACTTTCTTCCTTCTTAGATCTTAGAGCCAATCCCTTCTTCTTTGGCTCCATATACTATTGTTGTTGAATTTTCAATTCAACTTCATGAGTTTTCAAGTTCCCAATCAGGCTTTCAATATTAAGAGCTTTAAGATCATGAGATTCAGAAATAGCCGTCACTTTGGGATTGAATTTAGGGGGGGAGAGATCTAAGAAGTTTTCTCACCAAATCACCATTTGAAAAAAAAATTCCTAAAACTTTTGAGTCATTTACCATCTTAGTGAATCTTGTGTACATGGTATCCACATCCTCATCTACCTCCATCCTGAACTTTTCGAATTCTGACTCCAATTGGAAAAGCTTTGAATCCTTCACCTGCGAGGTACCTTCATGAGTAATTTCCAATAAATTCCAAATTTCATATGCAGTTTGACATGCGCAGGTTCTATTAAATTCAGTTTTATCAAGATCACAAAATAATGCGTTCATTGCTTTTGCATTATTTTTGCATTTTAATTTGTCCTGGTCATCCTATTTATCTCTGGGTTTCTCCATGACAATATCACCAATTGTAAAAGTAGGATGAGTATAATTTGTTTCTATCATATTCCATACTTCAATATCTAATGATATTAAAAAACACCTCATCCTAGTTTTCCAATAATTATAATCAGAAGCCGTAAATAATGGTGGCCTAGTTATTCCTTGCCCCTCGGAAAATGCATGATCATGGTGCGCCATAATTCCAGGTGGTTAAACCTTATAAGGAATTAACCTGCTCTGATACCACTTATTGGATCTTTGGGCGCACTTAGAGGGGGGGGGGGGGGGGGTGAATAAGGGCAATTTAAACCTTTGATAATTTTTGTAAAAACGAAACAATATATGAATATAGAGACAAATAATTGAATTTAAAAACAAGATTTTATTTCATCAAAGATAATGAGTAGAAATGATTCCAATAAAGCTTGGAATCAAAGGCTTACAATTAATAAAATCTCTTGTCTCTTTTCACCGATCCTTCTCCTAAGGACCGGTTGGCTATGACCTATATCTCCCAGATATAGACACTAGCCTCCCCCTAAATCAAATTTTGATCTAGACGCAGCACACACGGCGACGATTTTCTTCCAAGCCACACAAGGACTTGACACCGCACATAAGACGATGATTTACCCTAGACCACACAAGGATCTAACACCACACACAAGGTGATGATTTCCCCTAAGCCTCACACGGACTTAGATGTCGCACGCAAGACGACGATTTCTACAACGATTACAAGATGAATGTAAATATAAATGTAATACAAAATAAAAAACCCCCTTTAAAATTTCTGAACCAAAGCAGCGAAGAATCCTTGAGAAAATCTCATTGGAACGCGTGTACAATCTTCGGCTTCGCTCACTCTTTTCTTCTTCAAGGATGAGGATTTTCGTTCTCTGGAGCTCTCTGGACGATAACACACAGGAAGAAGTCTTGAAGATCTGAAAGCATGAAATCCATGAAGTTCTGAACCCTTTTAATAAAAAAGAGTTGTCGCCGTCCGTTAGCTAGGTATCGCCAGAATTCGATATCTCCAGAGGCTGCCACGTGTCCCACTAATTCGAAGTTTCTGCGCGAAGTGGAGGCCGTGGTTGAGACGTGGGCTGTCGGATATCCGATATCACTATCGGAAATCCGTTAGCTTGCGTAACTGCTTCACGTCGTAGAGTTGCGGGAAGATCGTGCACTGTCGGATATCCGTTACTGCTGTCGGAAATCCGATAGCTCTAAACCGTCGAGTGGAGATCGGAAAATAGAAGAAATCGTGCGTTGTCGGAAATCCGATACTGCTATCGGAAATCCGATAGCTCCAATTTCTGGAAAATCATTATTTTGCTCCAATTGAAAACATGTTATTCTTGCACCTGTTATCTGCACACCATTAATCAAAAATAGGATCAAATACATTCGGGATTTGTTATTCTCAAACCGGACGAGTGCGGAACGCATGCTCCAACATGAGTAACTACTCCCCCTTAGCCTCAATTGACCCCTTTAACATCTTCAGAGGTTGGAAAGGAGTGAAACCCCCTCTTCCCCGAAGAAATCGAGCACCAGAAGCTAGGATCAACATGGCGCTGAAAGATCCACCTCCGGCCATGGCAACTCGCCGGAATACGCACCACCAAGCCCCCCACACAGGTCCGATCCGAGCTCAATTGGGCTCGGATCGTGCTTCTGAAAGGGCTCATTTCGAGCTCTCTTTCCCCTCCTCAAAACCCCGATTCCGACCACCTTCGCCGGCCAACCACCCCCTATCGTCGGCCACCACCTCAATGGAGGCGGTGGTGGCATTGGCTGGCCGGGAAGCGGCACAGGTGGCTGGGAAATCATCCCGCAAAGAAGCCCGGGACGGGCTGTCGCGCGCCGTCCATTCCTCGGGGACGATGACTCTGAGCCGTCGGATTTGCCGTGATCAGTTATTCACAGATTTACATGATTATGTTATATGTTATAATGTTATTTCATTTTGAAGAAATTTGTTGAACTGAATTAATTCAGCGAACTGAATCCGGAGTAAATGATTATGTTATACTCTTATTTAATTAATTCGTCGATCTGAGTAGAAGAAATTCACTGAACTAATAGTTAAGTTCGTCGAACGGAACCTGGAGTTCGTCGAACGGAATTCATTAGTCGAACACACTCTGGTGTTCGTCGAACTGATAGTTGAGTTCGTCGAACTGACCCCGGAGTTCGTCGAACGGAATTAATTCACCGAAATAATAATTGAGTTCGTCGAACTGAACCCGGAGTTCGTCAAACGGAACTAATTCGCCGAACGGAATTAATTCGCCGAACGAAATTAAATCGTCGAACTGAATTAATTTGTCGAACGAAGATCGGATTTCGTCGAACGCACTGAAACACGGCGTTCGTTGAACGTAGAACAGATTTCGTCGAACGCAGGTCAGATTTCATCGAACGCAAAAACTTGTTCCAACACATTTTGTCAAACTTCCTGCAGTATTTCATTTTAATTATTAAAAATACTAGAACCCCTCAAATGAAAAAGTGCCCAACATGAAAGTTGTAGCCCTTGGAGTCTACTTTATGTTAAAATTAATTTCACCCCAAAAGGAGTTCTGTAGCTCCCTGTAGGTCCATTTTGGTGGGACTGGTCCCTAGTGTAGGACAGCCACCATTTCTTGAATAAGTTTTGATTGGGTTATGGGATGGACTTGAAAATTGAAACATAGGCTATTTACACCTACCCACACATCATACCCAAAGATGGGAATTTTAGGAGAACGTTTTCCTAAGGTTTTTGTAATAATTTCATAAATTAAATATTAATTAATTATTGGGTCAAATAACCTCCAATGCCCTCCAAATTTTGGTGGTACTTCTTAGGGTTATCACATGACTCTGGTAAAATTCTCAGCCCAATTGAGACTGATTTGGTTGGGTAATTTGTCAACCCAAGTTAGGTCAAATTAGGTCAAAGTTAGGGCATGGTGTTTATCTTGGGGTATGGTGGTCAAAACTCATCACCATGAGTTGAAACCTTGGCCACTTGTTTAGGATCACCTAAAACACTTTCATGAGTAAGATGAGGTGGTGTAGAGGTGGACATGCCTTAGAACCCTAATCTTACCCTTTGGGGTGCATATAGATCTTTGTGAAGGACATGTGGTCAAAAGCTATGTAAAGACCATGGAACCTAGGAGATATGTTCATGGGATGTATTTATACCCTAGGGAATTTTGAGAGAATTTTAGGAGGGCTTATTCCCCCTAAATTAGGTCATAACCCCTTTAGGTAAACTTCTTTTAAGAGATATTTCCATGCACAAATGATCTTTGATGAAGATGAAATCTTGGTGGTGCCTTTATAATCATATTATTGACCCCTGATAATTTTTGTATAATTTATTTAATGATTTAACTAGTACTTCATTCTCAAGGCACCTATTTTGTCTTAATCTTAAGAAATATAAATAAGGATCCAAAACTCTCTGGAAAAATGTGCAACTTGGTGATAGAAAATTTCAGAGTACTAGGAAGCTCTGTGAATTATTATAAAATTTTTGGAAGTTGTTATCAGTAGGCTACTTCACAACATGTGCAAATTAGGAATTATTTGAATTAATTATTTCAGTGAGGAAATGATTCCCATAAATTGTGAAACTCTGTAATTAAGCTTTTCTAGACATAATAGAGGTCTGGTAATTTTTCTATAATTTTGACATAAGTATTCTTGGTAGTTCCTTCATAAATCTTCAGATTTGGATAGAAGTTAGATATTAAAAATAGATGACATTTCCTTACTGTAAAATTGTGATATTCATTATTTACTGTTATTTTGGCATGATAGATTTATCTTAATTTTATGAGGATCATGTTTTGAGAATACCTTACACTTCATGTTCATACTTGGCAAATATTGGAGAAATTTAAATAAATAATAAAATGTTGAGGAAAAATATGAGTCTTTGGATTTAGTCTTATAATGCCATGATAGTCCTCCAATAAAAATCTTGTGTCATGTGGTTGAATATTTGAAGTGCTTCTACTTATTAGCTTCATATAGTTAGTTTGGTCTGCGTATAGTAAACATATGAAACTTGGGTATTTAGGGGCCTACTAGGTGGAATTGGTATGTAGATGGTGTGCATGGTCAGGTTGAGGAGGATGAGGTCACCAAAAGGAGTTTAGGAGATAAGAGTGCTAGGTTGGCTAAAGGTAAGGTCATGTTTGGGATTGACGAAAGATCGTCTTTCCCTTAGCGTGTCATAAATCACCTATGGTTAATACAAGTGAAAAGATAAGAGGCTTAGGCATATGGGTAGATACCCATAATATTAAATGTCTTGAGAAAGGGAGCCTTGGGGTGTCATCCCATTATAGCTCCTAGTACCATAGCGAGCCCCTAACAAGGTAATCCTCGGGAAGTCCAAGATTAACCATAAATCGTAGGAGCAAGATGTTGTACAAGAGTAATTAATAACACACTCACTCACACCCCGTGATTACGGGTGTATTAGTCAGTTTGGTCTTACGAGCGGTAGGCTCGGTGGTTGTAGTAGCAGACTAATTAGTCTGGTGAGCTTGTGGCTCAGTAATGTTTGTTGAGCCGGGAGGATTAGCCGGTGAGCTTATGGCTCGGAGATAGATAGTAAACATGTTTGCATGCGCATAAGGTGGTGGGTCCTTAGTGTTGATGATCGTTGCACCGACATTAATGCTTGGGCTCGGTAAGAGTGGATAACCCTTTTACCAAGACAAGTCTGGTGGTCTAACCAGCAAGAGTACGCAGGAGCTCCGCTGTTGTGTTCTTAGCGTTGAGGCGTACATTAGGTCTAGGTTAGGTAGTGCAAATACCAACCTAGAGGTGGGCGAGGCCCAACCCACCGCTTCCGTTTGCCACTACGGGAGTATCCTGGGAGTCTTGCTAGCTCCAAAAAGGGGGAACTAAAGGTCTGTGCGCATAGAGTCGTAGTGTGTGAGTTGCACTTGTGTGAACATAGCATTTAACAACATACCTTGCATGTCATGGCATAAACATTGCATTTCAACCCCTACCCCTATCGTATAAGTCCGTTATGAGACTTCTTATACGATAGGCCCTGCTAAACGACCCCTTGGTCTATAGGTTTGTGTGGGCATTCCTATAAATCAATGGTTACATTCTATTATATACATGTCTTTACTTACTGCACTTTACTTATTCTTTACATGCTCTTACTATGCTCTTTTACTGCTTCAATTATATATATACATGTATAGTGTAGACATTCCTTGTACCCCTGTCACCTGCTATTGTTGTACCCCTTGTTGTCCTCCGCTTCATCCTTCTCGCATGGTGCCTAGGAGTCACCGGGGGAGGGGTGGGGGATTGACTTAGTCTTTCTGACTAACGGTCGGTGGACCTTATCATTTTAGGAGACCACAAAGACGGAGCAACACCAGAGGCAGGTGCAAATGGAGGCAGGGCAGTCTAGCACAGGAGCACCAGTGTCGGGATCCGTAAGTGTTACTACTAGTTGATTTACTTCCGCGAGTGTTTATGTAGTGAGGATTTGATGTATTGGGCAGGAGCCCTTGTTATTTCTGCCTTTGATTTCAGTTATGATTATGTGGACATCTCTTTATGATGGTTTATTTATATGTGATGTGGACTTGGCTTCTATAAGTTTGTTTAAGCTTAACTTTTCTGTGATCGATAAGGCCGGCAGGATCGGCGTTTTGTAGTGGCGACCTTCCCGAGTGAGGGTGTCACCGCAAAACGGCGGTTCTGGGCATAAGACCCCGGAGTTGAAAAAAAAGGGTCTTACAAAGTGGTATCAGAGCAAACCTCGATCCGGAGAAAAAAAAGAAGTCCACAACCCTGGGCCACCCCGCGCGAGCTTAGTTTGAGGACAAACTAGCAGCGGAAGCAATGGTGTGACAGTAAGGGAAATCACATGAAAAGTTCACTTCTAACTGAATATTCTTTAGCTAAGTCCCTTACGAGAGTAATTTTCTTTTATAGCCCGCAACGAACCATAGGAAGAGCTTAAGACCATGCGAGCTTGGATGAGAAGGAGAAATCCCAGTGGTCTGCATATAGCAGTTTTTAGATACCTAGCCTAGAGTTGGACTTTGGGGCCTTTCCTTGAACCTTGACTCCACCATAGTATCCCTAACCCATTAGGGGTCTCCTTGGAGCACTAGGGACCCATTGGGGTCAACAAAAGGGGCCAAATTGACCAAAGTCAACCTTAACCTTAAATTGGTCAAACTAACTCAATTAGGGCCAATTGGCCTCCACCATGCCAAATTGACCCTGCCCCTACCCTTATAAGGATATTAGGAACCTAATGGACCAAAACCCCCCATCATGGGACCTCTAAATTGGCCAATTTACCATAAGTCAACCTTGTACTAAATTAGGTCAAAATAACCCAATTCCCCCAAATTAAACCCAATCCATTTGGGCTAGACCCAATTGAGGTGGTCCACCACCAAATGGGATTGAGTCCTACTGATTGGGCCATTCAATTTCAGGGAAATCGGCCAGGAGAGAGAAATCCTAATTTGAAAGAGAGAGAAGGTAGAGGGAGTTAATGGAGAGGAAGAGGAAACCTTCCATCTCCTCCAATAATGGCACCATTCATCTCCCCTTGGGGGAGAGGAGAAGTTTTCAACCCTTCCCCGACCACATTGATGCCCAAATTCACTCCCCCAAGTATAACCGATGCATTCACTATTAGCCATTAATGGCAATCTGAGTAACTCCTCCCCCTTAGCCTCAATTGACCCCTTAGCCTCAATCCGACTAGCTGGTGAGTATTATTACCAAGGCTATAATGCACAACATTACTCAAAATGATCATTTTCTCTAAATGACCTCGGATCGGAACAAAACGAGTTCCGTTGCACTCGTATTGACTATATGAGTCTAATGCAATAGACAAAAGTCAATTCGGAGCTCGTTTGCCAAATATGTCATTTTGAGTCACCTCTTAGCTTCTAGGGTACCTCGTAGGTGATCTGGTTGCTTTTATTGGGTTTTCTAGGGTCCTAGTGACCCAATAAAAGTAGGGATGTTACACAGCACCCCCGCATCAACAAGTAAAGTGAAAATTTTGGCATGTCTTTCCATATCCATGTGTATGCCCATACTAACACTAATCGAAGCGCTCTCGATAGTGGGATAACAATGAGTAGCATCATGCTGACGTAAAAAGCTCCACCTTGGTTACCGGAGGCAGCCATGATCTGAACAACATACACTAATTAGAACAAAACTCACAATATCTGAAAACATATTGAAAGTTCACAGTTAACCTCACTAGAATTCTCTAGGGGGGGGGGTGAATAGAGATTTAAAATTACTTTGTGCAAAGTTAACAAATATATATATATATATATGTAATAATCACAGATTTAAGCTTCCCACACACCAACAAGAATTAAGCAAGTAAAGAAGAAAAATAGCAAGAAGAAAATCACAGCACAACACAAAGAAATATAGTGGTTCCCCAAACTTTGGGTAGTCCACTCTTCTACCCCCTTTGGTAGGAATTCACTAACTTGCACTGAGTCTTTTGATAAGGAGACTCTTAGAACCAGACAGAGTCTTTTGATAAGGAGACTCTTAGAACCAGACTGGGTCTTTTGGTAAGGAGACTCTTAGAACCACTACAACTGAATTTTTTGAAGAGAGATTCTAAAAACTCTTTTACACAATTTGAAAATGGAATGAGAAGAAGAAGTAGAACAAGTAGAAGAACAGAAAACAATATATGTAAGAAAGAATCTTCTTCCTAGCAAGAAGATTAGAAGCACAAGTATAGTGAATATGATCTCTCTTCTATAGTGAGAAGGAGATTGTAGCCCTTTCTCTCTTTTAGTGAGAGCTTTCAGAAATTGCAGCAGTATGACTTCAGAAGAAGGAGAAGAAGAAGTCTTGTTGTTTGCTTCAGCACACTATCACTTCTCTCAGCTTTTCTCACTCTTCTCTTGGGAGCTTTTCCTCTTTTTCAAATGGATGAAGTGAAACACTGCTATTTGTCTCTGCCGACTTCGCTCTTATTTATAGCACTGTTCATTCAAGGAATACTATAGGAGAATAATCAATTAGTAGTCAAAGAAATAGTAAGAGAGAAAAGATCCCATAATCAATATTTCTGTAGAAGGAAAGAGATTATTCTGATTTCAAATAATATCCATAATAAGCATAATCAATTTAGCCAAGAATCATTTAGAAGGAAAGACTGATTCAAAACGGCTAGAAAAGAATAATATCATTCCATAAAATTAAGATCTACAGATAGAAGGAAAGAAATCTGTCGTGTTTTGAATTTGACATAAAAATCGACGTACGTCGATTACTATTCGACGGAAGCGTCGATTTCAGACTGGCTGGACGTCGAGAGGAGAATAAGGAAGGTGCGTCGACTAAGGTACGTCGACTTCACTCGATGCGTCGACTAGAAATCAGAGTTACGTCGACATGGGTTACGTCGAATTCTGTTTGGAGTTACTTCGACCCATTCTGAGAGGAACGTCGACTATACTTCGACGTTGCGTCGAATACTATTCGACGCATATTTACTTAGACTAATATTTCATTCTTAGAATTTATATTCTACTCATTTTTAGGGGTTAAGATAAATCATTTCCCCAACAATCTCCCTCTATTTGTCTTAACCCTACTCAGGGAGAAATTGTATTAGCTTTTAATCAACACAGCAAGACAAAGAAATATATTAAGTACTCAGAGGAAAGTAGAATCATTTATAAACAGTATTTAGGCATGGAGGAAGAAAATATAGAGTATATCAACATTTGTTCAACACATTGTTCAACACATCACTCAGGAGGGGTAGGAGGAGTTTTTTTCTTTTCCTAGTGAATACTAAGGTTTTTAAAGAAGAGAGGTTCTCCTTCTCAGTAACATGTGGTTCACTCAGCTCCCCCTGAGTCACAGCAGTTTGCTCCCCCTGAAATGGAACTTCCTTTTCTTCTACATTTACCTTTTCAGTTTCTTTCTCAGCTCTGCTAGCCTCCCCTTGAAGGAGAACTACTTGTTGGGCAACTTCTCTTGCTATAAAGAGTATACCTATTATCTGTTCTTCAGTATGTAGCTCAGGTACAACTTCATTCCCAATGGTCTTGCGTAGATCAGTTTTTGAAGTAGGAAGGGACTTTTGAGAGAGAGATTTGTGACTTGAGGACTGCTCTTCATCTAATTTCTCCCCCTTCTTGACCTTCTTAGCCAAGGAGGTTAAGAAAGACTTGGTCACTTTAGAGGAAGAGACAGAGGTCTTCAAGCTTTGCACAGAGGCATTGACCCCATCTATTTGGGTTTGCATGTGCATGATGGAGGAGTGAATTTGAGAGCAGTGTCCATCCAGCATGTCCTAAAATTTTTGGGCTGCTGACTGGATACACTGGGTGATGAGGTTTTTAGTGGATGAAGATGGTTCATGATGTCTTGGAGGAGGAGACAATGGAGGAGGAGGTGTATGTGACGAAGGTGGAGAGGGGACTGTATCATTTTGATGAGGTGTATTTGATGGTGGTACAGAAGAGATGTCTGTATGAGGAGGAGGAGGAGGTGAAGATGGATGAGCAGGAAAGTTAGGAGGAGATGGAGTCCTTTCAGGAATGGCACCAGGCTTGGGGATTTGCCTGGTCCATTTTGAGAAGAGAGCAATGGACATCCTTTTGCCAGGAGGGATGGGAATTCCTTTTGACCTGCATAGGTCAGGGAAGGAGTGGAAGAGGACTTGACTCATAATCCTCATGTAGGCATTCTCTTTGTGAGAATATTTGTAGCCTATCATTTTGAGATCAGCTGCCCCAGTCTACTTTCTTCTTCAGCACAAGGGCCCCCATGAGATTCAGTTGCTGCCTGGGCACTGCATCATGGGCAGAGATCTTACATAGTAGTACTTTTCCTACTATGTCTGCCAATAGCCTATACTCATCATAAAAATCTATTTTCTTCAGATGGATTGGTCTATCTTTTGAGAACTTCATTGTGATTAGTAAATTCTTGATTTCATCAGGGGTGAGTTCCACAGGTTCATCACCTGATGAAAGATCAAAGGTGTTCCTAATGTGTTCAGCAGAGATTGAGACAGGTGTCTCATATATTGTTCCAGTGATTTCTCCTTATTCAGATATCTGAACATGAGCCATTAGCTCTGTGAGTTCTGTCTCCAGGAGCTTGCATCTTGTGGAGATGAGCTTATCTAGGCCAGCTTCAGTGAAGAGAGCTATGATGCTCTTATAATTTTCGGCGGCGGCCTGGAAGGATTCGAGGTCAATGTCGAAACCAGAGTTGATCTTAGGAGCCATTTTAGGTTAGTGAGAGAGAGGAAGAAATGGCTGGACTGAGGAGGAAAGAGGATGAAGGATGCAGAGTACGAGAGGATTTCTAACTGAAGAGTCTATTTAAGTCAGGTGAAATGTCGAAACGAGACACAATTCGAGGCTTATTCGGTACTACAGTAGATGTGATCGAAAAATATTTTAATATTGCCGCTCTTTTTCATGAAGTCGACGTTACGTCGAGTGGAATTCGACGTAAGCGTTGATACAGTCTGAGTTAAGATGTTAGGGTTTCCTATCGACGTATGCATCGATCGAAGTCGACGCATGCGTCGATTTTATTTATAATTATTGGTTATCGATGGTGCGTCGATTAATAAGTCTATGTGACTTTCATTTTGCCTGAAACTTCTTGGTTTCTCTTGAGAGATTATTTCTTCCTGCTCCTAATGTTTTCTAAGTCAGTCTTGGACTAATTTTTATAAACAATTAGATTGATTGTGCCAACATTGTTTGGCAATGTGGCCAGTTTTATTGCAGATATAACATCTAACTATCTTTAGATTATGGGAATTTGAGTTTAGAGAGGGATAGTGGTGTTGATTAGGATAGAAATTTTGATTAGGATAGAAATTTTGGTTAGGATAGAAGTTTTGATTAGGATAGAAATTATGATCAGGATGAATGAGTCCTGAATGAGGGTTAAGATGGAAAGTTTTTGGAGAATAGACATGTCCTGTAATTATGTTGCTCTGAGTTTTTATGCGTCGATATCTATTCGACGTATGTTGATAGTTGCGTCGATTTATATTCGGCGCTTTCTCCAGATTGTGTTGATCTAAAATCGTCGCATGTAAGAAGTTGCGTCGATTGGAAGTCGACGTACTTTTATTCAAGCGTCGAGTTGAGGTCGAAGCATCTGAGAGATTGCGTCGAGTAGAATTCGACGCACTATCATTCATGCGTCGATATGAAGTCGACGCAATTGTGTTTTCACAAATTTTATTTTTCCCTTTTTCTGATTTTATTTCTTTATGAGTTGTTTCTTTTGGCTTAGTTTCCTTCTTAGAAGTAGTTTGAAAGTCTTCATCTGTATAGTATGATGTTTCATCAAAATGGTTTATCTCATTGAGGGAGTCTTCTTCCTTATTTTGTGAGTCTTCTTCTTGGTTTATTTATTTAGCGGGTTTAGTGAATTTAACAGGGCTCATCCATGCAGGTTTGTTGGATGGAATTAGACTAGCTGAGGGATCAGCTCCTAGCCCAAGATTTTTTATGTCTTCTTGTTTGTTTTTCTGTAATTTCTTTAAGTGTTTGGCATCTCATTTTTATTGATTCTTCAAAAGCTTTTGCTTGGGATACCTTATTCTTAAGGAGCTGGTTTTCTATTTTAGCTCCCTCTATTTCTTTTTCTCTGATGTTAGCCCTTAACTCATAATTTTTAGAACAAGTATCCTCTATATTTCTCTGGTTTTTAATGACATTAATTTGTTCTTTTAGATTCTTAATTTCTTGTTTAGCTTTTAGTTGATTTAAACATAATCCTTTAAAATCATTTTTGAAATCATCACACAGAAAATCTCTGTCATAAAAAATGCTTACCTCATCCTTATCCTCAGATTCCTCTATGAGAATAAGGCTATTTTCTTTATCATCTTCAGAAGAGATGCTTCCTTCTGATTCTGTCTCACTCCATGATTTTGCACCATGTTCTTCCTTTGAGCTTTCAAGAGCCATTAAACATAGGTCTTCTTGCTTAGACTCTTCATTGTCACTTTTGGATGAGGTGTTGTCCTCAGAATCTGTTTCACTCCAAGCTTCTGCAATGAAGCCTCTTTCTTTCTTCTTCCCCTTTTTCTTGAGATCTTTCTTTTTCAGATCTTTCTTTTTCTCAGTATTTTCTGGACATTCTGGTGCAATGTGTCCAGTTTTCCTGCAGGAATAACAAATGATTTCTTTAGTAGGAGTTTTATCATACCTTGGTGTTGGACATGTGTGTCACATCCCTTTGTTTGAGAATAACAAATCCCATATTGTATTTGATATTGCTTGTAGTGTGTTTATAATGTGCAGGAACGATAGGTGCAATACTCCACTAGTAGAAAGCAGCTTGGAACAACCTTTGAAAGGAGGAGCGCTACCGCCAGCGCTATCTCTAGCGCCAGCGCTACCGCTAGCGCTACCGCTACTGCCAGCACTACCGCCAGGCATTATCTCGAATTCGTGCACGCGACGGTTTCGTAACCACTACCGCTACCGCTACCGCCAGCGCTATCTCCCGCTACCGCCAGCGCTATCGCTACCGCCAGGCGCTATCTCCAGTTCGTGCACAGCGCCACGCCGCCGACGGTTACGCAACCGCTCCACACGAACGATACCGCCGGCGCTATCCACTACCGCAGGCGCTAGCTCCAAGGTCTATAAATTGAAGTGTTCTCTCTCGTTTTGGTCAGACCTTCCAGAGATATTACTTGTGCCCAAACTCTCGTGCTGCTACTCTACCAAATCATCATCTCCCACTCAAAGCCAAAGAAGAAATTCTGGAGAAGGAAGCCATCATGCTGCATCTGAAGAACGATCGCTTCGACCTCGCTTGTGCTTCAGCGATCCTTCATCCTCATCTCCAGAAATCTCAAGAGGGAGTTTTGCTTGTTATTTATTATTTCCATTCCACACTTTTTGTATTCGTTGTAGTGAAATCGCCTTATTTTTGGCGACTAGGTCCTTGCGCGGCTTAGGGGGAATTCGCCGCGTGAGTTGGCGACTAGGTCTTGGGGATTAGATCTAGGGGGTGCTCAAGGCCATATCCGGGGAAGGATTGGCTAGAGCGGCTTGAGGCCATATCTGGGGAAGGATTGGCTAAAGCCAACCGGTTCGTGGGGATACGAGTCGGTATAGAAAAGGAAAAGAAAATCATTTTTGTACGCTTCCGATTTCTAGCGTTATAGAAATCAAATTTTATGTAAACACTTTTTCACATAATATAATCATGTCTCTTTTGTGTTTACTTTGATTTCCATCATTTGGCGTAATCTTTATTATTTTGTGTTTCTAAGTTTTCAATTCTAAATCTAAATTATTTATTTCTAATTTGTCATCATTATTTCCTATTAATCAAAACAACTTAGTAATTTTCTCAAAAATTATAAAAAGAATTTTATTCCCTTATTCACCCCCCCCCCCTCTAAGGGCGTCGTAAGATCCAACAAGTGGTATCATAGGGCTGGTTATTCCAAACGGTTTAAAAACCAGGAATAATGACGTCTTATGATCTCGCTTTTTCCGAGGGTCAGGGAATTAGTAGACCTCCACTATTTACTGGGTCGGAATTATAATTATTGGAAAAATAGGATGCGTTGTTTTCTAATGACTCTAGATATTGAGGTTTGGAGCATGGTAGAAGAAGAATACACTCCTCCTACATTTGTAGTTGGAGAGGTTATGTTAGAAAAACCCAAAGATAAATGGGATGATCGGGATAAACTCAAATGTAAGAATAACGCAAAAGCCATGAATGCTCTATTTTGTGCGTTAGATGGAAATGAATTTAATAGAATTTCTGCTTGTACTACTGCATATGAAATTTGGAATCATTTGGAAGTTACTCATGAAGGTACATCGCAGGTTAAAGATTCCAAGCTTTTCCAACTGGAGTTGGAATATGAAAAATTTCGAATGGATGAAAGCGAAGATGTTGATGGTATGTACATGCGCTTCACCAAGATCGTCAATGCCTCAAAAGCTCTTGGAAAGACCTTCTCAAATGGCGACTTGGTCCGTAAGATCCTTCGTTCTCTTCCTCCAAAATTCAACCCAAAGGTGACGGCTATTTCGGAGTCGCACAATTTAAGGACGCTCCAAGTTGAGAGCCTCATTGGGAATCTCAAAACCCATGAGGTAGAACTCAAAATCCAACATGATGAATACAACAAGGAGCCAAAGAAGAAGGCGTTGGCATTAAAATCAAAGAAGGAGTGCCAAGAGGATGAGGATGGAGATGAAGAGAGTCTTTTGGTGAAGAACTTCCGAAAGTTCATGCGTAATCCGGAAAGGAGAAACACCTTTCGAAAATATTTCCAAAAGGGTGAAAGATGGAAAGGGTCATCTTCAAAGAAGGAAAAAGAGAGCGACAATGAAGAAGAGAGACCTCCACCGGAATACTATCATTGTAGGAAGACGGGGCACATTCGGAGCCAGTGCCCAAAGTTCTTGAAGGAGAAGAAAGAAAAATGGCACAAAGGGAAGGAGAAGAAGAAAGTACTAAAAGCTAGAACATGGGATGACTCTTCCTCCTCCTCCTCCGAAGAATCAAGTGGGTCTTCATCAAGCGAAGATGAGGAAGCAAACATGTGCCTCATGGGACATGAAAATGACGGCGACGACACCAGTGTTCCTAGCGACACTGAGGTAACTCCTCCCACTTATGATGAATTGTATAATGAATTTCTTGAAACTTGCAAAGCTTTTAAAATATGAAAGATAGTATTTTATTAAATCGTGAGAATGAATCTCTTATTAAAGAAAATCAAAAGCTTTCCAAAAAGGTAATTGTTTTAGAAAAGAGAAAGGTTTCTTGCCAAGAATGTGATCACTCCACAAAATTGGCAAAAGATATAGAAGAGTCACTTTCTAAAGCCCTCTCTCATGCCAAAATTCTTACAAAAGAGAAGGGCGAATTAGAAAGGAAATTGGAAGCCTCTCTTTTGCAAATCAAAAATAATAAGAAAGGTTTTGAAAATAGGTGTGTCATGCTTGTGAAAGAAAATTCTTCACTTAAAGCACATGTTCATGATCTCACCATGGCCATTAAAAAATTTGGAATAGGCCAAAAATCACTGGAAATGATTCTAGGGAACCAGTGCCATGGTTCTGGAAAGTTTGGGCTCGGATATCGAGGAAAGGGCTACCGCCCGGCGCTAGCACCTCATATCAGAAACCAGAAATTTCTTTTTCAAAATGCTTTCCTTCTGTAAATCAAGTTTATTCCAGCAAGAAAATTTTCCAGAAAAGGGTCTCAACCCATTTATTTCGTGTGCAAACTGTTATAGGTTGGGTCACACAACTAGTTCTTGCAGGAAAATAAAACAAAATACTTTAAAGCAAATCTGGGTACCTAAGGCTTCCACTTATTCTATGGGAGGTTCCACTTGGGTATCCGGATCTTTACTCTCATCTTCTTTCTAGATGTGCAGGCAGGCTAAGGACAATGAAGACATGTGGTACTTAGATTCAGGATGCTCCAAGCACATGACGGGCAATAAAGCTAAGTTCCTTAGCCTAGAAAAGAAGAAGGGAGGGATCATGACGTTTGGCGACAACGGAAAAGGAAGAATCATGGGAATTGGTACAGTTGGTAACGAATCCTTCACTATATCAAATGTTCTTTATGTAAAAGGGCTAAAACATAATCTGATTTCAATTAGCCAATTATGTGATAAAGGATTAGATGTTTTATTTGAATCTTCTACTAATCTATGCAAAATATCTAATCCTATTACAAACAATATTTTACTAACTGCACCAAGAATACATAATGTTTATATTGTTTCATTTCATGATCTTTCAAAATCATTTTAAAATGTTTTATTACCAAAAATGATGAACTTGAACTTTGGCATAGAAGGCTAGGACATGCTAGCACAAAGCTAATTGTAAAACTTGCCAAAAGAGATTTAATTAAAGGATTGCCTAGATTAAATGGAAATTTACCTTCACTTTGTTCACCATGTTAAAAAGGTAAAATTACTAAATCCTCTTTCAAAAGTAAAAATGTTATTTCTACTACAAGACCTTTGCAATTAATTCATATGGATCTCTTTGGTCCCGTTAGTACCGCAAGTCTTGGTGGTAGATTGTATACATATGTTTTAATAGATGATTTTTCTAGATATTGTTGGACAATATTTCTCTTATCCAAATCCGAAGCGTTTTGTGAATTTTCAAAATTATGTACTCGTATTCAAAATGAAAGTGATTTAAAAATTAAATGCATTCGCTCGGATCATGGAGGAGAATTTGAAAATGAAAAATTTACATTTTATTGTGATATGTTAGGCATAAAGCATGAGTTCTCCGCACCACGCACACCACAACAAAATGGTGTTGTAGAAAGAAAGAATATGACACTTCAAGAGCTAGCACGCACTATGTTATGTGAATATAAATTACCTAAGTCCTTTTGGGCCGAAGCCGTAAACACATCATGTTATGTTATAAATAGAATCATGCTTCGCCCATCTTTAAATCTCACACCATATGAACTTTATTTTCAAAAGAAGCCTAATGTATCTTACTTAAAAGTTTTTGGTTGTAAATGCTTCATTTTAAATACAAAAGATAGCTTGAGAAAGTTTGATGAAAAATGTGATGAAGGAACATTTCTTGGATACTCTTCAACTAGTAAAGCTTATAGAGTTTTTAATAAAAGAACTAGAAAAGTTGAAGAGTCAATTAATGTGAAATTTGATGAGCTTGTTCCTTGTATAGAAAGACTTTCCGCAGGTAAAGAGGATGATCTATTACCTCCTTTGGAGCATGGTGATGAAGAACCTTCCAAAGAAGAAGAAAAGGAGGCCAAGAAAGATGAATATGTACCTCCAAGCATCTTAAAATTCACAAAGGATCATCCACCGGAATTGATAATTGGTGAACCATCCATCGGGGTAAGAACTCGCTCTTCTCTTCATGAATCTTTTTCAAATATTTATTTTGTTCCCGAAATAGAACCAAAAACCGTTACTACCGCTTTAAATGATAAATTTTGGTTTTTGGCTATGAATGAAGAGTTAGAACAATTTGAGCGACATAATGTTTGGAAATTAGTAGAAAGACCATGTAATCACCCTGTTGTAGGTGTAAAATGGATTTTCAAAAATAAATTAGATGGTGAGTCTAGAATATCTAGAAATAAAGCACGCTTAGTAGCACAAGGATATTCTCAAATCGAGGGGGTAGATTTTGATGAATCTTTTGCACCCGTCGCTCGATTGGAGTCTATAAGAATTTTTCTAGCATTTGCAAGCTTTAAAAGAATAAAACTATTTCAAATGGATGTGAAAAGTGCTTTTCTAAACGGGTTTGTAAAAGAAGAAGTTTATGTTGAACAACCCCCCGGTTTTATTAATGAAAAATTTCCAAATCAAGTTTATAAACTAGAAAAAGTGCTTTATGGTTTAAAACAAGCACCCTGTGCATGGTATGAAAGACTTACATCATTTTTATTAAAGCACGGTTATATTATGGGAAGTGCGGATAATACTCTCTTCATTAAGCACAATAATGATGATATAATTATTTTACAAATATATGTTGATGATATTATTTTTGGATCTACTAATGAAGAGATGTGTAAAGAAGTTATTTTAGTGATGAAAAATGAATTTGAAATGAGTCTTGTAGGAGAACTTTCTTATTTCCTTGGTTTTCAAATATCACAAAGAATTGACGGTATCTTTGTATGTCAAACTAAATATGTTCATGATATGCTTAAACATTTTGGATTTGAAAACCTTAAACATGCTTCTACACCAATGAGTGCATCACTAAAATTAGGAAAAGATGAATCAGGAGTTTCTATAGATCAAACTTTATATAGAGGTATGATAGGATCTCTACTTTATCTTAGTGCAACTAGACCCGATATTATGTTTGCCGTATGCTTATGTGCTAGATTTCAAGCCAATCCAAAAGAATCTCATTTAAAAGCGGTAAAATGAATTTTTAGATATCTCATTGGGTCATCTAGATTAGGATTATGGTACCCACATAATGATTCATTTACATTGCATGGCTATTCCGATTCGGATTATGCCGGTTGCTCACTTGATAGAAAAAGCACTAGTGGTACTTGTCATTTTCTAGGACCTTCATTAGTTGCATGGTCTAGTAGGAAACAAAATTCGGTTGCACTCTCCACTACGGAGGCCGAATACATTGCATTAGGGAGTTGTTGTGCACAAGCACTATGGATGAGCCAAACTTTAGAGGACTTTGGTTTTCATCTAAGAAATATTGAACTAAAATGTGACAACAAAAGTGCCATTGATCTCACAAATAATCCGGTACACCACTCTAGATCCAAACATATAGATGTGCGTCATCATTTCATAAGGGATCACATTAAAAAGGAAAATGTAAGGATTAGTTTCATTGGCACGGACTCTCAACTTGCTGATATATTCACTAAACCTCTTCCCGATGCAAGGTTTCAAATGTTAAGGTTGGAATTAGGAGTCTTAGACATCTTAGGATGAAAAACATATAAAACGCTAATGTTTTATGCAATTTGAGCAATCAAGACATCTCTGATAATTACAAAACTTCTGCATAAGACTACGCTTAAGACCCCTAACCAATATCAAAAATCAAAATTTAAAATTCCTAAGAAATCGAGTACTGTTTCTGGCGCTAGCGCTAGCGCCGGCGCTAGCGTGAGTGTTCAAATTTTCTGTTTTTTAAATTTTCTAAAAATCAAGAAAAATATGTTAGTGTATTTGTACTACTTTGATTTGTAGTTCTGACATTTTTTATTTTTTGTTTTATTTATTTTATGAAAAATCAACTACAAAAATTCAAAATTACAAAAATTACAAAAATATATTTTTGTGTTTTTCAGTTTTTATTTCACTAAAAATTTTCAAAACAAAAAAAAAACTGTATGATCTTTATTGCCAATATCAAGCATGTATGAATTCTATTATTTAGAATTATTTACAATGTTACAACATATTCTTTCAAATTACTATGAACATTGTTTTGCTTATCATGCTTTGATATATCCATTTAAAGTGCATCAGTTATATTGAAAAATGTGTAGAACCAAGCTTAGCATGCCTCTAAGTATGAGTAAATATTTTATGATTGATAATGATATATTTCACTCACTTATTTTGGTAATCAACATGTGTATCTAAATCTAAAAATGCTTGCTTGTGTATTGTATGTGTGCAATGAATTAAAACTTGCATAAGTTTATTGCCTACACTACATTTGAATTGCACTTATGAAATTTAGAAAAGTGGTAAGTTAAAAATTTTGGTTTGCAAAACAAGTGTATTCGGAGAATGTTGTCTCACAAATATGAACAAAAAAATTTATATATATGTAGACAAATATAACCACCAAGCACTACTTGAACCTCCTGATAAGTCTTCATAAGCATTGTGAGGTTGAGCACCTTGGAAAGAATAGTAAAGTTACTTGTGCAAACCTTGGTTATTACACCACTTTGTTAAAAACTATGTGCATTAAAAAGTGTGTGAAAGTAATTTACTTGTGTTTTATTGTGCACTTTACTTTACATATGTCTTATATTTTGATGATTTAAATCTATTGTTAACATTGCTCAAAATACACTTATGTGCACATCATTATCTTTCATAACACTTCTTCTCATGAGTATTGGATTCTAATGCTTTATCTATACTACTCCTTATATAAAAATGCACTAGATAACCTAGCATGATCTCTACAATGTTTTGGTATTTCTTGAACTTAGAATTAAGTAACATTGTAGCTTAATTTATCTTTGATTTGTTCATTTCATGCTTGGTATTTTTATGAAAAACTTTGAGATTTCAAAAAGATTAAAACATCTTTCAAATTTGAACTTAAACTCATATTTTTACTTATGCTTTTCATGCTTACAAAAAGATGTTTATTATAATCTTCCGCTTGCTTACAACTCTTATCTTTATATTTGAAATCTCGTATGTATGCTATGCATAAACTATTTATCATTATTTATATTTCAAAAAGCTCGATCATGATATATTAATGCCTCCTTACTACCCTCACCCCACCTTCTTTTGATAATACCAAAAGGGGGAGATTAATTGAAGAAATCTATATAGAAGAAATATAGAAGATTAAGGGGAGAATAAATTCATGAAATATATCATTTAGGGGGAGTAACACATAAATTGCATTTATGTAGGAGGAGCATTAAGATAGGGGGAGTATGCACATTATCATGCATATCATATACTATAGTTGCACTTTTATCTTGCTTATCTTATCTATAAACACTATTGTTGATTTCTTGCTTAGAGGATTTGTTATTATCAAAAGGGGGAGATTGTTGGACATGTGTGTCACATCCCTTTGTTTGAGAATAACAAATCCCATATTGTATTTGATATTGCTTGTAGTGTGTTTATAGTGTGCAGGAACTATAGGTGCAATACTCCACTAGTAGAAAGCAGCTTGGAACAACCTTTGAAAGGAGGAGCGCTACCGCCAGCGCTATCTCTAGCGCCAGCGCTATCGCTAACGCTACCGCTACCGCCAGCACTACCGCCAGGCGTTATCTCAAATTCGTGCATGCGACGGTTTCGCAACCGCTACCGCTACCACCAGCGCTATCTCCCGCTACCGCCAATGCTATCGCTACCGCCAGGCGCTATCTCCAGTTCGTGCACAGCGCCACGCCGCCGACGGTTGCGCAATCGCTCCACACGAATGATACCGCCGACGCTATCCACTACCGCAGGCGCTAGCCCCAAGGTCTATAAATTGAAGTGTTCTCTCTCATTTTGATCAGACCTTCCAGAGATATTACTTGTGCTCAAACTCTCGTGCTGCTACTCTACCAAATCATCATCTCCCACTCAAAGCCAAAGAAAAAATTCTGGAGAAGGAAGCCATCACGCTGCATCCGAAGAACGATCGCTTCGACCTCGCTTGTGCTTCAGCGATCCTTCATCCTCATCTCCAGAAATCTCAAGAGGGAGTTTTGCTTGTTATTTATTATTTCCATTCCACACTTTTTGTATCCGTTGTAGTGAAATCGCCTTGTTTTTGGCGACTAGGTCCTTGCGCGGCTTAGGGGGAATTCGCCGCGTGAGTTGGCGACTAGGTCTTGGGGATTAGATCTAGGGGGTGCTCAAGGCCATATCCGGGGAAGGATTGACTAGAGCGGCTTGAGGCCATATCCGGGGAAGGATTGGCTAAAACCAACCGATTCGTGGGGATACGAGTCGGTATAGAAAAGGAAAAGAAAATTATTTTTGTACGCTTCCGATTTCTAGCGTTATAGAAATCAAATTTTATGTAAACACTTTTTCACATAATATAATCATGTCTCTTTTGTGTTTACTTTGATGTCCATCATTTGGCGTAATCTTTATTATTTTGTGTTTCTAAGTTTTCAATTCTAAATCTAAATTATTTATTTCTAATTTGTCATCATTATTTCCTATTAATCAAAACAACTTAGTAATTTTCTCAAAAATTATAAAAAGAATTTTATTCCCTTATTCACCCCCCCCCCCCTCTAAGGGCGTCGTAAGATCCAACACTTGGTTTTGATTCTCTCCTTCTAGACCCATCTGTCCTAACCCATTTCTTGAATCTTCTGGCCAGGAGGCTGAATAATTCTTCTTCAGTGACAGGGGTCTCTTCTTCTGTTGCTTTCAAAGCAATGTTTCTATCTTTTGAGGAGGTTGGAGTGATTCCTCTTCTTTCCTTCTCTTCTCTGGTTTTCAGCAGTTGCTCATAGGATTTGAGTTTTCCTAAGAGGGCATCTGTTGAGATTTCCTTTTGTCCTCTTGTATCTCTTATTGCCCATATTCTCGAGTCCCATGAACTTGGGAGACTCATTAATATTTTGTCATTGATTTCTGTGAGAGAGATCTCTCTGTCCAAGTTTCTTAATTGATTGATGATCAGACTGAATCTGTCATACATCTCAGATATACTTTCTTCATTCTTCTTTTGGAAGTTCTCATATTGGGAGATCAATAGAGCCTTCCTATCTTTCCTTTCATCAGTACTTCCTTCTACCATCTTTGTAAGAGCCTCCCAGATTTCTTTGGCTGATTCACAGTCAACAACCTTTTGAATGATTTCATCTGAGAGGGTTGAGACAAGAATGTTCACATCTTTTGCATCACATGTTCCTGCCTTCTTCTCTTCAACTGTCCACTCAGCCTTTGGGACAAGTGTTTGAGTCACTTCACCACTTGAGTCTCTTCTATAAGGTTTGGGAGGACCTGTCAAAATAACATTAAATAATTCTTCATCAATAGAATTCATATAAATCCTAATTCTTGTTTTCCAAACTGCAAACTTTTCAAGATTGCACATTGGTGGTCTGGTGGAAGCATAATCTTTGATTTGTGCCATGTAAACGAAATTTTTAGAAATATATATATATATATATATGAGGTAGGATCTTTTTGATCAAGGAGTTACCCTTTTTAGATCAACCTAGCTCAGATACCAATTGAAAGTGCACAGTTAACCTCACTAGAATTCTCTAGAGGGGGGTGAATAGAGATTTAAAATTACTTTGTGCAAAGTTAACAAATATATATATATATATGTAATAATCACAGATTTAAGCTTCCCACATACCAACAAGAATTAAGCAAGTAAAGAAGAAAAATAGCAAGAAGAAAATCACAGCACAACACAAAGAAATATAGTGGCTCCCCAAATTTTGGGTAGTCCACTCTTCTACCCCCTTTGGTAGGAATTCACTAACTTGCACTGAGTCTTTTGATAAGGAGACTCTTAGAACCAGACAGAGTCTTTTGATAAGGAGACTCTTAGAACCAGACTGAGTCTTTTGGTAAGGAGACTCTTAGAACCACTACAACTGAATTTTTTGAAGAGAGATTCTAAAAACTCTTTTACACAATTTGAAAATGGAATGAGAAGAAGAAGTAGAACAAGTAGAAGAACAGAAAACAATATATGTAAGAAAGAATCTTCTTCCTAGCAAGAAGATTAGAAGCACAAGTATAGTGAATATGATCTCTCTTCTATAGTGAGAAGGAGATTGTAGCCCTTTCTCTCTTTTAGTGAGAGCTTTCAGAAATTGCAGCAGTATGACTTCAGAAGAAGGAGAAGAAGAAGTCTTGTTATTTGCTTCAGCACACTATCACTTCTCTCAGCTTTTCTCACTCTTCTCTTGGGAGCTTTCCTCTTTTTCAAATGGATGAAGTGAAACACTGCTATTTGTCTCTGCCGACTTCGCTCTTATTTATAGCACTGTTCATTCAAGGAATACTATATGAGAATAATCAATTAGTAGTCAAAGAAATAGTAAGAGAGAAAAGATCCCATAATCAATATTTCTGTAGAAGGAAAGAGATTATTCTGATTTCAAATAATATCCATAATAAGCATAATCAATTTAGCCAAGAATCATTTAGAAGGAAAGACTGATTCAAAACGGCTAGAAAAGAATAATATCATTCCATAAAATTAAGATCTACAGATAGAAGGAAAGAAATCTGTCGTGTTTTGAATTTGACATAAAAATCAACGTACGTCGATTACTATTCGACGGAAGCGTCGATTTCAGACTGGCTGGACGTCGAGAGGAGAATAAGGAAGGTGCGTCGACTAAGGTACGTCGACTTCACTAGATGCGTCGACTAGAAATCAGAGTTACGTCGACATGGGTTACGTCGAATTCTGTTTGGAGTTACTTCGACCCATTCTGAGAGGAACGTCGACTATACTTCGACGTTGCGTCGAATACTATTCGACGCATATTTACTTAGACTAATATTTCATTCTTAGAATTTATATTCTACTCATTTTTAGGGGTTAAGATAAATCATTTCCCCAACACATATTTACAGGAAAAATGAAAGTCTAAGCTCTGCTTAGCTACCGTCGTGCAGTAGCTCTACTGTGGCGTGGTAACGTACGAGAAGACACACTCATCTTTCACCATTCTCTCCATGAAATTAACACACTTATCTCAATACATCTTAGAAATATGATAAAATGGCATCATATTTTCAGTATATGAGTATATCTAGCTCTCTTAACTTAAATTCAAACTCCAAACTCAACATTGCACGATAAAATTCCCAAATCTACTCTAAAAATCAATTACGATCTCGTGGAACCATAAATCAAAAGAGAAAACAAGGAATTAAGAAATATAGCTTCAGGCTTACCTAAAGCTATCGAGCGCCGCAAGCAGAAAATACCCAAAGCAAGCGACCTAAAATGAAATAAAACAGGATGTGCGGGTTTTAAGTTGACGGGAGTTACGGCGGCGTGTTAGATCCAATATCACGCGGTAGCAATAATTAATAGAATAATTTGGGCAAAATTTTAGAAAAAATAATATGCACTAAGACTAAACTCATAATAAGTAATTACTCAAAATTTAAAATAAAATCAAAAACTCACATTAAACATATTACAATCTCAAAATTGATATATCTTAAATAGCCTCATTCCCATCAAATTTGCCAATCATCAGTGATAGAACATAATGACTTAACTTTGTCTTGTTTCAACATTGAAAATATATAAATAAGATTGTTAAAAGATCTCTAAAGAATTTGGACATCTTAAAATAAAATTTTTAAATCCGCAATTTTTTTTCATTATTTTTCCAAACTCTTTGCTATAGTTGACGCCCCTTATCATGAAAAACAATAATCAGGAAAAATTGGAATGACAATTATGAAAAATCATACTTTTAAAGCAAAAAAATTCAAAACTCCGTCTGATATCGCCCGACGATAACTGTTGCCTCCGGCGGTAGCCTCCGAATTTCTGTTAATGCTTTATTTTTTCATTTTTTTCATTTTGTTGTCTTAAGAGACTATTTTTCTGACTTATTTGATAATGGCTCATGTGTTTTTCAGCAAAATAGTTTTATTATTTCATTATTTCTTTAATTTTCTTAAACCCCAAAACCATCTAGAAAATTACAAAACAAAACTAAAAATATATATTTTTAATTTCTTATTTTTATTGAATGTCTTTCTATTTTTATAAAACCAAAAATCCTAAAAACTGCTTATTTTTCATTTACTCTAGTCAAGGATGAATAGATATATCATTTAAAGAATCATTACAATGTATGATTTAATATTTCAAACTTCTTAAACATTGTCTTGATTATTCATGTCATGCATACTATCTTTTATTGTACAAGAAAAATAATTGTAGAAAACATGTGTAATATTGATTAGCATGTCTCTAAGTATGAGTGATGTTTTATGTTAGATAATGATTTATTTCACAATCACTTTTTGATTCATATATATGCAAATAATTTTGTTCATGCATGAGTATATAGTGTAATAATATAACTAATTAAAACACATAGATAAATTACATACACATCATTGAATTAACTTCTCGCAATTCATGGACATTCATGCGCTTATTACTTAGAAATGTGGTTATAAAATAAAAATTTATATGTTTGCTAAACATGTGAATCTGAAGTCCTTAGTTACAAAATTAAAAATTTCAAATAATGAATGACAAGGTGTAAAACCCTGCCTTTTTTGCTTGCATTCCCGGGTCTTACCGCCCAGAACCGCCACCTTACGGTGACACCAACACATGAGAAGGTCGTCACTACAAAACGTTGATCCTATCGACTATTCATACATTCAGGCCAACCATTCACCACAGAATAATATAAAACAAGTTCACAACAATCACATTATAATAAATGAGAGATGTCCAAATGAGATACAAAAGTAAAATAGTGTACTAACATAAGAGTACATAAATAAAAAAGGGCTTAAGCCCGGTACATAAAGATCCTCACTACATATCTCTCAGACAAAGACAAACTACACACTGCTGATGGAAAACATGGAAGGTAGCATTCAGGAGATGATATCTCACCGGAGCTCTTCCAGCTGCAGCTGAGAGTCCAACTCAGGGTCGGGCCACCATATCAAGTTCCTCCCTCTGGATGTGGTTCTGCTCCTCCTGGTGCTCCTATTTGTTATGCCACATCCGACCGTTAATCCATAAGACTAAGTGGTTTCCTCGTCCCCTCCACCCGCGACTCCTAGGCACCAGCGGGGATGATGAAGAGAAAGGTAACAAAGGGTAATATAAACAAGCAGCTGGATGTGTCCTTATCTAGCATAAGTATAAATAGAATAATGGGGCCTATTCTAGCAGTTCTAATATATTGTCTATGTATAAGAGTGCAATAGACAAAGAATAAGCACTAGTAATAGTAACAGTGATCAAAGAACAACAATAACATTCACAACAGTGTAAGTAAGAAAATCAGTGTATGTAAAAGAAGCAGCTATGAAAGTAACCTTATCTTATAAGAATGCTCATACAAACTTATAAGTTAGGGAATCTGACACTAAGGTAAACTCATCGTATAAAAGAGTTCATACTAATTTATACGATGAGATCTTATTTATAAAATGATGTTATGACATGATGTGCAATGTAATGATGCAACACACCAACTCGACTATGTGCGTACATACCTTTTATGTTCCCTCTGTTCGAGTATGTCAACTCAGGTACCCCATTGAGGAAAACAGGGGCAGTGGATCAGGCATGTCCACTTATAGGCTCCTGTCAACACCTATCGGCCAAGATCTTATGTATGCCCCTAAAAACACACAAGGTATCCACGTACTATTTGGTAAGTAACGCCTCTTAATTTGTATTTCCCCAAGATTCCAGCTCGTTAGACTATTCAGTCCTCATTAGATAACACTGAGCATACCGCTCGCAGGACTAACCCATCCTGATATCATAATTTCCCGAGCTTCCAGCTCACAGGACTAACAAGTCTTTGTACCAATCCGTCCTATATTTTGGAACGAGGATTACCTTATCAAGTTATCCTACTTAAACTACTCTTGTCTATCGTTTAGTTGAACTTAGAAGTTTAGCGTGAACCTTGGACTACCTGAGGGCTACCCAATGAAGGGCTCGCAACGGTACTAGGAGGTGTGATGGGGTGACATCTCATATCTCCTTTTCTCAAGATATTTAATCTTATTGGTGGCTACTCATTCTTACATACCCACTACCTCTCTAGTTACTCTAGCTTCATAAGGTGGTTTACAATTATCAGGACAGGAAAGCGACGATGTTCAATTGAACATCAATCCTTGCTCTTCTTAGTGACTAATTACACCATCGCATCATCACTCAATCTGTATCTCATGGTTCCATATTCTGATATTAATCATAACTTCTAGTTGCTCGTGGATCACCCCTCATATCCCTTAACATATCGTTATCAAGTGATGACACTAATTGGTTGATCTACCAATCCATCTATGATGTACACAATGTTCCAGGAATTAATAATTCTGTGTGTGAAGATCAAATGAGGTCTAATTCAAATACTTTACTTTTGCTACCCGCAGACCAAATTGTCCTCAAGCATGATACATGACCTAAAAGGGAGCTACAGGATCCTCCTAGCCAATATACATTCAAATATGATTCCAGAAGTTGTACAAATGATAAACTATTAATTTCCATCATCTTTACTTGAATATGATTATGTTAGGGCCTATTATTCAACTTAATATATAGGGGATCCATCAATTTGTACATGAAATATCAACTAGCATGGCCCAAAGGGTCTAATAAAATTTACTGAGTTTTGTTATGACCCAAAACATTGTTCAACAAAGATTCATAATTTTCACCCTAATTAAATTCCAAAAACTTACTTAAATATCCAAGGGTACCATTTATAACATTGTAAGGGATCTACTACAATTATTCATTCAATGTTGTAAATAAATTTTTCAGGTATTTGTATAACTCTAAAATGAACAACCACATGGTTTGGCATTTTTCTAACAATACATTATCATTCATATTAAATAAAACATATAAGCTAATTATTTCCATTTTATGAAGGAGCTATTGTAAATCATCATGAAATAATTACAACAAAATTATCAGGGCATTATGGTGATATAAGAAGTCCTCTGACTAAGTCTCATAAATTTTTAGTTCCATTTGACCACCAATAATAATTACTAAGGAAAATAATAAAACTCCACTTTATGAAGAAACTATTGTGAATCATCAGAGAATAAATGTGACAAAATTATCAGGATATTTTTATGATCTGAGAATTCTACTGACCAAGTTTCAAAATTTTCTAACTTCATTTGACCAGCAATATTAATTATTCTAAGAGACAAACAAATTCCACCTTGTGAAGGAACCATAGTAAATACTCATCAAATAAATACAATAAAATACCCAGAGGCTACTAATGTTCTCAAAAGTCTAACTACCTAGTTTCATAATTTTCCAGATCAATTTGACTAGCATTTATAATTAATTAAGGAAGATATTAAAATTCCACTTTGTGAAGGAACTATAGTAAATAATCATCAATTAAATTTAAATAAATTACCAGAGGCTAATAATGATCTCAAAAGTCTACATATCCAGTTTCATACAGTTTAGAATTCATTTGCTCATACAAAAGTGTGATAGAATAAATGAGGGTAACTCAACTAATTACTAATTAGTGGACTATCATATCCCTAAAAATTTCCATAAAATCTACAAAGTGTAATTACACCCTCCCAAGGTGAATCCCTGAGCTTTGTAGCATTTCAGAAAGTTTTGACCCTAAATGACTCAATTATGCTCAATGTGACAAAATCACATAAACCCTAATTTCTTAGGGAATTCAACCCCAATGTTCATGATTTTTCCTAAGATGTAAGATCTCATGATATCAAGTGCATGTTTTGAATTTCATAAGACCAAAGGAATACCCATCTAATCACAAAACACCATGCGTATATACACCTTATTGAATTTCCATGGCACCTTGGTCTTGCATGTGTATTTCCCTAACATGCATGCGCCCAAATGAGCTGAAAATTTAATCATGCTCATGAAATAGCTAAACAAATCCCCCGCCAAAATATTTGAGTGTTTTGAAGGCATTTAATCACTTAATTAACACATGCATAGATATTTAAATGCTTCCTAAAACTTTAGAAAAATGTTCTCTAAAAATTCCCAATTTTGGGCAGGGGTGTATTAGGGCATGACTCATGCATGCCCAAAATTTCAGATAATTTGGAGTTGTAGACTCCATGGATTAATTTTCTAGTGACTAGGACACCTAGTGTACATCCCCCCCCCCCCCCCCCCCCCCCCCAAGAAATTGATTTGTGGGAGCTATAGTGCTCCAAAATGAGTGAGCTCAATTTCTATAAATAGTAGAGCCCTGAGGCTATCTTTTTCATTTAGACCATTTCCTCTAATTATACATCTATATATTTCTACATTTATTTCAAGGTTCAGGCAGATATAACTATTTTAACATTAAATTAAAGTCTGGTATGCGGCTATCCTCAACAATGGATCTGACGACTCTCCTTCATCGTCCCCAGCTAGCCAACAACCGAGATTGAACTTTCATGAGCCAACTTTGGCTCCATTTTTCATCGAGCTCCGACTGTCTCCGGCAAAACCCTCAAGCCACCACCTTCAGCCGAGGTTTGGCTATCCACCGGCGGTGAGAACTCGGTCGCAGGTGGCCGGAGAAGGCCTCCCGTCATTTTCGATTCCGAGTTTGAACACTTGAAAACCGAAATGGTGTACCACCATTTCTTCATCAATTTTGAAAATGGAAGAGAGGGGAAGCTAGCACAGATGAAGGGGAAGAGGAATCTGACCTGGTTGCGGGTGTTGGACCTTGTGTTCCTCTAGGGGGCATTGTCTGACGAGCTCCTTCTCCAAACAGTGCTCTGATTCTCAAAATCTCCAGGGGATAGGTTGGCTCGTCTGCTTGAGGGTAGGGGAAGGTGATCAGGGGCTCAGATGGTGGAATGGGGGAGTGAATGAATGCCTCCCCACATTGAGCTTTCGGTCATGCCTTGGAAGCTCCTCCTTGGCTCCACTTGGCACTCCCCCTTCTGGAATTCGATAGAGAACTCTGAGGGGAGTTCAATTCTCAGCTTGAGAGGAGGAATGGGGCTGTCATGTGGCCTCCATCTTTGAATACCATTTCTGTCTCTTTTGGATGCTTGGTCAAATGACCAAGCATACCCTTGCATGTGGCTTAGATGCTTAATTCAGAGGGTAAGGGAGGTAATTGACCCCTCCATCCTGGCATTGGCTTTTGGGGAGCACCTTGGCCCATTGGAATTGGACTTAGGGCTTTAGGTATTCAATTTAAGGCTTATTTGACCATGGTTGACTTTTGGGTTGACTTGGTCAAAGTGATGATGTGGCTGACCTCATTTGGTGGTCAAGTGTCCCTTGTCATCATGTGAGGTGTATTGGGCCATGGTGTGGCCCCAATTGGGCTAATTGAGCCATAAGGTGTAATTTTGACCAAAATTGGGTTATGTTTTACTTAGGTCAAATTGGGTCAATTGGTTGACCAAATAATGGGGCTTTTGTTCAATTGAACCTCCTTGAGGGTTTACCTTGTAGTGGTGGGGTCAATTTGGCCATATGAAGTCCAATTGACTTTAATTAGGAAGGTTTGACCCAATTTGGGTTAGGGTTGACTTTGGTCAACATGACCAATTTGGTTAACTCTAAAGGGTCCATAGTGACCTATTGATCACCTTGAAAGATCATGAGGGTCAAGGTGAGGTTATATTGACATATTGAAGCTCCTTTGGTTAATCTTAGGCTTAATGACCTAAAATTACTAAATGCAGACCAATGTGTAATTCACCTACTCTCCTAGGTTTCTAGGGTTCTTTTGATTGGTCTATCCTTTTGTCATGACATAGTAATGACAAAAATTCAACTTATGGGTCTAGTGGTTTGTGGGATATTATACAAGGAAACTCAACCAAGCACTACTTCTCCTCCTGATAAGCTTTAATAAGCATTGCGAGGTTGAGCACCTTGGATAGAATTATAAATTGTCTTGTGCAAATAATCTACAAATACACCACATAGATTTACTTCTCTTTAGTACACCAGACCACTAATAAAAGTTAGAATAATATTATGTGATCCCCCAAACACTACTTCACTCCCTGATAAATCATAATAAGCATTGTGTGTGCGAAATACCTTGTAGTTGTACTATTTCTTATTGTTCATAGAATTTAGTGGAAGTAGTTTTGCATTTTTGATGATGTTGTGTTTACTTCATTACATATCTCATGTTTCTTGATTATTGCACTTATATAATTTATCAAAATACTATTTGTACACATCATGAACGTTACAATGTTTTTTTATTTGAAATGCAAATCACTTTACATTGTAGTTTGTTATTTTTTCTTGATATTTCAATTATGTTTTATATATTTCAAAACAATAAATAGAATGACATCTCTTGTGCTCACTAAAAAAAATTCAATATTTTCAACAAACCATCTTTTTTATCAAGCTCATAACTCTTTATGTTTGTGCTCTTATGGTTTACGATGATACTATATACATATATATATATATATATATGAATTCATGATTATCCTTTCAAGTCACTTTTTTAAGGGAAACTTCTACTTTTTCATGCCTATCTTATATATGCTTTATGCAATTTTTCATGACTTTTTTCCGTTGTGTTTCACTCTTATGCTCGATCATGATTATGTTTTGATGATTCAACAAGTGGTATGCATTCTTTGCCAAAAGTAGGATCTTATTTCATCACTAAATAGGGAAAACTAAAATTTCATTACTACACTCACCTCAACCCTATTTTTGATAATACCAAAATAGTGAGAATAAATTGAGAAATTTAATACTTTATGTGAGTACAATATAACACCATCATGTGTAAAGGAAGCTTCTATGTAGGGCAAACATTCATATAGGGGTAGTACACATTTCTAAAAAATGATGAATATTGTTATGTACTCAACTACACCACTTCAAAAAACATGTGCTATCACGATTGTCACTTACCACACTATTCTATAAACACACATCTATTCTAAAATGACTATTTTTTATTAGAGAATTTGTTATTATTAAAATGAGGAGTTTGTTGGAACATGTATTTCAAAACTCTTGGTTTGATAATAACAAATCCTTTATGTATTTGATCAAGCTTGTTTTGTGTTTATAATGTGCAAGAAATACAGGTACAATACCACATTGAATGCATACATAAAATGCGATGCAAAAATGGAAACGATGCTCTAAAGTTAGTCCTACCATGTGGCAGTAGCACTTACCGCTGGAGGTAGCAATCGTGACAGTGGGACAACTGACACCACACTTTCAAATGAAATCATCGGGGGAGCAGCAAAGCCAAAATGTAAAGAAGCTAATGCGTGGCGTTAACACTAATGTGCGGCGAAAACTGAAAGGCAAACCCGACGATCATCTGGTGATTGAAGAGTCAAATGACGCAAGAGATCAATCAAACGACTGTAGCGTAGGGCTAACGCGGTGAGATAGCCCTATCGCGACGTAGTAGCTGTTGCCTAAAATAAGAAACATGCATACCATTATTGGACGTCCAGTACACAGATCTCTTACCATTACGGGTACCGCTCGGTGGTAGCACCTACCGCCGACGCTAGCACACAATTCTATTTATACGGCTGCTCCGCTATTTCATTTAACGAACGTTGATGCCACAACTCTGAACCAATTCATGTGAGCCCTCGTCCCAGGCAACCAGAGCACTCCCAACAGCAAACTTGAAGATCCAAAGGAGAACTTGAAGGCGAATTCAATCGGTGCTTATTCTGCATGAAGGACGAATGCAACGACAACTTTAATCTCCAGCATGTCTTTGTCATCACCTTCAGAGTTTCTTCATAGAGAGTTTTTATACATAAATATTGTTTATCATCTTGTATTTTCGATTTTCTTTTGGTGATTATTTTTTGTGTATCGGTAGTGGAATTCGCCCGCGTGGGAGACTAGGTTCGTGTGCAGCTTAGGGAGGAGTTTGCCGCGTGTGTTGGCGACTAGATCTAGGAAATAGGTCTATGGGTGGCTTGATGCATATCTAGGGAGATGTAAGCTAGAACCAACCGGTTCTTAGGGAGCATGGTCGGTATAGAAAACAAAAGCGTTTTTATATTCACCGCCTTGATTTCTAGCGTCATGGAAATCACCTTTTTGTAATCAAAATATTAGTGAAATAAAATCATACAACTTATTTTATTACTTTGATGATTACACTTATTTTCTCCCATTACATTCTCCACCGCCGCCGACACAAAGGCTTGCGGCTATGAGTTATATACATGGAAATCATTTCATACATATAGCCAAAGTTGCGTCTGCATGCGATTTGCATATAGTCAAAATTGATCTTCATGTAACAATGCCTTTAAATATTCAGGAGTTATTACACCACCACCTGAGCGTTATATACAGAGTTTGTATAGTGTAATTTTAGTCCTAATTTGTAGAGTTCATCTGGAATTAGGTGAGGATTTACTTCAAAACAGATGTGATACAAACAAAATTGTTTGAAAGTTGGTTCATTTATTTTACACCAGTTAGATTTCTTAGTTCATTTTCTTCTCGAAACTAAATACTTTCAATTTATTATAACTAACTCAATGGATAGTGAGTGCTGGAGCTGATAATATGCATTAAAGAGGAAGGTGGGTGTTGATTGAAGGAGAAATAAGAAGCTTATCATTCTATCACTGCTAGTGCGCGCCCGTTCTGTATCCCACTTCGGTGGAACTCATGCTTTTGCATGTGCTTTCAAGTGATTATAGTGTCATCTAAATGCGGTTTACTTGCATATAAGAGGTAGGAAATGATGGTGATTTCTCCACCGAGCATATAAAATGTTAAGATTGATACAAGTTTGGTGAAGTTGCTTAGCGTGTTTACTTAGATTTAGTGGTGCCCCCCCTATCTTTAATAAGAGGAGTAGATCCCCCCTTATCTTTCTTACCAAAGTCAATGACCTCCTAATATTTAGAAATGAGTGTATAACCTCCTTTATTTTTTTGTATCATAGTCAATAAACAGCTAATCTTTACAAATAAAAAATTTAAACCACTTTTTTTTTAATAATTTGAAGGAATTTTAATATTAAAATTAAAATTTCACTTAATAATTTTGTTAGATTGCTACAACAAAAATTAATTGGACATTTAAAATAGAATTTGACGGAGTTCCCCAAAATGTGTTCACTCAAATCGGAGATTTTTTGTTACGATCTTGATCGGCTCTCCGTACAATTCCAACAGGTCAATTCTCGTGCAATTCCGAGGTGTTTGGTCTTCCAAACGAACATCGGAACGAGCGACGAACATAACGCTAATCGTACCCCCTACTTTCTCTCCTACGTGAGTTCAACCACATCTCTCTCTCTCTCTCTCTCTCTCTCTCTCTCTCTCTCTCTCTCCGCACGGAGACCGCCATGCCAACCGGGCCGCACCACCACGGTGCGGCCGAGGAGCGGCATTGCCCCGTCAGGGTGCAGCCAAAGCCGTGGCTGGTGCGGCCAAAACCGCACCCCTCGCAGGGTGCGGCCAAGGCCGCACCACCCGTGGCCGAGGCGGTGCGGCCGAGGAGCGGCATTGCCCCGTCAGGGTGCAGCCAAAGCCGTGGCTGGTGCGGCCAAAACCGCACCCCTCGCAGGGTGCGGCCAAGGCCGCACCACCCGTGGCCGCACCCTCCTCTTGGGATGCGGCCAGGGCCCCACCCCCCCATTTAATTTGGGGGACCGGCCAAATCTGAACCCCCCTTTTTGGGGGTGCGGCCAAGCTGCACCCCCTTGGGGTACAGACGGGACCGCACCTGCCCAATATGGCCTGTCTGCACCTCCCAAGCCTGCACTCACGACGTGCGCAGAACGCCGCCAAGTGCACGACGCACCCCGAGCATCACCAAGTTCACGACGCGTGCCGAGCACCTCCAAGTTCACGACGCGCGTCGAGCACCTCCAAATTCACGACGCGCGCCAACCCTCTCCAAGTTCCCGACGCGCGCCGAACACCTCCAAGTTCCCGACGCGCGTCCAACACCTCCAAGATCACGACGCGCGTCGAGCACCTCCAAGTTCACGACGCGCGCCGAGCACCTCCAGGATCACGGCGGGCGCCGAGCAACTCCAAGTTCACGGCGGGCGCCGAGCACCTCCAAGTTCACGGCGCGCGCCGAGCACCTCCAAGTTCACGGCGCGCGCCGAGCACCTCCAAGTTCACGGCGCGCGCCGAGCACCTCCTAGTTCACGGCGCGCGCCGAGCACTTGGAGGTGCTCGGCGCGCGCCGTGAACATCGGAACGAGCGACGAACATAACGCTAACCAAGAGGCAAAAATATATACACTCAACCAACTAAGATAACAACAATATTTGCTAATTTCATTTAACATATAATATATGTGGTAATTAACAAGTTCACCGTGACTAAAAAAAACTATATTAACGTCCGCCCACACTTTCCCATATGTGGGTCCGCCCCTCCTTGTGACTAAAAAACTACTTTTATTAACGACCACCCACACTCGCCCATATGTGGGTCCGCCCCTCCTTAGATTTGGGTTAAATTATATGATTAACTCATGATATTGAGTGATCTCGTTCATTAAGTGGTTCGATGCACCTCCATGCAAATTACCAAAACACAAAATATTCATCGCAAGCGGTGAGATTGCAGGGACCTTGACAAGAGCGCGAAAGCACAACCACTTTTCCTAATCGATCCGGAACCGCATAGCTTTAGTTGGTGTTTATTTTGTTTTCATGGGGAGCAAAACTGGCTTTTAGATTGTAAAGTAGTCAAGTAGAACCATTTTGGAGAATAATCCAAGCGATGAAAACAAGCCTCAACCAAGCATCTATTTTGCTCTGAGTAATCGTCTAAATCTGATGTTGCATGAAAGAATACCAAAAGATTGTCTCCTGAGTTCATAGAACAAGCCAAAGTTCAAATCTTTTTGTTTTTTTATACATTCAATGGCCAAAAAAATCGAAGTTGTAAATGTATCTTCAACAATATATGGTACAATACAAGGACTGTAGCTGGTCGGCTGATAATGAACCTAACCCAGTTATTTATAGAAGTCCTGGAATGGCTATTCTCATAAAAACATAAGGTGAGGAAGAAGAGGGTGAATCAAAGAATAAGGGTGCGTTTGGCGCGGCTTATTTCCTCTGGTGCGGCAGAGAAGCAATGGAGATTTGTCAAAAAGCACCGTTTGGCGCGGCTTATGGAATGAAACGGAGGTTATTATTTGTATAGCTCAGACGCGACTGCGATCTCCAGTTCAGCCGCGCCGTAAATTTCCGATCTCGTCCATCCCGTCCCCGATCCCGTCTGGAACCCCTCTCCCGATCATAGATTTTCTCGCCGGCGGGCTCGAAGAGAGCATCCTCAACCGCACGAACCTCCGGCGACCACAACTGGCCCTCGTCAAACCTCTCCGGCGACCTCTTCCGCCCCGCAGGTTCTTCTTCGCGAAAATGGCGTTGCTGATTTACGGAGGCCTGAAGGCGTTGCTGGTTTACGGGAGCTTGCTATTGGCCTTCACCCTCTTCCTCTCCGGCTACTTCTTGCAACGCCTGCCTCCCCCTCCGCCGCTGGTGCCCGATTCCGACGGCTTCTTCCTCCAACGCCTTCGATTCTGATGCCTTCCTCCTACGCTGTCGGAGCTAGGACCTCCCGATAGATCTCCCTGCACTGCAAGGTAGATGAGTTCTCCTAGAGTTCTCCTAGATCTGTTCTATTAGGGATTTCCTGTATCCAAGGTCAAACTGATTATGCATCTTACACGCATTTCCTGTATCAAATTTCATTTATGGGGAAGCATTTCCTGATTTTTTTTTCTATAATCGAAATTTCCTGTATCCAAAAATTTGAAGTGTATGTGTGTATGTACTGTTTGTGTCATTTTTTATTGTATGTATGTGTGTGTTTATTTTCTTGTTATTGTGTGTGTGTCACACTGTATGTGTTGTGTGTATGTGTGTGTAGTAGGTGTTATTATGAATAATTTCTGTTTTTGTGTGAATGTTTGTGACGAGATGATCGCGATGCGTGTTTTTGTGTGTATGTGTGTGTTTTTTTATTGTATGAATGTTTTTGTGTGAATGTTTGTGTCCGAGCAGAGGGGTAGAGATGATGGACTGGTCACACAAGAGCGACAAGATACATGCCCTGACACTGCAGGTGGTGTGGAGGAGATGATCGCGCTACGTGATAGTATAGCAGATCAGTTGTATGAATCTAGATCATAGGAGATATCATGATATATGGTTAATGTGGACATTATTTTTGTGTGTTTGGTAATATATGATGGAAAAAATATATATTTTTTTAATATTCGGTAAAAAAAAAAAAATTCGCTCAAAACTCCGTTTTGTTTCCAAACAACTTTTTCAAAACTCCATTTTACAAACTCCATTTCACCCAAACAGTTTTTTAACAAAACTCCGTTTTCCAGAATCAGCACTTTTCCTATCAGCAACAGCTCATCAGCAGCTTTCCATCAGCAACAGCCCAACCAAACAGAGCCTAAGATTACTAGGGCTACCCAAACCTGCCGGAAAAGGGGGAAAAATAACATCTCAATGCAAGTGTTAAGGGCTAAATGATTGTTCTGTGGGGGTAAATGGATCAAGGAAGGTTTCAAATTAAAGGCTAGGTAACTTTTTTGCCGGCTTTTTGAATCCGGGGCCACCATCATAATACATTGGATCTCCCCAGTGCAATAACATACTCTTCCAGTTGCAGTAATCATCTTTACAGATTCTTAACCTTGCATCTGTCACATTCAACCTCCAATGGCCGTCTGAGTAATTGGCCTTCTCTGCCTGCCTCCTGTCCCACTCCAGATTCGCCTTCCTGTGAGAACTCAGAAGACAGAAGTTCTGCAACTTCTTCGGCATTAAATCGTGCACTCTCCACCACTTTTGATGAGCAACATCACTGGCGAATTCCTGCATGAAGTCCACATTCCAGTTGCAATCATAGTCCCGAAAGCACATCCATGGCTTGAAGCCCAAGTAATGAAGCACATAGAGAACTGGGGGCTCGGCAGCAAACAATCGAGTCTTCATGGACTTCTTCTCATCTCCATCTCCGGTCCAGAAATGCTTCAAGTAGTTCATGTGCCTGGGAATTCTGTGCCACCATGTAAAGATCTCATTCAGGTATCCCTGGTCGCCGCCATTGTATGATTTTATGTCATTGATGTTCTCCATTAGCAGCTTGAATGTGCAGTTGGAAGGCTCGATCACCATCACGCCAGAGTTGAAGAGAGTTCCGTTGTTGCCTGTTGCACTGATCTCCGGCATGGTGAAGAGGAAATCGATGTTTCTTAGGACGAGAAGATCGGCGTCGATGAAGATTATTTTATGGTATTCAGTGAGCTGCCATAGTCGGAACTTGCTGTAATTCCACTCATTGTAAGCATCTTTTTCGGCCTTTGGATTTCTTATCCTTTTTATCTTTTGATCTTCCAGCCTGCAGCTTCGAGGCCATTCTTGTAATGGCTGCTGATTGTTTCATCGACGAGGATTACGAGGTCCCTGGTTGAACCAGATAAACGAATACTTTGAGCGGCCGCAATCGCTCCGCAGACGTATACATCTTCGGAGTGAAGAATAGTAGCGTATGCTTCACGGCTCGCATTGGTTGAAGATGGTTTCACTGTTTGAAGTTTGAAGAAAATGGAGGTTAGCTTTTATAGTTGACTTACATTTTAACTAACTCAGGAGAAAATAAAGATCTCTATTGGTACTCCCCGTTAACTGTATTTATCATGAATATTGTTGTATTTCTTCTGTTTAATTTAATTCCTAGTTAGATTGACATGCATACTGTTTTCCTTTTTGCCGGTAGTCTATGATTGAATTCTTAAAGGAAAAAACTTTCCCCTTTGTTTTAACATGATAATGAAATGATTGTTTAAATCAGATTAACCAAAGTAGCTAAAGTGCATATGGTTAAACATTTATGATTTGAATCTAGAAGAAGGTTCATAAATGTTAGCTAGCGTTCACTCCAGAATACTGAAATCAGAAGTAATGCATGTCCAATATGAATTATTTGAACTATGCTGGTGGTGGAGATAGTTGTAAATTATAGAACATGAGATGTAACATTTCAAGGGATCAAATAATCTAGAATTTACAAGAAACTAAAGTGTGATTTTTAAGTGGATTGAATAATTATCATAGAATATTAGATGACACATTACAAAGGAAAAAGGCGAATTTGTAAGGCAATGGTGAGTTTTTAATTCTTGGATATTCATCATCACCATCAACAACATCAATAGCATTATCCTAACTATTAAGGATTGAACTTCTTAATTTTCATTTTCCATCATCTGTTACCTCTTGTGGTTGTAATTTTTCATCTTTCCAATTGGGTGTTATATGTTTTTTTAGTTGTCCTAAGGTACCAAATTTATTCCTTCATTATACATGTTCAAACAAGCAATACCTTGGTGTTTATTGTTTGTCGGTGATATTGTTTTGGTCGATGAGACGCACGAGGGTGTAAACGCGAAATTTGAATCTTGGCGAGACACTATAGAAAAAAGGGTTTTAGGTTGAGTAGAACAAAAACATAGTATATGGAGCTTAAATTTAGAAGTACAAGAAGGACGGATGACTCTGTCATTAAGTTGGGTGACCAAGATATTTCCCGCAGTGAGTGCTTTAAATATCTGGGATCGATAGTTCAAAAAGATGGAGGTGTAGATGATAGTACATTATTTATATATATTTTTGTTATAATATTTATTAGTTATATAATTAGTTTTAATGATGTTTTATCTTTTATGTGATCTAAATGATATCTTTTTGAATTTTTGGGAATTAATGGGTCGCTAATAGCAATTGGAGCTCATGGCTGTGATCAGGAAGAAATTTAGAGCAAATCTGAGAAATTCAGCAGTACATGCCCCAGGTACACGCCCTGTACCCAAGGCGTGTAATCCAGTCACGCCCTCCCTAGCTCTCCCTCAGGCCGTGACACTCCAATTCGTATTAAGATTACACGCCATCAGGTCAGGGCGTGGCCTGAGGGCGTGTCCGACTTAGTAACAGTCGAATGCCACCAGACACGGTCTGACGTAGTCGTTGCCGATTTGCACTGGACACGCCCTAGGTATAGGACGTGATATTAAGGCGTGTTTGCACTTTTATGACCAAAACGGTGTGTTTACTCCATGCATTTCTCGGGGTTTATTTTGACAATTTTCATCAAGTACACGCCCCCATGTTAGGTTGTGACCCAAGGGCGTGTAACTCAGAAATTTTCAACTATAAAAGGCAGCCATTTCCAGAAGACTATGGAGGAATTTTAGGGCTCTACTTCACTACTCTTTACTGTAATTTTACTGTTTTAGCTACTTTTTGTACTTCATCTTCAAGTTTTAAGTTTTTCTTTTGCTAGCAATTTTATTTCAAGTTGTAAGCTTTCCTCTTTTTCTTCTTATTAAGCATGTCTCTTCCTACATCTTTATGTAATTCTCCCACCATGATGAGTAGCTAACTCCATTTAGCACTTGATCACGATGACTTTGGAATAAAATAATCATATCTTGATTCTCTTTTATTTACAAGCTTTCTTTATTAAAAACTTTCATTTACATTTGATTTTAATCGTGTTGATTACATATCATAGATATATGTTTTTCAATCTATTATCCATATTCTAGTTGGCCGAGAGGTCTGTGCATACGAGGAGATAACTTAAGGGTAAAAGTTGTTGCATGCACTCTTCAAGAGAGGATGTTACCTGTAGGGTAGAACACTTGCACTAAACGAAATAACTTGATACAATCACGAGGTATGCTCGTGCCCAACTTCAGGAGGCTGGTTCCTCCTAGAAGCTCCTCTCCAAATGAGAGATCTCCAACCTAAAAGATAAAAGCATTAACCTAACTCCCAAGCCACCTCCTTATATAGGAAGGGGGGCTCACATATCATTTGTCTAAAGCATACAATTTAAAAATAGAAAATACAATAATAATAATAATAATAGTACGAGCGCGCGTAACAATATATCCCCCCAGAAAATTGACCTTGACCCCAAGGTCGAAGTGCCGCCCGCCATTTAGTAGTGATGTGCCCGCGGGTGGGCTGCCGCAGAGGTGTCGGAGGTCCATCTGGCGGTACATCCGTGATCATAAGGGCGTCAAATTCAGCCATGCCGATCTCGTCGAAGCCGGACGACGGGAGAAGCTCCAGCGACGCAGGCGACTGGATCGACAACACCCTCCGTCGAAGACGTTCTAACAGACGACGGGATCAACGAACGAGACCGTCGATGCTGAAGAAGGGATAGGAGCCACGCTCCCGTCGATGGAAGTTGCTGACGGGAACGATGTCGTCGATAGACACAGGATCCGCTCCCGTTTTCGGAATCAATCGACGATTCCGTCGACGGGAGCGAAGGGAGAACTGCTCGACGGGATCGAAGTCAGGACCGGCTGTCGGGAAGGAGAGGGAAGGAGAGGGGTAAATCAGAGAGAGGAAGCCACCGAGAAATTAGGTAGCCAACAATTAGGGAGACAAAATTTCAGGGAGGAGTCAATTCCTGCTCTGATACCATGTAGAAACTAATGAAATGAAAATAAAAGGTGCAATCTTATTCATCCATATATGGGACAATTTATAGGAAATACAACTGACTCACAAACATAACCCACGATGTGAGACTAAACCTCAAACATACTAAATACTTAAATATAATAACTCTAACAGGAAATGTATTATGACACATGACACAAATAAGGCTAGATAATAACAATGCATGATGTTATGATATGTGGAGATGCATGTTAAGCTTGGTATGGAGTGTTTGGTTCCTCATCAGAGAAGTGAGAAGCTGTCTATCTATCATTGTCATTCCGGGGGACTTACATGGTTGGAGGTTTGTATGCTGCGATTGGAGGTTGAAGTTCACCACTGTATAGAGTTGTATGGGTCATTGAGGAGTGTTACTCAGTGTTTAAGGGTCACCATAAGGTTGTCTTGTGCTTTGGTTATGTTGAAACCAGTAACCCGATTTCAGCGTTCGAAAGGGGGGATGCGGCTAACTCTTACTTGACCCAAGCTAAGACCCTTGACCGGTCACTAGGAACTGAGAAACTTGCCCTTGACGATTGCTGAGGTCTATAGACAAACCCCTGAAGCTGCAGCGTGGAGGTCCCACTACACACCCGGAAGTTCACTCGGAACTTCCCCTCCCAAGCCAATGCTGAGCTTGGACACCTTGGAGGGCACTAAGGATCACCTCACCGACCACCTTCAACGACAAGGGGAGGGGAGGGGTAGTGCTTGCTCACGCGTGAGGGAGGGGGTAGAGACCAACCCTTCTCAAGGTGCCCATGGGGGTCTATTTATAGACTTTCCCAAAATCGGACTGCGAATAGCCAAAATCGGACTGCGGATAGCCAAAATCCTCCGAGAAATAGGGGTCGGGCGAGTGCCCACTCGCCCGTGGCCGGGCGAGTGCTGCACTCGCTCGTGGCCGGGCGAGTGTCGCACTCGCCTGTGGCCGGGCGAGTGCCGCACTCGCCCGTGGCCGGGCGAGTGCCGCACTCTCCCAAGGCCGGGCGAGTGCCGCACTCGCCCAAGGCCGGGCGAGTGCCGCACTCGCCCAAGGCCGGGCGAGTGCCGCACTCGCCCAAGGCCGGGCGAGTGCCGCACTCGCCCAAGGCCGGGCGAGTACTCCACTCGCCCGTGGCCGGGCGAGTGCCCCACTCGCCCGTGGTCGGGCGAGTGGTGCCTTTCCGCCCTTCCTTCCATCTTCTCTGGACCCGCTTTCACCTTAGTTAGTTCCGGTCGCTTGTGAACGGCTATTCCTCTTAACCGCCTCGATTCTGCTGAGTCTAGGTTAACCAAACCAGCTCGGCAAATATGAGGGTTGTACACAATCACCGCTCTTTTCGAGCTTGTCTCATGCTCGGAAAGAATGTCCAACCCACCTATTTGACGAGTAGGTAGATTTTTTTGGGGGAATCTTTGGAGGGTCCCGCTCGATGGCTATAAAAACCCCGAGGGGGAGGTGAGGAGAGCACCATTCCTGAGGGCTTCCATCACTTCCCCAATCGACCAGGATGGATCCACCCCGAGATTTCAGGGCTCGCTTCAAGGCTCTTTCTGGGAAGGGTCAAACCGACCTGACGGAGCTTAGAGCTTTGGTTCGTGGACCTCCGCCTTCCCCCACCCGGTCAGCGGCGCGATCACCGCGGAAGAAATCTCGTCCCGATCCTGTGAAGGAGGCGGCATCGTCATCCTCCCATGGGATGACCGAGTTCGTCCGAGGCTTGGAGCTAGATGCGGTAGTGATTCTTCCCCCCCCCCCCCCCCCCCCCCCCCCCCCCCCCCCCCCCCCCCCCCTTTTCCGCTTTTCGTTCGCGATGATTGCGTGACGATTGAGATGCGTTTCTTAACTTCCCACAGCTTCTTTCGGACGGAGGCGAAGGGGGCCGGGACATGATGGAGATGACGGGTGCGGTTTGCCCGGGTGAGCCCTGCCACCCTTGCTCCGGAACCCGTCGCATTCTCGGCCGCCCACGACGATCCCTCTTCGAAAGGTGGAGGGCTCGAGGATTCACAAGGTAACGCTGCTTTAAGGTCCTCAGATAAACTGACATATTTGAGAATCTAAACCGATTTCTCTTGCAGGAGGGGAGAAAACTTCAACGGGGCAATCGAGCCGTAGGGGGGTTTCCCCACCGATCCGATCCCCCACCCTGGTGGAGGAACCTGCCGAGGACCAGTCCAATCTCCTCGAACGCCTGAATCTCTTGGCTGATACAGTGCGGAGGCAAGAGGCCAATCTTCTCGAGCTGCGTGACGGAAGGTGGTCCGCTGGACCTGACCCTCTTGCCCGCATCTGCGCGCTGGAGCGGCGATCGGAGAGACTGGAGAATGAGCTTATTCAACTGAGGGGGGAAGTCCGGCTCGCGTCCAGAGGCATAGCTGCGCCACTTGCTGACCACCTGCGCCGCGTTGAAGCTAGCTACCGCACCACTGGTGAGGAGATCGCTGCAACGAAAGAGTGCATCGGGTCTATGCAGGGGGTGCTGTCGAGCACTCAGGAACAGGGTTTCTGGAAGTGGATGCCACGCTGAGCGACTTTTATTTATGACCTTTCGTTTGCTATGTAATAATAGGGGTTGGCCTCGTATGGTGGTTCAACCCGTCTTGCGATCAAACGCTTCAGTTTTTGTTGATTCATGTTTTGCTTACATCGCTGCTATCTCACTAACCAACATGTCAAGGTGAGCGACACGACGCTGCGGCAATCGACTAGCGGACGGGAACCAGAGGCAACGACTGGATGATCTCGAGACGAAGTGGTTGGGCGGTGTTAGGGGTGGTACGGGTGAGTGGACCTCTCGATCCTCATCCCCATGCTAAACGAGCGGACCACAAGGTCCGCCCGTCTTTGCCGGGCGAGTGGACTATGAGGTCCACTCCCATGCCTCGGGCGAGTGGACCTCGAGGTCCGCTTGCTAGTGCACGGGGCGAGTAGACCTTGCGGTCCACTCACCCGGGATGAGTGGACCTCGTGGTCCACTCCTTCCTTTGCCCTGGGCGAGTGGGCCGCGTGGTCCACTCGCTTTTCTTTTGCACCCCTCCCCCTATAAATACACCTCCCCTTCCTCCTTCCATGTCCTCACACTCACCTTCCTTCTTGTCTTACCTTCTCTCCGAAGCCTACTCCTCCCCTTCCTAACGATCCTGTGACATGGCCCCTAACCGTCCCCCTGTTGTAAGAAATGGTCGGGAACAGAGCGCGGCCAACTTTTCAGAACACTCCTTCCCCGAGGGGAGGGTGTCCAAGGAGGACTTCTTAGCCTTTAAGAGCTCTTATCTTCCTGCGGGGTGGTCGTCCCGACGTCCATCGTCGGGCGAGACCATTAATTCCTTCTACGAGGACTGGCTCGCATTCCCCCTTCCACACTTCGAGGCCGGGCTACGTCTCCCCTTGTGGCCCGAGGTGAAGGCATTTTTTAACTACTTTGGCGTAGTCCCAGCTCAGGTTAACTCGAACACGATCTCGATGTTGACGGCCTACGCCTGCTACTTACGGGAAGAAAGGGTCGAGTTCGACCTGAACGTATTCCGCAAGGTATTTGTCATCCGAGCGACTCCTGATGGAGTTTGTTTCTTGACTGGCTCCCATGTGAAGGTAAGTGAGACCTCCAACAAGGTCCGCCATTGGAACCACTCCTTCGTGTTCGTTCGGGGTGACCTGGGCGACATCCCCTTCTCTCCCATCCAGAGATCCGAGAAAGTCTGTCGAGCCCCTCCGCTACATGGAGAGGCCGCTGAACTACATAGTCGCCTCGAGGGTGTGAGCTTTGAGGTTGAGCACCTCCGAAGGAACATCGATCGGCTCGTCTACGTGGAGCCGGGAACAGGTATTCGGATCCCACTAACGTCCTTTCCCTTCTTTTTACCTCCACCTAACGTTGGTCACCCCCTCTTAACTTGTGCAGGTGAACGGTCCCTCCCGCAATACCCTCCCTTCGCGGGGGGAGGCTCCTCCCCTGCCCGCTGGTTCATTGAGGAGGACGCGGCTGCCCGTGTTTCGGGCCCGAAGGTTCCCGAGCCGAGGCAAAGGAGGGACAAAGGTCCGGCGTCAGAGGAGGGAGCACCTTCTTCCCCCCCGAAGGGTCAGAGGATGCGACGGGGGAAAGTCGTCTGCCGGAGGGGTTCTGGGGTACCCCCTAGGGAGAGAGGAGAGCCGAGCGATCCCCACGCGTTGGCGAATCATCCCAACTTCGGGATGGGGGAGAAAGCTATGGACCCCTTCGACGACCCCATCGTTTTCTGGGATGAAACGGTGAACCGAATCTCGCTCACCTCTCAGCTCCCTTCGTGGGCCGAGGGGGATGTTATCGATGACGCCGCATACAACTTCTCCTTCGGCATCTATGGCCGGCAGGATGCTGCTGCCTCCTACAAGGAGAGGTCCATGCGCGACCTCGCGTGCGCAAACTCTCAAGCCTTGCTTCGCGCAACCAAGCTCTCTCACATGGCCGCCCGTCGAGGTCTTAGTCTCTCGAACAGGTGTAGGCTAGCCGATGCGTCGAAGCCGGCGGCGGAAGAGAAGGCTGCCGACCTCGCGACACGCTTGGGTATTGCTGAGAGACTCCTGGAGGAGTCGTCGGGAGGCTTGGTTCGTGCTTGTGTTGATGGCTTTCCCTTTCCTAACCCCTTCACCTATACATGACCCAATCATTCTGCTTTGCCTACTTGCAGGGACCTGGCGCCGCCGACTCGCTTAGGAGACGGTGCGAGGAGTCGGATAAGGAGGTGCATGACCTGAGGGCTCAGCTAGCTGACGCCCAAGGACAGTTAAAAGAGAAAGGGAGGGGAAGAGATGGACCTTCGAAAGCATCGACGTCCGTCCCGCCTCGCCCGGCTGAAGCCGAGCGTGCTCGGAGGAAGATCGTGACATCAACAACTCAGGCCTTGGTGAGCCGCCTTCACGAGGCGGATGCTCTCCGAGATACCTGGAGGGGGGTCTCTGCCGATGACATCCTGCACGAGTTCTTCCCTTCTCCCGGGCGTCCCGACTCATCTCCTTGCAGCGGTGGTTATTCCCCCTGAATGTCATGGTTGTCGGGGGCCCCTTCTTACTTGCTGCTTCTTATAGGAATCATGTATCTCTTGCATGTGCTCTTTTCTTCATCCTGCGTATATCAGTAAGGGTGAAGCAACAGTTTATGTAATATATGTCGCTGCCGAACCAGCTATTGTTCTAATGAATTTCTTAGCTTGTTCTCCCTTACTTCGCTTCTCTACCGCTTAGGGACTCGATACCCTCTTGAGCCGATCCACGTCCTAGGTGCTTTGCTTACCTGGAGACGGGGGAACTCAACACCCTCCCAATCCAATTGGAGGCGGAAGTACACACTCGCGTCCTAGGTGTCTTGCTTACCTGAGACGGGGGAACTCAACGCTCTCCCAATCCAATTGGAGGCGGAAGTACCCACCTGCATCCTAGGTGGCCTGCTTACCTGGAGACGGGGGAACTCAACGCCCTCCCAATCCAATTGGAGGCGGAAGTACCCACCCGCGTCCTAGGTGCCTTGCTTACCTGGAGGCGGGGTACTCAACGCCCTCCCAATCCAATTGGAGGCGGAAGTACCCACCCGCGTCCTAGGTGGCTTGCTTACCTGGAGACGGGGGAACTCAACGCCCTCCCAATCCAATTGGAGGCGGAAGTACCCACCCGCGTCCTAGGTGCCTTGCTTACTTGGAGACGGGGTAACTCAATGCCCTTCTTAATCAGTTGTTGGGCCGCGAGTCGACCTGACGAACCCCCTATCTGCTGGCATGACCAAGCCCGGCGGAGGGTCTGCAGTCAGGGATCTTGAACCGGGATATTTATCTAGAACCCACTTTTCATTCATAGTTTACCCGCTTACAACTTCCTTACGCTACGCCCCTCCGGGAACCTCATTACACCTCGCCCTTTTCTTGGCACTTCATTACATCTCGCCCCTCTCTGGGCACTTCATTACATCTCGCCCCTCTCTGGGCACTTTACTACATCTCGCCCTTCCCGGGCTCACTCGGCCGAATGCTCCTTGGCCATCTCCGCCATTGCTTCTTCCATTTCTTCAGCTTCCTGTATCCATCCGATTGCATTGACTGCAGTGACATGACACTGACACGCCTCCCGGGGATCTCCCCTGACTCTTATCTGGACCTCTCCGGAGTTGTACTTCAGGCATTGGTGGTAGGAGGACGGCACGCACTTGTACGCGCTGATGAGGGGGCGCCCGAAGATAGCGTTGTAGCTGCTCGGCGCGTCCACGATGACGAACCGGCAGTTCTTCGAAGTTCCCCCCAGGGTGACGAGGAGTTCGACTCCTCCCTCCACCTCCTTCCTCTCCCCGGAGAATCCGAAGAGTGGCCCATCTGATGCCAACACTCGCCTTGCCTCGACCTTCATCCCATCGAAGGCCTTCTTGAATATCACGTTCACCGAGCTCCCATTGTCGACTAGGATCCGGGAGACCGTGAAGTTCTCGATCGCCGCCTTGATGACAAGTGCGTCGCAGAATGGGTCCTCATGGGCCGACAAGTCCTGGGTCGAGAAGGTGATCTTCTCGCTCGAAGGTGGGGATCGGGAGGTCGAAGCGATGCTCCGGCGGTATATGGCGTGGAGGCTCCCCTTCCGGGTGGCCTCTTTGCCCACTCCTCCATGGATGACCCCGATCCCTCCCAGGGCCCCTACGTCGACCCTCTCCTCGCATGGGTCGTCCTCCTCCTTGCTCTTCCCCTTCTCTCCTGTCCGTGGACCTTCCAGGCACAACTGCTTCCCCCCTGCTGGGGCTCTTCCTCCTTCTCTCATCTCGAGGAACTCCGGGCAAGCCGCGGTCGCGTGACCTTCCTGCTGGTGGAAGTCACAATACAGCAGCGCCAACTCGTTCCCTTGCTTCTCCCAATGTCCCCTCTTCTTCCCTCCTTTCTTCCGGCCAATGGCCATGGCTTGCAGGGGCTGGACTTGTAGCGGTCCCGAGTTCTGTTGCCACCCTGCCGGGTGGAACCGCCCGTGCCTCCCCTGAGAACCTCCTCCTCCCTGGAAGTGGCCCCTTCCTTGGCCCTGAGGGGGCCCTACCTGTGACCTCCAAGCTGGTCGGGCGGCTGTTGGTTGCGACCTCCAACCTTGCTCCTGTCCAACGGGGGGGCCCTGGTGTCCCTGACTCCTTACTTCCTCCTTCCTTCTTCCTCCATGCTCCTTCCTCTCGTCCTCTGCTACTTGGGTGAATCTTGCCACGAAATCTTGGTTGCTGGCCTCACACTCGATTTCCCGACCAGCTCGCTCCATCAACTCCTCGAAAGACAAGGGAGGGTCCCGAGTCAGACTCATCCTGAACATTCCCTGCTGTAGCCCAAGGGTGAATGCTAGCTGCAGGGTGTGCCCGGGCACCTCGATGACAAGGAGGACCTCCCCCTGGAATCTATCCATGTAGCTAGCCAGCGTCTCCCCTGGCTTTTGTCGGATCGCGAACAAGGCCTCCACCCCCTTCCTCCTCTTCTTCGAGGTAGAGAACCTCAACAGGAAACTTCGGCGCAAGTCTTCGAAGCCGTAGATAGTACCCACCGGGAGCTGGTGGAACCAGTCCCTCGCCTTTCCCTGAAACGTGACAGCGAAGAGCCTGCACTTGAAAGCATCCGACATCTGCCTAATCGAGGACATGTCTTCGAACCACTGAAGATGTTGGAGAGGATCACTGTTCCCTTCATAATAAGACATAGCGGGTTCGCGGAACCCATCCGGAACAGGTGCTGACACAATCAGCTCGCAGAAAGGGCTCCTCCATCCCCCTTGGTTGGACAGAGGCGTTCCCATCATCTCCCCGCTGGGGCAGTTGGTTCCGGGCGAGTTGTTGAAGAGCACTCGCGCTTGGAGGCCCAAACTTTCCTCCGAGGATGTCTCTCTCCCTTGCTGACGGGTTCGCCCTATTTCCATTACCGGTGGTGAGACGACCATAGGTGCAGGTGGTGTCGAGCACTCGCCGCGAGTGGGAGGTGCGACCTGCAGGAGCTCCAAGATCCTCTTACTGAACTCATCGAAGTCACTCTTCTTTACATACTCACAAGTAGGAGGTGTGCCCCTCAACTCGTCGTTTCCAGCCATGAGACTCGGCTCAGCTTTCCGAACTAGCCGCTTCCACGCTCACCGCACCAGAATGTTGAAACCAGTAACCCGGTTTCAGCGTTCGAAAGGGGGATGCGGCTAACTCTTACTTGACCCAAGCTAAGACCCTTGACCGGTCACTAGGAACTGAGAGACTTGCCCTTAACGATTGCTGAGGTCTATAGACAAACCCCTGAAGCTGCAGCGTGGAGGTCCCACCACACACCTGGAAGTTCACTCCGAACTTCCCCTCCCAAGCCAATGCTGAGCTTGGACACCTTGGAGGGCACTAAGCATTACCCACCGACCACCTTCAACGACAAGGGGAGGGGAGGGGTAGTGCTTGCTCACGCGTGAGGTAGGGGGTAGAGACCAACCCTTCTCAAGGTGCCCATGGGGGGTCTATTTATAGACTTTCCCAAAAACGGACTGCGAATAGCCAAAATCGGACTGCGGATAGCCAGAATCCTCCGAGAAATAGGGGTCGGGCGAGTGCCCACTCGCCCGTGGCCGGGCGAGTGCTTGCGCCCAAGGCCGGGCGAGTGCTCCACTCGCCCGTGGTCGGGCGAGTGCCCCACTCGCCCATGGCCGGGCGAGTGGTGCCCTTCCGCCCTTCCTTCCATCTTCTCTGGACCCGATTTCACCTTAGCTAGTTCCGGTCGCTTGTGAACGGCTATTCCTCTTAACCGCCTCGATTCTGCTGAGTCTAGGTTAACCAAACCAGCTCGGCAAATATGAGGGTTGTACAGGTTAGTGCCTTAGTGGAGTTGTTGTTTATATACTGCTTTCGTTGGTTATATACTGCTCTACTTTCACAGGGTATGTCATTTATAATTTTGACTCACATCCATTTAACATTATCATTTCTTCCACAACTCGGGACAAGATGCTTCATTAAACTACGAGAAATGGCTACTTTAGTGGGATCATCCAATAACTCTACTTTGATTATAAATGTGATTCACAACAGGAGAAACCCAAACCCTAACCATCAAATTATTGAAAACTCACCTGTACGTTTTAACGGAAGTGATAGTTCACAGGACCCAATTTGAAGCTGGAGTTTCTGTTTTAAAACCTCCATGTCAGGCATGTATAACCAATTGTTCCCTTTTCTCGCAACAAGATTCTTACACGAAAAGAGATTCGGTATCGGAAGGCATTCAGTAACAAGAAGAACATGAGTCTGGTGATGGCCTGCCTCCGAGTCCGCCGATAGTTTTGCGGCGGCATGTTGCAAATGTAGCCGAGCTATATCCCTCGTCCAGTTGCCGGTCTTGTCGCATGGAAGCTTGACGGCAACCATGTGAAATTGAGATCCTCTTGGTACCTTGGGAACTGGAAGATTCGGACAATGGGGTATATTGGATTCTTCTTCCTCGTCGATCCATTCAGGGTAAAGATCAGCCCAAGTAAGATCCTTGCCAGCATTGTTGAGATGGACCTTCGAAAATTTTGCAGTTGGGAAGAGCTTTTCCCAGTGTTTTATCTCAGTGCTGTTGAAGTTCACCAATCCAACCTCCATACTTTCTTTCCATCCTTGTAGCTGTTTTGTGATTTTCACAACATTAGCCCACTGAATATCTGTGTTTGATACATATCTTGGATCAGGTATCGGTTCACTCCACATCCATCCAGCACTTGCAAAGCTTGATCTGCATTGTTGAAGTTATAAGTTCAAGATTCCTTAAAAATCCGTAATTTCATTATAATCTAATCTGAGAATGGAGGAATTTTCTCTGCTGAAGTTCTTGAGGCTTATCCTTTTCTTTCTGATTTAATAAGACCGTTAGATGTAAAATACCATAATACGTCGTAGTTATATTATTGAGTGTATAAGGGACATACCTTATTTGTCATATGTACGTATACAGGGCTTTCACCTAAAAAAAGAATTGAAGAAATTTGATTCACTTTACAGGGTATCACAGCACTTAGGTTAACAAAGTTGATCTCTACTTAATCCCTTCCAGACACTCGTCGACACGTCCCGAGCCTTGATGACACTGCCTGAGCTCTTGAAGACGGGCTTCTTCTTCTTCGAGACACTGGAATCCTTTCATATTTCTTCGGCAGAGGCTCGATCCTTCTTCTGAGCTTAATTGGTTTCCATTCAGCTCTCCACAAGTAGACAGTCAATCAATACATGTCCCGACGTTCCCCAAATCATCACCACACCATTATGACGTGAATCTAGTCAACATGTCTACAAATTCATTTGCTATGTCATCATCATGGCCGATTTCTTGTAAAGACCCCCTTCTCTCCAAAGTCATGGTGTCAATACTACAAATATTGTTTTAAATGTACTTCGATATGTCCGACATGTCTGCCGACAAGTTATTTTTGAGAGCAAAACGATGTTTTTCTAAAAAACTAGACTATCATTTTGTAAAATATAGGCTGATATAACCAATTTTTTCAATATATTAGCCGACGTGACATGTGAATATATCATCCATTTTTTATATTATGTTAGCAGTTTCACATGTCTTATATAATACATGCTTAAATCAATAAGACTTATTTTTTGTTCTCTTGAATATGTATTATTCTTATAATCAAAAGTATTTTATTATATAATTTAATGTTATAACTAATCAAAAATATTTAGCTTTTAAAACTTTTTTATTTGCTATAAAATTTAATGTTATTTAAATAAAATTATTTTATAATATTTGTAGAAATACACGAGAAAAGAGAGAAATAAAAGATAATTTTATTAATTTCTCAATCATATCCATACAAGTATTTGTACACTTATATAGAAAGAAAGATAGGAGCAGAAATCTCATTCTAAGATGTAAGATTAATAACCTAAAGAGGCCGTAGACTCTAGATGAGCCTTATTTTGGGCATTTATACATATTTCCTTCAACACTCCCCCGCAAGCTGGAGCATACAGATCGTAAGCACCAAGCTTGGACAAGAACTGATAGTATAACAGTCGTGGTAAGGCATTGGTGAAAATATCCGCAACTTGCCTAGCAGTAGGAACATGTTTTAATTCCAGCTTCTTCAATTGAACTTTCTCCCGAATGAAATGACAATCAACTTCAATGTGTTTGGTTCGTTCATGGAATACAGGATTTGTGGTAATGTGTATAGCAGCTTGACTGTCGCAAAATAGAGTGGCCGGTGAGAAAAGTTTGACTCCCAAATCACCTAGGAGAATTTCTAGCCATGTGAGCTCAGATACAACAGCGGCTATTGAACGATACTCAGCTTCAGCAGATGAGCGAGCAACCACAAACTGCTTCTTGCTGCGCCAGGTAATAAGGTGTCCTCCGAAGTAAGTACAAAATCCACTTGTGGAGCATCGATTATCCAGAGAGACATCATAGTCAGCATCAAAGTAGGCAATCAGATATAGAGAAAAAGAAGGTTTGTATACAAGCCCTTGTCCAGGAGCAGTCTACAAATATTTGAGGATGCGCTCGACGGCCTGAAGATGAGAGGTTCGTGGAGCATGCATGAATCGACTGACCACTACAACAACAAATGAGATATCAGGTCTTGTAACTGTAAGATAAATCAGCTTTCCTACAAGACGACGATAATACTCTGGGTTTGGAAGAAGAAGATCGGAGTCGGAGTCATGAGCACAGAGCTCGTGGTTGATATCCATAGGAGTATCAACAGGCTTGCATCCAGAATAGCCAGCATTATGAAGAAGGTCAAGACAGTACTTCCGTTGAGATAGGACATGGCCATCAGGACGTCTCGCTACCTCAAGACCAAGGAAGTACCGAAGATTTCCCAGATCTTTAGTTTGAAAGACCGAGTTCAAGTGCTGCTTGATCATTTGATTCCTTTGGAGTCATCACCAGTAATCAGAATATCATTGACATAAACTAAGAGAATCACTGTGCCTGTCAGTCGGTGACGAGTAAAGAGAGAGAAGTCAGCCGAGCTTCGAGTGAATCCAACATCACAGACAACCTTATTGAACTTGTCAAACCATGCCCGAGAAGACTGTTTGAGACCATAAATAGATTTCTTGAGGTGACAAACATGAGACTCCCCCGTGGTATCAAACCCGGGAGGTTGGTGCATGTAGACAGTCTCTAGAAGGTCGTCATTGAGAAAGACATTCTTGACATCCAATTGATGTAAGGGCCACTGTCGATGAACAACTAAGGAGATCAGGACACGAACGGTATTCAACTTGGTGACTGGTGAGAAGGTCTCATCATAATCAAGGTCATGTTGCTGAGTAAACCCCCGAGCCACAAGAAGAGTCTTTAGAAGTTCAACTGTCCCATCTGGAGCATGTTTGATCGCAAAGACCCACTCACATCCCACACAAGTCTGTCACGGAGGAAGAGGGACTAGATCCCAAGTCTGATTAGCCTATAAGGCAGTCATTTCCTCATTCATGGTCGCGCGCCACTCCGGATGTTGAAGAGCCTCCTGCAAAGAGTTAGGTATAGAAATGAAGGATAAAGAAGTTGCGAATTTGAGAATAGTAAGGGAGAGTCGATGCAAGGATACATAATTAGCCAAGGGATGAGCTGTAGAGTCAGGTGCCTAATCTTCAGGCCGCGAGGTATCATCAGTAGAGGGTAACTGTTGTAGGGCATCAGATCGAGGAGGACGACGTGCACACACAAAGAGGTGGTTTGGAGGGGACTGGAGTTGGGGTTGAAAGGAGTGGTGGAAGAGGAGACATAACAGGGACGGTAGGACGTGGTAGTAATGGAGGTGGAGGAAGAGCTGGATGGGGAGAGTGAAAAGGCAGATCTTCGATGAAAGTTACATCCACAGAAATGACAACCTTGCGATCATTAGGAGAGTAGCACACATGTCCTTTCTGAGTGCGGGAGTAACCAACGAACATGTATTTGGTAGCACGATGAGCAAACTTGTTAGTGGAAGGACCAAGACAATGGACATAACAGCTGCAACCAAAGAGGCGAGGTGTGACAGAAAAGGGGGCGTAGAAGGAAACAGAAGACTAAAAGGACTAGCATAGTTGAGAATGGAGGAGGGTATGCGATTGATGAGATGACAGACAGTAGAAATCGTGAAGTTCCAGTAAAGATTAGGTACATGCATTTGAAACATCAGTGATCGAACGACCTCAACAAGGTGACGGTTTTTGCGCTCGGCCACACCATTTTGTTGGGGCGTATAAGCACATGAAGTTTGATGGATGATCTCAAACTCAGTACAAAGATTAGTAAAAGCATGACTTGTGTATTCACGCGGATTGTCGGTGCGGAGTATCTTAAGAGAACTGGAAAACTGAGTATGAGTCTTAGTAATAAAAGCATGAAAGATAGAGGTTATGCCAGCACGATCACGAAGTAAATACAAACATATCATGCGAGAGTAATCATCAATAAATGTAATAAAGTAACGAAAACCATAAATACTGGATGTTTTATAAGGTCCCAAAATATCAAAGTGAACTAAAGCAAAAGGAGCATTGCTCCGAGTACAATTAGGGAGAAAAGACGAACGATGTTGTTTTCCGAAGTTACATGATTCACATATAAAGTCATTAAGGGAGATATCGGGAAGAGCTTTCTTGAGGATCTGGAGGAGAGCATGCATAAGACGTCGATGTCAATTAACAGAAGTGACAGATGAGAGAAATGTAGGTGGAACATCCATCATATAAAGCCCATTAGACAGTTGCCTTTTACCAATGTAATTCTGCGTCCGTCGATCATGCACAACAAAAGAGGAGGGAGAGAACATTACACAGCAATCAAGGTCCTGAGTAAGACGGCTAACAGAGAGAAGGTTAAAAGGCGATCCCAGAACATGAAGGACCGAGCGAAGAGAGAGAGTTGGAGTGAGAGGCAAATCAGCAGAGCCAGAAACCGAGGTGGTGTCACCATTAGCCACAGGCCCACAGTGATGAACTTGGGATACACATATTGTACGTACTGAAGTGGATTTTGCGGAGTAAGATGATGGGTGGCACCCGAGTCTACAATCCAAGTGGAGTGATGGGTGAGACATGAGATACCTTCATTGGAGATAGAAGCAACAGAGCCAGACGGACGATGGAGTAACCCATGGAGATGCTGAAGCTGGATGCGCATGCTGTCAATGTCGGCACGAGTGGTAGAAGACGTATCAACATCAACGGAGGCAGTGGGTAGAGGAGACATACCATGCTTACGATAGCAGGTTGCCTCAAGACATCCATCCTTGCCACAATGAGTACACATGAGACGAGGCCTGCTGTTGCGACCTCTACCCCAGTAGCATGTGCCACCTCCACGAGCTGACGGAGGAGTAGGGTGAGGTATAGATGAGTGCTAGAGAAGAGCCAGAGATGGAGGTCCGGGAGCATCTGGGGGTGGTGTCACCTTCAAAAGCATGGAGCAAACATGGAGAGAGAGGGACTGGTGGACGAAGAGAGGATCTGAGCCCGGACGCTGTGGAGATGAGGCGGAACACAAGCCATCATCATGGCAATACCAACAGCCTCTTTTTGAGCACGTTGCGCACCAAGGTCGGCAGTTGGAGGCTGATGTTGAATCCAGGCCTCGACCAAAGTTTTGGACCGCACAACAAAGGAGGTTAAGTCGCCATCAACCCCTGAGTCGAGAGACTGGAGATCTGTGATGATGTCGAGCCGATGTTTAAGGTTGTCTTTGCCGGAGTAGAGGGAGTGCAGTTCATCCCGCATGGCCTTTGCCGCTTCATGATACATGGCCATACGGTAAGGTTCACTATCCATGGTGTTGAGGATCCATGATTGGAAACGACCATCATCACGGAGCCACTCCTCAGTGGGCGCAGAAGGGGTGGCCTTAGTTAGATGATGCAAAAGGCCCTTTGTCTGAAAAACACGACGGACGGAGTGCACCCACTCAACAAAATTCTTCTTCCCACTAAGAGAAATGGTAGTGATCCGAAGCTCATCACGAATTTCAGGAAGAGGGCATCATCATGAGGGGGAAGGGACAATGCATCATTCAAGTCAATTTCGACAAAGGAAGACAGCTGCGGTCACCCTGCTGCGGTGAGACTGATGCGGTTAGACTTCGGCGGTGGAAAGATTGGTGAGCAGCGAACAGGAGAGCGGAAGAAGCGACCAGTGGTGCGGCTAGCCAGGTGATTAGGTATGCGGCCAGGCGGGAGAACAGAAGGCCCGCCGAACAAGCAGGTGAGAAGTGATCAAGTGGAGAGAAGAAGCATCGGCGAGCAGGCCAGCGACAAGTAGCGACCAGGAGGTGCGCACAAACGGCCTGGCGAATAGAAGAGCTAGCAGGTAGCTTGTCGCGCAGAGGATCGTGCGGTTAGAAACTTGCGGGAAGGGCAGAAGGCTTGTCACTCGGAGGAAGAGCCTCAACGATCAGGAGTTGCGGATAGCAATGACGGCAAAAAGCTCGGCAGGGAAGGGACACCACGGAAGCGGCAAGACAGGGGAGGCAGCGGGCAGAAACGGCGAGCAGCGGCAAGGCAGGGGAGACCACAGAAGTGACAGGCAGGTGGGACCCAGAGGAATCAGGTGGAAAAACTATAAAAGGAGGTGGGATGGAGGGGTGGATCGAGAGGAGCAGGAACTACAGAATTGCGGTTAGAAACGAGCTAGCCGCTCAGACTGCATAGCTGCGGTTAGAAAGCAACTAACCGCCCAGACTAGCTGGAGGCGCGGGCGAGAGCGGGACCCCTAAAAAACTGTTTTAGGATCGATTAGGCTCCGATACGATGTAGAAATACACGAGAAAAGAGATAAATAAAAGACAATTTTATTAATTTCTCAATCATATCCATACATAGTATTTGTACACTTATATATGAAGAAAGATAGGAGCAGAAATGTCATTCTAAGATGTGGGACTAATAACTTAAAGAGGTAGTGGACTCAAGATGGGCCTTATTTTGGGCCTTTATACATATTTTCTTCAATAATATTAAATACATTACAATATTTTTATTTTTATTTGTTAATAGTAGTCGTAGTGTATCACCAATATTTTATTTTTGATACTTATTGAATTTATTTTTGTATAAACATGACTCCGTGTTCCTAACTTTATATTCTATTTTTTTAGAACATATAAGTATGGCTCTGTTTGGCATGACATTTTTGCTCCGGTGAGTTTGCACAAAAACGTCATCATCATAAAATGTATGTTTGGCATGACAATGGTTATGACCGCCACCAAGAAAAGAAAGCTAGTTTTGAACATAAAAGAGAATTAAGTTCCTTAGGTTAGGTCAGGCGTTCAGGAATAATGGTTCATAACCACCGTGTTCACGACCACTACCATCGTGTCAAAGAGAGCCTTAGTATACATAAAAATATTTTTTATTTAGGGATTTGAAAATTCGATATTTTAAAATATCTCTAATGTCTCTGACTTGCGATATCCTACATTTAAAAATTCAATATGACATATCGCCGACATTCTATATTTATAACCTTACTACAAAAAACCTAAACTACAAGAACTGCACCTCCTAGTCTGATGTATGGGAGTATTTCATTAAAGAGGTTGATAAGGTTGTCAAATATGATCAACAAGCTTGAGAGAAAATAGACTTTCAAGACTTGCAATCCTCTGGCAATCAATTGAGCTGTCTCTAATGCATATTTTTAAAGCATTTCTCACATCCATGACACTCGGATTAGGATGTCTTATCTTATCGGCAGCCTCTTTCAATTCAAACTATAAAGCAGTCATTTTAGTCACTGGCCGAAAAGATACTATCTGATAGTCCTGAACAAAAAACCGGGCCTGACGGGCCGGCCCGAGCCCGGCTCGGTCAAGCCCGGCCCGGTTCAGGCCCGAACCGGGCCTAGCCTTTACCCGGGGCCCTGAAAGGGCCCCGGTTTGGCCGCACTACCCGGCCCGGTACCCGGCCCGGTCCGGGCCGGGTAGAGCCCGATAATCGGGCTAGCCCGAGACCGGGCCGGGCAAAGCCCGATCCGGTCTCGGGCTAGGCCCGATTGAGCCTAACGGCTCTTATTAGAGCCGTTAGGCTCATGAGCTCATATGGCAGCATGGCTGCCATGTGGCAGCCATGCTGCCATGAGAGGCAGCCAACGACTCTTATTAGAGCCGTTGGCTGCCTTTTATTATTATATATAATAATAATATATTATTATTATTATTATTTTTATTATTTTTTTAATTAAAAAAAAAACAAAAAACCTATAAATACCCCCCCTCCCCTCTCTCTCTTTTCTCACACCTCACCCCTCTCTCTCTCTCTCTCTCTCTCTCTCTCTCTCTCTCTCTCTCTCTCTCTTAGCTCTCCCAATGGCGTCGTCCTCCACAACTCCAGCGTCGTCTTCTCAAAGTGCGGCTTCGGTGGTGGAGCACAACCGTAGAGCGGGTATTTGGGAGCATTTCGACATGGTCTAAGTCGGCTCCGAAAAAAAAGCGCGCTGCAAGATGTGCTCGAAGTTGCTATCCATCAGCGGCAACTCGACGCTCGTTAGACACCAAAAATCTTGCGAGTCGAAACAAGCTCCTCCCGAGTCAAGTCAAGCTCAAATTTCTGGAGCAGGACAGATTTGGACGTACGATCAAATGCGACAGCGAGAGATGCAGGCGAAGTTCGTTATCAAACGTGGGCTGCCATTCAGCGTCTTCAACAATGACGACGGCACAGAGTACATACATGGGGGGCTTCAGCCCAAATACCAAAAGGTTAGTAGAATTACTTTAAGACGCGACACGATTAGGTTATATTTAGAAGCAAAACAAGAATTAATTACGTATTTTGAAAATTTCGAAGGACGTGTGAGTCTAACGAGCGACGTTTGGACGAGTAATTTAAATTTAGGATTAGCTTATCTTTGCATCACTTGTCATTGGATTGATCCCATTTCGTGGGAGCTAAATAAACGCGTAATATGTTTTACGGGTTTTGAATTCCCGCACACGGCTATAGCTTTATATAAGGTTATTATGAAATGTGCGCGGGAATTTAAAATTAACGATAAAATACTTAGTTTCTCTCTTGATAACGCCTCCAATAATGGCGCCGCAATTGAATTGTTAAAACGAGATTTAAAATCATTTCTCAACGGCGTGTTTTTTCATACTAGATGTGTTTGTCACGTCCTAAATTTAGTGGTACAGGATAGTTTAAAGGCAATGTCAACATATATTAATAAAATTCGCGACATGTTAAAAACAATTTATTGTACTAAACAACGAGCTCAAGATTTTAGAAAATTTTGTAAAGCACAAAATCAAAAATATTTGAAACCTCAATTCGATATGCCTATTAGATGGAACTCAACCTATAAAATGTTAAAAAGAGCACTTCAACAAAAAGCACTTCTAATGGAATATTATAATTTGCTTAATATTGAACACGGTTTAGGTGAAACTGATTGGACCATAATAGAATATTATGTAGATTTACTAAAGTGTTTTTATAGGGCCACTGTTTCTTTATCTGAAGTATATTATCCAACGAGCGCATTAGTAATTGAACATTTCGTACATATCACAGAAAAATTTAGTTATTATAGGAAACACCAAGGTTGGGCTCCTTTAATTAAAGTAATGGAAGAAAAATTTTTAAAATATTATAGAGAAATACCGCCTATGCTTTCGTGCGCCGCCGCTTTAAATCCGCTACTTAACGTAGAAGGCGTAGAAAATTTGATCGACGAAATCAACACTAATCTAACCTTAAATATAAATTATGATGATGCGGATGACCCCGTTAGTGCTTCAAGTTTTACTAATTTTTTTACGCAAAGTTATAATTATTACAATAACTTATACGGGTCACGACCCCGCGAAGAAATAACGCAACCCAAAACGAAGGATAGTCTTAAAAATAAAATTTTAGATTTAGCTTCTAGGAAAAAAGCGCGCACATCTAGTAGTTTAGATGAATTAGGATTATACACAAAAACTCAATTTAGCGATTTTATGAGTTCGGAAGAGATCGAAAACTTCGATATCTTAAATTGGTGGAAAGGTAAAGCTAATACCTATCCTGTTTTGGCCTATATGGCCCGTGATTTATTAACTGTCCAAGCTAGTACAGTAGCTTCGGAGTCCGCTTTTTCTCTTAGTGGCAGGGTTTTGAACGAGCGGAGGAGCCGGCTTAACGAAGATTCGCTGGAGGTTTGCATATGCTACAAGGACTACTTGGACAGTGTAAAGAGGAAGCAACACATAACAGCATTGGAGGATAGCTCGGAGGAGATAGAAGACGAAATGGACGCGTTGAATCTATAAGTACAAGATGATTAAATCAAGCAATTGTATTTTCAATTTTGTATTTTGTACGACTTAAATTTTGTATTTTCAATTTTGTATTTTCAAATTTGTACGAAATGGACGCGTTTGTAACTTTGTATTTTGTTCCAAATTTTCAATATTAATAAAATTTTTTGTTCCAAATGTTTCATTTGTTCAATATTTAATAATTTATAAAAATTAAAATTAAAATTTTTTTTTTATATTTAAAAAAATAATAAAACCGGGCCGGCCCGGATCGGGCCCGAGACCGGCCCGGTCCTGCCCGGCCCGGCCTGAAGGGCCGGAGCAGCCTGCCCGGCCCGGGCCGGCCCGATTCCAGGGGAGGACTGGGCCGGCCCGGCCCGATACAGGAAAAAGCCCGATCGGGCCCGGTCCAGGCTGGCCCGATCGGGCTTTATGTTCAGGACTGCTATCTGAAGAAAATGAACTATATACAATTCAGAAAGTAGTATTCTAGGAACAAAAAGATCAATTATATTTTTCGGATAATTTTTTTTTACCAAAGGACTAAACTTTAAAAAAAAATCTAAAAATCATCTAAAAAATTTGGACTATATTTTTTCTTTTTTATTTTTTGTTTCTATAGTGCATTTATTGTCAAAGGTTAGGTCTTTCTCCTCTGAGAGAAGCCACTTTGTGCATAGTGTCAAAGGTTAGGCCTGTTTCCAATCTTCCCCCGCCCATACCCGCAATGATTGGGGACTATATGGGTTCTGTTGTTGTTGTATTTTTTGTTTCTATAGTACTATTTTATGAATTGTATATAGTTTAAATTGTATTCAGATAATTTTTTTGAACATTAACTGAAAGGACTATTTTTATACAAAAATATAGTCCTTTCATTCACTGATTGAAAAAAAAAATTATCCGGAAATCATAAAATATTATTATAGGAACAAAAAAATATATATCAAATATTTTTGGTTTTTTTGTTCCTATAATGCTAGTTTTTGAATAGTATAGTCTAATTTTTTTTGTTAGAGTTTTTCGACCAACACCACTATAGTGGGATAAAGGCTTGAGTGTTTTTTGGGAAAATTTATCCAAAAAAAAGACTATTTTTGCTATAAGGACCATGATATCTCTTCAATGTCGAATGTTTCAAGTATTTGCGATATATATTTTTGGATCTTCTACCCTCTCCAGATGACGAGGTCGAGGAAGAGCAGAAGGGCAAACTCATGGCAATAAGTTTCTACAAACTATAAAATCTGATCTTGACTCTACCAAGTCTAAGATTTAAGCGGTGCAACCATCCCTACCCTCAGGGATGTATACTCACAGGTGATTAGGGCCTGCTTGATGACACCAACTCCTGTACATCTAGCTGGCCGCTCTATTATGTCTAACTAGTTTAGCCTTGACTGGAGGATATAGTCGTGAACGCAATTCAGGCCAAGGACGAGAAGGTGGTCGAGGTCGTCCTAAGTGTACCCATTGCAGCTGAATTGGACACACTAAGGAGACCTTCTATAGTCTTCATGGGTTCCTAACACCGGTTAGCCGCAACCTCGTCAATTGGTCCATGCATCAGCTGCTGCAGCACATGGTGATTCCTCTGTTCCTATCACAGCCGAAGATTATTGTTTTCTACAATTTCAAGTGTTTCGGGCACATACCATTCATGCTACACAGTTAGCTCCAAGTACATCAGCTCCCTTTGCTTTCATGACTAAGTTCTCGGCTTCACTCACCGGGTCATTGACTCATGCGCTTCAGATCCTGGAAGCAACCTCAAGGAAAAATACATGGTAAGGTTTGCCTACATTTCACCCTTGTGGTGGGACCCTTCCCCAGACACTCGCTCTACGGGGATGCTTTGTGCACCGGACTGCCCTTTTTTTTAATGCAATAACCTGTTTCTGCTACTTATGTCACTCTTGTCGATGAATCTATTTTCGCCGTTCAGGGTATTAACATTATCAAACACACTCACACTTTATCTCTCTACTTTGCTTTTTTATTCATGCTTTTCCATATAATCTCATTTCCGTTCATAAGCTTATCCAATACCACAAGTGCATTATAACTTTCTCTGGCTCGTTTTTTGTATACAAGACCGGAGAGGTGATTTGTATAGAATGTCAATCCAAAGGCATATAATACCTTGTTACATGGATTTCTCGGACGACTGCCTTGACTACTATTGGGACTGGACTGCAAATTCATTATCAGTTAGGGAATCCTAGATTACCAAGTCTACAATGAATGGATTCTACCTTATCTACTCCTAAAAAGCTTGAGTGTTAGCCATGTCAGATAAACATCATCGTGTATCATTTCTTAGTGTCCGTTAGTGTGCTTTTGCACATTTTCTTTAGTTCATTCAGTATAGAGACTTGGGGCGCACCAACAATTAGTCTTTGGTATTTTGTATATTTTATTGATGATAATAGCATGGTTATTCTTGCTGATAGATTGTAATGAACTATTTTAATTTTTTCCAAAATTAAAACTCAAGTCAACACTCATGTGTTCATTCTTCGATCTGATAATGCTCATGAGTATGTTGGAACAACCCAATTACTGATTTGGGCTAGGATTACTATGTGTTGACTAGGACTAAGTTGACCCCCAAATGTATAGTCTAAGGATCATAGTTTTAGGCTGATAGAATAGCTAGAACTTAGGAAATCTCTAAGTTTCTGCGTTCGACGAACTTCACATTGAGTTCGACGAACTCCTTTCTGCGTTCGACGAAAAGGCTTCTCAGCTCGACGAACTCAGCTCTCCAGCCAGTTTGATCTTCAGTTCGACGAACTCTAACTTCGAATCGACGAACTTCAGTCTATGTTCGACGAATCATTATCAGATGCTCAGTTCGACGAACTCAACCTTCAGATCGACGAATTTCTATCTCAGCTCGACGAATTTTCTCTCAGCTTATTCAGATCATTTATATTTTCTCAGAACTCAGTTCGACTATCAGCAATGATTTTATTCTTCCAGATAAGGCAAGATTTTATCCTTCCTTTGTTTATTCCCTTCTCAATTCTCTTCCCGAGAAAATAGCCGTGACATATTTTGGAAAAGGAAAAAGAAATAAAGCATATCAGATTTGCTGAATCAGTTGCAGTTCCAAGAAAATAATTAATGATGATTATTCTATTCCTATTCAGAGATTTGAATTTCAAATCTATTATCATTTCTCTTCAAGGAAATAGGATACCAAGAAGAAAGATATCTGTAACAGATAAAAAATATCAGAGTATCAGTCGAGAGAAAAACATTCATTCAGTCAAAAAGAAAAGATCATCTTCCTCAAGCAGCAATCTCATTCTCTGAGAACAACATCTTCAAGATCAATCTCTCAGATTTCTGCTGCAAGTTCCAAATCTTCAAAGAGCAACAAACAATCTGAAAAACTTCTGTTTCTCAGATTCATCAGCTAACAAGGAAGATATCTGTTTCAAGAGAAAGCTCCATCCTTGAGCTGTCAACAATTTCAATCAGACTGGGGGAGATTTACAACATCATTCTACTAGAGTCTTCTCTCAGATTATTGACAGAGAAGAACATCTAAACCCCTCTTTATCCCATCTTGTACAGGGTTCTAACTCCCTTCAAACACTACAAGAAAAACATCATTTAACAACGAAAATCAGGAAGGCTAGATAATTTGTTGCTAATTAACATCGAATTTAGCTAGGTATATGAAATTTGTTTTTACCTACGAAAATAGCAACAAAATTTTTTGTTGCAAAAATAGCAACGAATTATTTTGTTCCAAAATATTTGTTGCTAAATAGGAAGGGAATATTTCCTTTCAAAATTCCATACTAATTTAGGTTACAATATTATGGAGGGAAAGATTCATTTCCCTCCAAATATTTTCATTTCATCTTTAATAATAAAATTATATTTATAAATCCTTAAATAAAATACGGAACCCTAGTTCCCAGCACCATATCTTCTCCACGCCCAACTCGTCACTATCCCGCACCATCTCCCCGTCGAGCTCGTTGCTCTCCTGCGCGATCTCCCCGCCAAGCTCGACACACTCCCCGCCCTGCTCCAGTGTGATCATGTCTCCTCTTCGGACTTCTTCCTCCCAGTCCCGGTGAATCGGCATCCATATCCCACAGTCCCGGGATTTTCAATCGACGGTCTCACCGAGCCTTCGCGTGACCCCGTCTAGGCGTTTCCGTCTTCCTCATCTAACGATTTCAGACCTCGTCGAGGTTCGTCCTCCCCATTTCGAGCAGCTGGAGATCGTCCTTCCCATCCCGAGCAGCAGAGCAAAACGGCAAGGTAACATTCTTTCCCTTCACTTCATTGATTGTGCGTGGTCTAATTTAAGAATCAAATGGTTCTTTAAGAGGCAAGTCCGAATATGAATAAAAATTTCCTTTTAATTGATTCCACCTTTACCTTTACTGCTCATCAACACAGACAGGGAATTGATTTCTTTCCTTCCAACTGATTCCTCTATTTCCAATTTGGTTTATGCATATGATGTATTTGATGAAATGCTCAAATGAATTTTTTTACCTCTTAGATGAACAGATGACATTTTAACTTCTCAAAACTTTGATTTTGCAATGGTGCCGTCCACATGAATTTACATTTGATTTGTCCAGCAAAATATTATTTGGGAGTTATATGTCTGGGAGTGTTAGCATGCCTACCATGCCTTCGGGCTTTACACATTTAGTTGTGAGATAATATGGGGGGGGGGGGGGGGGGGGGGGTTATGTTGGAAGATTTGTAGGAGTTACAATAAATAATGTTTACCTTAATTATAAAGCTCATCTTCACACTATATATTGCATTTAATAGGTATAACTGTTATGTTCATGCTTGAGATGATATAACTCATAGAGATGCGACACAATTTTTGGAGCTATTTGGGCGGGGGCTTAACATGTCACCCTTCTTTAGGATTTTGAATTTAGCTCTTTATTTATGCTCCGTCAAAAATGTGGTGTTTATGAACCGTCGTTCGTGAACGCCCGACCTTACCTAAGGAATTTCATCCACTTTTATTTTCAAACCTAGTTTTCTTTTTTGATGGCGGTCATGCCAAACATATTTTCTATGGCAATGGCATTTTGTCCAAACTCACTGGAGCAAAAAAGTCGCGTCAAACGGAGCATGAAAAATGTAGGTTATTTAATTATCTAAACAACTTAAAGAAACCCTCCTTCCTTCCACGTGGACCCCCTCATCTTCCGCCTCTCGCTCGTAACCTCCCAATCCTGCATCCACGCTCGATGCCCAGTTTTCCGCAGGAGTCCGAAATTCAAATGCCCGCTCTTCTCTTGCTTTCCCGCTCATCCGCCTCTTTCGGTTCCTACATTTTCAAACCCGCCAAAAAAGCTATGAGCAGTTTTACGCGGATTCGCGTTCGCTTAACTTCCTCCTCGCGTTTGCGCCTCTCCCACGCTCATATAAGAAACCCTCCTTCCTCAGCATTTCCATTTTTTCCTCTCACTCCAACATTTATTTGCCCTAGGTCGAAAGTTCCCGCAGTCTTGAAAGGTCACCGGAGAGGTGCGACCTCGACGCTACCTCCCCAATAAGGTAGCCGTTTACTCGATCTTCTTTTTTCAACCACATTCGTTTTCATTTTCACTCACCCACTTAGGGCAGAACTCTCTCCCGCTCACCCGCTTAAATAATGATGTCGTATAATGATGCTCAAGACAAGGAAGGCCCTCGCCAGCGAATCCAGCCTAGAATGATGCATCTGGTTGAAGCCTTTCAATTTTTGAAGCTGGCTGGAACGCGACCTTTCAGTTTTTAATTTCTTGCCTGGATGGGTCATTTGCCTTATCATAATTGTGGTGGTAATTGAAATGCTTTCATATATCTATCTATCTTCCAAGTCACTATCAGAAAAAGGGAGTATTATCCAACATATATGAACTTCCCTCTGACTTTTCCTCCAACCATGAAAACTCCGAGAACAAGCAGAAAAATAAGAAGGATCAGTCTAGGTGATCACTCATTAATAGACGTTACGGTAACTTACAATGTCCAAGACGTATCATCCTTCATCTTTCCCCATTCTCTCTTTCAGGGAAAATGAGCAGCTCTCCATGTATGGGGATTCAAAATCTTCCAGTGCTATTATGCCTTTAGAGCTCAAAAAAACCGATTGAGGCCAATCCTTTGTTCTGAGACAAACTGCAATTACCCATTCACTAAAACCCTAAATGGAGGACAATCATTAATCAAAGGTAGAGTTGGTGTATCATAACTTGGTGAAATTCCTTCTTATTCTTCTCATGTTTACTTGACATTACAGTTTTGTTCATGGATTGTTTCATTTAGCAGCACCAACTTTGAAGATTTAGGCAAATTTTCTCTATCCTTTTGAATCTGAAATCTTGGAAATGTGAACATATGCTTTCAACACTTCAGGTTCTTCTCAAAAGCAATTTATAATTTGATCATGTAGTCCCTTTTAATAGCATTTCTGCTTTGAACTAAATAAAGGATATTAAGCATGAGACCATTCCATATAGCTAGGCCTCATGAAATGCTGTAACATGAGACAAAATTACATAAAGTCTTGGAAAGTGTATTGCTACTAAGTGGCATAACACAAGTGCTTCATATCCCAAGCTTTCTTCCAAAAAAAGGTTTGCAAATATATTACATTCTTTATCAGCATCATACACACTCTCATATTCTTTGGCTCTCTAATATTTTATCTCCCGCATGTTAACCCCACATCCCGCCTCCACGCTTCCTCCCCTGTTTTCGCGAGGAGTCCAAAATTTGGACTGCCGCTATTCTTTCGTTTCCCCGCTTATACCGCCTATTTCCCGCTTATACCACCACGCGTGCTACTATTAGTTTCTCATTTTAATTTCATCTAAATAGTTCTGATTTTATCTTCACAGGTCTGAGCACACATTTTGATTACATCCAGTTTAGTTACCTCCTTTAGTATATTTCAAGGATCAAGTTTTAGTATCAGATTTTGATGCACTGCCTGATTTAAAGGATCCGATTCAGATTTGATTAACAAGTGGTATCCTGTGTTTATGTGAGTAATTGCAATTGTTTAAATGCAGGTTATTACATTGACAGAGGAACATGAAAAATGAGGACCATGAAAAGAGTATTTTGATCATAGTTGTAATTTTATTTTATCTAAACATATTTTATGGTGGTGATGCATATTTAATATATGGCCTATTGCAGGACACTTGAATGTATTGTTTGATGACAAACAATATTTTGACTTGATTTCCAGGATCAATTGGGTGTACTGAAGAATATAAAACAAGTTTGTTGTTGGTACCAATGTTCAGGCTGTTTGGAGTGAAGATGGGGAGTGGTGTGTGGATCAAAAAAGTTATTTAAGTATATTATAGAAATTTATTGCCAATCATTTTACCATTTTTTTGTGATTGATTAGTTAATGTTTAGGTATGAGACAACTATTGAAGCTCTAAATCCAAATGAGTATTACGTTGCATCAGCTCAGCACTATTGATGTGTATAATATTTTCAAGGTAAATAAATACTTGATTATTTATTAATTTTTATGTTACAATGATGTGCATATATAATACAATTTTTTATTATATTTGTAGGCAAAATATTCTTGGTGTGCTCCATCGACGGAGCAACAAGTGTATAAAATTTGGAAGAATTATTTTAGCAGAGCAATTACTTCAGAAATGTGGCGCATCTGAAAAGTAGCTAAGTCAAGGTCTGCACCTCCACCGACGTGGATGCGACAAGAAATTTTTGAAAAATGATGGGACATATGGGAAGCACGTAAATATAAAGACATCCAAGAAAGTAACCGCAAAAATAGACTATCTGATAGAGATTGTCTTGGGGTAGTTAAAAGCACAAGTAGAACCATTTCTATTCATCATCATGCTCATAGGATGGTAAGATTTTTTATCATATCAATTCTCATTTTTTGTCTTGTTGTTTTGGGAATTTCTAGGCGTCACAAATAGTCATATGATTTCTTATTGTTTCTTTAGCACAATATTTTTAATCATGCTTCTATAAGGCCTGGAATGTTAGACTGTGTCCTTTCCATTGGTAGACTTTGATGATCCTCCCATACTAAGTTATCCAACTAACAATGATCGAAAAACATGAATGCATTTTGTTGCATAAAGTTTACCATTTTTTGTGCATATGATCCAATTGATGAATTGCATATATGAATGTAAATAGGTGTTGTGGATAGTTCTTTACGTTTATTTACTCACTGGAGCAAAAACACCACGTCAAACCAACCCTTAAACTTGCTCGGTTTTACTTATTTACTTATAGTTTGTTGAAAACTTTGTTTGTAGGTGACTCCCATGCATGAAACTCAAACTTGGCGCCTGGTTCGCTGTTTTTCAGCGAACAGGGCGCCCGGTTCGCTGTTTTTCAGCGAACAGGGCGCCCGGCTCGCTGTTTTTCAGCGAACAGGGCGCCCGGCTCGCTGTTTTTCAGCGAACAGGGTGCCCGGCTCGCTGTTTTTCAGCGAACAGGGCGCCCGGCTCGCTGTTTTTTCAGCGAACAGGGCGCCCGGCTCGCTGTTTTTCAGCGAACAGGGCGCCCGGCTCGCTGTTTTTCAGCGAACAGGGCGCCCGGCTCGCTGTTTTTCAGCCAACAGGGCGCCCGGCTCGCTGTTTTTCAGCAAACAGGGCGCCCGGCTCGCTGTTTTTCAGCAAACAGGGCGCCCGACTCGCTGTTTTTCAGCAAACAGGGCGTCCAGCTCGCTGTTTTTCAGCAAACAGGGCGACAAGGCCCCCACTCCTGTATTGGGGTGCCTAGGAGTTTTTTTGTTTTGGAGAATGACGGAATTTGGGTAAACATTTAGTATAGGCAATATCAAGAAGTTATCATGTTCAAGAAGTTTGACATTAGCAAATTAAAGTTGACTGAGCCAACTTTGAGTTTTTCTTTGGCGTAGCTGCATGAGATAGTTTGGGTTGGTAGTGATTGCATTACTTTTGGTGTTGGTAGTAAAGGTATTGGATGTGAGACATCAATATATTTATAGAGCACATAGAAGATAAGAATTTCTATTTGAAGTTTTCGGTATAAATAGTTGGTGGAAGTACTTTTGATGGAATTTTTAGTGTTAAAAATTATAAGGGATTTGATGGATTTATTGGCGTTAAGCATGATAGTTTGAGAACTAAGTTTGGCCACTTAAAGATCTGAGGGCAACATGCTTATGAATGCCAAATAAATCTAACTATTGAAAGAGAGAAGATGACCACTTAACTAAGTTTGGCACTTAGATCCCTTCAATACCCAGACTAGTCAAACATCATGTCTATTCTGTTTACACCAGCTTACAACTATCTTTCAATCATAAAATATATCATATCAATAGAAACACCCATGCAATATCAGAAACCACAATTTTTAAAATCTGAAATGCTAGCTACCTACACATGATCATACTTAACTACATAGATTTCACTCATTTATATCACATGTTTAAAACAATTTAGGCTATTATCTCAGGCTTGCCTAAGCACATGTGAGTGTGGTTTTCAGATCCACATGATAATGGAGGGATACCGGTGCCTCATGAAAAAGTGTTTACTCGCACTCATAGAACAAACAGAGGGAAAGGGCCTTTTGTAGATGATAAATCAAAGAAAGCACATGTAAGTTTTCATTTACTATTTTTTGAATACATTGCAATTTATTGATATTATTTATTATATTTCAACTTATTTTATAGGAGATTTATACCTCAAAGCTAAACGAGAAGCAATCTCAGAGCAATCCTTCTCATGGCTATTTTCGAGTGCCAAGTCATTATCCTCATGCTCAATATCAAGTTGAAAGCCAAGCTCATTCTCCCACTCAACGCCAACCTTCTGAAAATCGTCATTCTTTTGATCCACAAATTACTTTTGCTCAATATCATAGTTGTCGTTACTTTTGTTATATTGATGTGTTATTTTGGGTTTCAATTCTATGTTAGATCACTTTAATTACTTTTGATCATATCAGTTTTTTTGTTATGTAGAGCTGATTTTTGGTTATATATTAAACTTTGGTCATGATGTATGGAAGTTTGATGATGTATATATGGAAGTTTAATGATGTATATATGGAAGTTTGATATGTATATATAGAAGTTTGGTGATATATACAATTCGTTTGTTGATGATTGAAACAAGTTCATGGTGTATCAAAGTTTGCTAATGTATGATGCATTATATATATTTGATCATGTATGTCTTTTAATTATAGTGCATGCTATTAAAAAAATTATGCGAGTTACTTTGATAAAAATAGTATATTTAGTAACTAATTTTTCAATTTGGGATAATCAAAAATAAAAATAATTTAAAATTATGTGTTATATAATGTTACTATTAAAATAAAATTGACACCACATAAGTTTAATTGCTAATTGATTCAAAATAAATAATTGATCATCAATTTATCCAAAAAGTAATGTATTATTAATATTTTTATTTTTGATATTTGACATTTATTAGCATCAAAATTTGCAATAATTTTAATACTAGCTAATTTTAGGATCAAAATTATTTGATGGTGTTTAGCAACGAATTTATTGTAGGTATTATACCTTGCTAAATTAGAAAGCAATATATTCCTTGCTAAAATTTCTTTGCAAAACAGCAAGGGAAAACATCCTTGCTAAATTTAGCTAGGCTCAATTTAGAAAGGAAAAAGTTTTGTTGCTAAATCCCTTGCTAATGTAAATTAGCAACGAATTTTATGATTTAGCAAGGGATTCTACTCCTAGCTAATAAGAGTTTTTCTTGTAGTGAAAAGTTAACCCCTTGGTGGCAGGGCACCTGAACAAAAATCGGTGGTTTGGTTAGAGCACCTGATCAAAAGCTCACTTGGTGTGTGGACACCTGATCAAAAACCCCTTGGTGATAGGGCACCTGATAAAAAACCTAGTGGAATCCTACCAAGTGTGGTAGAAGAGTAGACGTACCCAGGTTTATTGGGGAACTACTATAAAAATCCTTGTATCCTCTGTGTTGTGTTTATTTTCTGTGCTGTGTTGTGTGCTTTCTTTATTTTGTTTTATAACTCACTCTGCAATACACATATAAGTATCACTATTTTAATTCCGCTATAAAATTAAGTGAAAAAGTTTTAATACTCTATTCACCCCCCCCCCCCCCCCCCACACCTCTAGAGTAAATCTAAGATCTAACCTCACTTTCAATTGGTATCAGAGGCAGGTTGATTGTATACAGGCTAACACCTGAATCAAAAGATCAATTAGATCTTAAATTTATTTTAAAGTTTTCTTTTGCTTAAAAACTCATGACACAAAACAAAGAATATTCAAGCACAAGACCTCATATATGCAATCTAAATAAGTTTGCACTATGGAAGGCAAGGATTAGAATATACATGAATTTTATTGACGAAGAAATTTTCAATGTTATTTTGACAGGACCTCCAGCTCCTACAGCAGCAACAAGTGCTGAAGCCACAACTAACAACAATGTTGTTCCACCACCTAAGTGGACAGATGCACAGAAGAAGCAGAGAAGTGCAGATGCCAAAGCTATGAACATATTGGCACAAACAATGTCAGATGACATTTTCCAAAGAGTTGTGGAATGCACTTCTGCAAGGGAGATCTAGATCTCACTCAACAATATAGTTGAAGGATCAGCAGATGAAAGAAAGGACAGAAGATCTCACCTTATCTCTCAATATGAGAACTTCAAGAAGGAAGAAAATGAAAGTGTAGCTGATATGTACAACAGGCTCAGCCTCATAATCAATGAGCTGAAGACCTTGGTCAAAGTGATCTCCATCACTGAGGTTAATGATAAGATCCTAATGTGCTTCCCCAGCACATGGGAGTCTAGGATCTGGCCAATCAAGGAAGCCAGAAGCCTTAATGAGATCTCCACTGAGACTTTATTAGGCAAACTCAAATCCTATGAGCAGCTTATCAAATCCAGAGAAACTGAACAATCTACCTCATCTCCAGCATCCAAGAAGGAGAAAAGCATAGCTTTCCAAGCTACTGAAGAAGAAGAAAAAGCTCCAGGAGATATGGAGTTCATGAGCTTACTAGCCAAGAGATTCTATAAGATGGCTAGAAAAGACTTCAGAAAGAAGGATTCCAGATCAAGAGAAAAGCCAAGGTATGACAAATCAAGTTCTAAGGAAATAATTTGTTTTGGCTGCAGGAAACCTGGACACATTCTGCCTGAGTGTCCAGAGAATCAAAAGAAAGAAAAGAGAAAAGATAAAGAAGAAAAGAGGCACTCCAGCAAGTCTTCATCCCACAAACACAAGCATAAGGGAAGAGGATTTGTAGCAGAAACATGGAGTGAAACTGATTCAGAGTCTTCATCAAGCTCATCTGAAGATGAAGAAGAATCAAAAGAAAAAGACCAATGCTTGATGGCTGTCTATGACTCAAGCAGTGAGTCAGAAAATGCATCTTCATCCAACTCTAGTAATGATGATGATGATGAAGAAGAAAGAAGCATCTGCATGATGGCTATCAATGCCTCAGGACACAATTCAGAAGAATCAGAATCAGAAGCTGACAATGACAGTGATCAAGTAATATCTAATTTTGATTTCAATTCAATTGAATTCAAAGTTCTTTGCTTAGACTTAATTAAATCTGAGAAGGAAATAATCTCTCTCAGAAATAAGTTGGCTGAAATGAACCAACTTAGTGAAGAAAATGTTAGTCTTGAGAAAGATTTGGCTGCCTCCAGGGAACATATTATTCTCATCGAGAACAAGTTATCTGAAGCTAAGAAATTTGAAGAATCCCTAAATTGGAGAAGTATCAAACTGATGGACATCACAAGCACAGTGAATGTCAGGCTCAATGGCAAACTAGGCTTAGGTGCATCATCAAGTGAGTCACCTCTTATTAAGAAGAACATACTTTCTACACCAATAAAGTTCATCTCTGCCAAGAGCAAAGAGGTTGTAGAAGTAGATAAAAACATTTCAGGCAAGGCTGTTAAGAATAAGGGAATTCAGCAGAATTCGTCGAACGGAGCTCGACGAAATGAATTCACTTCGTCGAACGGAGATCGACGAACTCTGAAGCCAGATATTCAGTATAATTATCAATCGAACGGCGCTCGACGAAAGCACTTCACTTCGTCGAACGGCGATCGACGGACTCATCTGAATTCGTCGAACGAAAAATTTACTGAAAATCTGAAGAATTCTTATTCTTCACATACTAAGAATCTTTTCACTGAATGGATAATTCCTCCAAGGAGATATCATCCACAAGGTTACAAGGATCAGCCTGAGATGTCTTTCATTTCAGAGTTTTGTGGAAAAACAAAAGGACCCAAGGTAGTCTGGGTCAAGAACAACTAGTTTATTTTTTCTATTTTGCAGGTACAAGGCTATCCAAGCAAAAATGAACAATGGTATTTGGATAGTGGATGTTCAAAGCACATGACAGAAAACAAGGCCAACCTGAGCAACTACAAGACAAAGCTTGGACCCAAAGTGATCTTTGGAGACTCCAACTGTGGACAAACCAAAGGATATGGGAAGATCAAAGTTGGAGCAGTTACCTTCAAGGAAGCAGCTTATGTCAAGGGTCTCAAGCACAACATCATCAGCATAGCATAAGCCAGTTATGTGATGAAGGTTATCAGGTAACTTTTAATCATTCTTTATGTCTTATTACCAATAATAAAAACATAAATTTGTTATCTGGTATTAGACATGGAAATATTTATTTAGTCAATTTTGACTCTGCCAATTCTGATATTTGCTTATTCAATTCTATAAGTAAAACAAATGAATTATGACATAAAAGGCTTGGACATATTAACCTTGGAACTATATCTAAGCTTTCTAAGGACAATCTTGTTAGAGGACTACCTTCTGGTTCATACAAGAAGGAAGGACTCTGCAGGGCTTGTCAATTAGGTAAACAAACTAGAAGTAGTTTTAAATCTTTATCCAAGAGTGATTCACCTAGGATTTTGTATTTACTGCACTTGGACCTTTTTGGACCTACTGCAATACAAAATCTAGGAGGGAAGCATTACTCTCTAGTTATTGTAGATGACTTCTCAAGATTCACTTGGGTGTTCTTTCTTAGGAACAAGTCTGACACCTTCAGTGTTCTGACAGACTTTCTCAGGTCCATCAAGATTGAGTACTCTACTCTAGTTGCATTGATCAGAAGTGATCATGACACTGAGTTTGAATCTCTTCTGATGAGAGAATTCTGTGAAAAAGAAGGGATCAGACAATGTTTCTCTGCTCCTAGAACTCTTCAACAAAATGGGGTAGCTGAAAGGAAAAATAGAACTCTAATTGAATCAGCAACTACATTGCTTGCTGATGCAAACTTGCCACTCTCTTTTTGGGCAGAGGCAGTGAACACAGCAAATTATGTGTTGAACAGAAGCCTGATACATAAACTTAAGGGCAAAACTCCCTATGAATTACTCAAGAATAAAAAGCCTAAGGTTAACTATTTTAATATATTTGGCTGTAAATGATATGTGCATAACAATGATAAGAAGTATCTAAGGAAGTTTGAAGCAAAAGCTGCTGAAGGCATATTCCTTGGATATTCTCTTTCTAGTAAAGCATACAGAGTTTACAATAAGTCTACTCTTAAGATAGAAGAGTCCATGCATGTATCTTTTGATAAAACTAACATGTTAATTGAGGAGAGAAACACCACCTCTACCAAAAATAATTTGCAGGTACCAACTCTATGTGAAGAGCTCAATGGACTATATCTACAAAAAGAAAAGTCTTTACTTCCATCAACTCAAAATCTTGAAGACAGTGAAGAAGAGGATAATCCAGATCTTGCTGACAATTCAAATCAAACAGCTGATCAAATTCCCCAAGTGGATACTATTGCTGAACCCACTCCAACTGTTGATCACATCACAGTTAGAGATCATCCAATATCTCAAGTGATTGGTGATATTTCAGCAGGTGTTCAAACAAGGCATCAACTACACCAAAATCAGATGCACACTTGTTTCCTATCCCAGATTAAACCTCAATCCATAAAAGATGCAGAACAAGATCCAAATTGGATTCTTGCAATGCAAGAGGAGCTCAATCAATTTGTAAGGAACAAGGTATGTGATTTGGTTCCAAGAACAAAAGGTCATCCAGTTATTGGCACCAAGTGGGTCTTCAGGAACAAGCTAGATGATCAAGGCAACATAGTGAGAAACAAAGCAAGATTGGTAGCCCAAGGATATTCACAGGAAGAAGGAATTGACTGATCAGACTTTTGCTCCTGTTGCAAGACTTGAAGCTATCAGGATTTTTCTGGTCTTTGCTGCATTCAAGAAATTCAAAGTATACCAGATGGATGTGAAGAGTGCATTCTTGAATGGAGACATCAAAGAAGAAGTCTATGTGGAACAACCACCAGGTTTCATCTCTCCAACTCACTCCTCCTATGTATTTAAGCTTAATAAAGCTCTTTATGGTCTCAAACAAGCTCCCAGAGCATGGTATGAGACCTTAGCTAATTTTCTTTTGGAAAACAAGTTCTGTAGAGGCATAGTTGATAAAACCCTATTTTTCAGGATACATAAAAATCAAACTTTACTAGTTCAAATATATGTAGATGATATCATATTTGGCTCTACTGATGCAAATCTATGCAAAAGGTTTTCTAACCTAATGATCATACTTCCTTGGTCTTCAAGTGAAGCAAACTCCAAATGGCATATTCATATCACAATCCAAGTATGTTAAGGAATTAGTGAAAAGGTTTGGTATGTCTGATGCTTCAACCATGAAAACACCCATGCCCTCAAATGTTGTTGTTGACACTGATGAATAAGGGAAACCTGTTGATCAGAAAGTATATAGAGCAATTGTTGGCTCATTACTTTATTTAACAGCTAGTAGACCTGATATAATGTTTGCTACCTGTATTTGTGCTAGGTTTCAAGTTAACCCCAAAAAATCTCACCTTATTTTATTAAAAAGAATTTTGAGATATATAAATGGTTGTCCAAATCTAGGACTCTGGTATCCAACAGCATCAGAATTTGAATTAACTGGATTCTCAGATTCTGATTATGCTGGATGCAGAGTAGACAGGAAAAGCACACCAGGAACTTGTCAGTTTCTTGGTGATAGGCTTGTGTCTTGATTTTGTAAGAAATAAACATCTGTGTCTACATCAACAGCTGAAGCTGAATACATAGCTGCAGGCAGTTGCTGTTCACAGATATTGTGGATACAAAATCAGCTCCTAGACTATGGTGTCAATCTAAACAATTCAATTATATTTTGTCACAATATTTGGAAAATGGGAAAGAGTAATTCCTAAGAAGAATCCAAGGGCTGATGCCCCCAGGCCAGCTTCAGAAGGCACAAGGACTGTGCAGGTCACTCCCTCAACCCTTCCAAAAGCTCCTCATGTTGTTTCTTCTCCTCCTCTCCCATCTCCACCCTTTGTCTCCTCTGAAGTCATCCCTCCTCCAAATTCTCCCATTATCCCTTCATCCTCATTGCCATCTTCTCATATTCTTCAGACTCATCCATCTGAAGAGCCTTCATCTTTCAATGACATTCATTCACCCATCCAACATTCTTCATCATTAAACATCTCATCTCCACCTCAATCACCTACCCTTCCCCAATCTCCCATCCCTGAAAATATCTCTCCACCTTAGTCACCCATCATCCCTCAATCACCTATTCATCCACATTCACCTATCCACCCTCATTGTCCTATTCATGACCATATTCATCCACCCATAGCACATGCTACCAACATCTCTCTCCCATTCTCTATCCCATCATCTTCTCATCATAATCAAGATTTTGTATATATTGACTTCTCATCTGTTGCTGATCAAATCTTTGATCACATTGCTCCTAAGCTAGAAGCTCTTCTGGATGCAAAGCTTGCTCCAGTGCTTCAAGCTCTCTCTGACCTTTCTGCTAAACTAGCTTCCTTCCCTTCATCCTCTTATTCTGTCCCTTCTTCAAGGGGCCTAGCTTCAGGTTTTCCTGAAACTAGGCAGGGGGAAATGTCTAGTGAACAAGCTCCAGTCCTTGCAGTTGGCAGTTCAGATGCAATTTTGTTTGAAGCTTCAGATCAAGAAGATTTTGTTATAGATTGTGATTCAGAGATGACAGATCTCTCAGAAGAATCAGTGATTCCAGCTATAGAAGAAATAAAGAATATATCTATTAATCCATCTGTAGATATTATTTCATTGCTTTCTCAGTTCAATGCAATTTTCAATAGCTTGCCAGAATTTCAAGTGGTTTCAAAAGCAGTTGTTCCTTATACTGCTCATGTTGATAAAGTTCTGTTGAAAGAATTTCTCAAAAGTTTTGAGGTTTCAGTTCCAGTTCCAGTTATTGAAGAAATTCCAGTTCCAGATCTTGATGAAATTGATGTTGAGCAAGATGTCAATGTTAAGAAAGTTGATGTTGTGAAGAAGGTTGATGATAAAGTTCTAAAACTTATTGATGATCTTTATGATAATCCTCAATCTGATGATGATGATGATGATGATAGTGATGATGATGATTCAGATGATAAATCATCAAAGAAAAGAAAGGCTAAATCAAAGTCAAAGGCTGCTCCTAAGCCTCCAAATCCAAATAATGATATTCCTTACTACATCTTGCATAATATCACACTCACCAGGGATTCTCCAGCCTGGATGAGAATTTCAAGAAATGAAGTCAATAGAAGGAAGAAGATGAGGAAGACTGATTATTATTCTGACAAGCCTGTCAAGCCTGTCAAGCATAACCATCCTCCTCCTCCAGCAGCAGGTGCAGCTGGATCAGCAAGTGTTTCTTCCTCCTATCAAAGATCTAATTCTCAGCATTCCAAGAGACCAGTCAGTTCTAGTGGATCTCAAAGCTCTAGGTCTTCCAGACCTCCTTCTAGTTCTTCCAGACCCAGTTCTTCAGGATATAAGTATCAAGTATCTGATGGATCATTGCATAGGCAAAGAAATCCTCCTGCTCAGCCATCCTATAAGGCCAATGAAATTGATGATAGGCCTACTTCTCCCAATCCAGAAGAGGAGAGGATATCTCAAATGGCAAGATTCAAAGAATCTTTAGCAACAGCTCAGATTAATAAAGCAAAAGCTGAAGGCAGAGATTTCTCCCAATACTCTACCATGTCAGAATTCAGAAGAAAAGAATTTGAAAAGTACAAATCAAAGAATCTGTTCAATGTTGAAGAGTATTTAGAGAAGCACCCAGAAGCAGTAATTCCTCAAGTCAAATCTCAAACTATTCTGGGAGCTCGGGATCTTTACATGAGCAAGAAAGAATCAGAAAATCCCAACAGACAGATAATATTCAAGCCTCCTTCTGAGTAAAAGGTTCAGACCTATTTGTTTTTGTTACATTTCTGTTTTTTCAATTGTAATGTTCATTAACTCAGAGTATCATATTCTCTATCTGCTGAAATATTTAAATTCTGTCAGATATATATATGCTCTGTTGTTTATTATTTGAAATTTGTCAAATAGTATCCTAACCCAAATAGGGGGAGATTGTTGGAACAACCCTATTACTGATTTGGGCTATGATTACTATGTGTTGACTAGGACTAAGTTGACCCCCAAATGTATAGTCTAAGGGTCATAGTTTTAGGATGATAGAATAGCTAGAACTTAGGAAATCTCTAAGTTTCTGCGTTCGACGAACTTCACATTGAGTTCGACGAACTCCTTTCTGCGTTCGACGAAAAGGCTTCTCAGCTCGACGAACTCAGCTCTCCAGCCAGTTTGATCTTCAGTTCGACGAACTCTAACTTCGAATCGACGAACTTCAGTCTGTGTTCGACGAATCATTATCAAATGCTCAGTTCGACGAACTCAACCTTCAGATCGACAAATTTCTATCTCAGCTCGACGAATTTTCTCTCAGCTTATTCAGATCATTTATATTTTCTCAGAACTCAGTTCGACTATCAGCAATGATTTTATTCTTCCAGATTGCCTTTTATCCTTCCTTTGTTTATTCCCTTCTCAATTCTCTTCCCGAGAAAATAGTCGTTGACATATTTTGGAAAAGGACAATTTCATGGAAAAGGAAAAAGAAATAAAGCATATCAGATTTGCTGAATCAGTTGCAGTTCCAAGAAAATATTTAATGCTGATTATTCTATTCTTATTCAGAGATTTGAATTTCAAATCTATTATCATTTCTCTTCAAGGAAATAGGATACCAAGAAGAAAGATATCTGTAACAGATAGAAAATATCAGAGTATCAGTCGAGAGAAAAACATTCATTCAGTAAAAAAGAAAAGATCATCTTCCTCAAGCAGCAATCTCATTCTCTGAGAACAACATCTTCAAGATCAATCTCTCAGATTTCTGCTGCAAGTTCCAAATCTTCAAAGAGCAACAAACAATCTGAAAAACTTCTGTTTCTCAGATTCATCAGCTAACAAGGAAGATATTTGTTTCAAGATAAAGCTCCATCCTCAAACTGTCAACAATTTCAATCAGACAAGGGGAGCTTTACAACATCATTCCACTAGAGTCTTCTCTCAGATTATTGACAGAGAAGAACATCTAAACCTCTCTTTATCCCATCTTGTACAGGGTTCTAACTCCCTTCAAAAGTTAACCCCTTGGCGGCAAGGCACCTGAACAAAAACCTGTGGTTTGGTTAGAGCACCTGATCAAAAGCTCACTTGGTGTGTGGACACCTGATCAAAAACCCCTTGGTGATAGGGCACCTGATCAAAAACCTAGTGGAATCCTACCAAGTGTGGTAGAAGAGTAGACGTACCCAGGTTTATTGGGGAACTACTATAAGAATCCTTGTGTCCTCTGTGTTGTGTTTATTTTCTGTGCTGTGCTGTGTGCTTTCTTTATTTTGTTTTATAACTCACTCTGCAATACACATATAAGTATCACTATTTTAATTCCACTATAAAATTAAGTGAAAAAGTTTTAATACTCTATTCACCCCCCCCCCCCCCCTCTCTAGAGTAAATCTAAGATCTAATCTCACTTTCAGAGTATTTTCTCACAATTTTCAAGCATTCATTTTCTTACGTGGAATAATAACTAATCCTTATGTTTGCATACTCCACAACAAAATAGACTTGCTGAAAGAAAAAATCAGCACTTAGTTGAAATGACTCAATACTTTGTTTATCCATATGCGTGTTCCCTCTTTATATTGGGATGATGTTATATTAACCGCGTGTTATCTCATTTATCGCATACCATTTTCAACTTTGCATCATCAAGTGCCATTTTCTATTATATTTCTTTGGAATATCTATTCTCTGTTGTTCCTCGGATGTTTGGTTGCAACTGCTTCATTTATAATCTCTCACCTGGTCAGGACAAGTGATTTCTCAGGCAATCAAGTCCGTGCTCTTGGTTATCCTTGCGATTGAGAGTTAAGACACAGGAATATCAATGACTAGATCTCATTTTGGAAGAAGCAGATATGCTCGGGTCGAGGCAGTGGATACACACCTATGGTTCCAGCCTAAAAACTTTTACCTAGTTATGCAAAGCTTATGGAAATCCAGGACGATATCAACGACTAGTGGGGAAAATTGTACTATCTCACTGTCACACGACTAGATCTCATTTGCTTTAATATGGCCAGTCAGTTTCTCAACACACCTTGCGAGGAACATTTGGAAAGCAGTGGCTTAGATTCTTCGGTACTTGAAAGAAAGACCAAGTCGGGGTTTACTTTTTAAGAACCAAGGTAATAGGGATCGATCTCACTCTTAGATCGATTTAGGTCATCGACGACTTTTGCATTGTCAGATGGATGATTAGAGAGTGACATCGTGTTATGCACGATTTAAGTGTATTTTTCATTTATTTTTTTACTACTATTTTTAGTTTTGGGTTAAAAGAATCAATTGGGTATTTCAAACCATCATATTTATTTAACCTAAAATATGACTATGTTCCTTGTATTAAAAAGATTAGGGCATCAAATAATTGGTAAAAACTCGCATTCAGGCATAACAGAAAATGCACATGGTGCTGAGGTTGCTCGTGTGGTCTCGTCCCCCTGTAGCGCCAACTCCGCAGGACCTCCCGTCATCGTTCCAGAGCCCCCGCCAACATTGTTGTGTAGTTCCCCGCCAACATTGTTGTGTAGTTCCCGCCCAACATCGCATTACATCCTCCGCATCACACCTACATTCACCCCAAGCCTTCCTACAACATTCTCTCCGCATCAAATCCAATTACTTGGTGTCTTACTTTAATTTCAAATTTCATCGTACAGATGTGCATCTTTATTATTTAGTGAAATTTAGTTCTAGCTATTTCTTAATTTCTTTTTCAGTAGACTTGTATGATTGAACTTGTCATGTAATGAAATTTGATGCACTCTTAGTTGTGTGTGATTATTACCTGTTTGTTTTAATTGAGTTACTAGCACATCGAATGTGATACTTAGTGAGCATTAAATTCTTGTTAGATAATTAATTGCATGTAACACATTTGCATGTTGACTCATATTTGTGCATTGCATTAGGGTTAGGGTATATGTCGTGAGTATTATGTTCATTAGATTGCATGCATTCACACATTCATTTTACTGATCTTGTAGCCCCATTGATATTCACCTCGGGATTGCTCGCATTCATTTAGGGTTACGGCATCATGCGGTCACCTATAGATTTGTCTTATGTTAGTTGGTATTAGTGTCCTAGGTTCAGGTTTTATTTTTGATACACAACAGTAGTATATAGGTTCTCCCGGTGGAAGGTTGATACCTTTAATCTATATTGTGTTTTCCCCCTGCAATTCACATTGTTTATATTGTATTTTACCATGTCCTTAATATAATTTAATGCATATTTCCTCTTGCAGGTGTGGACTTTTCCATAGTAATAGGGAGATTATGTGCAAATTTCTTCACACACGTCCGTGCACTTTATGGCGCACGCGCCTGTGTGCATTGTTGATTAAATCGTGGATCTTGGCAGAAATTCACGAGTTCTGTCACTGGGCGTGTGTTTTCTTCACACGCGCCCTTGCGCAGACTGTTCATTGCCCGTGCGCGCTATTTGCTAAAAAATCAGAGTTATATAACTGGGTGTGCGTTTTCTTCAAGCACGCTTGTGTGCACACTGTGGATGACCGTGCGCTCTCATTTCATTTAATTATGAGTTGTCACTTGGCGTGCTTTTTCTTCACGCACGCTCGTGCGCCTGCGCACGTCCATTCACAAGTTATCTTCTTCATATGATGCGGTTTAGTGCATACGCACGTGCACATAATGCCGCACGGGTCGTGCATGCTCATTTTCCCTTTGTCTATAAATAAGGATTTTAAGGTCATTTGACGACATTTTCACAGCGGTTTTTACGTCCCCAAAGCGCCTCCATGCGATTTTCAGAGGGAGAAACTTCCTTCCACCTGCAACCCATGCTTCATGGATAGAATCTAAGAAGGGAGAAGGCTATTAGAGGATCGGTGCGTACAACGTGGAGTTTTGGACCTCTTGAGGAGAAGACGAGCCATTAGGAGGTGACAGCTTCATCCCATACCCCAGACGACAACCAAGGTTTGTCTGGAGAGTCAGATTAACATCTCGAGCTCTTTCCATTCCGAGGAATAGTCTCCTCGTTCACTCTGTATTCGTGATGCTATCCTTGCCCTTCACCTTTTCTCTTTCTTAAGCTTTCTTCATTTTGATGGTTGTAAGTCTAATGTGTATGTTTATTTGGTATTTAATCATAATTTGTATTGGATATTCCTCATTTGATATAATTGATGATTTACGCTAATTTCATATTTTGGTGGATTGGAGAATTCACTTTTGTTGGTTAATTGATGAATTTGATTGTTAGTAGAATAGGATAACAAATTAGGATATAGATTAAACCCCCATAGCTCAAGGTTTAGGAAGTCCTAGTATCTTCACCCGCGCTCCACGTAATTCGATACTCGATGGGAATCCACCGTTTTATATTACTTCGACCGGTGCACTGCCGACGTTATTCCGCCAAGATAACGACCATTGTAATTTAACGGTCAAGTTTTTGGCGATGTTGTCGAGGAGCACGGTGAACTTAGTCAGAAGGTCTGGGAAATAATACTCCTAGGCTAATCTAAGCATTTTTTATTTTTAATTTAAATTTAGTCCATTTATTTTCTATTTTATGTTCACCCGCAAGCTCGCACTTGTGTTTACATTCTTGTGTAGAGAGTCAATTTTCAATTATTTTGTTGAATCCACCTCCACAACAATATGTATGCTTATAAAAAATGTAGGTAGTATGAAACATTTAATCATGCTAGTGATGAGTGTTGTATGAGAAACAGTAGTTATAATTTATATGGTTCATCCTATGGAGTATCACCTCGTATGAGTCTTCATATAATGAACCGACTTATTATAACTATGTGCCTCCAGTACGAGCTTCGCCTTCTCCAGTTAGTTTGGTTTCCTCGAAACCTAAGCCCACTGGGAAGCGATGCTTGTTTTGTCAAAGTCCGGATCACGCATTGAAGGACTCCGCCCAATTCAAAGCGACAATGGAGGATGATGATAAACCAAATATCACATTCCCATCATCCTCCGCTCATTGTCCCGCCCCTTTTGATGTCGAAGATCTATATTCAGTGCCCCCTTGTCTTATTGGGAGTGGTGCATATCCCTCAATTAGCATTGTTGTTGATCGAGATGATGATCTGGATTTGCACATTCCTTCTCCTGATACTTCATCACCTCCTTTGGATTCACCGGTGAAGGATTGTATTTTAAATTTCTCTAAACAAATAGATATTATTTCTCATATTGTTTCTAACTCGTCTATACTTGATTCTTGCGATCCTGTTGTTATTGTTATTATTTTGCAGGAAGAGTTCAAGGAGCCTGAAGCTGAACCGAGTTGTTCTGAAGAGGATGTCCACTCTAGTGAGGAGGTTTCTACCTCACGTCCTCACCACTGGTGGAAGAGGTCCAAGTAGACACCGAGCCCCTTGCAACTCATCTATCCCCTACAGTGACCTTTCAACTGCCGACAATGGTCAGTGCGATGAGCTTGATGGGAGTGATTACGGGATCACTCCCTCCGTGAGTATCTCTTCTTCTGTTTTTATTGTAAATTTGATTTCTAACCCACCATACATTGTTTGCTCCTCTACAAGACGATGTTGTGCATAATCCATTTGTTTGCGATTATACTGCTGACTTTGCTTTGCAGGAGACGCAAGCAAGGGAAACAAATGTTGCCCTTATTTCTTTTCTGATTAGGGATGCTAGGAGTCACTTTGACTCCTCCCGCTCCCTCCTAAATAAAAACTTGATTTTGGAGAGAAGGAGAAGACTGTTTTTGCATTGGCATAATTCATCAACGCGAGAATTATCATTGATTCCTGAGCACTTCTACTTCTCTACGCCAATTAGTTAAGGTAGTAAAAAAAGAACATAAGTCGTGATGGGGACAATAAACCACGCGGTAGTTATCATTTTCATTACACGCATTATCTTTTTGTTATTTTTTTGTCGAGTAAACTGCTATATAGTGGTCTATATCTCTTTTTTACTTTGCTTTGTGTATTTTGATGATAAATTTTGTAGGAGTTTTAATTGGTAGAAGTGGAGTTCTCCATACTTTTCTGGCACTTTTTTGTTCTGATGTTATCCTCTAATGCTGAGTAACTTCTACGCTTTTTACTACTCCTTCGTGTTCCTTCTTTTTGCATTGAGCACACTGTTGTATAGAAGTTTGGGGGGGGGGGGGGGGGGGGGGGGGGGGGCGGGGGGGGGGGGGGGGGGGGTTATGAGTAATTATGTTAGATTTGTACTCACTTTCTTTCCGCATCCATTTATCTAACTTTAATTTTCTTAATTTTCACAAATTAGAATTGTAGTTAAATACGCCTGAACCCTGCTCATTTGCTTAGTTTTGAGTAGAACTAACTCAGTTTATGGGATAATTTGCTCATTTGATGGTTTCTGCTATTCAAACTCATAATATCTATTTCATTCACTATTTGCGTGTAAAGTTCTTTTTAATTCTCGATAAATCAGTATAGGTGAGAGCTAGTCTTTTATTCTGCAAACTTTTCAATTTTATTTTCTTGTTTGTGTCAAGTGTAAAGTTACTTATTGGTGTAGTAGTGTGGTAAATCGCATAGGGTGGAATTCCTCACTCCCTTGAAATCGAAATAAACCACAGTAACTCCTAGAACTTGCCTTGATGCTATTCTTTGAGACGTTCATAAATGGATTTATGTTTGGAATAGGATCTAGGCATTCATCTGGATAGTTTGAGTCATTGCACCTGTTATAGCACAAGATAGAGTGTTGATAAGGGCGGGCAGTTACTCTTGGTGTAATCGCAGGGTGTTGCTGGCCTGTACTGTTGAATATTGAAGTCCGGTCGGTTATTCACTGTGTAACCACCCAAGCCCATTGTATAGTAGATGTCCGGGCAGTTACTCATTGTGTAACCGCCTGAACTCCTTAATTTGTCTCAGTTTTATGTTTTTAGGCCTACATCGTCAATTGTAAATTCTCTCTCCTCTGTTTTATATAAAGAGGGGCACCCCATGTAATATTTAAATTTTTAGGAAATAAAATATTCAGTTATTTTCAATTTCTCACATGGTACCAGAGACAGTGATCCTGCGAACTGCTATCTTGTAACCGCTCAACCTCTCTGCACGAACAATTTTGTAATAGAGGACCGCCTCTTGTAATCGATCCTCCGAGGTCGCTCTCCCTCAGTTGGGATTGCTTTTACCTTCGAAAATTGGGTGTGTTACTCCAATTGTGCGAACTTCGATTGTTTAGCAGGATGCTCTTCCTGCTCCTTAGAGATAGGGGACTTCGGTTTTGTGACCGCCCACCCCACCTACACGATTGGCCTTTCTTGTCTGCGCGCGGACTTGGCCTTGTGTTCGCACGGTCTTCGCCCGTTTTGCATTTAGGCGGTTTTAGTTGTTTAACCGCCCACTCCACTCTTTGTGCTTCGTGCGCCCTCTCCATTCCAGATCTGCGCAGACTTCGGTTTCCTAAGCGCCCGCCCTTTCTGCTGGAGTTAAAACTGTCACTTAAAACCGAAAACCGTAAACCGAACCGGAACCGCAAAGAACCGGACCGAACCGTTCGCAAATTATTTGGGTTCCGGTTTGAATTTTGGAACCGTGAACAATATTGGTCCGGGTGTGGTTCTTTCATTTTATTATCCGGACCGGAACCGGAACCAGAACCGCAATATACAAGTCTCAAGCGGTTTCAATATTTTTAGAACCGATCCGAACCGGACCGAAGCAGAACCGAACTGTATACCGTTTATTATTATTATTATTATTATATTGTTATTTTGTTATAATATATCTATAATATCTATGTTTACTATTATGGGTGAAACTGATGCGGTTTGAACCCAAACAGCAATCGCAACAAATGGGGTCGGTTTTGGATTGAACAAAATCGCACCGCGCCAAAATCATATTGTGTGGTTTGACATTGGTGCGATTTAAAGTTGGTTTTTGCGGTGTACTTTCAGTTTTTATACATTCATATAATATATTTTCAATTTTACTCACATATTTTTCTGAAATATTTTATTTTAAAAATATAGAGGATATACAACTACTATTTAATAATAATCATGAAAGACAAATATAATTGTAGCTGATAAATTAGTCAAATTGAATTAACTAATATATTCTTCAAGCAAAATTTTAATTGTAAAATAAAATTTCAAGAGAAACAATTCAAAGTTATTTACTCTATGTTGAGTCGTGATCTTCAGCAACATGAACATTGCATCAGTAGTACACGATCGTGATCTTTGAATTTTTAAAATCGGCGCGGTCTGATGCAATTTTGTGGTTTTGCGGTTTCGGTTTTTAACTTTTAGCCCGGCTTACTATATATTATACAAAAAGTACCCCCCTTGGTGTAATGCGAAATTCTTACTCCCGGGCCTCAGACTTTGAAGTCCCTCTTGCAAAAAAAACTGAACGGGTATAATTTTCCCATCTGGTTTTTTATTTTTGACCTCTCCAATTCATTCCGCCAAGTTTGATTTTGTTTCTAGTTAGAACCGATTGGAACCGGACCGAACCGCATAGAACCGGACCGAACCATTAATGGCCGGTTTGATTTTGGTTTTTGTTGAACCGTAACCGAAACCGTTAACACGACGGTTCCAAAAATTATGCAGGAACCGGAACTAGAACCGGAACCGGTCAAACCAAATACGGTTTTGGTTCTAATTTGAAGAGCCGTTACCTTAGCGGTTGGGTTCACGGTTTTAGTAGAACCGGAACCGAACCGGAACCGTGACATAGCAATCTGCTTATAACTCTGCGGTCTCTGACTTTGTAACCGCCCGCTCACTCTGCCTTTTTTCCTCGCGTGGCCCCCAATCCGTGACCGCCCACTCTGCCTGTTGCTTCTCCTTTGCTTGTATCTATCTATGGTCCCTCAGTTGCGCACTCCTCCTACCATTGTTGTTGCTCCCACTATCGTGCCCACTGCTTCTGGCAACCTTGGGACAACGTCTAAGTTGATTGGACAAAATTCTCATGATTGGAGTGTCTCTTTTACCTTTCTTCTGCGTTCACAACGCAAACGTCATCCCCTCATCGATAGTCCGTCGGATCCGGCCTCTCCTACTTTTGCTGATTTGGATGCTAATGATGCTCTTGTTTGGACTTGGCTTGCGAATAGTCTCTTTAACGAATGTTTACCTATCATTCGTCATGATGACACTGTGAAGGCGGCATGGGATCATCTTATGGCTCTTAACTCCAAGGGTTCTAAAATCTCTCGCATTTACACCCTCTAATCTAACCTATTTGCTCGCCTCACTCTTTCTCCAACTGTTGCTTATCAGGAAAATCAGGCTCTTGGAGCAGAGCTTCTCCAAAATCGGCCCTTCTAGGAGCTCCTGGTCGTTTGTTATCTTCTTCGTCTACCAGACTCCTATGATATGATTCGTCAACAGATTCTTGGCGAAGCTGACTCTCTTACCTTGGATGCTACTGCGGCCCGTATTTCTGTAGTCACTACTCTTCTTCATCGGCCTCCGCTTGTTTCTCCTCCACCCTCTGACAGCTTCACTCACTCTGCCGGCCGTGGAAGCTCTCGTGGTCATGGAGACCGCATTGGGAGTCGAGACGGGAGCCGTCACCTTTGCTCCCATTACGGCAGGGGTGGCCACACTGTTGAGCGATGTTTTGCAAAACATCCTCAACTACGCCATCAGGCTCATCTCAGCTCTACGGAGTCCGCAGTCTCTCCATCTACCTCTCTTCCGCAGCAAGAGATTGGCCGTTGATTCTCTTCCGCTGATATTAAGGCCCTAATCATCAACGCCTCCAATCAGTCCGCCTCCATTGCCACCTCTTTAGGTTGCTACACAGGATAAGTGGCTTATCGACTATGGTGCCACCAATCATATAGCTGGTAACTCCCTTGTCTTCTCTTACCTGGAGAAACACAAACGGTTAAATCCTAGAACTTGCCTTTTTGCTATCTTTGAGACGTTCATAAATGGATTTATGTTTGGAATAGGATCTAGGCATTAATCTGGATAGTTTGTCATTGCACCCTGTTATAGCACAAGATAGAGTGTTCATAAGGATGGGCGGTTACTCTTGGTGTAATCGTCCGGCATTGTTGGCATGTACTATTGAATATTGGAGTCCAGACGGTTATTCATTATGTAACCGCGCAAGCCCATTGTATAGATGATGTCCGGGCAGTTACTCATTGTGTAACCGCCTGAACTCCTTAATTTGTCTCAGTTTATGTTTTTAGTCCTACATCGTCAATTGTAAATTATCCTTCCTCCTTTGTTTTATATAAAGAGGGGCACCCCGTGTAATATTAAAAAATTTTGGAAATAAAATATTCAGTTATTTTCAATTTCTCACATGGTATCAGAGACATTGATCCTGCGAACTGCTATCTTGTAACTGCTCAACCTCCCTGCACGAACAGTTTTGTAACCGCGGACCGCCTCTTGTAACCGTTCCTCCGAGGTCGCTCTCCTTCAGTTGGCTTTTGCCTTCAGAAATTGGGTGTGTTACTCCGACTGTGCGGACTCCGGTTGTTTAGTCAGCTGCTCTTCTTGCTCCTTAGAGATAGTGGACTTCGGTTTTGTAACCACCCACCCCACCTGCAGGATTGGCCATTCTTGTCCGCGCGCGGACATGGCCCTTGTGTTTGCACGGTCTTCGCCCATTTTGCATTTAGGCGGTTTTAGTTGTTTAACCGCCCGCTCCACTCTTTGTGCTTCGCGAACCCTCTCCAATCAAGATCTGCGTGGACTTCAGTTTCTTAACCGCCCGCCCTTTCTGCTGGAGTCTCATAGCAATTTTCATATAACTCTGCGATCTCTGACTTTGTAACCGCCCGCTCACTCTGCCTTTTATTCCTCGCGCGTCCCCCAGTCCGTGACAGCCCATTCTTCCTGCTGCATCTCCTTTGCTTTATCTATCTATAGCCGCTCAGTTGCACATTCCTCCTACCATTGTTGTTGCTCCCACTATCGTGCCCACTGTCTCTGGCAACCTTGGGACATCGTCTAAGTTGATCAGACAAAACTCACATGATTGGAGTGTCTCTTTTACCTTTCTTCTGCGTTCACAACGCAAACGTCATCACCGCATCGATAGTCCGTCGGATCCGGCCTCTCCTACTTTTACTGATGTGGAAGCTAATGACGCTCTTGTTTGGACTTGGCTTGCGAATAGTCTCTTTAACGAATGCTTACATATCATTCGTCATGATGATACTGTGAAGGCGGCATGGGATCATCTTGTGGCTCTTTACTCCAAGGGTTCAAAAATCTCTTGCATCTACACCCTCTAATCTGACCTCTTTGCTTGCCTCACTCTTTCTCCAACTGTTGCCTATCAGGAAGTTCAGGCTCTTGGAGCAGAGCTTCTCCAAAATAGGCCCTTCTAGGAGCTTCTGGTCGTTTGTTATTTTCTTCGTCTACCAGACTCCTATGATATGATTCGTCAACAGATTCTTGGCGAAGCTGACTCTCCTACGTTGGATGCTACTGCGGCCCGTATTTCTGTAGTCACTACTCTTCTACATCGGCCTTCGCTTGTTTCTCCTCCACCCTCAGACAGCTTTACTCACTCTGCCGGCCAGGCAGCATTCGTGGTCGTGGAGGCCGCATTGGGAGTCGGGACGGGAGCCGTCACCTTTGTTCCCATTACGGCAGGGGTGGTCACACTGTTGAGCGATGTTTTGCAAAACATCCTCAACTCCGCCCTCAGGCTCATCTCAGCTCTACGGAGTCCGCAGTATCTCCATCTACCTCTCTTCCGCAGCAAGAGACTGGCTGTTGATTCCCTTCCGCTGATATTAAGGCCCTAATCATCAACGCCTCCAATCATTCCGCCCCCATTGCCACCTCTTCAGGTTGCCACATAAGATAAGTGGCTTATCGAGTCTGGTGCCACCAATCATATAGCTGGTAACTCCCTTGTCTTCTCTTACCTGGAGAAACACAGATGGTTAACTCCTAGAACTTGCCTTGTTGTTATCTTTGAGACGTTCATAAATGGATTTATGTTTGGAATAGGATCTAGGCATTCATCTATATAGTTTGAGTCATTGCACCCTGTTATAGCACAAGATAGAGTGTTGATAGGACGGACGGTTACTCTTGGTGTAATCGCCTGGTGTTGCTGGCATGTACTGTTGAATATTGGAGTCCGGACGATTATTCATTGTGTAACCGCCCAAGCCCATTGTATAGCTGATGTCCGGGCAGTTACTCATTGTGTAACCGCCTGAACTCCTTAATTTGTCTCAGTTTTATATTTTTAGTCCTACATCGTCAATTGTAAATTCTCTCTCCTCTTTTGTTTTATATAAAGAGGGGCACCCCGTGTAATATTAAAAATTTTAAGAAATAAAATATTCAGTTATTTTCAATTTCTCACATGGTATCAGAGACAGTGATCCTGCGAACTGCTATCTTGTAACCGCTCAACCTCCCTGCACGAACAGTTTTGTAACCGCGGACCGCCTCTTGTAACCGTTCCTCCAAGGTCTCTCTCCCTCAGTTGGGATTGCTTTTGCCTTCGGAAATTGGGTGTGTTACTCCGATTGTGCGGACTCCGGTTGTTTAGTCGGCTGCTCTTCTTGCTCCTTAGAGATAGTGGACTTCGGTTTTGTGACCAACCACCCCACCTGCAGGATTGGCCATTCTTGTCCGCGCGCGGACTTGGCCCTTGTGTTCGCACGGTCTTCGCCCGTTTTGCATTTAGGCGGTTTTAGTTGTTTAACCTCCCGCTCCACTCTTTGTGCTTCGTGCACCCTCTCCAGTCCAGATCTGCGCGGACTTCAGTTTCTTAACCGCCCGCCCTTTCTGCTGGAGTCTCATAGCAATCTGCATATAACTCTGCGATCTCTGACTTTGTAACCGCCCGCTCACTCTGCCTTTTTTTCCTCGCGCGTACCCCAATCCGTGACCGCCCATTCTGCCTGCTGCATCTCCTTTGCTTGTATCTATCTATAGCCGCTCAGTTGCACACTCCTCCTACCATTGTTGTTGATCCCACTATCGTGCCCACTGCCTCTGGCAACCTTGTGACATCGTCTAAGTTGATCGGACAAAACTCACATGATTGGAGTGTCTCTTTTACCTTTCTTCTGCGTTCACAACACAAACGTCATCACCTCATCGATAGTCTGTCGGATCCGGCCTCTCCTACTTTTGCTGATTTGGATGCTAATGATGCTCTTGTTTGGACTTGGCTTGCGAATAGTCTCTTTAAAGAATACCTATCATTCGTCATTATGACACTGTGAAGGCGGCATGGGATCATCTTGTGGCTCTTTACTCCAAGGGTTCAAAAATCTCTTGCATCTACACTCTCTAATCTGACCTCTTTGCTCGCCTCACTCTTTCTCCAACAACTGTCTATCAGGAATTTCAGGCTTTTGGAGCAGAGCTTCTCCAAAATAGGCCCTTCTAGGAACTCCTGGTCGTTTGTTATTTTCTTCGTCTACCAGACTCCTATGATATGATTCGTCAACAGATTCTTGGCGAAGCTGACTCTCCTACGTTGGATGCTACTGCGGCCCGTATTTCTGCAATCACTACTCTTCTACATCGGCCTCCGCTTGTTTCTCCTCCACCCTGAGACAGCTTTATTCACTCTGCCAGCCGTGGAAGCACTCGTGGTCATGGAGGCCGCATTGGGAGTCATGATTAATGACTTCTATTGAAGCTTGAGATGCAAATTTCTCATGCAATTCATAATTGCACTGGGAGAGATGTTTGTTTTCTATAAGGAGACATTTAATTCTCCTTTCATATTTAAGATTATCTAAACATAAATTTTCAAAAATATAACTAAAGTTAGGGTCACTAAAATCAAATGACCCAAAATTTATTACCTCAGAAGAAATTGGGGTTCAGCTTCCTGTAGTGAACTGTAACATTGTTCTTTACTGCATTCATCATCTTCTACTCAAGGTGTGTTGCATTCCATAGATCTGCAGCGACTTTACTCTTCATTTGGAGAAGTGCAACTTCCTCCAGAGATGTCAAACAATGGGCATCAGGTTCTTCACTTTTTGAGGAGATTCCTTCAAAAGAGGTTTCACTCCAACTTCATATAGCTTCTATCTTCTGAGGAGTGAGCGCTCCTGTCAAGATAGTGTCAAGAATAGTTGTATCAAAGGAATTAATATATATTTCAACTTTAGATTTCCATGAAGCAAACACATTAAGGCTGCTCATGAAAGATCCCGAGGATGAGGTAAAATTTCTTAGAAGAGAAATCTTGTGTTTTCAGAGAGATTAAGGCTTCATTTGGTTCGGCGGTGGCGGATGCAACCGGCGGGTCCAAACGGAGCATTGGAACCGGAGGGGGGAGGCGGGGTTCGAAACGCTCTATTTAGGTTCCTTTTCCTCTGTCCGGCGGGTGCAAACGGAGCAAACACCACCGGCGCCCGTTTGTTTACCCTCCATCCGCCGGCGTTTGCTCCAAACGGAGGAGGCGAAACGCCCAACCAAACAAAGCCTAAGTTATTCAGATCTCAAGATCTTGATTCACCAAGATTTTAACCCTTACAGGTGAACCTAATTCTGATACCAATTGAAAGTTTGCGGAATGAATAACAATCTGAATACTTGGGTTAACACAAGATAACTAGATTAATTATTATGATGATAGACTAAAATAAGCGTGCAGAAATAATGTAGATCTAGAAACAAAAAACAAAAACAAAATACAGCAAGAAGAACATCTAGACGACAACAGAAATTATAGAGGTTTCTCAAACTCGGGTACATCCTCTCTTCCACAAACCATGGGAACTATGAGTATTTTCCACCTGGAGGCTCCAAACCAATGTTGGCCTTTTCCACCTGGAGGCGACGAAATCTAATTGATCTTGGTTCGGGTGATCCAACCACTGCACCACCATGGATCTTGGTTCGGGTGATCCAACCACAGTAATCTCTTTTGAAGGAAGAGATAAGAAATCCTTTACAAGTGAAAGTTTTAGATGAAGCAGATTTATCACACGGAGAAAGGTGATTCCTGAATCACAGAAGAGAGAGAGGATCTGTTACATAGAGAATAAGGGAAACAGAGAAGAGAGAGTGAGGGAATCAGAGAGAGATGTGAGGGAATCAAAGAGAGGAGTGGGTGTCCTGGTAGGGAAAGACGTTAACAGGATTAAGAGGAAGTATACAGCACTGGGATGCAATGAACGATCACCTCCAAGCCCACAGAAAATCCACGATCTTTGGTCCTAGAAAGGAGAAAACTGCAAACTCTCAGTAGTTACCGACGGTTAACTTCAGTCATGCCCGATTTCAGAGCGCAGTAACTGTTTATGATGAAGAGGGGTAGTTGGAGCAGGATGACGAGGGGATCGATCAAATGGACACGAGAAAATGGTTGTTCTAGATTTCAACACCTATAATTCCATGGGTTCAGCACCGTGGTGATCACAAAACTTTGATTTTCTTGAAATTGTGCAATGCCATAAAATGTATATAAATAATGTGTGAAAAAATAAAGTGAATACATACAAAATATCTCGTTGACGCTCTGAATACGACGACAGGCTTGGATCGTCCATACGATGACCTTAAGCCTTCGTCCTACGGGTGTAAACCCGAACTGGCTCTGATACGAGTCGGCCCGCCCGTGAACTATGATCCTCATCAATTCCCCCAACTTGAAATCATTCAACTCTACGGAATGAAGATGGCCATGCTCCTGCCAAAGCCCATGGGAAAGTGAGCAGTTGACATCCATGTGTCATCAATGGTCAGCCTCCCCTCCAATGGACCTAGCATCACACAGTGTGTCCTGGTGTACAAATACAGTCATGGACAACAATGTGATCGATGCTCTCAAGTGTTGTAGTAAGAGATGACGGCTCCATAGATAACTGGGTGGGGACTGAGGTTCAGTGGTAGGGTCATGGAATGAGTTCAAGTATTCGCGAGGTTCGTAATATGGATTCAAATCCTTAATGTTGAATACATGGTGGATTCTCATACTCTTAAAGGAATATTTGATTTATAAGCATTCAACCCAATCTTTTGTACTACTACTGTATATGAACCCATTTCCCTGACAGTTATTTTTTTCACATTTCCCTAAGGGAACCCAATCTTTTGTACTACTGTATATGAACCCATTTCCCTGCATCCGGGTGGAATGAGTTCAAAAAGATGGAGGTGTTGATAAAGATGTGATATATAGAATCCAAGCAGGTTGGTTGAAGTGGAGAGGTGCGTCAGGGATCTTATGTGATCGTAAAGTACCATTAAAACTTAAAGACAAGTTTTATCGTACTGCAATTAGACCAACGATGCTCTATGGTTTTGAGTATTGGGGAGTGAATTGTGTACATGAGCAAAAAAATGGGAGTTAATAAGATGAGAATGTTTAGGTGGATGTGTGGACACACGAGACTGGATAAAATTATGAATGAATGTATCAGGGATAAGACAGGAGTGGCACCAATTGCAGAGAAGATGTGAGAAGCTCGACTAAGATGGTTTGGACACGTACAAAGGAGACCATTAGAGGCACATGTTAGGTGTTGTGAGAGTTTAGTCACTAGGCATGTTAAACGGAGGAGGAGTAGACCAATAAAGACTTGGAATGAAACTATAAGAAAAGACATCATGTACTTATGCATAGTGAGATTATGACTAAAGATAGGACACAATGGCGACAAAGGATTCATAAAGCCGACCCCACTATAGTGGGATAAAGGCTTGAGTGTTGTTGTTGTTCCCTAAGGGAACTTCTCAACTCTAATTCTCAACATAACATGCTCACCTTCCCTATAGTTCTGCTCTCTCCTGAGAATGTTGGCGTAAACCTTATAATTATCATTATTTATTGCAATGTTACGTCGAACAGTTTCATGCAAATGATGTGCAAATGTCTTAGCGGACTCACTAGGTTGAGATGTAAGTGGTAGTGAAAGATGGTCAATTGGCTTCCTAGGCTCGTATCTTGATATTATATGAAATGACCTAAAACCTATAAACCTATGATAGAACTGTTATATACGAACTCCTCTATGGAAAATGTAGAATCCATGGTCAACCACTAAACAACGAAAGAGGTTTCCTAAACTTTGGTTGACTACTTCAGTTTGTCTATTCGTATGTGGATGGTAGGCGATGGAGAACTGAAGGGTGGTGTCAGTCATATGTCATAGCATCTTCCAAAAAATACTCATGAAATGGACATCACAGTCGGATATGATTGTCTTAGGTAGCCGGTGTAGTCAAAAAATAACCTTGAAAATAGGGTTGTGATGCGAGATACATCGGCAGTCCTACTACAACGGATAAAATGAGCTATCTTCAAAAAGCGATCCACTACCACAAATATGGAAACAAGCGTCCTAAGAGTCCGTGGAAGTCCAAGCACGAAGTCCATAGTAATATCCAATTGAAAGTTTGCGGAATGAATAACAGATCTGAATACTTGGGTTAACACAAGATAATTGAATTAATTATTATTCTGTTAGATTAAAATAAGTTGGCAAAAATAATGTAAAACTAGAAACAAAAAAATAGAAAAGAGAGAAACAAAAATAAAACACAGCAAGAAGAACATCTAGACGAAAACATAAATTATAGAGGCTCCCCAAACTCAGGTACGTCATCCCTTCCACAAACTGTGGGAACGACGAGTCTTCACCACCTGGAGATTCCAACCTAATGTCGGCCTTTTCCACCTGGAGGCGAAGAAACCCAATGGATCTTGATTCAGGTGATCCAACCACTGCACCATGATGGATCTTGGTTCGGGTGATCCAACCATAGTAATCTCTTTTGAAGGGAGAGACAAGAAACCTTATACAAGTGGAAGATTTAGATCAAGCTGATTTATCACATAGAGAAATGTGATTCTTGAATCTCAGAAAAGAGAGGGGATCAAACAACATAGAGAAGAAGAGATACATAGAAGGGAGAGTTGCATCCCCTTGCTTGCACGACTCCTGGCGATTTCAGTCGTCCAGCATCGGCTGTCCCCTGCATCTTCAACTTCCACGACTTCTGCAGTGGCACCTAACGACGATTCCAGTGCGCCTTCGACCTCCTGCGCCTCCAGCTGGCTCTTCTTCTCCAGCAGTGTTCATCCGCACCTCCAGCGGCCCACCAGCACTCCTGCAGCCTTGCAGCGGCCGTCCCTCCTCCTCCAGCACTCTGACAACCCTCCTGCAACTCTTGCAGCATCCCTACTCTACACCTAGCCGCCGTCCATGCCCATGACTTGTTCAATGGCCCTCCAGCCGATGAGAACGCCTTCGTCGCTTCCTCCACTGATTTCCATCGCATGGATCACAAATCGAAGCCCGACTTGAGGATCTCACTCTCCTCCTTCGAGAGCTCACGACCACGGAGGTAAATCGCACTCCGTCCACTACTGCGGTCAGTCCCGGACCACATGTGGTTTCTGCACCCCGCTACGGACATCCACACGACCCATCTCCGCCGGAATGAGATTCATATGTTCGACGACACTGACCCTCTTGGGTGGCTTGCCTGCACCGAGCAGTTCTTCGACCTTCCGTCCACCACCGCCAACCAGAAGGTCGCCCTAGCCACTATCTATATGGAGGGTTCGACGCTCCATTGGGTGCGATGGATGTGTCAGCAGGTTCCTGACCTCACCTGACCCACACTGAAAGAGGAACTCCTCCGCCACTACGACGCCCGCCAGGAGGGTAATGCCTTGAGCGCCTTAGCTCCGTCCGTCAGACCGACACCGTGGCAGCCTACATCGACGAGTTCATCGTGGTCGCTACGCACGTACCCGACCTAACCTCCGACCACTACCCGGGGTATTTTTTTGCGGGTCTGCAACCCCACTTCTGGGCGCACCTTTGGGTTCACCCATACTTTGCTTCAATCTCTTTATTTTTTTAAATGCTTAATTGTATGGTTCTATCGAAAAACATGTTTTGATTAATGTCGAATTTACCCTAAAATCTAGTAAAATATTTTTAAAATTCATCAAAAACGATTTTCATGACTCAAAATATGAAAGCACAGAAGGCATTGAAGTATTGAAGTAAATGCATGTACCGAGCGAAGGTGATTGATGATTTTGCATAGCGGCACTTCATTGGAGAGTGAAGAACTTTCATTAGGATTCCAAGTACACCCAATACAACAAGGTACTTCAAACCCCGAAGCCTCCTGCTTGAACTCCTCTCTAGACTTGGACTGCACAACTTAGTAGTTTCTTTCAGGCTACTCTTTTTCTGGGTTCTTCTTTGACTCGTGTAAGATCTGAATAAATTTAAATAACATTTAATATGCTCTGTTACTTTGAGTAAATAAAAAATCTTCTGGAAACATAAACAAAGAAGAAACTGCAGTGCAGAATATCCCAGCTGCAATCTTTCAGAGTCTGGGCTATTGCATATTTGAAATGTTTATGCCTCTTTGAAAATCTTTGCTGATGTAGGAAAATCATTTATAACGAAAATGTATAATAATTCAAATGAAATATGTTGAAAGTATTAGGAAACTAAGGCTCCATTTGACACAGCGGTGGGGGTCGTGAACACAACGGTTATGAATCGTCGTTCGTGAACGTCCGACTTCACCTAAGTATCTTCATTTACCTTTATGTTCAAAACTAGTTATCTTTTCTTTGTGGCGGTCATAATCATTGTCTTGCCAAACATGCATTCTACGACGGTGGCGTTTTTGTCCAAACTCGCGGGAACAAAATCTCCGCGCCAAACGGAGCCTAAGATGAATAATGAGAAAATTCAGCACTCATTCAAGTCTTGAAACTATCTTGATCTTCCTGAAGATTTTCAAATCTAGAACTGACGATTGAATTTTTGACAAAAAAATCATAAGATCTGAAAGACGTTAGTTTGTTGCAGATGATTAATAAGATGATGTGTTTCATTAGGAACTGTATCAAAAAACACAGGCATGTATAAACCCTACATAAAGTATTAGCTTCTTTATAGATCATTCACATCCATTTGTCCTTATTGAGAACTTTGTTGTGGCAGCAAATTTTTTACCTTGAATCTTGATTTGTTCAATGTGATATGTAGTGGCGGATGCAGGCGTTGCACTCAGTGTGAACGAAACACAAAATTATTCAAAAAAAAAGACATTATTTAAAATCTACACTACTTTTTTATAAAAAAATTCTATGCAACAACATAAAAATGAATTTTTTATTATAAAAAACTTTAAATATACTCATCTCTAGGATTAGAACCCAAGATCACATGATTAAAAGACAAGCACTCCACCAGCTGAGCTACAAAGTGATGCGGAGCAGAGACGAGGACGAGTTATGGGCCCATTCGGGGCTGATTTGGCGACTTACCATATATGGCGTGCCCGGATCGACGATCGGACTCCGCAGATATGTTCGGATTCGCGTTGCGAATCAATTTGATATATTAGTTTATTATTTTTGCATTTGTTTTGATGTATTTGGGTGGCCCCACCTCCGACCAATCATAGCCGTTGAAGGTGGGATGTCCTAGTCTTTATTTTATGATAAATAGACATGTAGTGGCTGGTTTTGAGGCATTGCAGAATTTGGAGAATAGAAATCCCGGATTCCAGCGATCATCCCACGGTGCCGACTCTGTGGAACCCTAGGTGACGACTCCTAGGCTTGTATCTCCCTCCCCAAGGTTTGCCCTAACCCTAGGCTCCTTCTTCCCCCTCCGAAACCCTCATCCGCAGCCCCTACAACCCCCCAAAATCCAGCCACATTGGCTGTCCAGAAACTCCACCAGCAGCCCCCTCCCTCTTCTAGGCACTGTAGATAAATTAAATTTACTGTTCACTAATATAGTTTAGTGAACAGTGAACCTCCTATTTCAGCCGCCGGCCTCCCCCATTCCTCCAGCAGCAGCCAGCCTCTTCCCTTGCTGCCGCCAGCCCACAGCCACCCCTGCCTCCCTGTCGCCAGCCTTCAGCCAGCCGCCCCCTTGCCTCCAGCCGCCCCTCCCCCTCCTTCCCTACAGCCGCCGCCCTCCACTCAGCCCACAAAACCCGCCGCTAGCGCTTCCTCGCTTTGTTCACAGCAACCACCACCCCTCTCCTCGACGTGGAAGCACCTCCACCCCTCCTTGTCCAAATCAGTCCAGATCTGGACAAAACCAGCCCGGATCCGCTCCCAAATCATCGGATCTATCCACCCTCGTCTGAATCTCTACCCACGTCGCCGGATCCATCCATTTCCGGCCCGTTTTCACCTTCCACCGCCAAGGACAGTCACCGTCATCATTTCCACGCCTTCGGTTACACCTCGGATCGTCTCCCACGCATCTCCGGCTTCGAATTCTTCAGTGCCTTGGTCAGCCCACTACTTTGGTGAGTCACTTATTGTATTTGGACGATTATTTTCAGCAGTTATTTATTGGGTTGGGCATTTTATATTTGTTTGGAGAAACATCATCGTAGAATATTGCTCTAGATTATTATTGTGATTTACAGGGTTTATTCGCCGCGCGTTCTTGCTTTGACCCTCCACGCGGAGGAAAGCCTAAGCTTGTTTGCCCTAATAAATTATTCTGCCTTGCTGTGAATTAACTGCGTGGGATGTTTAAATTTATTATCTAATTTGTGACTAATCCGTCGGGCTTTGCATAACATGTAGGGTTAGGTCACGGTTTATCCACCACCTATAGATTCGTCCTGCGTCAATTGGTATCAGAGCTAGGTTGCGTGCACCTTTCGATACGCAGTCGTAGAGTCTATAGGTTTTTCATTATGTCTAGGTGTCACGATTATCACGATTATTCCCCCCCCCTCACTTTGGAGGTCTCGAGTCCACTAGCATCCGCTCTCACAGGGCCCCGTCAGGGAGATCTTCACATTACTACGACGATTATTCTCGATCACAGTACACCACTTCCAGAGATCGTGTTGACCCTCCGACACGACCCCACTATGCTAGAGACGATCAGTATGATGATTGTCGCCGTTCTTATCCGTACACGCGAGCGGATCGTGTTGATCCTTCAACACGACTCGGTTACCTTAGGGATGATTATCATGAGGATCGTCGTTCCGAGAGAGATCTTGAGAGTCAGTTTCGTACTGCTACCCCTTCCTTTGACGGCTCATCGAGTCCCGAGTCTTTCAGTTATTGGCTCGTGGATATGGACTATTATCTTAACCATTTTGAGGTATTCGGTGAGCGTCGTGTCAAGTTTGCAAAACTTAGACTTTTAGATCAGGCGAGGGCTTACTGGTCTAGCGTTGAGAGGACCCGTGAGTGAGACCGTCTACATCGTATAAATAGTTGGGTGGACATGAAGCGTATATTGTGTCAGAGGTATCTTCCGTCGTCGTATCAGACTCGCTTGCTCGACCAATTATTTTCCCTTCAGCAAGGATCCATGTCCGTCGCTGAGTATAGGGATCGCTTTGATGAGTTAGTTGTGAGGAGCGATATCCGAGAGGACCCAACCATGACCTCTTGTAGATTTCGGTCTGGCCTTCGCTCAAACATTCGTACTAAGGTGATTTATCATAGCTCGAAGTCCCTCGAGCAGACATATCAGCTCGCCCTTCGTTATGATCGGTCTTTGAGAACCACAAGAGCTAGTCGATTGGATTCTCACATTGACCTTCGCGGTACGAGCTCCTCCCACACCGAGGACACCACTCTGCCTACCATTGTTCCGTCAGACATGGCAGAAGTGATACCTGATACGGATTGCTCTCACCCCAGTGAGGTGCTTAGCCCAGTGAGTGACCTATCTCTTGATTCTGACCCGTCTCTCGTGACCCCGACGGAGAGTGAGCTTGAGCGACCTCTTGAGCCTATAGTGCCGTGCCCCTCACCCACACCACCACCTTTGGCATGTCATGAGTTGATTAGCACTCCTACCCTGGACTCACGTCTTGACACCACACCCACAGACCCATTCTTGAGCGTAGATCTATGTCGCTCTCCCATTGTCATTGCTCTGAGTCACATCGCGACTGAGAGCCCAGAGCCTGGTGTTGATCCCGTAGTGGCTATGTCACCCATTCACGGGGACACCACCCATCACGATGGTACTCATCTGGAGGATCATGACCCTAGTGATGAGTTCTATGATGAACCCCCAGTTGAGCCTCCGGATGATCCGCCACATCCTGGTGAGGATGAGATTCAGGTGAGCCTTGCATGTCTGAGTATCGATTTATGGAAGCCTCTTCCTTTATCGTCCCTGACCCCGCCCCAGAGGATGGATATTGTGAGGAGCATCCAATATTTAAGGCACCACCTGCTGACATATCGCACTCTCGCTGAGTTTTGGGATGCACCACCTGCTGACCCACCAGACGAGCTCTTTCTTTTCGGGGACACTCACTGCACTATAGAGCCACGCCTTCTGGGCGGTGCACATGATTTTCACTTAGGCGGTCGTCGCATTCGCGATGACTTTTCTTACACACCTCCTGGTGAGCCCCCTGATGCGTCACATTCCCTGAGAGACACTTGGATCTTTATGAGCTCGTATTTGAGTATAGTTGTCTCTCACGATCATCTGAGCACTTGTTGTCTTCTTTGGTTCTACCCACGGCGCCGCCGATCGCACCGGGATCCATCACTCGTGAGTTGAGCGTTGAGAGCATCACGGAGACCATATTCCGCCGGTACATTCCTACTACAGGCGTTGATGACATCCGGGAACTTGCAGCAGAGCTTGATCGATTCGCCCCCGGACTTCGACTTCAGTACGTCCGTCTCCACTCATCGGGGATGGAAACTTTTCAGTCCGGAGGAGTTGATTGGCGAGGCCACTTTTCAGCGACGACACTTGGACGACCTCTGGCGGGCATCTCCGAGTTTTACATGGCATTCGGCGAGAGAATTCTGACCCCTATTCATCGGGAGATGAATTCTTTCAAGCCGGGGAGATTGATGCGGAGCAGAGACAAGGACGAGTTAGGGCCCATTCGGGGCTGATTTGGCGACTTACCATATATGGCGTGCCCGGATCGACGATCGGACTCCGCAGATATGTTCGGATTCGCGTTGCGAATCAATTTGATATATTAGTTTATTATTTTTGCATTTGTTTTGATGTATTTGGGTGGCCCCACCTCCGACCAATCATAGCCGTTGAAGGTGGGATGCCCTAGTCTTTATTTTATTATAAATAGACATGTAGTGGCTGGTTTTGAGGCATTGCAGAATTTGGAGAATAGAAATCCCGGATTCCAGCGATCATCCCACGGTGCCGACTCCGTGGAACCCTAGGTGACGACTCCTAGGCTTGTATCTCCCTCCCCAAGGTTTGCCCTAACCCTAGGCTCCTTCTTCCCCCTCTGAAACCCTCATCCGCAGCCCCTACAACCCCCCAAAATCCAGCCACATTGGCTGTCCAGAAACTCCACCAGCAGCCCCCTCCCTCTTCTAGGCACTGTAGATAAATTAAATTTACTGTTCACTAATATAGTTTAGTGAACAGTGAACCTCCTATTTCAGCCGCCGGCCTCCCCCATTCCTCCAGCAGCAGCCCGCCTCTTCCCTTGCTGCCGCCAGCCCACAGCCACCCCTGCCTCCCTGTCGCCAGCCTTCAGCCAGCCGCCCCCTTGCCTCCAGCCGCCCCTCCCCCTCCTTCCCTACAGCCGCCGCCCTCCACTCAGCCCACAAAACCCGCCGCTAGCCCTTCCTCGCTTTGTTCCCAGCAACCACCACCCCTCTCCTCGACGTGGAAGCACCTCCACCCCTCCTTGTCCAAATCAGTCCAGATCTGGACAAAACCAGCCCGGATCCGCTCCCAAATCATCGGATCTATCCACCCTCGTCTGAATCTCTACCCACGTCGCCGGATCCATCCATTTCCGGCCCGTTTTCACCTTCCACCGCCAAGGACAGTCACCGTCATCATTTCCACGCCTTCGGTTACACCTCGGATCGTCTCCCACGCATCTCCGGCTTCGAATTCTTCAGTGCCTTGGTCAGCCCACTACTTTGGTGAGTCACTTATTGTATTTGGACGATTATTTTCAGCAGTTATTTATTGGGTTGGGCATTTTATATTTGTTTGGAGAAACATCATCGTAGAATATTGCTCTAGATTATTATTGTGATTTACAGGGTTTATTCGCCGCGCGTTCTTGCTTTGACCCTCCACGCGGAGGAAAGCCTAAGCTTGTTTGCCCTAATAAATTATTCTGCCTTGCCGTGAATTAACTGCGTGGGATGTTTAAATTTATTATCTAATTTGTGACTAATCCGTCGGGCTTTGCATAACATGTAGGGTTAGGTCACGGTTTATCCACCACCTATAGATTCGTCCTGCGTCAATTGGTATCAGAGCTAGGTTGCGCACACCTTTCGATACGCAGTCGTAGAGTCTATAGGTTTTTCATTATGTCTAGGTGTCACGATTATCACGATTATTCCCCCCCTCACTTTGGAGGTCTCGAGTCCACTAGCATCCGCTCTCACAGGGCCCCGTCAGGGAGATCTTCACATTACTACGACGATTATTCTCGATCACAGTACACCACTTCCAGAGATCGTGTTGACCCTCCGACACGACCCCACTATGCTAGAGACGATCAGTATGATGATTGTCGCCGTTCTTATCCGTACACGCGAGCGGATCGTGTTGATCCTTCAACACGACTCGGTTACCTTAGGGATGATTATCATGAGGATCGTCGTTCCGAGAGAGATCTTGAGAGTCAGTTTCGTACTGCTACCCCTTCCTTTGACGGCTCATCGAGTCCCGAGTCTTTTAGTTATTGGCTCGTGGATATGGACTATTATCATAACCATTTTGAGGTATTCGGTGAGCGTCGTGTCAAGTTTGCAAAACTTAGACTTTTAGATCAGGCGAGGGCTTACTGGTCTAGCGTTGAGAGGACCCGTGAGTGAGACCGTCTACATCGTATAAATAGTTGGGTGGACATGAAGCGTATATTGTGTCAGAGGTATCTTCCGTCGTCGTATCAGACTCGCTTGCTCGACCAATTATTTTCCCTTCAGCAAGGATCCATGTCCGTCGCTGAGTATAGGGATCGCTTTGATGAGTTAGTTGTGAGGAGCGATATCCGAGAGGACCCAACCATGACCTCTTGTAGATTTCGGTCTGGCCTTCGCTCAAACATTCGTACTAAGGTGATTTATCATAGCTCGAAGTCCCTCGAGCAGACATATCAGCTCGCCCTTCGTTATGATCGGTCTTTGAGAACCACAAGAGCTAGTCGATTGGATTCTCACATTGACCTTCGCGGTACGAGCTCCTCCCACACCGAGGACACCACTCTGCCTACCATTGTTCCGTCAGACATGGCAGAAGTGATACCTGATACGGATTGCTCTCACCCCAGTGAGGTGCTTAGCCCAGTGAGTGACCTATCTCTTGATTCTGACCCGTCTCTCGTGACCCTGACGGAGAGTGAGCTTGAGCGACCTCTTGAGCCTATAGTGTCGTGCCCCTCACCCACACCACCACCTTTGGCATGTCATGAGTTGATTAGCACTCCTACCCTGGACTCACGTCTTGACACCACACCCACAGACCCATTCTTGAGCGTAGATCTATGTCGCTCTCCCATTGTCATTGCTCTGAGTCACATCGCAACTGAGAGCCCAGAGCCTGGTGTTGATCCCGTAGTGGCTATGTCACCCATTCACGGGGACACCACCCATCACGATGGTACTCATATGGAGGATCATGACCCTAGTGATGAGTTCTATGATGAACCCCCAGTTGAGCCTCCGGATGATCCGCCACATCCTGGTGAGGATGAGATTCAGGTGAGCCTTGCATGTCTGAGTATCGATTTATGGAAGCCTCTTCCTTTATCGTCCCTGACCCCGCCCCAGAGGATGGATATTGTGAGGAGCATCCAATATTTAAGGCACCACCTGCTGACACATCGCACTCTCGCTGAGTTTTGGGATGCACCACCTGCTGACCCACCAGACGAGCTCTTTCTTTTCGGGGACACTCACTGCACTATAGAGCCACGCCTTCTGGGCGGTGCACATGATTTTCACTTAGGCGGTCGTCGCATTCGCGATGACTTTTCTTACACACCTCCTGGTGAGCCCCCTGATGCGTCACATTCCCTGAGAGACACTTGGATCTTTATGAGCTCGTATTTGAGTATAGTTGTCTCTCACGATCATCTGAGCACTTGTTGTCTTCTTTGGTTCTACCCACGGCGCCGCCGATCGCACTGGGATCCACCACTCGTGAGTTGAGCGTTGAGAGCATCACGGAGACCATATTCCGCCGGTACATTCCTACTACAGGCGTTGATGACATCCGGGAACTTGCAGCAGAGCTTGATCGATTCGCCCCCGGACTTCGACTTCAGTACGTCCGTCTCCACTCATCGGGGATGGAAACTTTTCAGTCCGGAGGAGTTGATTGGCGAGGCCACTTTTCAGCGACGACACTTGGACGACCTCTGGCGGGCATCTCCGAGTTTTACCTGGCATTCGGCGAGAGAATTCTGACCCCTATTCATCGGGAGATGAATTCTTTCAAGCCGGGGAGATTGATGCGGAGCAGAGACGAGGACGAGTTAGGGCCCATTCGGGGCTGATTTGGCGACTTACCATATATGGCGTGCCCGGATCGACGATCGGACTCCGCAGATATGTTCGGATTCGCGTTGCGAATCAATTTGATATATTAGTTTATTATTTTTGCATTTGTTTTGATGTATTTGGGTGGCCCCACCTCCGACCAATCATAGCCGTTGAAGGTGGGATGCCCTAGTCTTTATTTTATTATAAATAGACATGTAGTGGCTGGTTTTGAGGCATTGCAGAATTTGGAGAATAGAAATCCCGGATTCCAGCGATCATCCCACGGTGCCGACTCCGTGGAACCCTAGGTGACGACTCCTAGGCTTGTATCTCCCTCCCCAAGGTTTGCCCTAACCCTAGGCTCCTTCTTCCCCCTCCGAAACCCTCATCCGCAGCCCCTACAACCCCCCAAAATCCAGCCACATTGGCTGTCCAGAAACTCCACCAGCAGCCCCCTCCCTCTTCTAGGCACTGTAGATAAATTAAATTTACTGTTCACTAATATAGTTTAGTGAACAGTGAACCTCCTATTTCAGCCGCCGGCCTCCCCCATTCCTCCAGCAGCAGCCCGCCTCTTCCCTTGCTGCCGCCAGCCCACAGCCACCCCTGCCTCCCTGTCGCCAGCCTTCAGCCAGCCGCCCCCTTGCCTCCAGCCGCCCCCTTGCCTCCAGCCGCCCCTCCCCCTCCTTCCCTACAGCCGCCGCCCTCCACTCAGCCCACAAAACCCGCCGCTAGCCCTTCCTCGCTTTGTTCCCAGCAACCACCACCCCTCTCCTCGACGTGGAAGCACCTCCACCCCTCCTTGTCCAAATCAGTCCAGATCTGGACAAAACCAGCCCGGATCCGCTCCCAAATCATCGGATCTATCCACCCTCGTCCGAATCTCTACCCACGTCGTCGGATCCATCCATTTCCGGCCCGTTTTCACCTTCCACCGCCAAGGACAGCCACCGTCATCATTTCCACGCCTTCGGTTACACCTCGGATCGTCGCCCACGCATCTCCGGCTTCGAATTCTTCAGTGCCTTGGTCAGCCCACTACTTTGGTGAGTCACTTATTGTATTTGGACGATTATTTTCAGCAGTTATTTATTGGGTTGGGCATTTTATATTTGTTTGGAGAAACATCATCGTAGAATATTGCTCTAGATTATTATTGTGATTTACAGGGTTTATTCGCCGCGCGTTCTTGCTTTGGCCCTCCACGCGGAGGAAAGCCTAAGCTTGTTTGCCCTAATAAATTATTCTGCCTTGCTGTGAATTAACTGCGTGGGATGTTTAAATTTATTATCTAATTTGTGACTAATCCGTCGGGCTTTGCATAACATGTAGGGTTAGGTCACGGTTTATCCGCCACCTATAGATTCGTCCTGCGTCACAAAGGCAACTTTATGTGTAGTATTTTTAATATTATATATTCGATGATACATTATTTATCATGGCAAATAACTTAATTTCTATTATTGAAAAAATAGTTTTTTTAAAATTGAATGCAGCGACCCTATGTAGATCCGCCCCGGGTGAAAAAATGTAAGCTCGAGCAGGGCTTCAAGCTCCTTTTGGCGCGGTGTTTTTGCTCCGGTGAGTTTGGACAAAAAAGCCACCATCATAGAATGCATGTTTAGCATGACAACGGTTACGATCACCACCAAGAAAAGAAAACTAGTTTTGAACACAAAAATGGACAATTTCTTAGGTGAGGTCGGGCATTCACGAACTACGGTTCATAACCACCGTGTTCATGACTACCACCACTGTGTCAAACGAAGCCTCGGGGTTCGTTTGGCGCGGCATTTTGGCCGGGCGTTTGGGGCAAACGTCGCCGGGACGGCGGGTAAACAAACGCCCTCCGGCGGCGTTTGGTCCGGCTGGACCCACCGCGCCCTGAAAAACGGGGCAAAAAGCCCCGTTTCGATCCCCCCTCCCGCCCTCCGGTTCGAATGCTGCGGGTGAAGCCGCCGCTTGCTCCCGCCACCGCCGAATCAAAGGAAGCCCAGTCCTTCAACTTTCCACCTTTTGACAAACGTCAAAAGGAAATCTTCAATATCGAGGGATGTTACTGACCTTCCGGTTTATCGTGTTTTCCTTCCTCCAAAAAATTGCACTTGTAAGATTTCATGTTCCTTCATCGGTCTTCAATCACTGCTCTTCCGATGCTCCTCTTTTGTGACTTTCTTGGTCAGTCTCCATGCAAGGCTCTAATGCTAAGTTCAGTTTGTCTCGCAGGTGGAGAAAATTCACAGGGATGGATATCGAGAGGTCCAGAATAAGATGGATTGAGCTATGTTGAAATTTTGGGCATGGACGGTACCAGATCGGAAGATCAGAGCATTTATGGAATCAATGGCTCAGATTCATTGATACCTGAGCGCGGCAGAACCCTCACATACCCGAGTTCTCCTCCTTCGGTTGGTCAGCAACCTAATAGAGGTGGCGCCAACTGACGCAAGCTGCAAGGGGGGCGGAAGACGGTATCGCGGACCAAAGAGCTACCTACATGACATTTCTCGACTGAGGGCAGCATCTGGGCCGGCAGCGGCGGGCGCCGGGTACCGACAGACGCCAACTGGCGCAGGCCTCCTCTGAGCTGCAGAGCCAGAGATGATTGGTCTTTTTCCCCTCCTTGTCCTTGTTTGGGAGCAGCAGGCCATCGATGGCGGAGCGGAGGTGGGCATAGTGGAGAACGTTGGCATGCACCTTAGGCTTCGGGTTAGTTTGGATGGGCGTTTTCACGTTGGTGCTAGAGCAACGGCCCCTACAAGGCGGAAAAACAAAAGCCCGCAGCGCGCGGCCGGCGGCGTTTGCTCCTGCAAACTGTCGCAAAATCCCCCCCAAAACGTCCCGTCTCCAACCCCTTGTCCCCACCGCCGGTTGATCCCGCCCCCTGGTTCGCTCCCGCCCCGTCTCCCGACGCCTTTCGTTTGGGGCGGCTTCCGCACTCCGGCGAGGCAACAAACGAACCGCCGTTGTGTGACGGGAGGTGGTTTTCGGCCTTCCGGCAGCTTTTGCTACCTCACGCGCGGTTGTTATTAGCAAAGCACTGTTCACAATTTTTTTTATAAAACGAATATCCACAAACAAAACTATTATTAGCGACCAAAATCGATAAATAATTTTTTAGAGAAATTAAAATCTAAAATATTATAAATTAAGTGCGTTGTTAATAGACAAATTACAATTGGCTATTAGCAAACCTTGGTTATGAGCAAATTATCATTTTTTTTCAAACGGCTATTAGCAAATATTATTGTTATTAGCAAACCATGCAAAAAATTAATATTTTTTTATATTTTTTGTAGCAACTATCGAGGCCTCGCATCCACGGAAAATCATTTACTATATCAACTGAAATTGCTATATCAAGAAATCAAATAATTCGCAACTCCAGTAACAAATCGCAGACTCGCAGTGCCGGTAAGAGGGAATCAACTGAAATTTTATGAAATGAGGAAATCAACTTAAATTTTCCATAAACTGCAGGAATCGAGCTCCAGAAACTATTAATTTTTTTGAAATTTTCTTTACTGCTAAATTTCTGAGATGAGGAAATCGCAAATCAAGTACCTGCAGGAATCGGCGAAAGAAACAGGAATGAGGAGGCTCGAGAACATGTGATTTATCGTCGTACCAGGTCGCAGGAAACCTTCTCCATTGGTCGGTCGAAGCCAGCAGGAGGTCTCGTCAGTCCCGAACAGAAATAGGAATCGTTGGTCTCGAGAAGGAAGGAAGAAGCGTCGGTCGATCGCGGGAGGAGGATTCAGAAATCGCGAGAAGGAAGGAGGCGCTAGGTCACGAGAATGAGGAGGCGTCTGTGCTGGTTTGTTAATAGGTTTTCTTTAGGAGGAAAAAATGAAAGCTAAATTCATTGAACCGGATTTATTTTGATTTGCCTATAGCCAAAAATGATTTGCCTTTAACAAAGCCCTAAATTAAAAGTTTGCAATTTCATTGATATCAAAGTACATCATAAAACATCATTATAAAGTAATTAATTTCAAATATTTAAAAGTAAAAAAATTAACATTCAAAATTTGAAGCCACTATAAATAGATGGATGCTACTAAATTTGAACACCCACTCACAACTTAATCTAAAAAATTTGAACCTGAAGCTACTCAATTAAGGGGACTTGAAGTCACATTATCTTCAAATATCCTCACATTTCTATTTAATTTGAGCATGCTATCATTTAACCTATGGTTAGAGTCTGCATCCTAAGCATTTCTCATTACAAATGGGCATTTGCATGGTAACCAAGTCAGGCCAAAAACGGGTAATTTTTTTAGGGCGTTGTTAAGTGCACATCATTATTCGCTATGTGCACACCAAACAACGCCCTTAAATAATAATCCATTTATTTTCTAACCCCACCCAACCCTACCCTAAGCGCACACCCCGCCTCCTTCTTCTCCCACGGAACTTTCAAAACCCTCGATCTCGCCATTTTTTGCTCCAACTTTTTTGGAGGAGGTACGCCGCCGCCGTTCGTCGGAGTTCCTTCGCTCGTCGCCGGCCTTTGCTTAAGATCCCTTATTTTTGTAGGTCTTCCGCCGATTCGTGGAGATCCTTTGCCCGCCCGCTGCCGTTTCGTGGAGTTCGCCGCAGTTTGGTTGCCTGCCGCCATCCTTTGTTGTGTTGCTTTGGATTCATGGAGCTACAGTCTCGATTTCGCTTTGCAATCCGTAGGTCCAGCTTCCTCTAATTTCTTCTAGATTTTCAAACATTTTTAGGGTACATTTCCAGATCTTCTTTGATTTTTCTTTCTTGATTTTTCTTCCAGCTTTCTTCCAGTTCTTCCATGAAATTTTTAGGGTATGCAGAAATTGTTCTTCCTTGATTTTTCTTCCATGTTTGTATGCAGAAATTATTTGTGTGCTCAGTTATTAACTTGGTCATTCCTCTTCAAAAAAAACTCAGGTATAAAACTGAACATAACTTTCATGGTAGTGGATTGCATATGTTGTTGAATTTGTAAGTGTTGAAATGCAAGTTTTGTTGAATTTTTTGGTGGATTGCATTGGAATGAAATTGTAATATTTACTTGTGTTTGATTTTACAAATTCTAGGTGTTATTAGTTTGAATAAAATATGAGTTCAAATATATGGTTGCTTACATATGAAGATCTCAATAATGGTTCATTCGTAGATGTTGGATTTGAATTTCTTACTGATACTATTTTTCCAAATAAAGAAAATATGATTGAATGAGTTCGTAATATTGCAAGAAGAGTAGGATTTATTGTCACAATTCAAAGGGCTGATAATATTACCGCTCGTGCGAGACCTAGAATTATGCTTGGATGTGATAGAGGTGGGTTCCCCTGGGATAATCAACGTAATAAAGGCGTGGTTAAAAGAAATTTAAGAAAAACAAGTTCAAAGCGTTGTGGATGTCCGTTCTCATTACTTGGTCAGAAAGAAGCAACTTTGGAAGAGTGGAAAGTATAGGTTGTTGGGTATATTGCCCTCAATAGTACCTTGATTTGAAGATGCATCACTCTCAATGCTAAAGACAGATTGTATTTGATGAGCTATACTTGTGTAAGATATACAGGTGCAGGTGACTCAAAAAGAAGGGCCAAACATGCCCTTAGATGTGGAGAAATCATCTCCCAAAAGATGAAGTTTTGTCTCAGCTGAACCGCTGAGACGAGGGGTCAAAACCGCTGAGACGAGGAGCCGTCTCAGCGTATCTGCTGAGAAGAAGGTGCCTCCGCTGATAAGTTCATTATACGCTGAGAATCAGCGTGGTTGTCGAACGAAGACAGTCGTTCGTCGAACGTTGAACGCTGTTCGTCGACCGCTGAGACGAGATCAAAGCAGGAGCCGCTGAGAAGACACACAAGGCAAGTTCGTCGAATGCTGAACGCCGTTCGTCGACCGCTGAGACGAGATTAAAGCAGGAGCCGCTGAGAAGACACACAAGGCAAGTTCGTCGAACGTTGAACGCCGTTCGTCGACCGCTGAGACGAGATCAAAGAAGGAGCCGCTGAGAAGACACACAAGGTTTGTCGAACGCTGAGCTGGCAAGATCGTCAAACGCAGGGGACAGGTGGTTCGTCGAACGCAGAGTGTTCCGCGATCGTCGAGCGCAGTCCTTCTCTACGAAAAAGAAGGGAGGCGGGACCTGCAGGTAGGACTAGTTGCAGAAAAGCTGTGTGGGGTCCACCAGCTTCTCCCATACTTCTCAGCAGATCAGCTAAGAGCCGTTGAAGATCAGAGATGTATAAAAGGAAGAGTTAGGGCACATTTGACCCCCCCCCCTGTTGCGTGCAAAAGAGATCAACTGTTACATTAACGGCTGAAGCTCTCGCCTTCTTCCTCCTGCTCACTGAACAAGAAGAAGAAAACAGAGAAAGAAAGTTAGCTCCTTTGCAAGAAGGAGCAAGGTGATCTTCCATCACTCTGTCGAAGAGGAAGAGCACAGACGGTGCAGGATCTACAGGAGAGTACCTCTACTGTAGAAATATTTCTAAATCATTTTTCTGTAGAGCAAATTTGCCTGAGTTGTAAGACCTTTTGGTCTGAGATTGTAGGAACCTGAGGGTTCTGAGATGTAGGACTGAAGGCCTGAGTGTAGGATCTGGAGAAGATCTGAGGTAGGGCTTAACAGCCTGAGGTAGGACTAGGAGGTGGTCTGAGAAGTAGGAGGAGGAGTCCTCTGAGTAGTAGGTCCTGGGAGAGGTCTGAAATGTAGGATCTGGAGCAGATCTGAGGTAGGGCTTAACAACCTGAGTTGTAGGACATTATTGTCTGAGCTGTAGGAGGTGTTATCCTCTGAGTTTGTAGGGCTGCTGTGCCTGAGGTAGGAGCTGGTGATAGCTCTGAGTTGTAGGGACTTGTGACCTGAGGTAGGATCATTCTTGATCTGAGAAGTTCTGAGGAACTTGTGCTGTAAGCTCTTTGAGCCGAGATTGGAGAAGTTGGCCCTGTCTAACACACTGTTAGAAGGGTGGAGGGGGAAAGTGGATTACCCATAGACACACTGTCTTTGGGAACCACTATAAATTATTGTGTGCTTTCTGTGTTTGTTGATTTGCTTGAACTAATTCTGAAAACCGCTAAAGCTAATCAAGTAAAATTCAAAAGACCTATTCACCCTCTCCCCCCCCCCCCCCTAGGTGATTTAGACTACAAACCTTATATTCTTTCAAGTGGTATCAGAGAGAGGTTCATCAAAAAGGACTTAACAGTCTGACCAGATCCTAAAAGGTTTAGTCAAATCAAATCCCAATGGCCTCCTCTGGATTGCAAAAGGAAATGAGGTCCATGAAGTTGCCCATATGCAACAAAGAGAATTTTGGCATATGGAAGCAAATGATCAGGTTGTTTATGGAAGCATCTGATCCAAGGATCTTCATTACAGTTGAAGAAGGACCTTTCACCTTTCACACTGCATCCACTATTGATCCAACAAGAAGAGTGACCAAACCATTCAAAGATCTGACCAAGGATGAACTTGAGTTCTTCACCATGGACAAGAGGGCCCAGAACATCATTGTCAATGATATTGATGATTCCACCTTTCAAAACTTGGTACACTGCACTTCTGCCAAGGAAATATGGGATACTCTGATAGTATATATGGAAGGGACAGCTAAAGTTAGGGATGACAGGAAGTCACTCCTAAATCAAGAGTATGAAGCCTTCAGGCAGCAAAGCCAGGAAAGCATATCCATGTGCTATGAGAGGTTCTTCAGAATAGTCAATGAGCTGAGAACCTATGAGAGGGCTTTCACCAACTATGAGCTGAATGACAAGTTCCTTAGATCTCTCACAAGATACTGGGACACAAAGATATGTGCCATCAGGGAAGTGGCCAAGCTTGGTGAGACCCCAACTCACACTCTGTTTGGGAAGCTGCTTTCCTATGAGATGCAGCTGTCTGCAAGGAGGGAAGAGGACACCTATTCAAAGGCAAAAGCAATGGAGAATTCTGTATCTCTCAAAGCTGACAGCTCCAAGAGAAGCAAGGGGAGGATAGTGTCTCCTCCAAGGAGAAGAGCTGAACCTGAAGTCAGCACCTCAGGAGGCTCTTCCTCTGATGAAGAATTTGCTGCCTTCTCTAGGCAGTTCAAGAAGATGGTGAAGAGGAAGCCATGGAGGAACATGCCCTCCTCATCATCACACTATAAAAAGAACAACATCAAATCTGAAAGACAGCACCCAAAGGGTGACAGGTATGAATCAAAACCCAGTAAACATTCTACTAATAATATAATCTGTTATAGCTGCAGCAAGCCTGGACATGTCATAGCTGACTGTCTAGTCAAAAGAAAGGATAGTGGTGAACGAAGCATCATCACCACAAGGATAGGAAGGGAGAAAAGTCACTCCTAGCAAAGAAAGAAAGAAGCTGGAGTGAGTCTGATCCTTCAACATTAGGTTCAGACAATGAAGAAGAAGCCAACGTTGGGCTATATGCAGCAGAAGAGGATGAAGACAATCCAGCTGCAAAGGTTGGAATCAGGGCCCCTCTATCACACTCAGATAGTGATGAAGAGGAGGATGAAGAAGACACTATTCAGCTAGGCCTTATGGCCTTCACTGATGAGGAAGGGAGTTAGAATGCTTCTAACAAGGTTCAGGTACTATCTCATTCCACTTCATTTTCTGATTGTGAGACTAGTCTAGAATCTGTTGCACCTTCATCAATTGATGGAAGGGTCATGGATGCTGAGGAAGAACTCAATCAATTGATTGATAAATATGGTGTTCTTTTGGAGGCTCTGAAGAAGAGCAAGAAGCTTGCCAAGAGGCAAGCCCAGGAAATTGTTGCTCTCAAAGTGACTAAGGATGTCAACACTGAACCTACCACCCTGGTGGCTCAAATGAGCAGACAAATTAGTAATTTACAGGGGTTAACTATTGTGCAATTAAGCACTATTTCCCTGAAGAACAAGGTCATCAAGGACCTTGAGGAAAAACTTGAGAAGGAGAAGAGCCTGGTGGCTCAATTCTCCAAGCCCAGATCTGTGCTTCCTATCATTGACACCTTCTCCTCTCAAACTAATAGGAGAGGACTAGGATTCAAGAAAATGGAAGTAGGAGAAGGGAGTGGAGTTAAGAGCAAGGAGAAGGCTAAGCCTCAACCCACCTTTCAAAAGGTGATACTTCCCTCCAACAGGTATGACCATGAAAGCATTTATGGTCACTGGAAGAATGAGAGGTGCTATAGAAAGGAAAATGCTCCTTCATATAGTGGAAGAAAGGGAATGGGATTGAGTGCCATGAAGGCTCCCCATGAAGAAATTCAAATGGCCCAACATGGACCATTTGTTTTTGGTACCTCAGCCACTTCATTCAAGAATAAGAAGGCAAGCCCTTCTAAGATTGGATCTGTCAAGAACATGACTGGTGCCAATTCTGTAAACATGTCTGAGTGCTCAGTGTCAGATGCCATCAAATCTTGTATGGCTGCCAAGTCATTTCAATCTGATGCCATCAGGACAAAGAGCCTCAAGACAGCACACAAAATGACATTCAGTCAAATAATTGATGAGAGGAACAGGAAGAATGTTGCTGTATCTATTCCTGAACATGAGGACTGTGCTGCACAATCCTCAAGAAATGCTCAGAAGAGAAGATACAACATTCATGAATGTTGGTGCTGTGGTAAAGTGGGACACTTTGCCATAGATTGTTGGTACAACCCCAATGTACCTAATGCAAAGAAGAGCCTTCCTGTAAAGGGAACAACTAGAGTTAGGTCATTTGATCATGCTAACAAGAACCTAGGACCCAAGTTACCTTGGGTTCCTAAGGGATATTAAACTCTGTTTTGCAGGATAGTTCAAGTACCAACCTCATACATAAGTGGTACTTGGACAGTGAGTGCCCATGTCACAAGAAAGGAAGGAAGTTGACTTCATAAAGTCAACATCAGTAGAGGACTAAATCCTCAAGATAAGTATCTCTATTGTGAATTTATCATCAAATACTATCTATAATAGTGTTAAAATAGGATGATAGAATTAACCAGAACAATCTGCATTAGCTAAGCTTCAAATTCCGCCTAAAATCTGGGTAAAGTCTGGGTTCGACAAATGTCGAGCTCAGTTCGACGAACTTACTCCTTAAAACATTAGCTATGATCGACAAATTTAGCCCTAGGTTGAAGTATTAGTTGAACCGTCTCAGCTGAACCGCTGAGTCGATTAGGTCAACACTCTGGCCCACTATATAAACCCTCGACGACATTAAATGACCCTTTACATTCTCACGCACCACCCCAGCCGCCGAGACGAAACCTCTACTCTTCCGTCCCAGCGTCTTCGCGTTTCTCATTTGGCTAAGATGGCGCCCAAGATTGCGAAGGAATTGCAAGAAGGTTGTGAGTTGGTGAGGGATGGGTTTCTTCATGCCTCACCGAAGATTTTGAGTGTTATATCGTTGATTTCTGATGCTGGACTAGACTTCTTGCTGTCTGAACCCTCTCAGATATTCAAGCAAGAAGTGCTAGAGTTCTTTGCAAATGCCAATCAGTCGTCTTCTATGGATGGCTTAACATCTAAGGTTGGTGAAATTAGGGTGAAACTGTCCCCTAAGAGACTGGAAAAAGTACTGCACCTTCCTAGAGTGGAAGAAGAGGAAATATATGCAGAAGACAAGGAGCATGTCTTGAAGTGGTGTGAATACAGTGCTCCCCAGACCTCATCACTGAATAAGAAATTCTTCAATCAAAAAGGGAAGTTGTTATGTGACATTGTGGGAAAGGCACTCCTGTGCAAGCCAGGCTCACATGACACAATCTCTCAACCCATGTTTGAGCTGATTGTAAGGATCATTTTAAAGAAAAGGACATGCTGGGGAAATGTCATGTACCAAAGGATTAAGCAATGCTTGCAGGCTCCTAACCTAGGAAGGATCATTTCTCTCTACCTGCTGAAGGCATATCCTGGAGAATTCTCTTCAATCAAAGGTATTAATATCCATTACCTGAAAAGGTTGGATATTAAGACTCTAGATAGATCCACAAGGGTTCTCCCCATGAGCCAACCCTCTGTGTTGGCAGAGATGAAGGAGAAGAAGAAGAAAGCTCTGAAGAGTGTAGAAGGAGGTGCTGAATCCTCCAAGAAGAAAAGTGATCCTCAAGAATTCATGGAAGATGAAGAAGGAGAAGACGTCCCCAGGACTGGTGAAGATGGTGCTCTCCAAGGAAGAGTTGATTCTACTGAGCCAACTAAGATTAATATTGATCCAGCTTTTCCCCCTGCTGAAGATGAACCAATGAACTCACCTATCCATGGTTCTCCTAGACAAAATTCTCCATATAGGGATGCTCCAAGTGAGGGGGAGCATAGCCCTCTCTTTGGTGAAATTGGTGGGGGTGCTAGTGAGGGGAGCACAACCCAAGTGCTGAAGATCTGCATAGACCAGAACCTGGAATGGAGAAAGAAGTGGCCCAGGAAAGGCCAGCTACTATGCTAGACACATCTGATCTGCTGAACTTAATTAAATCTTTCATTGAGGGTCAGATATTGTCTATGAAAGAGATAGTTGCTGAAAAGGTCCATGATGTCTCTGCTCAGATAAGGGAGGAGTTGTATGCAACAAGAGCTGCATTGACTCAGGAGATCCAGGTCAGTGAGCAAAGAATGGAGTCAAGAGTGGCTGTAGTGAGGACTGAGCTGAATACCCAGGTTAATGATGGCAAAGCTGCATCATATCATATCCTCCTGCAAATGATAAGATGGTTTGAAATGGCCAAAGGCACAGTTGCTGCTCAGCACACTGTACTAAAGTAAATTGCTGATCATCAAGGTGTCTCCACCAAAGACATCACATATGTAAAGAATCATCTTCACAAAAACCAAAATGTCGGGGAGAATGCAGTTGCAAGGATGGCACAAGTGGCTAACACATCTAGCAGCCATGTCATGACCCACATTGACAAGGTCAAGGAAAGTATTTTGGATGATGTGGATAGCACTTTTCAAACTCTCTCCCAATCCATAATACATCAACACTCTGAAATAGAAGAAGATAATGGAAAATGGCAAAGAGGGGGAGGAGAAGGTTACCAATCTACATGCTAAGCTGAAAGGAGCTCACATAAAGCTGTATAACAACATGGAGTCTGCCCACAAGCTGATACTCTCCAATCAAGTCGTAGCCAGCAAGCAAGTGGTGGAAGTGGTCAACAATGCTTCCAATGTTATTCAAGAAAATATCCTAACCATGGTAAAAAAGGTTACTGATAATCAGTGGGACTCAAGCTTAAAAGTGCTGCAAGGGACAAGAATTGCTTTGAATCTTCCAATCTTGAACCCAAGCAGAAATGAAGACTTTGACTTCCAAAGTCAATCAGATCTGATTGAAGATGAGAGAGCAGCAAAGAGGAGAAGGGCAGAGGGCATTCAAACTGCTGAAAAATATATGGCCCAGAAAAGAATGGAAAGATTAGAGGATCCACTCCATGAAGATGACAATCTGGAGTTGGACACAATTGTTGTCAATACCTGGGTGAGCCATGACAATCAAATGAAGGACATTGACCATGTCTATTCAGCTGCTGAATGGATTAAGCACCTTGAGAGGGAATCCTTAAGGGAAAGGATTCTCAAAGAAAACATGGTGAGAATGGAAACTCCTGTAAGGATTCCCACAAGATATCTTCTCAAGCCACTTCTATACTTCAAAGTAAAGGAGAAGAACAAGGCTGCTGCTGAAGCTAGGAAGAGAAAGTCCAAAGATGGAGAATGCTCTTCCCAGGGTCCATCTAAGAAGAACCTGCCTTGAATTTTTTTTCTCTCAATGTACAATCATCAGTTGAATTGTTTGAAATATCTGTACTGAACATTTAAATTGAAATGATATTTCATATTCTGATCATAATGTTGTGTATGTTACTATTGGTATATGTACTCTGTACCTTTATCTTTAGTATTCGGGAGCTAGAATGGGATGTTCAATTTGAACAGGTTCAGCTATTACAGAAAATAGCTCTCCAATTAAGGGGGAGCAAATTCCCTGCTCAGGTTGAGGGGGAGATGGCAAATGCCAAGAATGTATAGGTTGACCTATAAGTTGATCCAAAGGGATCTATAGATATTGCCTCCCTATCCTTAATGGGATAAATAGTTGAAGAAACCAGAAAGGGGGAGAAAGGGTCAATGCTAAGTAAGAACCTATGCTTAGGATGTTAGAAAGAGGGAGATAGGGCATATGCTACACATATCATTTTTGTGATATGATTTTTGTTGTTAATGTACCTTAGCATTGGGATGTTCTGCCTTCTTCAAATAAGGGGAGATTGTTGGGTATATTGCCCTCAATAGTACCTTGATTTGAAGAGGCATCACTCTCAATGCTAAGGACAGATTGTATTTGATGAGCTATACTTGTGTAAGATATACAGGTGCAAGTGACTCAAAAAGAAGGGCCAAACATGTCCTTAGATGTGGAGAAATCATCTCCCAAAAGATGAAGTTTTGTCTCAGCTGAACCGCTGAGACGAGGGGTCAAAACCGCTGAGACGAGGAGCCGTCTCAACGTATCCGCTGAGAAGAAGGTGCCTCCACTAATAAGTTCATTATACGCTGAGAATCAGCGTGGTTGTCGAACGAAGACAGCCGTTCGTCGAACGCTGAACGCTATTCGTCGACCGCTGAGACGAGATCAAAGCAGGAGCTGCTGAGAAGACACACAAGGCAAGTTCGTCGAACGCTGAACGCCGTTCATCGACCGCTGAGACGAGATCAAAGCAGGAGCCGCTGAGAAGACACACAAGGCAATTTCGTCGAACGCTGAACGCCGTTCGTCGACCGCTGAGAAGAGATCAAAGAAGGAGCCGCTGAGAAGACACACAAGACAAGTTTGTCGAACGCTGAGCTGGCAAGATCGTCGAACACATGGGACAGCTGGTTCGTCGAACGCAGAGTATTCCGCGTTCGTCGAGCGCAGTCCTTCTCTACGGAAAAGAAGGGAGGCGGGACCTGCGGCTAGGACTAGTTGTAGAGAAGATGTGTGGGGTCCACCAGCTTCTCCCATACTTCTCAGCAGATCAGCTAAGAGCCGTTGAAGATCAGAGATGTATAAAAGGAAGAGTTAGGGCACATTTGAACCACCACCCCCTCCCCCCCCCCCCCCCCGTTGCGTGCAAAAGAGACCAGCTGTTACATTAACGGCTGAAGCTCACGTCTTCTTCCTCCTGCTCACTGAACAAGAAGAAGAAAACAGAGAAAGAAAGTTAGCTCCTTTGCAAGAAGGAGCAAGGTGATCTTCCATCACTCTATCGAAGAGGAAGATCAAGTTAGTAGCTGGCATAGACATATTCAGCTACAGGGAGCACATACGGTGCAGGATCTACAGGAGAGTACCTCTACTGTAGAAATATTTCTAAATCATTTTTCTGTAGGGCAATTTTGCCTGAGTTGTAAGACCTTTTGGTCTGAGATTGTAGGAACCTAAGGGTTCTGAGTTGTAGGGCTGAAGGCCTGAGTGTAGGATCTGGAGCAGATCTGAGGTAGGGCTTAACAGCCTGAGGTAGGACCAGGAGGTGGTCTGAGAAGTAGGAGGAGGAGTCCTCTGAGTAGTAGGACTTGGGAGAGGTCTGAACTGTAGGATCTGGAGCAGATCTGAGGTAGGGCTTAACAGCCTGAGTTGTAGGACATTATTGTCTGAGCTGTAGGAGGTGTTATCCTCTGAGTTTGTAGGGCAGCTGTGCCTGAGGTAGGAGCTGGTGATAGCTCTGAGTTGTAGGGACTTGTGTCCTGAGGTAGGATCATTCTTGATCTGAGAAGTTCTGAGGAACTTGTGCTGTAAGCTCTTTGAGCCGAGATTGGAGAAGTTGGCCCTGTCTAACACACTGTTAGAAGGGTGGAGGGGGAAAGTGGACTACCCATAGACACACTGTCTTTGGGGAACCACTATAAATTATCGTGTGCTTTCTGTGTTTGTTGATTTGCTTGAACTAATTCTAAAAACCGCTAAAGCTAATCAAGTAAAATTCAAAAGACCTATTCACCCCCTCTCTAGGTGATTTAGACTACAAACCTTATATTCTTTCATAGGTGAAGTGTGATACTCATAATCATACTTTTGTTCATCTTGAGGCACATGCCTACGCTGGGAGATTAGATGAAAATGAACAAAAAGTAGTCCATGACATGTACACATCCGATGTTAAACCTAGAAAAATTTTATCAACTTTGAAGAAACAAATCCCACCAACTCTAAAGTTATGAGGACAATTTACAATTAAAAGTAAGGTTGTTCAAGAAGCAATTAGATGGTGCTACCCCAGTGTAGTTTCTATACAAATGCACAACTGAAGCAGGGTATATAAGTTATAATCATGTTAATGCCTTTACTAAAAATGTGAATTTCTTATATTTTGCTCATCCTACGTCAATTCAATTGAGCAACATGTTTCCGGATATTTTTAAGTTGGACTGTACATACAAGACTAATTGGTATCGGATGTCGTTGCTTTATATTGTTGGGTTGACATCGACTAATCTATCATTTTTCTCCTCATTTATTTTCATCTCACATGAAACAAAATCAAGCTATAAATGGCACTTGAGGCATTTAAAAGTATGTTAGATGAAAAGTTGTTAACATGTGTATTTGTGATAGATCGAGAAATAGCGTTATGGAATGCTATTAAGGTTGTCTTTCCTCTTTCCAGAATTATTTTATGCCAAGTTTATATTAATTGAAATATCCTTGCACATTGTAAGTAATATTTCAAGCAAGAGAAAAAATTTGATGGCTTTATGAATACTTGGCAAAATGTTGTGAATTCTTCAACGGTGGATGATTTTAATGATCGTCTTACTTTTATGACGTCTACTTATAATGTGGAATATCCAGAGGTTATTCGCTACATACTTACTGTTGCGGGTCGCTTAGGGCTCTTGGTAGACCGGTTTACTTGAACCACCTTAGCTCGAGAGCGAACTAAGCGCGCAAACAGTCACAGAGAAATTTGTTGATTACACTTGGACTTTTTAGCGTGGAAAACCCGGAAAGGGTAAAAAACCACGTGGCCGGAGCTGTGCCGACCAAACTTCACTATCTTCTGAGAGGTAACAATCCAGTGTTTTAGAATTCGAGCGCGACAGGCCGCCGCTCGTTACAATATTAGGGAGAGAGAGAGAGAGAACGTTCCGAGGGTGACAGGCCACCTCTCGGAAAAAACTAAATCTTTTCCTTCTGAGAAAGGTAAAGTGAGAATGCCTTGTCCGCTTTCGTGAGAACGGAAGTGAGACTGCCGTGTCCGCTTTCGTGGGATTGAAAGTGAGACTGCCGAGTCGCCTTTCGGGACGAAGAAAAACTTCAAGTCCACAAAGGAGATCTTCAAGTGTCGAAGGAGAAATCCGTGGAAATCTTCAAGGAGCTCTCTTTGGTCATCAAGGCGGAGTCCTCCCAAATGAAGCCTAGGGGGTCCTTTTATAGCTTTGGCCGGGGGTAGCCCGATAATTTTGCCGTTGTAACTACCATAACCACCTGGGAGGACGAATCATATTTTCCGGTTCAGAGCCCACGGATCACTATTTTTCGTAAATGACCATCCTGCCCTTCGAGAAAAGGCGACAAGCTGTTCCTGAAAAGTGAGAAACTGAAAAGACAAAAAGTGAGCGAGCCGAGTCGGAAAAGTGAGCGAGTCGGAAATGTGAGCAAGTCGGAAAGACAAAATGTGAGAATGCTCCGAGCGCGCTCAGAAGCGTTCTGAGCGCGCGACGAACATGGAAGCGCTTTGAACGCGCTTAGAAGCGTTCTGAGCGCGCGTGAATGCGGAGGCGTTCTAAGCGCGCTCAGGAGCATTCTGACGAGGGCGCGAATATGGGAGGGCCCCTTGCAAGCCCCCCGGTGAGGAAAGCGGAAGGAGGAGGAGGCTCGGTCGTACCCCGCCTCGGGGAGGGGCGCGACGTGGGCACACCCCGCAAAAAAGGGGGGTGCGAATTGGCCGCACCCTGCAAGTGGGGGGTGTGGCTTGGCCACACCCCAAAAAGGAGGGGGTGCGGCTTGGCCGCACCCCAAGGGGGGAGCGGCCCGACCGCACCCCAAGGTGGTGCGGTCCGGTCGGCCGCACTCCTTGCGGCGAGGCCGCACCCCATGTGGGGTATGGTCGGCCGCACCCCATTAGGGGTGCGGTTTGGCCGCACCCCATGGGGTGCGTGGTTTGATGCGGCCCGCTCACCGGCGGGGGGGGGGGGGGGGGGGGGGGGGGGCGGCGTTGCCGTGCGCGTCGCGGTTGGCGTGCGTATTTTCGGATTGACGGTTGGTGGCGGGAATGACGGTTCCGGCTTTGATCTCCCACTCTCCCCCACTAAAGTAGTGGGGGGAGTGGTTTATGGGAGTAACCGCCATCCGGTTTTCCTCATAAATGAGAGCCCATGATGCAAGGAAAGGGCGCACTTGTGAGAGCGCAAGGAGGAGGCGCGCTTGTGAGCGCGCAAGGAGGAGGCGTGCTTGTGAGCGCGCAAGGAGGAGGCGCGCTTGTGAGTGCGCAAGGAGGACGCGCGCTTGTGAGCGCGCAAGGAGGAGGCGTGCTTGTGAGCGCGCAAGGAGGAGGCGCGCTTGTGAGTGCGCAAGGAGGACGCGCGCTTGTGAGCGCGGAAGGAGGATGTGTGCTTGTGAGCGCGCAAGGAGGACGCACGCTTGTGAGCGCGCAAGGAGGACGCGCGCTTGTGAGCGCGCAAGGAGGAGGCGCGTTTGTGAGCGCGCAAGGAGGACACACGCTTGTGAGCGCGCAAGGAGGGAGGAGAGAGAAAATCCGTAGGAGAATTTTCCCGGCCGGAGAGAGAGAAAGTCTCAAAAGGGGAGAGAGATGGAGGAGGAGAAGATGGAAAAAAGAGAAGCCTTGGGGTTCTATTTATAGTTTTTGAGGTGGCACTTTCGTAATTAAATGGGTGGTTAGGGTAGTTATGGTGGTTATGCGGCTACCCGCACACCATAACCAATTTATGTGTTATACGCACACTTATCATGAATATAGCTACGCGCACACCAATTTGTATAGTTTTGCGGTGATATGTATTCATATGACGGATATGGTTATGCGCACACCATAACCATATTATTTGTTATACGCAGATCGTATTGGAGGATTTTACTATTTAGACCCCCATGTTGGAGGATTTTACTATTTACACCCACATGTTGGGGGATTTTACTATTTGCACCCCATGATGGAGGATTTTACTATTTAGACCCCCATGTTGGAGGATTTTATTATTTACACCTCATGATGGAGGATTTTACTATTTGCACCCCATGATGAGGGATTTTTACTATTTGCACCATATGATGGGGGATTTTTACTATTTACACCTCATGATGGAGGATTTTACTATTTGCACCCCATGATGGGGGATTTTTACTATTTACACCCCATGATGGAGGATTTTACTATTTGCACCCCATGATGAGGGACTTTACTGTTTACACCCCGTGATGAGAGATTTTACGGGGATAGTGGGGTTTATCTTGGTCAACCCCATTTCCTCCACCAAATGAGGCGAGCGATGTTCATTAGCGCACTGCCCGAATGCACTGCCTGAACATTTTGTGAGACCACATCACGTATCATCTTTACGAGTGCACATCATAAGCCCCCCAAACCTTCGGAGTCCGAATTACTGTGCGGAGGAGTTCGGAGGTTTTGATTTTTTCTGCGGCGGCTTCGATCATTGCTATCTTCGTGGCGCCTTGGGTAGGAATTGCTGTTGTAGGATGAGTGTGCGGTTTCTTTTGCTTTCTTGTTCTGTTTAGGCGTTACTTGCTCTGCGCTGCATTGCGATAACACTCTCGTGGCCCCGCTGCCCTGGTTGTTGTCGAAGTGTTGATTGAGGAAAGGTGCTTCAAGATGGCCGGCGAAGGATGTTCGTACTTTGGGATTGTTGTTCGCTTTCTATTTAGCGTTGATACCTGAACAGCTTGATGGCCTCTTACAAAATACCGGATGAGCCTGCGAAAGTCTTAGTAGAATATTAGTTTGCGCGAGTCTGAGCTCGCGGCTTTTTACATAAAAAATTAGTTTGCGCAAGTCTGTGCTTGCGGCTTTCGCACGAGTCTGGCTCGCGGCTTGGCCGGTGAATAGCGGGTGTATTCAAACCGAGGGTGAACGTAAGGGGGGCAGGCCCCTACGACACCGGGACTCGACGACGGAGGAGAAGGGCGAACCTTCAATCGACGGTGGTGCAAAGTCCCCGGGGTAGGGCCCCGAAGTGGCCGGTGAATAGCTGGTGTATTCAAACCGGGGGTGAACGTAAGGGTGGCAGGCCCCTGCGACACCGGGACTCGACGACGGAGGAGAAGGGCGAACCTTCAATCGACGGCGGTGCAAAGTCCCCGGGGCAGGGCCCCAAAGTGGCCGGTGAATAGCTGGTGTATTCAAACCGAGGGTGAACGTAAGGGGGCAGGCCCCTACGACACCGGGACTCGACGACGGAGGAGAAGGGCGAACCTTCAATCGACGGCGGTGCAAAGTCCCCGGGGCAGGGCCCCGAAGTGGCCGGTGAATAGCTGGTGTATTCAAACCGTGGGTGAACGTAAGGGGGGCAAGCCCCTACGACACCAGAACTCGATGGCGGAGGAGAAGGGCGAACCTTCAATCGACGGCAGTGCAAAGTCCCTAGGGCAGGGCCCCGAAGTGGTTCCTGCAGTAGAACAGTTTAGGACAGATAGAATATAATTAGAAAATGAACACCGGTACATGCGCAAGTGCAATCTTGCGGCTTCTGAGCCAATAAGTTTCTGATATAAGTTTGACGAGAGAGAGAAGGTAACATCGTGCTCCCTTTGTGTTGTGATGGCTAGAGCTCTTTTGGTCGTTCAGCATGGCGAATGGTGGTGACCCGACGACTGATCTTTGGTGGCATCCTTATGCGTCTCTTCACGGAAAGCCTCCAGGTGCCCTAACTGGACGAGGCATTCAATTTCTTCTTTCAGTCTTGCACAGTGCTCCGTTCAGTGTCCTCGGCCTTTATGGAAGTGGCAAAATTGGGCTTGATCTCCCCTGTGCAGGGAGAGCCGTTTGGGCCAGTTGATGATCTTGCTATTGCTGATTACAGACAATATGTGCTCGCATGGGGTATTCAGCGGGGTGAAGCTCCGGGAGCCTTGATCTGCTAGCCCTTGGGAGCGGTCTGCTCGGTTCTGAGTGAGCAGTTCAACCTTCTCGAACTGCTGCTGCTGCCCCTTTCTCTTGCGGCATGCATCAAACTGCAGCGGATTTGCTGATGCCTGAAATTTGGCTTTTTCAGCCAATGTGGGAGTTGCATGATCCTTCCGCGCGCCTTGCTTCTCAGACTTTGGTTTTGATGATGGGTCGTTGTTGATCCAAGGGAGCTTGGAGGCGGGTGCGTTGAAACCATGAATCGCATTCCTGAGGATACTCCCTTTGTTGGCCATGCGCCCGGACATGGAAACGTCGTGGTCTAGGGCGTCTAGTAAGAGGCTCCCAAATATTGCGTCGTAGGGGGAGTCTGCCTCGATGACGACGAACTGAACGTCATACTGGACTGGTTCCACGTGCATCCCTACTTGGACAGGGAGGGTGACGACCCCTATGGTGGGTACCATAGTTCCGTATGGGAGCTCCGCGTCGCTGGCCCTGAGTTTGAGGTTCCCGCTTAGGAGTTTGAGCTGTACTACGACAGCCAGGAATAGGATGTTGAAGAAGATACGGTGAGTTACCAACGCTCTCCTTAGCTCACAGGGTGGACTGCCTATGCTCGCATCTAAGGCGAAGTCCATCCATGCGCAGGGACGCTCCTGATGAAAATTTGTGCGGATCTTATGTTGTTGCGTGCTCCATTCCGACTCCCTTGGGCGGGGAGGTTCGTCCGTGCCGGGCTTTTCTCCCTCTTCTTGAATCCTTGGCAAGTGTGTCTCGTGCCTTTCAATGAATAGTTGGGACAACTCGGTGAAGTTGTGAACCGTCTCCGCGCAGTGTCTTGGTGAAGATCTTGCAGCTGATTTGGTCGGGAAGTCCGAACGTCCGTATTGTTATCAAGAAGTGATTAACGTGCACGTACGGGTCTTCTACTCCGTGGAACTCCTTGATGTGCGGGAGCTTTAGCCATGACGGGACTGGGTATGCCAAAATTGACTCTGACAGGGGGGATCGCCCTTGCTGGTGCGCGATATCGTTCGGATCCCGCCCCGCTGTGAGAGGGGCCGGCTTGCTAGTCGGTCCATCCCACTGGGGCTGGATTGGTGCGGCGATGAGCGCTCTTTTCGTCGGGCCTTCAGGAATTGAGGAACTGCATGCGTCGGATAGTTCGGGAGAGGTGTCCACCCTTGCTGGTTCCGTGAACTCAGGCGAAGCGGACACTGTGTTCGGAAATCCTTTGTTCGGTAGTTGGGAATCCATTCCCACAGACGGCGCCAAACTATTGCGGGTCGCTTAGGGCTCTTGGTAGAACGGTTTACTTGAACCACCTTAGCTCGGGAGCGAACTAAGCGCGCAAACAGTTACAGAGAAATTCGTTGATTATACTTGGACTTTTTAGCGTGGAAAACCCAGAAAGGGTAAAAAACCACATGGCCGGAGCTGTGCCGACCAAACTTTACTATCTTCTGAGAGGTTACAATCCGGTGTTTTAGAATTCGAGCGCGACAGGCCGCCGCTCGTTACAATATTAGGGAGAGAGAGAGAACGTTCCGAGGCTGACAGGCCACCTCTCAGAAAAAACTAAGTCTTTTCCTTCTGAGAACGGTAGAGAACGAAAGTGAGAATGCCTTGTCCGCTTTCGTGAGAACGAAAGTGAGACTGCCGTGTCCGCTTTCGTGGGAACGAAAGTGAGACTGCCGAGTCGCCTTTCGGGATAAAGGAAAACTTCAAGTCCACGAAGGAGATCTTCAAGTGCCGAAGGAGAAATCCGTGGAAATCTTCAAGGAGCTCTCTCTGGTCATCAAGGCGGAGTCCTCCCAAATGAAGCCTACGGGCTCCTTTTATAGCTTTGGCCGGGGGTAGCCCGGTAATTTTGCCGTTGTAACCACCATAAACACCTGGGAGGACGAATCATATTTTCCGGTTCAGAGCCCACGAATCACTATTTTTTGTAAATGACTATCCTGCACTTCAAGGAAAGGCGACAAGCTGTTCCTGAAAAGTGAGAAACTGAAAAGACAAAAAGTGAGCGAGCCGAGTCGGAAAAGTGAGCGAGTCGGAAAGACAAAATGTGATAATGCTCCGAGCGCGCTCAGAAGCGTTCTGAGCGCGTGACGAACATGGAAGCGCTTTGAACGCGCTTAGAAGCGTTCTGAGCGCGCGTGAGCGCGGAGGCGTTCTAAGCATGCTCATGAGCATTCTGACGAGGGCGCAGATATGGGAGGGCACCTTGCAAGCCCCCGGTGAGGAAAGCGGAAGGAGGAGGAGGCTCGGCCGTACCCCGCCTCGGGGAGGGGCACGACGTGGGCGCACCCCGCAAAAAAAGGGGGGTGCGAATTGGCCGCACCCTACAAGTGGGGGTGCGGCTTGGCCACACCCCCAAAAGGAGGGGGTGCGGCTTGGCTGCACCCCAAGTGGGGAGCGGCCCGGCCGCACCCCAAGGGGGTGCGGTCCGGCCGGCCGCACTCCTTGCGGCGAGGCCGCACCCCGTGGATGCGGCTTGGCCGCACCACGTGGGTGCGGCTTGGCCACACCCCATTAGGGGTGCGGTTTGGCTGCACCCCATGGGGTGCGCGGTTTGATGCGGTCCGCTCACTGGGGGGCGGCGTCGCCGTGCGCGTCGCGATTGGCGTGCGTATTTTTGGATTGACGGTTGGTGGCGGGAATGGCGGTTCCGACTTTGATCTCCCACTCTCCCCCACTAAAGTAGTGGGGGGAGTGGTTTATGGGAGTAACCGCCATCCGGTTTTCCTCATAAATGAGAGCCCATGATGCAAGGAAAGGGCGCGCTTGTGAGCGCGCAAGGAGGAGGCGCGCTTGTGAGCGCGCAAGTAGGACGCGCGCTTGTGAGCGCGCAAGGAGGAGGCGCGCTTGTGAGCGCGCAAGGAGGACGCGCGCTTGTGAGCGCGCAAGGAGGAGGCGCGCTTGTGAGCGCGCAAGGAGCACGCGCGCTTGTGAGCGCGCAAGGAGGAGGCGCGCTTGTGAGCGCGCAAGGAGGACGCGCGCTTGTGAGCGCGCAAGGAGGACGCGCGCTTGTGAGCGCGCAAGGAGGAGGCGCTTTTGTGAGCGCGCAAGGAGGAGGCGCGCTTGTGAGCGCGCAAGGAGGAGGCGCGCTTGTGAGCGCGCAAGGAGGGAGGAGAGAGAAAATCCGTAGGAGGATTTTCCCGGCCGGAGAGAGAGAAAGTCTCAAAAGGGGAGAGAGATGGAGGAGGAGAAGATGGAAAAAAGAGAAGCCTTGGGGTTCTATTTATAGTTTTTGAGGGTGACACTTTCGTAATTAAATGAGTGGTTATGGTGGTTATGGTGGTTATGGTGGTTATGCGGCTACCCGCACACCATAACCAATTTATGTGTTATACGCACACTTATCTTGAATATAGCTACGCGCACACCAGTTTGTATAGTTTTGCGGTGATATGTATTCATATGACGGATATGGTTATGCGCACACCATAACCATATTATTTGTTATACGCAGACCGTATTGGAGGATTTTACTATTTAGACCCCCATGTTGGAGGATTTTACTATTTACACCCACATGTTGGGGGATTTTACTATTTGCACCCCATGATGGATGATTTTACTATTTAGACCCCCATGTTGGAGGATTTTATTATTTACACCCCATGATGGAGGATTTTACTATTTGCACCCCATGATGGGGGATTTTTACTATTTGCACCCCATGATGGGGGATTTTTACTATTTACACCCCATGATTGAGGATTTTACTATTTGCACCCCATGATGGGGAATTTTTACTATTTACACCCCATGATGGAGGATTTTACTATTTGCACCCCATGATGAGGGACTTTACTGTTTGCACCCCGTGATGAGAGATTTTACGGGGATAGTGGGGTTTATCTTGGTCAACCCCATTTCCTCCACCAAATGAGGCGAGTGATGTTCATTAGCACACTGCCCGAATGCACTGCCTGAACATTTTGTGAGACCACATCATGTATCATCTTTACGAGTGCACATCACTTACTACTCTGATTGAGCTATAAAAAGAGTCTTTTATTTCAGCTTGGGTGGATAAATTGTTACACCTAGGAAATTGCACTACAAATCGAGTAGAAATTTGATGCCTACTTACATTTCAAAGCATATATGTTATGCAAGAGATATGACAAGTGATGGACATTGCGGCTATAGGGCTATAAGTCATGTTTTAAAATGGGTCAAAAGCGGTTACAAGTGCGCAAAGACTTGACAATGGAAATTACTAATAATGAGGGTTTGCATACTCGGATATATGGAGATGACAGGCGACATGAGTTAATCGAGTCTCTAAATTGTTTTGCAAATCCAGCACCACTTGAAAATTGGATGTCCATGCCAGATATTGGTCTAATAGTTGCATCTTGCTATAATGTTGTCTTCGTTCATTACTCAAAATATCAGTCATTCACATTTCTGCCATTACATTCAGCACCTCCAGAAATTCGGAAGATAATTTTTATTGGCTTTGTCAATGGTAATCATTTCATTCATTTGTCGATGAAAGAAGGGTGTCCACTTCCACCTATATACTCTTCGTGGTTAAGGTATCATGAAGCAATTGCAGCAAGTTAGAATTTACACAAACAGATAGACGATGACGTAGTAAATTTGGCCGGCCTTTGATCAGGTGAGTATGGACTATAATTGGGCTAATTGTATTACTTAATATTCAACTTATATATGTAATTGTCATTTCTCTTGCAGGGATTAAATGAATTTTGTAGCTTCTAAGTGGTGAGATTTATATTTTGTGCTATCATTCTAGAAGTGTTGATACTAATATTCATATAACATGCAAAAATTTTGCTTACTTAAAGGATAACTAATATTCATACATGTATTTTCATGCAGGTCTACATGAACTAAAAAATGGAATATGAAATATTTTGCGTTCTACCGATGGTCTTATATTGTTTCATTTTTGTTGTTTTAAAATGTTGAAGGGAAGAATTTTTTGAAAGTAGAGCAAAAAAATCAAATTTCAACTTATGCCTTATATTTTGTTTCCTTTTTGTTGTTTTTAAATGTAGAAGAAAAGACTTTTGTAATTGAATGGAAAAGACATAAAATTTCATTTTGGTGCTTCTCTAACAACTTGGCATGCAAATAAAATTTATGGTGTGCACATATCAATGGTATGCACAAAGCGAGAAGTGGTGTGCACATAACAACACCCTTTTTTAATCCAACTACATAATTTAAAAAAAAAGCAGAAATGAACTTGAAGCTGGGTGCGCTGATCGCCCCAACATATACGCTCTTTAGGTAAGGGATCAAATCCATGAGAGTAGAATCGTTGATCCCGTAATAGCAATACAAAAGAATCACATCCACATAGCCTGGGGCACCCGGTCGAGAACTTATGTGAAAATCCAGAGGTAAGCCCGTGATCCTGATGAAGCGGGTCTTCCCCGGAGCTTTCAGCTTCTGTAGCGCTGGGATAGTCTCATTGATGATCTACTCGAGAGATCCAAACTTGATATCGTAGCATTGAAGGATGTCCACGAAAATAGAGCTAGAGCCTGGCCAGGCTCTCATCGATGTTGCGGGTGACACGCTCTGCGCTGAAGTCGAAGCCATCCACATAGTGGTCGCACTTGGTGGAGACGACAATCTCGTTCCGCGACCTCTGATAGCATTCAGGTCCCCAAAAATCGGCCTCCATGCGAGCTCTGATAACATCTCGTTCCAAAAAATGGGAGAAAGAGGAGAGGTTGGGGTGAAGACGAGAGAGAGAGTCGGCAGGGGTGAGTGCGGTTAGGTGTTTTAGGAAGCCCTAAATAATAAAATTAAATGGGTGTTAATAGCCATATATGTAGTGTTAATAACCTTCGCCTAAAACATCCATTAACATATCTTGCACACATGAATGAGTGTACCGGTAGGTTTCTCAGGCATCAAATGCGCAGCGGAAATTTTTGAGAGACTCATTGAAATGATCTTGCGAAAACCAATAAATTAAGAAGAAGAAGATTGTACCTGCATCGGAATCGAATTCTGAGAAGAAGAGTTATCGTTTGAGTACTCAAACGAAGAACGAGATCCACGCTATGTGTATCCATACAAACGCCGGAAACACCTCGCCAATCATCCAACGAATGCGTGCTGGAGAATGATCGTTATCTACGCCTCCACGAAGTATTAGCTTCGATTCCAGGAGAGGGAACGGTTGCCGTATTCAGGTCTCACGAAAGAGAAGATATGTGCGGCTACTTTTCGAAAGATACGATGTCGTGCTCTATTCTTGGCTTAAGCGAAACCATAAAACCTCCACAAATATATATATATATATACACACACACAGTATTTAAGAATCACAGAGTCTTTAACCGCAGACCCATGATAGGAGCAAACAAAATATCGACTTGATGTCTAGTCGATAAATACGATATCGACTTGACATCAAGTCGATATACATCTAGTCAGTGCGTTATCCAGCCGACATACATAATATCGGCTTCATGTCTAGTCGATATTTATCTAGTCGATAAACATGATTGACGTGTTGTCCAGTCGACATTCATAATATCGGCTTGATGTCTAGTCGATATTTATCTAGTCGACAAACACGATATCGATGTGTTGTTCAGTCGATATTCATAATATCTGCTTGATGTCTATTCGATATTTATCTAGTCAACAAACATATAACCATAGAAGATCTAGCCGACATAAATTTACTCTCATTCGGCATAGGCTTGGTCCTTCACTCATATCCAATATAAGTAAAACCAACATGATCGTTTGTCCAATTTTCCATATATTTTTATGTGCGACCCCATAGGCTCATACCACGTCGGTAGTGAGACTAACTCATTAATTACTTCTAGATCATAGAAGATTCCAACAGTCTCTCACTTAAACTAGAACGTATCATCTAGAGTCTTACAAGTAATGAGAGGCATCTAGCAATGCATCATCGCTACCCAAGTAATACAAGAGTTCATAACTCAATGAAACCAATCCGTGACCAATGTTTCAGTGTCGTCTAGTCCCTTTGTCCCTTACATCTAGATTGAACTCAAGGCATGGAGCATGTCACCCTCTTAATTATTCAATCTTTGTTTCTTGATCTAGAATAGACTATTAAAAATAAGTGAGTCCAATATCATATGTTGACTTAACTTAGCATGGTCATGCATTTCATATTCTCATTCCATCAAGTGGCTTATGGATGTATTGAAGGACAAATTTCATTTACATCAACTCACAATCACCTACATGATTTGTAGCGTACCCAATAACCATTCTTATCATCGATCTTTTTCAAGGAAGACTTTAAATGACATCAAAGTATGTTCCTCCTCACGTAATGACTATAGTAACTTCAGGTCAAAAAACCCATACACCATTGTCACTATAAGATCAATTTGTGACACGTTTATATAACAATCCATAAAGTAATCTCATGGTGGGTCTGTCCATTACAACTTGTTCTCTAACAAGTACTTGTTTGATGACTTGATATCCAATATCATGACCTATGAGACTCGGTCATCAATCAATCTCACACACTAGTCTCAATGTATCATCATTGCCCAAATTTTTGCGATGATACCTTAATCAGGGACCATTTAAGAATGATGTTTTATATAAACACAGAATCTCACATCCAAGTCACGTACTTGAATTCCTATAAAAGCAAACATTTCAAATGCATTTATCATGTTTAAATAATCTATCTATATAGCAATGAATAGACACAATAAAAAAGAACATGTCATAAATATAAATGAAAATACATAGTACAAGTCATCATATGAACATATAACCGACATATCCAAAGTTCACAAGTCTCCCACTAGAGTTCATCATGTAGACATCAAATACCTAATGATCTAGTATAACAATCATGCTTCCTCTGAGGTAAAGGCTTTGTTAGTGGATCAGCTATATTCTCATCGGTTGGTACTCTACAAATGTTCACATCTCCTCGATCGACTATCTCTCGAATAAGATGGAACCACCGAATTATGTGTTTGGAGCGCTGATGAGATCTAGGTTCCTCAGCATGTGTAATGACACTGTTGTTTTCCTAGTAAAGAGTTATAAGATCAATAATGCTAGGAACTACATCAAACTCACTGATGAATTTCCTAATCCATACAACCTCTTTCGCTGCATTTGCAGCAGCGATTTACTCAGCCTCTATTGTAGAATCAACAACTGTCTTTTTCATTGAACTCTTCCAGCTCACAGTGCCTCCTTTAAGGCAAAACACAAAACCTGATTGGGACTTTGGGTCATCTCGGTCAGTTTGGAAGCTAGCATCAGTGTAACCCTTTACAATGAGTTTTTACTCTCCACCATCTATCAAGAATACATCCTTAGTTCTCCTCAAGTACTTTAGGATATTCTTAACTGCCATCCAGTGACTATCACCCAGATCTGATTGATATCTGCTAGTCGTGCTCAAAGCATATGAGACATCGGGATGAGTACATAAAATTGCATATATGATTGATCCAATTGTAGAAGCATATAGAATAAACATCATACAATCCTTATCTTTCAAAGATTTAGGACACTGGTCCTTAGAGAGAATCACACCATGTGATATGGGTAAGAATCCATTCTTAGACTCAAGCACGTTGAACCGTTTCAATACTTTCTCAATGTATGTACTTTGGGTCAAACCCAATAACTTTTTTAATATATCTCTATAAATCTTAATACCAAGTATATAAGTCACTTCTCCTAAGTCCTTCATATCAAATCAATCTCCTAGCCTGTTCTTAACAGCTTATAGGGTTGGAATGTCATTCCCAATCAATTGTATGTCACTTACATACAATATCAGGAATAAAACCGTGCCCTCACTAATCCTCTTATAAACTCAAGGCTCATCTTCAATCTCGATGAAACTAAAGTCTTTGATTTTCTCATCAAAATGAAGATTTCAACTTCGAGAAGCTTGTTTCAATCCATAAATGCATCTCTGCAACTTACATATTTTAGTCACTTCATTTGGAGATACAAAACTCTTGGGTTGTGTCATGTACACATCCCTAGGAGGTTTCCAATAAGGAAAGACGTTTTAACATCCATTTGCAAAATCTCATAATCATAGCACGCAACAATAACAAGTAGAATTCAGATGGACTTTACCATTGAAACAGGGCAAAACGTCTCATCATAGTCAACACCATGAATTTGCTTGAAACCTTTAACCACTAATCGCCCTTTGAATGTTTGTACATTCCCATCCACGTCGGTATTCTTCTTGAAAACCCACTTGCATCCTATGGGTCGTACCCCTTCAGGTGGTTCCACCAAGGTCCAAACATGGTTTATATAAATGGAGTCCATTCCATATTTCATGGTCTCAAGCCACTTCTCAGAGTTCGGTCCATTTATAGCTTCTTGGTAGGTTGCAGACTCATCAGCATGATCCATAACCAACACATTACCTATTTGAGACATGATAAATATATATATCTTAGGCTCAAATCAATGTATATCATATCTATGTAGAACTTGTTCTTCTTGTGCATGTTCTTCAGCTACAATAACTTGTAGTCCTTGCTCAGGTTCCAATTCAAGTTCGTTCATTGTTTGTGGTTCTTGAACTTCTTCAAGTTCTATCTTGATAATTTTTTCAGATATGAATTCCCTCTTTAAAAAGTCATCAGTCCTTGCGACAAATACTTTGCCCTCAAAGTGATTATAAAAATAATACCTTTTGGTTTCTTTAGGATATCCCACAGGAGAACATTTATCAGATTTGGCCTCTAGTTTGTCAGGCATTTGACATTGTACTTATGCCTCACAACCCCAAATATTTATGAAAGACACACTAGGGCGCTTCCCATTCCATATCTCATATGGTGTCTTTTGAACTGTTTTAGTTGAAACACGATTTAGTGTTAAAGCAACTGTCTCTAGAGCATATCCCCAAAAAGAAACATGGAGATCTGCATGACTCGTCATCGATTGCACCATGTTCAACATGGCATAACATTGACAAAGAAACATTTGCATGAACACTTTGTCACCAAAGACAAGGGCTCCCTAAGGTACTTCCTGGGCATCGAAATTGGGAGAAAGTGCAACTCTGCCATTCTCTCCCAATGCAAGTATGCTCTTGACCTTCTCAAAGAAACTGGTCTTCTTGGTGCAAAATTTGCTAGATGTCCAATGATTGTAGGCGAGGACAAACATTGGAATGAGAATTCACCTCTCCATCTAGATAGCACATAGTATAGGCGGTTATTTGGCAAAACTTATCTACCTTATCATAATAAGACATGATATCTGCTATGCTGTTGGAAAAATTAGTTAGTTCATTCAAGCTTCCAGGAGTGCCATCTGTAGATAGTCGTAAAGATATTAGAGTATATCAAAGGGTATCTTAGCAAAGGTCTCTTATTTCAAAAGAATAACCATCGACGCATCGAAGCCTATTCTGATGTCAGTTATGAAAATGACAAAGGTGGTCATAAATCCACCTATGGGTTCTACACATTCGTTGGTGGCAATCTTGTTACCTGAAAAAGTAAGAAGCAAGTTGTGGTATGCAGGTCAAATGTCAAAGCAATATATAGAAGCATGGATCAAACCATGTGTGAATTAAAGTGGTTAGGGGCTTTTAATGGACACGGGAGAAGTCTACAATCATTCTCTACTTATATTTTGCGGCAATAAAGCAACCATATATATCTCAAATAATCCAGCCTTCCATGAAAGAACAAAGTACATTGAGGTCGATTGTCACTTTATCAGAGAAGTTTTAAAGAAGAAGATATGCACTCTATTCACCACTTTATAAAAAGTGTTGGCTAATATCATTGCAAAACCAATTACTTCATCCTTCTTCGATATTTGTGACAAGCTGATCATGATTGACATATATGATCTAGCTTGAGAAGTAGTGTTAAAACACAAGATATAGTGTTGATAAGGATGGGCTGTTACTCTTTAGTGTAACTGCCCGATGTTGCTGGTTTGTGCTTCCTGTAATATAGTCTAGACGGTTACTCATTGTGTAACCACCCAAGCCTGTTGTGTAGTTGTTGTCTGGGCGGTTACCGGTGTTGTAACCGCCCAAACTCTTTTGTTCTAGTTGTATGTTTTATTCCCATATCGTCAATTGTATAGTCTCTCTCCTCCTTTATTCTATGTAAATAGGGGCACCCCCATGTAATAATTTTAATTTTTGGAAATAAAATATTCAAACAGATTGACTTTGGCTCCAATCTTAGTGACTCCATCAAGGAAAGAAAGTTTCCATATCTATATCGACTCTTCTCTTAGAAGATTGGAAATAATTTTGATGTAGCACGAACTTGGTGGCCTATATTTCTAGGCAGTTGAAGAAGCATGAAAAGAATGTACCACTACGTAAGAAGAAGCATGAAAAGAATTTACCACTACTCAAGCCTTACTACACCCCGATCAACACATCCCTTCAATGAACGGGCCAGTAGCTTTAGACAGATAGGTTTGATTGGATCAGTGCAAATGATGGATACAAAGATGAGGACTCTACAGAGGAAAAATGTTCCCTTGGTGAAGTTCATGCGGTCTAACTATGGGCAATATGAGTTTATGGGGGAGTCTGAGCACTTAATGCGTCAGAAAAATACTCGGAGCTATTCCTTGGAGTTATAACTTGTTGTCGTTACCCCTAGAACTAATATTAATTTTAGGGATAGAGTTTGTTTTTATTTATTGGATTCATAAAATCCCATTTTCAAATACGTACCGTAAGAGAATTATGCCCTAGCTAGGTGAGCTAGCGAACCCTAATAGGGCTTAGTGCCCCCATATAAATATGAGTGGGACTCAAGAGACCTTAGAGTGCAAATGACCATAATGTAACCCAGCACTTGACCAAGTGGATGTAGGAGACTATGTTATACTCAGTAAATCCTAATTGATATGACCTAAGCTAGGCGACGTCCACCACACCTCCCTTGATGGCCTAGTTAGCCCAATCTTAGCCCTATTGGACTCCCCTTATCTTAAGAGAACCTAACTAGCCCTAGAGCTTGAGGTAGATCTAAGGTGACCCATGGAATCCACCTCATCCTAGTAATATGGCAAGTCAATCCTAATGGGTCGATCAAGTAAACTATGGACATATTTGGATAAATTAGGTGCATACAAGCCTTACTTAGGCTAGGTTTGACCTCCCTTGACTGGATAGTGGACAACCCCACCTCCTTGGACCTCCACCTCACCTTACATGTCAGCAAAAAGGTCAAATATGGTCAAATTGGTCAAACACAACCCATCTTAGCCATGATCGACCTCATGCGTGCACCTCCTTGAAGAGTAATAGATAGAGATGTTTGTAATGTATTGAGGAGTTAAAGGGTACGATCTGTGAAGCATTTGGAGGCCCAGCTGGCAGCAGGGAGGAGGTGGAGCGTCATGTGATGTCAGTTTAGAGAGGAGGGATCACTACAACCACCTTCACCAAATAAAATATGATGAAACGAGGCCTCTCCGTCTCCTCTCATCCGAGCAAACCAAAATGATAGCAGAAAAATCCCTGGTGACCTGCCGCCCGTGATTGGAACTGAGATTGATACACTACCTTCCTCAACTTTGGTGATTCCTCCCCTCACTCGTTCTGCAAGGATGAACCCTTTCTTGATGAGTTCCTAAACTCCCCTCCTCTACCAGATCTTGTAAGACCCTCTAGGAGTCTTCTCTGGCCACCAGAGAAGCTTTTTCGGCCATCACAACTTCCTCTGACCTCCAACAAGAGCAACAAACATTCCAGATCTTTTTTAGGTTCTCTGGATGGTGTAGCTTGGCCAAGAAGGTTGTTACAAACCTTCTCAACGACCCTTGAGGAAGCGTCGCCATCTATATAACTATAACTGGATTAAAGCTAAAGAAGATAGTGTTGCATTGTACAATGATCATCGGTGGTGGAAGACCACTTGAGCATCACCTAGAGGTGTACCTTCCTCTGTTGAGTTGATGGGTGGTGGTGGCATGCCATGGTGTTCACTAGAGCGGTGTGGAGAGCCCTAGTAAATCTCATGTTGATGTTTTCATCGGAGATCCACAATAACCGTGGATCTAGCTAAGATGATGAGATCTTAGCCTTTGATTTCCTTAAATGATTGAATCAATCATTGAATACCCCACAACTGATCTAACAATGAATCTGATGTGGGGGAAGGTCAACTTTGGTGTGACTTGAATGAAAGTTGTTGGATTGCGTTGAGAAGCATGTTGTTGAATTATATAAAGAAATTAATTTAAACATCCTTTGTGTTCATATAACATATTTGAGCAGCTTCATTCAAATGGAAATTTGAGGGCCTTATGCTCTTTTCTAGAGTAAGTGCCCAATATAAAAGTTGTAAGATTATCTTCCCTTGTCCAAAAAAGGGTTGCACGATTTCTAAGGCACCCAATAGCACCATGTCGACATCAGTGGACATGAAATATTTTGACCTAGGGCGCTTTTAGAAATTTATTATCTCCATTTTTATGAGTCAAAATGTGTAAACTTTTGTTGTTCTATGTGCCTTAAGATTAGGGATATCCTTATAAAATTTATGGTGATCCTTAATTCACCTTTGTCATAAAGTTTTGTTAGAAATATGCCAAAACAAAGGATGATATTTCTGAAATTAATTAAGGTTATAATTAATTTGAATAAGAGATAATTCGGGAAATATTTTATTATCATGATATTTCTCAAAGACAGAAATTTGGTGGACATTGCAAGCCCTTTTTACAATTATTTGATTAAGATAATATAGTGCCAAATGCTTAATTATGAGACTTAAATTGTTTGGGTGATCAGTTAGGGTTTTGCTTATTATCATGCTAAATTTTCGATGTTATAATATCACCTTGTCTAATTATTTATTTCAGAGGCCTAATAATGTGATTTGTACATTTGGTTGGCCACCATGGCCTAGAATCCCTAATCTAGGCCTCAATCATGTTACTATATTGGTTGATATTTGCCTCAGTAAACTTGCATGTCACGCACCACCAAGATGTTAATCATAGAATGATGATCATATTTGAGTAGATTATTGCTAGTTAGACTCTTAGTTAATTATAGAAGCTCATATGGTTTTATGGCTTTCACTTCTCATGATCAAATTCGTATGGTGGAGTTTAAACTAAGGATTACTAATGTTGATTGTATCTTGCCACACCATTACATCTTATGTTAGTAATGGATGCCCTAATTGCTGTATTATTATAGTAACTTTATTTTACTTATGATTTCATTGACTTAACCAGTTATCTTGTTAGTATTGTCATAATTATAATTGTAAGTTTTGAGACATCTAATATGAGTTATCCTTGAGGCTACCTTACATTTGGGTGAAGAACTAAAGTAATTGCGTGTGTGCGTTGGTTGAGAATTAATCTAATACAAATAGGTCTTAGGAATCTTGATGTGGAGCTTATGACAAGGTCACAACTTTGGTTGGCCTTAGTGAGGACCTAGGTTGAGATTGGATCTGATTGTGTTAACATATGACTTGGGTTAGCGGTAGAACCTATGTTAGATCAAATTTAGCACCTCTTCACCTTTTGAGCTCTACCATATTTACGGCTTGGGTCTTCAGTGTTTAGGGTGTTAGTCAAGTGGTGTATTTGACTTGGTGTGTATTACATAGCTCACTTCACCACTAGGAAGTCCATGTTATATCTTTAGGTGTCACTCAACATAATTGTGAGTTTTTGATTTTATTTTGATTATGGTGGCGGGCAATGCCGACTCCTCCGAATAGATCACACACTGTTTTGGAGAGTTGAATTACTAAGGTAGGCTCTTAGGCTCTTCGGGTTGGTAGGCCAATAGGTTTTTGGGTTGGTTCTATATGTTAGCCTTGGTAGACTCCAACCATTAGGTTGCCCTAGTTCTGGAAAACTTCATCGGCAAACGTATCTTTACTCTCACAAATAGTACAATGCAATTGTCATATGATGATGGTATAAGTTTGTATTGTCTCACATTCCTAGAAGTGGGGATGAACGTTCTGCTATTATTGTCTTTCCATGATGATAAAACCCATGAGTTTCTTTAGACACTTAACATTGGTCTAGTCTATGCCAATATGGAGGTTGTGTTAGTAGGTGCGAGTCTCGCTTTTTTAAACATTACATAACATTTAGCATGCATTGCATTACATCGTGGAGATACTTATCATAAATATTTGTATACTAATTTTTATATGATAAATTACTTCTTTTAAAAGCATAATTGCACCTCGACTCTTATCATATAAATTCATATAAGAGTTCTTATGGAATAAGTTACTATGTTTGCCCAGCTTACTATTACTCATTCTTACTTCATGGTGTTACACTTCTCTCTGTATCTTTATCTTTGCTAACCTTAAAACTATATCTTCATCCTTTCTCATGGCGCCATAGGATGCATTGGGGCCAAGGGAGGGAACCACTTAGTATTTTTGACTAATCCCTTAGTTTTCACCACGCAATGGTTAGAAGGGACACTAATAACAACAGTACCCTGTAGAGTACCAACCTGAGCCCGAGGTAACTACTATAGCAGAGTCGGACTAAATGTCATCATCTACTACTCCAAAGGCCATTGTGAAAGTTGTGAGGATCTTTTCTATTTGACTAATCATAGTAAGATGTATGGCATGCATTATCACATTTGACTTTTATTCACATTGACACTATGGACTTTCAGTTGGCTTATGATTTATTATATATGTGTGGAAGTGGCTTGTGTTATAATTTTTGCTTAATAAATATGAATTAGTAGTGATGTCGTGCTATTTACATGACATGGTAAGCTCATATGGTGGGGGTTAGCTTATATGTTAGAACTACCATAGAGATATTACTTTGGGATAAAACTCCCCTAGGCCATGTTCATGTCTCGGGTGGGTGGGAGGGGGTGTCTTACAACGAGTGCATTTCCCTCATTCCTATCAAAATACTTCATCTAAGGGATTGTTACCTACACATATTGATGCATATTTGTGTTGGGTTTTCTAAAATGGCACATCAAATGCACACAACGGAATAATAGAACAAGAACAACCCAAAAGAGTTTTGGATCTTGCGATTTCATGATTCAAGAAATAAATAAAGCTATACATTGCAATATACCTGAGAGGGATTGAGTTAATACTCAACCAAGGTGCTCCAGAACCAGATCTGGGAAAGAGCGGCTGAGTTCCAAGCACAGAAAGAGTATTCGTGCCTCTACAGCAGTCCACACGAGTGAAAGAGAACCCCAAGCTTCTTGTCCAACAAGAACTGGGTCGGAGAAGGAGTTCCCTCAACGTCTCCCACGGATTGCTAGATCAGTCCAAGGGAAAGGCGACGACGGTCGGACTGGGTCTCGCGGAAAGCCTTGTGGAACAGTTTCACCTCTATCTCTGAAAAAGCCTTAGGGAAAACCTAATTGTTTCCCTATTTATACCCAGGGGCATAAAATCAGATATCCATAGACCCAAGTCTTTAAGAGGAGTATACAGTGAGTATCGTCGAGATCACTAGAATATTGTTGAGATGATCTCGATGACATAGTCTTGATGACCTATATCGTCGAGACGCGATGACATTTTCTTGATGACCTATATCGTTGAGACGATCTCGACGACATAGTCTTGATGACCTATATCGTCGAGACATTCTCGACAACATAGTCTTGATGACCTAAATCGTCGAGACGATCTCGAAGACATAGTCTTGATGACTTATATCGTCGAGACGATCTCGATGATATTGTCATGGAGATCTGTATCGTCGAGATGATCTCGACGATACCGTCTTGATGCCTAAAATATCGTCTTGACAATCAAGACGATATTGCTTAGCACTCAACGACATCATATGTGACAGTCAGTCATATCGTTGTGACCACTTGACGATATTCACAATATCACCTTGATGATCTCAACGATACATGCAATGTCGTCTTGAACACATGCCAACATGCTCCATACAATATTCATAATATCTGTGGAACATTTAGCGGACTAGACCTAACTCCAATGAGTCATAGGATTATTCCTTCACTCATATCCAATATGAGTAAGGCCAACGCAATCCTACCTCCAACTTCTCCCAATACTCTTATGTACGACCCTATAGGCTCATATTGCGTCGACAGTAAGACTAACTGCTTGATTGCTTTGAGATCACCTTGGAAATACCAAGAATTTGTCCTTGGAGGTACGAATGCATGACATATGTTGAGCACAAAAAAGAGAGGCCAAGTCACTATGAGAATTGGATATACCGACTTCAATTAGATGCAACAGTATTACCACTCATGGAATTTGATGTAATCATCAACATGAATTATATATCAGAACAACGATCTCATATTGATTGCAATCTTAAGGAGGTTATCCGGATGTAAGGAGTCGCGAAGAAAGTTTTGTTCAAAGGTCTTATTGGATTCTCTATGTCTTTGATTTCCAATTTATGCATGACACACACCATAATGGATGTGAGGCGTTTATTGCTCTTTTGGAAGTTCTACCAAAAAGAGTAATCAATACGTCACTGTGGTGGCAGAGTGCAAAAATGTTTTTCGGACAAGCTCCTTGAGGCCGTATCACAGAGAATGTTTGATTTTAGTATCGATCTAGTCCTTGGTGTGGGAACAGTATCTCGATACACTTATTGGTTGGTGACAAGGAGTTGGCAAAACTCAAGGAGCAGCTGTAGGAGCTCTTAAATCAAGATTACATTTGTCCTAGTTCATCAACTTGGAATGCTTTGATGTTCTTCTTCAAGAAGAAGAATGGTAGTATGTGGTTATGCATAGACTACCCGTTGAACAGTTGATAAGGAAGAACAAGTATCCTATTTCAAGGATTAATGACTTGTTTGATTAGCTTGTGAATTCATCTGTGTATTCCAAGTTTGATTTGAAGGTCCGGATATTATAAAATGAGGATCAGGGAGGATGACATTCAGAAGACTGCATTAAGTACACATTATGAACACTTTGAGTTTTTTCTATCATGTTTAATTTGATCAACATGCTTACGATGTTCATGAACTTGTTTAATCGTTTCCTCCATACCAATCAAGATAAATTCGTGATTATATTTATTAACAATATCATGTTGTACTCCAACTTTAAGGAGAAACATGAGGGGAAATTGCATTCGGTGTTGCAGACATTTTGTAACACCCTGTTTTTGCAAATTCTGTACCATAAAATAGATGTTTGATGCCTTGGTTGGGTACCTAATATGTTTAAGAAGATCAAGAAATATTTGAGGGTAATTTATAGGAGGTTTTGACTATACACAGCCATGTATATGACCCTATACATGACCGTGCACCTAACCCTGAAGCTACCGGCTTGAAAGGCCATTTTTCTGGGCCATACACAACCTTAAACTCGGCCAAGATGAGGCCATGTACATGGTTGTATTAGTGGAAACAACCCCAGAACAAGGGTTGGCTAGTCCGTGTGCTGACGCGTGTCTATGCCTAGGATGCAACCCATATGGAGCTATTTTCCCTGAACAAGAAAACACGTCCTGGCACACAGCCTAGGCAGGTCATGTATGTGCCAGAAATAAAGAAAATTAATTCATTTTGAGGAGTGGATTTTGAGGTTGTTATATCCAACAATGGTGATCTTTTGCTAGAAACTCTTAGGTCTGTGCCGAATGATTATGCCTCATATTATCATCATTTTTGGAGTTAGAGAGAGGTAGATGGGAAGAGGAGAAAGAGGGTTGGGGCCTTGAAGCACTTGCCATTGGAGAGTATTCAGATCTTCAAACAACGAGTTGATGTCAGATCTATGGAGAGCATTTCATTCTAGTCATTTTCCTCCATTATTGAACATTTTTGTGGCACCAAAGCAATCTCAAAAGGTAATGATTCATTCCACGATCTTAGAACCGTTTGTATAATCCTGTTCTTTGATTTATTGCATTAAGAGAGTCTTGATGAGTCTTATTTATATAGGGTTTTTCGGACGCATCTGAGCTAGTTTTCACGCACAAGCACTTCACTTGTAGTTTATTATTGCTTATATTTCACTTGTTCATAGTTCTCACATGAAGTGCACATTAAGGCCCGTTGTGGTGTGCAATTGCCCACTATTTTGCTGTGGGAAGTACATTGTGCTCCCCATTCTTTTTCTGCTATTATACTTGTGTTGGAGGTGTGTTCCCAGCGTTTGGATTTGCTGTGCAGGTGGGCAGATCTCCAGTTTGCCCAGATTTCATGTCTGCACGAATCGCACGGTCGTGCATTTCCTTGACGCACGATCCCTGCGATCGTGTGTGCTCTATAGTATGCCAAATTGGTATTCTGTCCCTGATCGTGTGATTTGTTCGCGCACCGGCAGTTCGCCCATGCACGAAGGAAACGCATGACCTCTCCTTGTTAGCCTATTTTCCAGGTGCTCTGGATTTGCCCGTGCGTTTCCACGCACGGTCGGTTTTGACCCTGCGTGAGTAAAATCGCACGGGCGCATCTGCTTCTTCGTCCTGGTCTTCTGTATGTTTAATATCGCATGGTCCACGCACGGTAGTGCGTTCGACCGTGCGTGACCAAATTTCTGTATGTTTTGTATAAAAGCTGTAGATCTCGACTTATTCGGGGGGGTGGGGGGGGGGGGGGGGGGGGGGTTCGCCCGATTCATCATCTTTCCCACGCCAAGGGTTCCAGTTTCGCCGCTCCACAATCGCCCACATTGGAAAGGAGCTCCGACCACCATTTTCTTATAAATCCAAAGTAGGAGCATCGTCTTGGCCTCCTCCATCGTTCGTGTGCTTCCAAACTCCGTTTTGAGAGATTTCTTACTGCACTTGTGATGTTCTCCGGCGAGATCATGGCCGAAGAAAATTGACGGAGAAGACGGGTACATTAGAAGAAGGTGACAGCTCTTCCAGACCCCAAACGACAGTTGGAGCCAGAGCTCGGACATGGCTTGACAAATCTTGATTCCGGATGTGAACCTCCGATGAGTCTCCGCCCCTTTGGTTGTAATCTCACCCCCTTCATCTTGTAGTAGTTTATATCTTGATTACTTGGTTGTATAAATGATTATTGCTAAACCTTATTATTGCATTTAAGTTTATTTAATGTCTATGTGAAATCATCTTGTGGTTTATGCAAGTCAGGAGTGCCGCCATTCCATCTTCCATTCACCATTACCCTCCATTCCATTACGCAAGTCTACTCTTCCATTCCGCTAGCCTACTCTTCCATTCCACCTGACTACTCATCCATTACACGTGCCTACTCTTCCAATCGCCAAGCTATGTAGTGCCAACGACCTGTATAATCCACCTCACTTCCGCCGGTGCGAACCATTCCATCTGCTTGCCTTCAAGCCCATCCGCCTAGTGAAGCAGTGCATAACAACCTGCATAGTGTTCATTCGCCTTCCGAAGCAGCGCATAGCGGCCTGCATAGTAATTTAGTATTGTAGTTTTATTTCTTTTTCACACTCCAATCCAAGCTTCCCGCAATTCATTCGACCTAAAAGACTTCAATCTCAAGTCCCGCCTCAAAAGTAAACTCCACCATACTGTGTTCCTTTGAGATCGATACTTGGGAATCACTCTCATTATATATTACTTGAGCGATCGGCACACTGCCATTTCGTGCAGCAGTCTCGCTTCCACCTATAGTGGTGTGTAAGATTCGCGCATCAAGTCTCCTCCACTAATTAGTGGAGGTTATGAACTCATTTGGTTCACTAGAACCCTAGAGAGTGGTTTCGCATCCATGGCATGTTATTGCATTAGAAATTTGATGTTAAATTCAAATTTGGGCATGGTGTGCGAAGCCTACCTGTGGCCGTAAATCCAGATAGGTGATGTTGCTATGACATTTACATTTAATGCTAACCTAGTTTGCATGCAGGAGAATTACTCTGAGATAAATGTTATAATGAATATGTGGTTGGTTAGCTTGGGAGATTTTTAATCATGCCTAAGAAATCCCTATGTTGGTGGTCGTTAAAATGGCCATTTATGGATTCCACAACACAAAATTATTAGGAGCTAATTATTGTTCTACGACCATGATAATAACTTTTTAACGATGATGAATCTGTGATCGTGTGATTTGAAGGCTGTAGAAATGGTAAATTATGACTACCATGGTGCGGGAAGGCTAGGTTGCAATTACCATCTGCCACCCGTAAGATTAGGAATGTTGGTGAGCATGCCTATATTGACATTGATTGAACGATGTTTAAAGCCGAATTGGGCTTCCTATTTGTGTTGTGATTTGGGATGAAGATGAACCTAAACCTCTCGTCATGGATTTCATCACGGATATGAGCCTAGAACTCTTATGATGGGATCTAGTAGAAGATTAGCCTAAAACTACTAACATAAAATGGACTGGAGATGACCCTACACCTCCTATCGCGACGCTTGTGGAGGAGATGACCTAGATTTCCCTATAGAGTACTTATTGTTGTGATTCCATGAGAGCATGTGGTCATGTGATAATGAGTATCCATAACTTCGATGTTGATTGTATGATTTCTATACTAGATTCATGTAGTCATGTGATAGGAGGTTATTGTGAACCTTTAGGTGAACCTAACCATCATTAGCATTGCACTTTCAGGCTCCAGTTTATATATTACTCAACCTAGAAGATTAATTGATGCATGAGCCTTCACTTTTATAACATAGTTTTTAATTTATACTTTGGATGCATATTGCTTGTTGTACATTAGCATATTTGTAGGTGTGCAGTGACTCACCCCGGAGTTTGTAAGGATTGTTAGGGGGAGGGATCATTATGTGGTTGTTGGTTATCTTAAGCTGACCATCATTTTCACTAACACATATTTTGTTGCAGGTAGTGTAGCACGTGGCGGTTCTTAGCGGGCTAAAGGCCAAAGCTGCACAAGAAAAGAAAGGCTTTGTCGCATAAAATGATTTACTTTTTTTTGCTTTTGCCTTTTGTATAGCATGTACGCTGATAAAATGATATGCATGTTTGAATGTGTGTATGCACTATTTGATTTAGACTTGTTCTGTCCATAAGGACAAACTCTACTTCGTTTCTAGTTGTAGTGTGGACATTCTCTTATGAGTAGTTGAATTTTGTTTGTTTCCATTGGACTATACAAACTCTTAGTTAGTAGAGGTTTTATTTTTGCACTTCCTTATAACGTTTATCCAATGGATGTGGTATGTTGTGGGTGCCCGGTCGGACCCATGCCATACAATACTTTGTAGGTCGAATGCTACAATTTGGTATCTGAATTTATGTATTTGAATCCAATAGAATTTAGGTTTGTGGACGAACCCTTTTAAGGGGTGGTGTGCACATGTAGTGCGAGCATCTAAATGACTAATTTAGGAAGAATGACCACTTAGAAATGAATACGTTTGTGTCTTTCAAAACCAAAGTGTTCCATGTTTACTGATTTTATTTATTTTGGTTGCTAAATTTAATTTTTCATAATTATATGCAGTTAGGAGTGGTGCGAGTCCTTCTCAACCCCATGACACTAGAGATAGTAGTGTGATGACTTCAACTTCTATGAGTCCACCATCAGTTGAGATGTGTAGGATGATCCAGGAGGAGGTGATTGTTGCTTTGGATACACGACTGGAAAGGCTTGCACCAAAACCTACACCTCCCACTCCTAATATGACCAGAGTGCTGATTGTTGTTGCATCTCGGTTAGCAAAACCCCGAGCACATGAGTATCAATTAAAGTACTTTCTGAGCTTCAACCATCCATATTTTTCTTGTGTCGAAATGCCAATCAAGTCTAACTAGTGGTTAGCAAGAATAAAGAGGATCTTGACTGTGACTGAGATCGAGGATGAGAAGTTGGAGACTATGACCACTTCCTACTGAACAAGGAGGAAAGACTATGGTGGGAAGAAGAGGTCAATCATAATTTTGGTGGACGATGACTAACATATATCTCCTTAGAGGACTCTTCAAAGTACTTCCATCAGAGATACATCCCCCCTACTACACACATATCACTGTAAGGGCAGTTTCTATGTTTGGTTCAGAGGGACCTCAAGGTTGATGATTACCTACACGAGTTCACCCAACTGAGCTTCTATGCAAGAAGGTTCGTTAAGGACAATGAGACCAAGATTCATTGGTTCTACGAAGGTCTCTGAGCTAACTTGAAATTGAAGCTCATGGGATCCAATTCGCTTGGATTCTGCACCCTATTGGAGGTGACACGGGATTTAGAGATGGACTTGGAGAAGGTTTAATATAGGAAATACCATAATGCAAAAGGTTCTGAGTAAATGTGCCGCCCTCTTAGTGAAAGATTGAGAATGGAAGGCACTAGAAGAATTCATGACATACAAAGGCATGTCCTTCCTCTAGGCCCCTTGACCTACTTCACATGCTAGAAGGTGAGCCACAAAGAATGATCATATCAGAGCAGTCTGCCAAAAATGGAGAGACGAGTGGTGGATGTTAGTCATGTGGAGGGTCTAAGCTTCGTGGATAAAGGGAAGGCAATGGAATCTTTCGCTTTCTAGCATTCCCAACCGATCCGAGAGTGTACTCCCTTGAACAACAAGAGGCCTTCCAACAAAATGATGTCGTGACGTGTATGAATTATTGCTTGAATTTTATTGTATTCATTAATTTATACCTCATGTCTAGTTGTATGCCTTGGAACTTTGTAATTAGGCGTTGTATTGATTCTCAACTATCCGATGAGGGATCTTTTCGATACCGTCACTTCAAACTCCTTTCTATTTGAGAAATTTATTATGGAGATCGGGGGGCCATACGTGTTGGTGGAAGATAGAGTGGATGTGTTGCTCCCCAATGGGTATGCAATGAGCACGGATAGGAAAAGTTGAGTGAAGGTTCTGATTGGATACCGATATTTTTATTTAGAGGCATCCTTTCTCTCGCTATCATAGTTTGATGTGATCTTGGCATGGACTGGATCTTGAGGCAGGGTATATGCATAGATTGCAAGGCAAAATAAATTAGTATGGGTAGAGGAATAAAAGGCGAGACTATATTCACTAGCTTGCGAGCGGTGAGCATGACTTCGTTGTCCGCTCTTTAGGTGGTCAAGGTAGTTCGGAAAGATGCAGAGTTGTTCTTCTCTTTCTTGGAGGCTTCAGAGTGCAAGCCCAATTTATATGATATGTCAGTGGGAGAGGGTATGCATACGTCTTTCCTGATGAGCTCCCTGGGCCCACCTCAACAAGAGATTGATTTCTACATTGAGTGAGTGTCTGATGCCAAACTCGTGTTAAGCTCACCTCATCGTATAATGCCAATGGAGATGGCGAAGTTGAAGATTCAAATGCAGGAATTGCTAGAGCAATTCTATAAATGCCCGAGCTACTCATCGTAGGGCGCACAATCCTATTCATGAAAAATAAGGATAGTAGATTGCGACTAGCATCAACTATCTAGAATTTAAAAAGTTGACGGAGAAGAACAAGTATCATATCCCTCAAATAAATGACTTGTTTGATCAGTTGGTGGGTTCTAATATATACTCGAAGCTGGACATGAAGTTCGACTACTATCAGTTGCGGATACGGGAGAGTGACATCCCGAAGATAGAATCTAGGACACGCTATGGTCACTACGAGTTCACAGTCACGCCGTTTGGGCTTATGAATGCACCCTCCGTATCCAGGGATCTCAGGAATTGGATGTTCCATGAGTATCTGCATGAATTTGTCATCATCTTCGATGATGAAATCTTGCTTTACTCTCAGTCGAAGGAGGCACATATTGATTACCTACATAGAGTTTTGAGTATTCTGAGGAAGCACTAACTATACGCAAAATTCTCCAAGTGTGAGTTTTGGCTATCTTCTATGGACATTCCTGGTTCATATGGTTATTATAGAGGGTATTGTTGTGGATCCTTCTTAGATTGAAGCGATCCACGATTGTATTAAACTGAAGAATGTGGCAGATGTATAGAACTTCTCATGGATCACACTTACTCTCACCACTTTGACCTGGAAGGAGCATATGTTTATTTGGACACCAGAGTGCATACTAGCTTTTGCAGAATTGAAGCCCCGACTGATTTATGCACCAATTCCATGATAATCATGTGGGACAAAAGTATATCAGATTTATTGTGACGCCTCAGGTTGTGGTTTGGGATGCATGCTATGCTAGTTTAGAAAGGTGACAAGATATAGTTCATGCCAAATCAAGGTGAACGAGAGGAACTACCCAGTCCATGACTTATAGTTGGCGGTCATAGTTCACTCTAAAGCCATGACAACACTATTTGTATGATGTGAAGATCGACATTTTCATGAATCATAAAAGCCTGAAGTATCTCTTAAGTAAAAAGAGTTGAATATGCACCAACGAAGGTGGATGGAATTCTTGGGAGACTACACCTTTGACATTCACTACACACCCTAAAGGGTAATATTGCCATTGATACTTTGAGACGATAAGCACAAACGGTAGAAGTTGGATTTTAGCTCACGATTACTGTTTAGCTCATGATTTGGAAGCTCTGGAGATCACTTGTGTTGATAAAGGTGCAGTGACTGTTGTGTGTTAAATTGGAAGGAGGTCCAATACAACTTTAAAGACTGAGTTTGGAAGGCTTTAGAGCTCGACGAGAGCATGCAACACTAAGTGGCATAGACTGTGGAGTCGTCAAACACTATATTTTCCTACAAAGATGGGCTTTTACAGAAGGATGACAAATAGTGTATTCCCATCCGTTTGAAACTCTGTGATGAATTGATGTACGAGAAACATTTTACCAAGTAATCGATTTATATGGGGAGCTCAAAGATGTATATGGAAATGAATATGTTGTTCTTATTGCAGGGCTTGAAGAAGGAATTGCCCTGCTTGTGGCAAAGTGTCACACATGTGTGCTAGTGAAGGCCGAATACCAACGACCAAATGAGTTTTTGAAGTCCTTATGGATCCCAAAGTGGAAGTTTGATGATATTTCCATAGATTTTGTGCTTCGATTATCGAGATCACAACATGGGAATGATGTCATTTGGGTGATTATTGATCAGTTAACGAAGGTGGCACACTTCATTCCGAGCCAAAAGGATGATTTAGTAGAGAGACTTGATGATTTGTATGTTAAGAGTATAGTTCAGTTACACGGCGTTCCTAATAACATCATTAGTGATCGAGACAGGTACTTCACGTCCAAAGATTGGAAGCAGGTTCATCACTTATTAGGCGCTAAACTGAAGCTCAGTGCCACCTTTAATGCGCAAATGGATGGGAAGACCGAGAGGAGCAATATGATGATGAAGGATAAGTTATGGATTTGCATCTTTGGTATTGGAAAGAGATGGGAGGACCAACTCTACATGATTGAGTTTTCATACAAGAATAACTATCAGGAGAGTATACAGATGGCACCCTTTAAGGAGATTTATGGTAGGAAGTGTTGTATGCCCTTAGATTGGATGAAGACGGGTGACACGAAGTTGTAGAAGCACAAAGATGTATACAAGGTGAATATGATGATTCATGTAATATGTGAGAGATTGCTAGTTGCCCAAGATATGAAAGCAATGTATTACAATGCAAAACACAAGAATTTGGAGTTCGTCGTGGGTGATTGGGTATATCTACAGATTAAGCCATCTACGGAGGGTCGAGCATTCAATGCTTGAATAAGACAAGTCCACGATACTATGGACCATTTGAGATTTTGGAGTGCATTGGCAACGATGCGTATTAGCTTGCATTATCATCAATGTTTAGTGGATTGCTCGTCATCTTCCACATTTTAGTGTTAAGGAAGCCAAACAAGTGCCCGCTCAAATCGTTAAGGATGACAGAGTGCTGGTGAACGGTTGACTATCAACCAAAGTTAGGCTCAATTACATTAAGGTCATGGAAGTCCGTCAATCACGGAACAAGGCGATAAAGATGGTGAAAGTTCATTGAGATAACGGTGGCATCAAGGAACTCTCTTTGGATCCAGAGTAATTGTACGTGAGGAATAACCTGAGTTGTTCCCTCATGCATGCAGAGTTTTATTGCATTTCTTATTTTAAATTTTGGGACAAAAATTTTTAAGGGGACGAGAATTGTAACACCCCGATTTTAAAAATTTTGTGATGTAAAATATATGTTTGATGCCTTGGTTGGGTCCCTAATATGTAAGGAAACTTGGAAGGATTTGTGGGTCATTAAGATGAGGTCTTGACTCTACACAGACAAGTACATGACCCTTGACATGCCCATGTACTCAGCCCTAAATCCACATGCTTGAAAATCCATTTTCCTGAGCCATAAACAGACTTAAGAATGATTTGGATGAGGTACATGCCCATGTTAGTGGAGATGACCCAAAACACGGCCTATCCGGGTCGTGTGCAGAGGCATGCAAGGACCAGGCCACAACCCATGTGGTGCTATTTTACCTATTCATCTGAATATGACTTGGCACATGGCCTGGGCAGGTCGTGTACCAAGCCGTGTATGGGCTTAGAATAATGAAAATTATTTTTTTTGAGTCGTGAATTTTGGAGCTTTTAGACCCAACGATGGGGATCTTTTGCCAAGACCTCTTAGGTCATGAGGTGGCTGGTTAGGGCTCATATTATCTTCATTTTGGGAATTAGAGAGAGAGAGAGAGAGGGGAAGAGGAGAAAGAGGGCGAGAGATTTGGAGTTCTTTCCATTGGAGAGAATTCAAAGCTCCAAAAAAATAGCTGAGACTGTATCCATGGAGAGCACTTTGTTCTGGTCGTCTTCCTCCCACTCTTGCAATATTTCCATGGTGCCAAAGCAAGCTCAAGGGTAATGATTCCTCTCCCCGGTCTTAGGACCGTTTGTATGTTCAAGTTCTTTGATTTATTGTATTAGGAGAGTCGCCTCCACTAATTTATGGAGATGAACTCCTTTGCTTCTCTAGAATCCTGGGGCATGAGATTGCATTCCCGTCATATTATTGCATTAGAAATTCAATGCCCGTCTTAAATTTATGCATGGTGTGTGAAACATGTTAGGTTTATTAATTTATAATATGTCCGCGCGTATCAGGACCGACTCGGAATGACCCGACGGGTTCCGTGTCACTAGGGTTAGGCTCTGCGCTGGAGATACTATATAATGTCATTCCACATTTGATGAGCCTTAGTGGACTATCTTGAGCAGAGCCTCAACATTCTCAAGATATTCGTTTAGGGTTTCCGCTCCCTGTCCGCTCGTCTGCTCTCCCCGTCGGCGCTTCCAGTTTTCTAGATCGCGATTTTAGCGAAATCTCCCCGGCGCTCTTTTTTTTCGCGATCTTCCTAAGTTTCTAAGTCATCGTCGTCGCTGTCCGTGAAGGACCTGCCGTCGCTGAGATATCTGTAGATCTGTCGATCAGGTTCTTCGTCCTTGTCGCAGATCGGGAAAGAAGCAGAGCAGATCGTGAAGAAGATCCTTGCGCTCTTCCGCAGATCGTTGTCATTTTTCCTGGAGATTTTCTGTAGATCTTTCCAGCGCCAATCGTGAAGAAGTAAGGCAACCCGACTATTCGCCTCTGCTTCTGGATCGTGTTCTTTCGATCGATATCAGAGATCATCACCAAGCTGCAGTCGCCTGTTGTTCTGGATCCTGTTGAGAAGATCTTGCCGGTGCACTTTTCTCTCGAGAAGCTTGCCTTCCATATCTTGGTCTCTCCAATCATCTGGAATAGATCCAGATCCAGCCGCAAATCAGAGCTGTGTCCAGTTTTCAAATCCAGATTGGATTTCAGATCCAGCCGCAGATCTGTACTGAAGATTGGGAGTTTATTCATATGCTGTTTTGGTGGAAGCTCCAGATCCTATTTTTTGGAAGAAGGAAAAGATCCTTTTTGGTTACTGAGATTGGAGGAGCCAATCTCTCTTCCCCGTGATCATAAAACAGGAGATTGGTTTCCCCGTGGTTTATGACAGTAAAGGTGTGCATGGACAAATTCATTGCGACACAATGAAACTATTCTCTGAGGATCCATCTTTGTTGAAGTATTCATTGTGCTTAAGAGGATTTCTAGTCTTCGGCGATTGTTCTTCAATAGAGCGGAGGAGCAAACAAATCTTTTACTGGATTGGATCCGAAGTTTCCCGGTCGTCTCCGCGCGCATCATGTGACTTTATTTCAATTTTTATGTTCTAGATTTCTGCTGCGATGTCGAAGAAAAGTGCGCTCGACGTCGCCAAGCTGCAGTCATTCGACGCGTTTGATTTCCTCAGTTGGAAAATACAAGTCCAGCTAGGAATGAAGGAACGTGACATCTTCTACACAGTTCAGAGCGATTTTGCGTCTTCTGGCGAGGGCGTAGACGAATATCAGTGGAACAAGGATGGGGACTTCTGCAGGGACTACCTATTGAATTCCCTCAATCCTCGATTTTGCGTTTGCTTCTGTCCCGTCTCTGCATTCGACGAACTTCATTCTACGTTCGACGAACATGCCAAGTCTCAATGTTTGCTTCTGTCTCGTCTCTGCGTTCGACGAACTTCATTCTTCGTTCGACGAACACGCCAAGTCTCAGCATTTGCTTCTGTCCCATCTCAGCGTTCGACGAACTTCATTCTTCGTTTGACGAACAGCATTCTGCATTCGACGAACTTCATTCTGCGTTCGACGAACTTGCCAAGTCTCAGCAGTTTCTTCTATCTGCAGCTCAGCTTGCCCAGATGACTTCTCAGCGGCTCCTGGTCTTGTCTCAGCGGTTCAGCTGAGATAGTGAGACCTTCTCAACTGATAAAACATCACACCTTTGAATCTATTCCATTGTATAGAATATCATCTCCCTGTACAATACTTGAGACAAAATAAATTGTATCAAATACAATATGTACTTAGCATTGAAAGTGATGCCTCTTCAAATCAAGGGAACATTGAGGGCAATATTCCCAACAATCTCCCCCTATTTGGAGAAGGCAGAACATTCCCAATGCTAAGGTACATAGCCAACAAAAACCTATCATGAAAATGATCTATATAGCATTCATGATAACATTGCTTCTAACAAATAATATTGTTTAAGAATTCTATCAAAACTCATGACAGCATTCTGTATTAAGCTTTGACTAACTCAGAGGGCAATCCACTCAAAGCTAACTCTGAGTTGGTCTTAGCATTGTCCATCTCCCTTTTTCTGGTTTCTTCAACATTTTACCCTCTAGGGATTGAGAGGCAGCAGCTACAGACCCTGAGAGGGTTTAGAAAGCATTTTCCAAATGCCCCTTTAGGTCATCCTACATCTTCTCTGACCCTCTTAGCATTTGCCATCTCCCCCTTAACCTGAGCAGGAACTTGCTCCCCTCAATGTGAGAACTATTATCTTTAATAGTTGTTCTTGTTCATTTTGAACAACCCTTTCTAGCTCCCCCTCAATGTGAGTACTATTCTATATTTAACATTCCTAGTTCAATCTTGAAAGCATTAAACTTGGCCACATCCAATGGCTTAGTGAAGATATCAACCACTTGACTGTCAGTGGGGACAAATTCAAGGCAGATATCTTTCATTCAACATGTTCTCTTATAAAATGATACCTTATCTCTATGTGCTTAGTCCTGCTGTGAGAGACAAGATTTTTAGCAATAGAGATAGCACTGGATGATTCACAATAAAGAGGAGATTTACTTACCTTGAGGTTTTAGTCCTCTAGCTGGTGTTGAATCCACAATAGCTGTGCACAACAGCTCCCTGCAGCAATATATTCAGACTCAACAGTGGAGATAGACACACTTGTCTGCTTTTTGCTTCTCCATGATATCAATCTTCTTCCTAGGAATTGACAAGTGTCACTTGTGTTTTTCCTGTCTTCTTTGCAGCCTACAAAATCTGCATCTGAAAATCCAGTTAGTTCAAAATCATTGTTCTTAGGGTACCAAAGGCCAAGATGTATGCTACCTTAAAGGTATCTCAGAATCCTCATTACAGCTGTGTAGTGAGATTCCTTAGGACATGCCTGGTACCTAGCACACACACACATGTAGCATACATAATATCTGGTCTACTAGCAGCCAAATATAACAAGGATTCAATGATGCACATGTACATGGATTCAACAAAGGACTTGCCCTTCTCATCCTTGTCCAGGGAAATGTTGGACCCCATGGGATTTTTCATGGTGGAGGCTGACTCCATTCCAAACATCTTAATTAGCTCCCTAGTGTACTTTGCTGAGAGATAAATATCCCATCATCAGACTGTCTCACCTGGAGGCCTAAGAAGTATTTTAATTCTCCCATGCTGCTCATCTCAAACTCCCCCTGCATTAGGTTGGCAAACCTTGTGCAGAGGTTGTCATCAGTAGACCCAAATATTATGTCATCAACATATATTTGGACTAGGAGAATCTTGCCCCTTGTTTCCCTAAGAAATAATGTGTTATCTATCTTTCCACTCAAGAACTTGTTCTTGATGAGAAAGCTAGACAATGTCTCATACCAAGCCCTAGGGGCTTGCTTAAGACCATATAGAGCTTTCCTAAGTAGATAAACATGAGATTTAAGAGTAAGATGGACAAAACCTGATGGTTGCTCTACATATACTTCCTCTTTCAGATTTCCATTTAGGAATGCTGATTTGACATCCATCTGGTACACTTTGAATCTTGTATGGGATGCATATGCAAGGAATAGCCTTATGGCCTCCAACTTGCAACTGGGGCAAAGGTTTGGTCAAAGTCTATTCCTTCCTCTTGCCTATACCCCTTTGCAACAAGCCTTGCCTTGTTCTTGATGATTGTCCCATTTACATCCATCTTGTTTATGAAGATCCTTTTGGTGCCAATGATGTTGTGTCCCTGTGGTCTTGGCACCAACTTCCATACTTTGCATCTCTTGAATTGCAAAAGTTCTTCCTGCATTGCCTGAATCCAGAATGGATCCAAGTTGGCCTCTTCAAACTTCTTAGGCTCTATCTGTGATAGAAAACTGAGGAACAAGGCCTCATTGTGAGCCCTGCTCCTTGTTGTCACACCTTGTTGAATATTCCCAATAATCTGCTCCAAGGGATGATCCCTTAGATGTCTTGTAGCTGCAGGCAGTCTATCCTCTACATGCTGAATTTCTTCCACTAGGTCAGCAACTTCTTCAGCATCCTGCACCTCTACTTCTTCTGGAATTGCTGCATCAGTATATGCTTTACTGCTGCTGGATGGTTCTTGTATAGATAGTTATTCCATGGCCCTTTCACTTCCTGTCAAAACAGAAGAACTGGACCAGCCCTTATAAATTAGGATGGTCTCATCAAACACCATATGCATGGACTCTTCAACAACATGGGTTTTCTTGTTATATACTCTATAGGCTCTACTATGTGAGTTATAGCCAACAAGAACCCCCATGTAGCATTTTTTCAGCAAACTTGGTTAATTGAGATTTTCCATTGTTTAAAATGTAGCATTTAGATCCAAAGATCCTAATGTATGAAATTGTTGGTTGTTTGCCTTTCAGAATCTCATAAGGGGTAATTCCATGAACTTTATTGATGGAAGCTATATTGAGAACATAACATGCTGTATTGACTGCTTCAAACCAGAAAAATTCTGGGAGTGAAGAGTCACTAAGCAATGTTCTCCCAGCTTCTATCAAAGTTCTATTCCTCCTCTCAGCCACCCTATTTTGTTGTGGGGTCCTTGGGGAGGAAAACTCTTGGATGATACCTAGTTCTTGACAGAACCTTGTCATGGCTTCAGATTGAAACTCTGTGCCATGGTCAGACCTAGTTCTGACCACAGAACATTGCAAATCATTCTGAATGGCCTTGACATGGCTTATAAAGACATTTAGAGTATCTGATTTCTTTTTAAGGAAAAATACTCATGTATATCTTGAGTGATCATCAACAATCACTAAGGTATATAACTTCCCTCCTAAGCTCTGAATTGGCATAGGACCAAACAAGTCCATATGCAATAAATAAAGGCATCTCTTAGTGTCTTTGGAGCCAATACTTTTAAAAGTGGCCCTTGTTTGCTTGCCCATTTGGCAAGCATGACATGGGCCATTTTTAACACATTTTAAATTAGGACTATTTCTAACCAAATTTTTAGAGAATAGTCTATGCATTGCCTTGTAGTTGATGTGGGCAAGTCTCTTGTGCCATTGAACACAGAGAGACTCACTCTCATTTGCCACAAGACACACAAGAGACGAAGATGATTTGCAAATAAAATCTAAATAATAAACATTTCCACTCCTAGTGCATGGAAGTATGGTTTTCAAGTCATTAGACTTTTTGATTATGCACTTATCATTGTGGAATTCAATGATATAGCCAAGATCACACATTTGGCTTATGCTAACAAGGTTGTGTTACAACCCTTCAACATAAGCCACTTTAGTGATGGAGGCTATGCCATTTGAGATCATACCATAACCTCTGGTGAATCCCTTTTCTGAACCCCCAAAGATGATTTTGGGTCCATTCTTCACTGCTTTGTATTCCTGCAGTAAACCCTTGGTGCCTGTCATATGTCTTGAGCACCCACTGTCCAAATACCAAATCTGCCCAAGGCTGGTATTTGAACTAACCTGCATGAAGGAATTTAATTACCCTTAGGAGCCCAAGCAATTTTGGGTCCTAGGTCTTTGTCAGAATGAAAAGGCTTCACACCTGCTGCAGCTTTTGCAGGAAAGCTCATCCTTGTAGTTGACACACTGGGATTGTGCCAATAATCTATGGCAAAGTGTCCCACCTTACCACAGTACCAACATTCATGAATGTTATATCTCCTCTTCTGAACATTTTTTGAGGAATTAGCATTACTGTGCATGTGTTCAGGAGGGGAGACAGTTACAGTCTTCCTGTTTCTCTCAACAATGATTTGACTGAATGTCAATCTATGTGCTGTCTTGATGCTCTTTGTCCTGATGGTATCAACTTGCTTTGGCTTGACAGCCATACAAGATCTGATGGTATCTGACACTGAGCAACAAGTCTTGTCAATAGATTTGACAGCAGAAATTTTCTTTACTGAAATAGATTTAGAAGAGCTTGCACCCTGATTCTTGAATGAGGGGGCTGAGGTACCAAATACAAAAGGTCCAGGTTGGGCCATTTGAATTTCCTCATGGGGAGCCTTCATGGCACTCAATCTCATTCCCTTTCTTCCACTATGGGAAGGATTGCTTTCCTTCCTATAGATACTTCCATTCCTCCAGTGACCATACATGCTTTCATGGTCATACCTGTTGGAAGGAAGTAATACCTTTTGAAAGGTGGTTTGAGGCTTAGCCTTAACCTTGCTCTTTTTTCCACTTCCTTCTCCTGTCTCCATTTTATTGAATCCTAGACCTCTTCTACTGGATTGAGAAGAAAAGGAGTCAATGATAGGGAGCACAAATTTAGGCTTGGAGAATTGAGCCACTAGGCTTTTCTCTTTGAGAAGCTTTTCCTCAAGATCCTTGATGATCTTATTCTTTAGAGAAATAGAGCTCAAATGGACAATTGATATCCCCTTGAGTTTGCTTATTTCTCTACTCATCTGAGCCACCAAAGTAGGGGACTCAGAACAATTTCTTTCAGCCATTTTAAGTGAGTCAATCTCTAGGGCTTGGCTTTTGGCAAGCTTCTTGCTCTTTTTCAGAGCAATAACTAGAGCATCATATTTGTCAATCAATTGATTGACACCCACTTCAGATTCTGAATCATAATCATCAGTTGATGAGTGTGCATCAGATTCTGGAATTGATTCATACTTAGAGGAAGAGAGAGGAGTAGGTACCTGGTCAGGTGTGTCCTGACAGTCTTCATCATCTGAAATTATGGCCATTAGGCCAATATATTCTTCAACATCTTCATCCACCTCTATATCACTGTCTGAATGTGATAGAGGGGCCCTGATGCCTACCTTTGCTGCAGGAAAGTCCTCATCTTCCTCAGTAGCAAACAACCCAATATAGGCCTCTTCTTCATCATCTGAATCTGAGGAAGATGACTCAGATTCACTCCAACTTTTTCCTTTCTTTGCTAGGAAGGATTTTTCACCCTTCCTATCCTTTTGATGATGGTGCTTCTTATCACCATTATCCTTTCTTTTGACTGGACAGTCAGCAATGACATGTCCAGGCTTACTGCAACAATAAAAAATCACATTAGTTAAACCACGTTTAACATGTTTAGAGTCATGTCTGTCCCCTTTGGGGGGGGGGGGGGGGTGCCTGTCTGCCCAACTTGAATCCTTCCTAGGATGTGAGGAGGAGGAAGGCTTATTCTTCCACAGCTTCCTTCTCATCATCTTTTTGAATTGCCTTGAGAAGGAAGTAAATTCCTCATCAGAAGAGTTGTTTTTAGATGAGCAGTGATCTGAATTGTCTGAGTCAGTAGCCCTTCTTAGAGGGGTAGGAATTCTTGTCTTGCTCTTCTTGGACCCTTCAGCCTTGAGGGCCACATACTTCTCCCTAGCATGAGGCCTGAAGGAGATGTCCTCTTCCTTTCTAGCAGATAGTTGCATCTCATATGAGAGCAACTTTCCAAACAGAGTGTGAGGAGGAGTTTCACTCAGCTTTGACACTTCCCTGATGGCACAGATTTTGGTATCCCAGTCTCTAGTTAGAGATCTTAGGAATTTATCATTCAACTCATAATGAGTGAAGGTCCTTTCATAGGTCCTCAACTCATTTACTATTCTGAAGAATCTTTCATAGCAGTCAGCTATGCACTCCTGATTTTGTTGCATAAATGCTTCATGCTCTTGATTGAGGAGGGATTTCCTATCATTCCTAACTTCTTCAGTCCCTTCCATGTACACAATCAATGTATCTCACATCTCCTTTGCAGTCTCACAGTGCACCAAGTTTTGGAAAGTTGAATCATCAATAGTATTGACAATAATATTTTGAGCCCTTTTATCCATTGTAGCCAATACTATCTCATCCCTTGTCATTTCAGTGTAAGACTTGCCTACCTGCATAGTAGGATCAATGGTGGAGGGCTTTGTGATAATGAAGGGGCCTTCCTGAACAGTGATATAAATTCTAGGGTCTGAAGCTTCCATGAACAGCCTAACCCTTTGTTTCCAGATGCCAAAGGTTTCCTTTTTGCATGTAGGGAGCTTCATCGAACCCATTTCCTTTTGAACTACACTATGAGGCCATTTGATTCAGAAAAAACAATACCTATGTAGGATCTGGTCAGCCAGTTAAGCCCTTTATGACCAACCTATCTCTGATACCACTTGAAAGATTATAGGTATGTGATCTAATTCACCTAAGGGGGGGGGGGGGGGGGGGGGGGGGGGGGGGTGAATAGGTCTTTTAATTTCTACTTAGATGATATAGATAGTTAAAATTAATCTAAGCAAGTAATCAAGCAAACCAGAAAACACACAAGTGTTTATAGTGGTTCCCCAAGACAGTGTGTCTATGGGTAGTCCACTTTCCCCCATCACCATTCTAACGGTGTGTTAGACAGGGCCAACTCCTCCAAACTCAGCTCCAAGAGCTTACAACACAGATCCCTCAGGATCTCTCAGGTTTGCACAAACCCTACCTCAGGAACAGCAGCCCTACCTCAGAGGAATCCACCTCCTACAACTCAGACCACCTGCTGGTCCTACCTCAGATCACACAGATCCTACCTCAGAGGAATCCACCTCCTACAGCTCAGACCACCTCCTGGTCTTACAACCTTAGGCCAAATTGCCCTACAAACTCAGGCCAACAGCCCTACAAACTCAGGCCCATAAGCCCTCCAATCTCAAGCAAATAACCCTACAAACTCAGGCAAATAGCCCTACAGTAAAATAGTATTTGAAGCTTACTACAACAGACAGCAGAGAGAAGAAGTCTCCTGTAGTTCCTGCACAGTTTGTGCTTTCTTGTAGCTGGAGATGATGATGGCAGCTACAAACTGATCTTCCTCTTCAGTTGGAGGATGGAAGATCACCTTGCTCCTTCTTGTAGAGGAGTTATCTCTATCTCTTGGATTCTTCTTGCTTGTTCAGTGAGCAGGAGGAGAATGACGAGAACGGGGGCAGTCAATGGAATAGTGAATTTGTTTTAGCACTCGACTAGCACTTCTCAAAAGTGCCCTAACTCTTTCTTTTATACACCCTTGATCTTCAATGGCTCTCAGCCGTCCTTCTGACAGATATGGGAGTGGTTGGTGGACCCCACAAGGCTTTTCTGCAGCTTGCGCCAAAAGCAGAACCCGCCATGTCATGTTTGAACTGTCTCAACGGTTGGATTGAGATGGCTTCCTCTTCTCAGCAAATTCTATTGATCTGCAGAGAAGATTCTGCGTTTGACGAACTGCAATCTGCGTTTGACGAACTTGACAAACTGCGTTCGACGAACTCGCCAAACTCTACGTTCGATGAACTTCATTCTTCGTTCGACGAACTCACCAAGTCTCAGCGTTTGCTTCTGTCCCGTCTCTGCGTTCGACGAACTTCATTCTACATTCGACGAACAGGCCAAGTCTCAGCATTTGCTTATGTCCCGTCTCTGCGTTTGACGAACTTCATTCTTCATTCGACGAACACGCCAAGTCTCAGCATTTGCTTCTGTCCCGTCTCAGCGTTCGACGAACTTTATTCTTCGTTCGACGAACAGCATTCTGCGTTCGACGAACTTCATTCTGCGTTCGACGAACTTGCCAAGTCTCAGCAGTTTCTTCTATCTGCATCTCAGCTTGCCCAGATGCCTTCTTAGCGTCTCCTGGTCTTGTCTCAGTGGTTCGGCTGAGACAGTGAGACCTTCTCAGCTGATAAAGTAGCACACCTTTGAATCTATTCTATTGTATGGAATATCATCTCCCTGTACAATACTTGAGACAAAATAAATTGTATCAAATACAATATGTACTTAGAATTGAAAGTGATGCCTCTTCAAATCAAGGGAACATTGAGGGCAATATTCCCAACAACATTGCTTTCTCCGTAAGCATGCTAAGTCGCTTTACCAGTAGTCCAGGCAAAGAGCATTGGGATGCCTTAGACCGGCTGATGAGGTACCTCAAAGCTACTAAAGATCACGCTCTGTGCTACACTGGTCACCCTCCTACTTTGGAAGGGTACTCTGATGCCTCCTGGTGTTCAGAAGTTATAAACAACAAGTCTACAAGTGGATTTATATTCACATTTGGTGGCTCTGCAGTTACTTGGAAGTCCAAGAGACAGACTTGTATAGCTCTGTCGTATATGGAAGCCGAGTTGTTTGCCTTAGCTTCAGCTTATGAAGAGGCAGACTGGATCAGAAATTTGATCTTAGACATTCCCATGTCTAGAGTTCAAATTAATTCTTTAAGCCTGTACTATGATAATCAGGCAGCAGTCCAAGTTGTTAAGAATGTCCTCTTTAACACTAAGAGACGACATGTACGACTGAGACACGCCCTTTTGAATTATCTTAAAGAACAAGGCATTATTACTTTAGTCGATGTGCGATCGAAGGATAATCTAGCTGATCCATTGACGAAAGGAATGCCCCGAGACCGTTCAATCAAAACAATGGGGGAAATAGGACTTAAGGCGGTTTGAGACCAACCTTAGTCCAAATGTTTTGATTCCTTCCTTTGTCAAATCTAGCATGTTGTGCTCCGTTGATACTTTGGTTTCTGAGTACGAATCTGGTTGGTTGTTTCATTCCACATTTGATGTTAACAACCTCATCCAAATTCGTCTTCCTTAACTTGGAGGAGAGTATTATTCCACATTTGATAACAAGATCTGACTTGTTTTGGACCTTCTCATGTTGATTGGTTTCATTCCACATTTGATGAGTTCCAATTAACCCTAGAAGAACAGTAACCAGGATATCACACATAGGAACACAGATATAACTGTGTTGTCCAGAAGTCTGAAATCGTTTCGTTTGGAAACAGTTAATAGATTCTGCGGTTAAACATGAAATACTCTACCTATATCCTCTAAGCATGATTAAAGTACTACGTTCTCATATACAGAACTAGATACATGTACATTTTCCATAGTTGAATTCATTCTGAATGAAATTCTCTGTTGGAAATTACAGGAATTGCTGCTGCTGCAGGAGGAGCACATGCAGATTGGGATCCTGAGAAGGATGATCTGCTGGATGATGGTTTCTAGAGTATTTGTTTGGTTCTCTTTCTCTGACTTAGAGCACCGTTTAACTCTCTTTACCTGGTTTGTTTGGACTATTTTACTATTCTTTGTTAGTCATGAGACATTAGGTCTTCTGGTACCTATCTCTTTGATTGTACTTTGATTCTGATGTGATGCTGCTTAGTTTATTTTATATGCTTATGCGTGCATACATACTCCTGTTTCTTTCAGTCCAATATGTTATAACAGGTAGTTGCGGACACGATTGTGTAATAAGTCGAACTGGTTGAACACTACACACACCAACTCTTTTCCAACGTCGGTATACCGCGGACATAGGAGGAGATTGTTAGGTTTATTAATTTATAATATGTCCGCGCGTATCAGGACCGACTCGGAACGACCCGACGGGTTCCGTGTCACTAGGGTTAGACTCTACGCTGGAGATACTATATAAGGTCATTCCACATTTGATGAGCCTTAGTGGACTATCTTGAGCGGAGCCTCAACAAAACGTACCCATGGTCGTAGGTCCAATTTGGCAATGTTGCTATGATGTTTGGATTTAAGGCTAGCCTAGTTTGTATTTGCGTGATTCTGAATTATCTTTGTTGGATTATTCGTAATAATGGTAACAAAAAAGAAATAGAAATCGAGCCATTTAAATAATTGAGTCAAAATTTAAAAATGACTTTTCATGTGCTTACCAGTTGAGTTAAAATATTTTTCCCCTAGTTAAGTTGATGAAATAGTGTTTTTATTACCGCTAGCTGAAGTTAAAGATTGCATAATGTACATTTTCTAGATATAAAATCCAATTACATATAATTGCATTTATACTAAATTAAAAAAAACATGAAATTATATATTAAGTGAATATCACTGCACTTCTTTTCATGTGTTTGAGATGCATTTGTAAATTCTCAACGGTGATACAAAGATCACACTTTTTTTTAAATCTTTTGATAAGAAGATTTTTTGATTAGAAATTCAATTAGACCATTAATATTTTTTTTTTGAAATGAACAGTCTAAATGGTTTACAATAAAAAAATATCTTAACAAACTCTAATTAAAATTGTATTTTCCCAAATTAAAGGACTAAAAATACATCGGCCGAAAATTGCGCACAAAGACCAAAAAAGAAGTATGCATGTTCCATAGACAATATAGCCTTCAAATCTTTCTTCAATCATAGATTTCCATAGCCTTTAGAAACCTAATTTACAATATCCATTCTAGAATCATTCCAAATTCCTACAAAAATCTTAATTCTGTAAAATTTAAAAAAAGAGGTATACATGTTTCATAGACAATATATGTTACGATTAAAAAGGAAGAACGAGGCAAGATTGCATTAATCAAGAACACGAATACAATCCGGAGTGATCCAAAGATGTCTTCTACTCCCAAACCACCTCCTTATATAGGGGGGGGGGGGGGGGGGGGGGGGGGCTCACATGCTAAAAACCTAGAAGAATAAGAAATACAATAATAATACGCGCGTCCGCGTAACAATATAGCCTTCAAATCTTTCTACCATCATAGATTTCTATAGCCTTTAGAAACCTAATCTACAATATCCATTCTAGAATCATTCCAAATTCCTACAAAAATCTTAATTCTGTAAAATTTAAAAAAAGAGGTATACATGTTTCATGGACAATATAGCCTTCAAATCTTTCTACAATCATAGATTTCTATAGCCTTTAGAAACCTACTTTACGATATCCATTCTAGAATCATTCCAAATTCCTAAAAAAAAAGCTTAATTCTGTAAAATTTAAGAACAAAAAAACAATTTGAAAACAGCAGAAGAACTGATATACTCACAGGCTTCTAGCCAGTCGATGCCTGGCTTCCATGAAACCAGCAAACCTTCCCATTTCCCTCTCCATCTGAATCAGACTGCAATTGAGAAATCCTTCATCTTTATTTTCTCTCTCTCCCAGAAGAGCAAATCCAGTTCCTTATTATAATCATTAATCGCTGGAAAGTTTGCTGCATGTAGAGACCAGATTTGATCACCAGGTGAGGAAGTTGGAGGATCAACAATCATTGTCAGGCTTGGTGACAGAGTAGGTAAACATTGCTATAATAAAAACCAACTCTCACCAGAAAAAGAAACAGGTGAGAATTTAAAAATCAATAGATAATGCAAATTAAAACAGAAGGCACCACCAAATATACCCCAATATGTTATTCTTGGCGGTTTACACCCTCGCTTTTGGAATGAGGGTATTTTGGTCTTAATTTTAATTTCCTTACCCCCCCTAGGTCTTCCGTCGGTTTATGTTTCATTTTTCACGGGTGTTCGGCCACGGGCCACGAGAAACTCCGCCATTTCCGCCGAGAGGTCTTCTTCCCTCTCGATCCCTTGCCGCCGGCGCCAAGGTGAACCATTTTCGCCGAGCAGTTGAGATTCCACCCCTTTCAACTCCGGCGAGCAGTTGAAGTACCTTTCGAGCGACATTTCCGAGCCATCTCAACCTCCAGTAGGTATACCGAGTCATCGAGTTCTAGGCTTTCAGATCTTTATTCTGCATTTCCCTTCGGGTCTGTTCGCTTGGACGGAATTGGAATTTGATATTGGAATTCGATATTGGGATTCGATATTCAGAATTGGAATTAATCTAATTCCAATTTCATCGTTCGCCTAATAAACAATATTTTTGAATATTGTGGAATTAATCAATTTTTTTGTTCGTTTGTTAAATAAAATTCAATCTAAGAATTATATTATAAAAAAACTAATATTTTTTTACATATATAATAAAAAATGTGCGTCATGGCAAAAAATGCGCGGCCGGGAGAAAAACTCGCGCCCGGGCGAAAAATTGGGCGCCCGAGCGACAAAACGCGCGCCAAGGCGAAAAACGCTCTCCCGAGCGAGAAACGCGCGCCCGGGCGAAAATTATGCACCCGGGCCAAAAACGAGCGCCCGAGCGAAAAACTCGCACCCGGGCGAAAAACACGCGCCCAGATGAAAAACTCGCGCCCGAGCGAAAATTGTGCGCACGGGCGAAAAATGCGTGCCCAAACAAAAAACACGTGCTCGCGCGAAAAACGCGCGCCCGGGCGAAAAATGCGCGCCCGGGCAAAAAAAACGCGCCTGGGAGAAAAATGTGCGCCCGGGCGAAAGATGCGCGCCCGAGCGAAAGATGCGCGCCCGGGTGAAAAATGCGCGTCCGGGCAAAATAAGTGCACCCGAGCGAAAAATGCGCGCCCGAGCGAAAAACTCGCACTCGGGCGAAAAACACGCGCCCTGATGAAAAACTCGCGCCCGAGCGAAAATTATGCGCACGGGCGAAAAATTCATGCCCGGACAAAAAACACGTGCTCGCGCGAAAAACACGCCCAGGCAAAAAATGCGCGCTCGGGCGAAAAACTCGCGCCCGGGCGAAAAATTCCGCGCCCGGGCGACAAAACGCGCCCCTGGGCAAAAAATGAGCCCCTGGGCGAAAAATGCGCTCCCAGCCGAAAAAACGCCTAGGTGAAAATTTCACGCTCGAGTGAAAAATTGCGCTCCCGGGCGACAAAACGCGCGCCCAGGCGAAAAACGCGCCCGAGCTAAAAACTCGCGCCTAGGAGAAACATTGCGTGCCCGAGCAACAAAACGTACGCTCGGGCGAAAAATGCGTGCTCGGGCGAAAAACGCGCGCCCGGGCGAAAAACTCACGCCCGTGCAACAAAATATGCGCCCGGACGAAAAACGCGCCCCCGGGCGAAATACGCGTGCCCGGGCGAAAAATGTCGCGCGAAAAACGCGCGCGAGGGTGGAAAGCGGAAAACTTCCGCCCGGGCGAAATTTGCGCGTCTAGGCGAAAAACACACGTCCGGTCGAAAAACTCGCGTCCGTGCGAAAAACTCGCGTCAGGGCAAAAAATTGCGCGCCCGGACGCATAAACTCGTGCCCGTGCGAAAAACGCAATAAATCGAATGTGTCAGACTTGCCCAATTCCGATATGTCCACCTAGATTTTGTGCTTATGCTAAAATCAAATCCATTATATTCAACTCAAATTACAATTATTAAAGCTACCTAACAAGCGAACTGCGTAATTGGAATTCGACGTCGAATTTCAATTCCAAGTCTTCAATTCCGTCCAAACGAACGGGCCCTTCAGGATCTCTATTTTGGATGATTTAATATGTTAATTTGGCGGTGGTTCACGTTGGTTTCGTAAAATTCTCGGAGCTCGTTAAATTTCATGCGGCCAAACTCGAAATATTCGGCCAAAACACTAAGAAACGAGCACGTAATAATGATTTTTGGCCAAACAAGTTCATTGCACAGGGCTGGGATGAAAATACACCTTCTAATATGTACATGGGGTGCAAAGTGCCAAGCAATAACATATTGAGGGGTGCAAACTGCAATAGTAGAATATTTATGGTGCACTTCGCCAAAACCGGTATATTGGGGGTGCATTCTGCCAAAAAGCCGATTATTGGGAGCCCATTTGAGATGGTGGTGACGGATGAAGATGGAGCTGCCAAAGATGAAGACAGAACAATGTTTCTGAATGTGAATGCAGTTCGAAACTGGCGAAAAAATTGCATTTGCAACAAAGTGGCTTATAGAGCTCAGAAGCCGCATAGAAAAGAAGAATGAAGGAGGACCAGTGGAGCCCAAATAGGAGAATATAAGAAAAAGAAGTTTGTTGGGGTTTTAAGCAGTAGGATGCTCAATTGTATTGTAAATGTTTCTTCATGTGAATAATAATAATTATTATGATGTTTTAGGCAACATTTCTGAAGTGTTGTTAAAGGTCAAAAATATTGTAGTGATGCTTGATAAGAATTCATTTGTTTTGCATCTAGTTTTTAGTATTTGTTTTGCACTTAGTTTGGAGCATCGTAAAATTATATTATATCAAATTTAATACCGTTTTAAATTTTTGTTATGTTTCAATTATAAATTTAAGCATAACTAATCCCACTATTATCTCATTTAAATTGAATTTTATTACAATAATTAGATCTAAAGTGATTTCCTATCCTTCAATGTTAAAACTTATTTATCCTTCTTCTGTAGGTGAATTGTCATGCACTTTTGAGCATCTAATTCGGCCCCAAGCGATGCCTAACAAAATGCGGAAAGAGACCGTCCACTACTCCGGGGATTATTCTATCCGCGTCCAGGATCATCCGGTGATCTCCGTGGAGATCATCGGGATCTCTTTGGAGGTCAAGAGTGATCTCCACAGAGATCACCCAGATGATCTGGGGACCCGGTTCCAAAAACTTTGCCGGCCACTCCGAGAGAATCATTTCTCAATCTTTGCATTGTAGAGTTTCTAAAAAAGCAAAATGATTTTTTCTATATTTTTGGGTCATGTGATTTGGTAACATTAGTTCGTATATTGATAAGTTTTTAATAGTTGCTGCGCTGACTAGGGATTTGTGCGGTGGAATTGCTGCGGCGCGGATCCGAGATCCGCGCGGTTGTGATCGCCGCCCACTTTGCGATGGCGGCAGCCGTGCAGCTGTCTTCCGCGTGCGCAAAAAATTTTCTGAAATCCTCAAATTTACTGCGGATCGCGATCGCAGCCAAGAGGCTGCAGTTGAGATCGGGTGGCCGCAGATTTGATCTGAGACAATTCCGCCTCGCCAAACATATCTTTAATAGTTAGAGAAAATGTTTAGTACGAGCTCGCACGTACCTATCGTGCGAATATAAATAGTTCTTTTTTTCGAGTGGGCCCCCACGCCTTCGCCTTCTTCCCGGAACGAGAAATCTTTATTTTCGCTTCGCGCTTTCCGACAACGAAACACCTCAAAGCTTCCTCCTTGTGAAACAATGTGGGGGTTCCTCTCTTCACATTGTAAGATTTTCTTCGAACTTCCTTTCCGCTCGAGCTGGTGCACTGTTATAGCTTCGGTTCAGCTTCCTCTTGTGTGGTGTAAAGCCCTACCTTGTTTTCCTCAAGCTGCTTTGAACTTCCTCCCAGCCTTGCTCTGAACTTCCTCCCAGCCTTCGCGACACCGGAGCAAGGTTCCTCCAGCTCCGAGTGCTTCCTCCCAGTTCGACGTTCCTGATACACATTCTACGGTAGAATCTTTAGTTTATTTAGAATCTTATCAGATGTTTTTACTCTTCTGACCTTGTCCCATTAGTAGCTACCATCTCCTGGAAGATTTTAGAATAAAAACTCTCGATGGCGTCCGAGAAAATTGATGAAAATGTAAGGAAATCCGACTATAATTTAGAATGAATATCCAACTGTAATTATTCTAATACTTTACAGTCGCATTTTAGTATTACATTATGACTGTAAGGAAATCCGACTGTAATTTAAAATGAATATCGAACTGTAATTATTCTAGTACTTTACTGTCGTATTTTAGTATTATATTACGACTGTAATGTTTCCTGAAATTCCAGTTGGATCCTGTTCTGTAATTCCTGTTGTATTACATCATTGTTTCAGTGCAGGCGCAGAAGGCTACAGTTGTTTTCCCCATTGTGCTTCGGAGGATGAGGCGTACGCAATGTATTGTAATTATGCCACACAACTGGATTCAGTGTTCGTAAAAAACACCTGTCATACTGGACTCATACAAGAATTATTAAAATGCGCGAATATAGCTGCGCCAAAGCGGGTGTTAAGATTGCAAGGCCTTCGCCAAAGAAGTACCACAAATTAGAAACGCGCATTGGATGCCTAGCCTGCATTGTCTTTCACACTGATACTGATGGCAAGAATTTGACAGTAACGAAGTTCGTCGAGGAGCGTAATCATCCACTAGCAACCGAGATCGAGAAGCATTTATTGAGGTCCAATCGAAGCATATCCGAAATGCAAGGTAACTTAATGAAGAATATGACCGGAGCCGGAATTAAAGCGGTGGAAGCATATAACTTCCATTCTGAAGAAGCCGGTGGTGTTGAAAATATTGGGTTCAGTAAGTCTGATGCCTTCAACTTTGTTCAACGAGAAAGAAGAGTGTTAATAGAAACCCGCGACACCTCAAGCTTGCTAAGGATACAGCAAGGGAAACAATTGGAAGACAATATGTTCTCGTATGAGGTACAAACAAATGAGTTGAAAAGGTTGACTAGTTTCTTCTAGATGGATGGGCATAGCAAGATAGATTACGACTGTTTCAGCGATGTTTTTATTTTTGACACGACGTATAGACTGAATAAATAAAATCTTGCTTGCGCCCCTTTCATAGCCGTGAACAGTCATTGATAGAATATTTTTGTTGGAGGTGCTTTCATAGCTGAAGAAACCATAGAATCGTTTTGTTGGGTGTTCGAGACATTTCTAAAATTTGTTGGTGGGAAGCAACCAATTACTATTTTCACTGACCAAGATCAAGCCATGGCCGTAGCTCTTCAAATGGTATTCAGTACCAGCCGCCACCGTCTGTGTCAATGGCATATTTCGAAGAAGGTACCCTCGAAAGTCCCTTGCTTCAACCAAGACAAAATTATTCGGTCCTTTTTTTATCAATGCATGAGCAAATGTGATGGCGAAGAGGAGTTCGAAAGATGTTGGATTGAGAAGGTGAAGAGAGAAAATCTGCAGGAAAATAAATGGTTGGGTGATTTATATACGGTCAAGAAGAAGTGGTCTACTGCCTTCAACAAAGATATTTTGGATCTCGGCATTTTATCAACGCAAAGAAGTGAATCAGCTAACATTGTTTGCATGGGAGTTCGAAGATTGCAACTACACTTTGTACAACCCCGTGTTTGCCGAAGGGTAAAATGGCGAGTCGGGCATAGGAGAAGCAAGCAGGGGCTCGCCGCCCCGCGACGAGCGAGCCACGAAGGTGAGAGCAAGGCGAGCCAGGCTAATCTCCCTGCAAGGAAGGTGATGTGAGGGCGAGGCAAGTGCATGCTCACCGCTTTGGGGTGCATTTAGCAATGGAGAGGTGAGTGAGGGCTCGCCGCCTCACATAGGCGACCCTGACCGGTATTTATAGCACCAGGGGGCGAGCGAGTGGCGCCCTCACGGGCTGCTTGCATGGGGAGACCTCGCGAGCCCCGCTCACGAGGAGGCTGTCGAGTGGCGCCTTCATGGGCCACTCGCCCAGCAAAGGTCCAGGGGTCAATTTACCCAAATACCCTTGGTGGGCTGCCAATAGCCCTTCAGAAGAGCGGAGTTTGGTTGTTAGCAAACCAATTTGGGATGCGGTTAGTAAAACCAAAAGGCGGAGTTACACTATTTGCAGACCGTAAGAGAAAAAACTATATATAGACCCTGAAGGGCACCTTTGGAGTGGATCCATTTATTTGGCTTCTTCCTCCTTAGGACATCTTTGGTTAGCTCCTCAGGCTCTCCAAGGTGCCCGACTTCAGCTTTGGCTTAGGAGGGGAAGCGCTCTAAAGATCTTTTGGGTGTGTGGTGGGACCTCCACGCTGCAGCCAAGGGTCGGTATTTGGTTCTAAGTCTTCGGTCAGTTTCCTCTGTGGGATCAGTAGGTGCTAGCTGCACCCTTTCAGGGGTCCGAACTCCTTGTTGGGCCGAATCTCGGTTCCAACATTTTTGGTGCGGTGAGCATGGAGCGCAGCTAGTACAAGAAATTCCCAAGAAGGCGGCATGGCTGGAGAGGATGAGCGAGATGTTGGCCGCGGCGATCCGCCACCCTCTGGCTCACCAGCAATGACGGAGATGCTGACAGATCTCCGAAGAGAAATTCTCGAGACGGTCAATCTCGCCTTCGCCGCGGCGCGAGGCGAGTTCACAACCCAAGCACCCCAGATCGTCCCGCCATCAGGGGTAGGCGAGAGCGCCCCGGGGCAGAGAGAGGGCAAGGAGCACGCCCGTGAGGTGCCAGGGCGAGATCTAGCGGGGCGAGAGTTGTTCCCCATCCCAGCGAATGTGAGCCTGGTAGGTGAGCTAGTAGGCCGGGTGGGGCAGGCGAGGACGGCGATCACAACAAGCCCGTTTTGCGAGCTGGTGCTTTCGGCGCCCGTTCCAGATGGTTTTATCGAGCCCGCCATGAGTTTCTACACCGGCAAGGATGACCCCGTCCAGCACCTACAGTGGTTTGAGGATACCGTCTCCATTCGGCCCATGTCGGATGCCTTCAAATGCCAACTCTTCGCCATCACCCTGAAGGAGAAGGTGCGGGACTGGTTTCACCAGCTCCCCGCGGGGTCGATCTATGCATTCAAGGATCTATGTTGGAGCTTCCAGCTATGCTTCTCGACGTCGAAAAAGAGGAAGAAGGATGTTGGGGAAATGATTTCTCTTAACCCCTAGAAATGAGTAAAATATAAATTCTAAAGATGAAGAATTAGGATAAGTAAATATGCGTCGAATAGTATTCGACGCAACGTCGAAATAAAGTCGATGTTTCTATTAGAATGAGTCGAAGTAGCTCCAAGCAGAATTCGACGTATCCTATGTCGACGTAGCTCTGACCTCTAGTCGACGTATCTTGAGAAGTCGACGCACCTTAGTCGACGCACCTTCCTTATTCTCCTCTCGACGTTCTGCCAGGACGAATTCGACGCACGTCGATTTCTATGATTAATTCAAAAATCGCCAGATCTCTTTCCTTCTTTCATAGATCTGATTTATATGGAATCAAATTATACTTTATCGCCGTTCTGAATTATTCTTTTCCTCTAATGAATTCTTGGCTAATTTGATTAAATCCATTATGGACACTATTTGAAATCAGAATGAATACTTTCCTTCTATGGATACAATTGTTATGGAAATTTCTCCTACTTTCTAATACTCTGCCTGCTAATTGATTACTCTCCTATAGTGTTATTTTAATGAACAGAGCTATAAATAACAAGGTAGCAGCAGAGAGCAAAATGTAGTGATCCACCATTTTACATTTAAAAAAGAGGAAGAGCTCCCAAGTGAAAAGACAAAATTGAGAAATAGTGCTGCAGCAAAGATCAAGCTTCCTTCTCCTTCTCACTCTGAAGCCATACTGCTGCAAACTCTGATAGCTCTCACAAAAGAGAGAAAAGGCCTACAATCTCCTTCTCACTATAGAAGAGAGATTTCATTCACTACTTCTTGTACTTCCAATCTTCTTGCTAGGAAGAAGATTCCTTCTTGTCTTTTTATTATCTCTCTTTCTTCTTTACCTTTATTTCACTTTCAAATACTGTAAAAGAGTTTTTGGAATCTCTCTTCAAAAAATTCGGTTGTACTGGTTCTAAGAGTCTCCTTTTCAAAAGACTCAGTTGGTTCTAATAGTCTCCTTATCAAAAGACTCAGGGTGGTTCTAAGAGTCTCCTTATCAAAAGACTCAGTGCAAGATAATGAATTTCCTACCAAGGGGGTAGAAGAGTGGACTACCCAAAGTTTGGGGAACTACTATATTTCCCTGTGTTGTGCTGTGATTTCTTTTCTTGCATTTACTTTCTTTACTTACTTAATTCTTGTTGGTGTGTGGGAAGCCTTAATCTGTGATAACCACATATAAATATATATATAATTGCACAAAATATTTTAAATCTCTATTCACCCCCCTCTAGAGAATTCTAGTGAGGTTAACTGTGCACTTTCAATTGGTATCAGAGGGAGGTTAATCTAAAAAGGTTAACTCCTTGATCAAAAAGATCCTACCTCTTATTTATATATATATATATATTTTCTAAATATTAATTTTCACATGGCACAAATCAAAGATTATGCTTCCACCAGACCACCAATGTGCAATCTTGAGAAGTTTGCAGTTTGGAAAACAAGAATTAGGATTTATATGAATTCTATTGATGAAGATTTATTTAATGTTATCTTGACAGGTCCTCCCAAGCCTTATAGAAAAGACTCAAGTGGTGAAGTGACTCAAACACTTGTCCCAAAGGCTGAGTGGACAGTTGAAGAGAAGAAGGCAGGAACATGTGATGCAAAAGCTGTAAATATTCTGGTCTCAACCCTCTCTGATGAAATCTTTCAAAGGGTTGTTGAGTGTGAATCAGCCAAAGAAATTTGGGAGGCTCTCATAAAGATGGTAGAAGGAAGTGCTGATGAAAGAAAAGATAGGAAGGCTCTATTGATCTCTCAATATGAGAACTTCCAAAAGAAGAATGAAGAAAGAATCTCTGAGATGTATGACAGATTCAGTCTGATCATCAATCAACTAAGGGACTTGGATAGAGAAATCTCTCTCACAAAGATCAATGACAAATTGCTGATGAGTCTCCCAAGTTCATGGGACTCAAGGATATTGGCAATAAGAGACACAAGAGGACAAAGGGAAATTTCAACAGATGCTCTCTTAGGAAAACTCAGATCCTATGAGCAACTGCTGAAAACCAGAGAAGAGAAGAAGAGAAGAGAAAACACTCCAACTTCTTCAAAAGACAGGAACATTGCATTAAAAGCAACAAAAGAAGGAAGCTCTATCACTGAAGAAGAACTAGTCAGTTTCCTAGCCAGAAAATTCAAGAAATGGGTCAGGACAGATGGATCAAGAAGGAGAGAGTCAAAACCAAGGTATGACAAAACTCCTACTAAAGAAATTATTTGTTATTCTTGCAGGAAACCTGGACATATTGCCCCAGAATGTCCAGAAAATGCTGAGACAAAGAAAGATCTGAAAGAGAAAGATCTCAAGAAAAAGGGAAAGAAGAAAGAAAGAGGCTTTATAGCAGAAGCCTGGAGTGATACAAACTCTGAGGACAACTCCTCTTCTAAGAGTGACAATGAAGAGCCCAAGCAAGAAGATCTATGCTTAATGGCCCTTGAAGGCTCAAAGAATGATGATGGTGCTAAATCATGGAGTGAGACAGGATCAGAAGAAAGCATATCTTCTGAAGATGAAAAAGAAGATAGCCTTATTCTCATAGAGGAATCTGAGGATAAGGATGAGGTAAGCATTTTTGATGAAATAGATTTTCAAAGTGATAATTTCAGAAATGATTTTATGGGAATGTGTCTAGATCAACTAAAAGCTACACAAGAAATTAAAGATCTAAAAGAACAAATCAATGTGGCTAAAAACCAGAGAAATAGAGAAGTTAAATGCTCTAAAAATTATGAATTAAGGGCTAACATCATAGAAAATGAGGTAGAAAGGGCTAGAATAGAAAACCAGCTCCTTAAGGATAAGGTATCCCAGGCAAAAGCCTTTGAAGAATCAATAAACATGAGAAACCAAACTCTCAAGGAAATCACTGAACAACAAACAAGGAGACATAAAAATCTTGGTCTAGGGGCTGATCCCTCAACCAGCCAAATTCCATCCAACAAACCTGCTTGGATGATCCCTGTAAAATTCACCAAACCCATCAAATCAAACCAAGAGAAAGACTCACTAAATATGGAAGAAGACTCGCTCAAGTAAATAAAACAATTTGATGAAACATCATATTATTCAGCTGATGACTCTCAAACTTCATCTGTAGAAGCAACTAAGCCAAAAGAAACAATACATAAAAGAACAAAATCAGAAAAAGGGAAAAAGAAAATGTATGAAGATACAGTTGCGTCGACTTTATATCGACGCATGAATGATAGTGCATCGACTTTTACTCAACGCAACCTCTCAGATGCCTCGACCTCTGCTTGACGCTTGAATAAAAGTACGTCGACTTCCAATCGATGCAACTTTTTCCATGCGTCGATATCAGATCAACGCTATCGGGAGAAAGCGCCGAATATAAATCGAAGCAACTATCAACATGCGTCGAATAGATATCGACGCACAAAAATTCAGAGCAACTTAAATGCCTATCCTCCAAAAACCTTATATAATTCCCATTCAGGATCCATTCATCCTAACCATGATTTCCATCCTAATCAACACCTCTATCCTAACCAAAATCTCTGCCCTAAACCTGGTAACCAAAATCCCCATCCTAATCAACCCTTCTATCCTTCTCTACACTCAAATTATCATAAGAATAAGATAATCAAATGCCATATATGTAACAAAACTGGCCACCTTGCCAAACAATGTTGGCACAACCAATCAAACTATCTGTAAAAATTAGTCCAAGACTGACTTAGAACTAGGAAGAGATAAAGAGAAATAAACACCTAAAATTCTTCAAGAAAATCAAAAGTCACGTCTACTTCTAATCGACGCACCGTAGACGACTCAACTCAATAAGTGAAATCGACGCATACGTCGACTCCAATCAACGCATACGTCGATAGGAAATCCTATCATCCCAAATCAGACTATATCGACGCTCACGACGAATTCCACTCATCATAACATTGACTTCATAGAAACGAGCGGCAATACTAAAATATTTTCGGTCACATCCACTGAAGTACCGAATAAGCCTCGAATTGAGTCCCGTTTCGACGCTTCACCTAACTTAAAAAGACTCTTCAGTTAGAAACCTTCACTACTGAGCATCCTTCATCCTTCTTGCTCCTTAGTCCAGCCATTTCCTCCTCTCTTTCACTGACCTAAAATGGCTCCCAAGATAAACTCTGGTTTCGACATTGACCTCGACTCCTTCCAAGCCGTTGCAGAAAATTATAAGAACATCATAGCTCTCTTCACTGAAGCTGGATTGTACAAACTCATCTCCACAAGATGCAAGCTCCTGGAAACAGAGCTCACAGAGCTGGTGACTCATGTTCAGATATCTGAACAAGGAGAAATCCAGGGAACAATCTATGAGACACCAGTCTCAATCTCTGCAGAATATATTAAGACCACCTTTGATCTTCCATCAGGTATATCCTAATATTATCTTTGTTCAAATAAAATAGGGAAAGGAAATCAATTTCTAAAGAGTAACCTCATAAGTCTTCATCATTCCCTTATTAGGTGATGAATCTATAGACCTCACACCTGATGAAATCAAGCATCTGCTAACCACCATGAAATTTTCAAAGGATAAACCAATCCATTTAAAGAAAATAGACTTTTCTGAGGAGTACAGACTGCTAGCAGATATAGTAGTTAAGATACTACTATGCAGGTGGACTGGGCCACATGCTTGCTGAAGATGTTAGGCTCCAAATACTCACACAAAGAAAATGCATATATGAGGATTATGAGTCAAGTACTCTTCCACTCCTTCCCTGACCTCTGTAGGTCAAAAGGAATCCCCATTCCTCCAGGGAAAAGAATGTCAATAGCCCTATTCTCCAAGTGGACCAGGCAAATCCCTAAGCCTGGTTCCATTACTGAAAGGACTCCCTCTCCTCCTAACTCTCCTGTTCATCCATCTCCTCCTCCTCCTCCTCAAAGAGACAATCCTTCTCTACCACCATCATCCACTCCAATAGTATCTACCACCCTCACAACTCCTACTTTACCTACCTCTTCTCAAACACCTGCTCCTCAAACAGCAGTTTCTCCATCTCCTCCTCATCATACTTTCTCATCCTCTTCACCTCCATTATCACCAATACCTCATACATCAACTAACCTTTCGCCACCCTCATCACCACCTCCACCACTCTCTCCTCATCACCAACCACAACATGAACCATCTGCATCCACTGAAGCCCTCCTTACTCAGCGCATTGCATCAGCAGCTCAAACATTCCAAGCAATGTTGGATGAGCACTGCTCCCAGATTCATTCCTCCATCCTTCACATGCACACCCAAATAGATGGGGTCAGTGCCTCTGTGCAAAATCTGAAGACCTCTCTCTCTTCCTCTAGAGTAACCAGATCTTTCTTAACCTCCCTGGCCAGGAAGGTCAAGAAAGGGGAGAATCTAGATGAAGAGCAGCTCTCCAATCCTAAATCTCTCTCTCACAAGTCCCCTCCTTCCTCAAAAGATGATAGTCTTGCACTTCTCAAGACAATCTGAAATAAAGTTGTACCTGAGCTACACTCTGAAGAACAAACAATAGAGGTACTTAATATAGCAAGAGAGGCTGCAAATCAAGTGGTACTATTACAAGGGGAAGCAAGCAGAGCAGACAATGAAGCTGAAAAGGAAAATGTGGCAGATGGTAAGAAAAATAAAAAAACTGAAACTCAAGGGGAGCTGGATACTGTTATGAATGAAGCTGAAAATGAAAAAGGACAGCCAGATGCTATGTTGGCTGTAGTAGGAGCTAAGGAGCCAGATACAGCTGGAGCTGAAGATGATAAAGAAATTGAAGAAGTAGAAGGATCAAAGGAAGTTCCATCCCAGGGGGAGCAATCTGCTCAGGGGGAGCTAGGTGAACTTCCTGCAACTGAGAAGGAAAAACCCCCCTCTCCTAAAACAGTAGTATTCAAGAGAAAGAGAAAGACTCCTCCTACCCCTCCTGAGTAATGTTTGAAAATAATAATGATATACTTTACCCTATAGTTAAATACTAATTGGTATGAACATGAAGTTTGTTTATATAATTCTGGAAAATTTGGTTATATGATCTCTCTTTCCAATTTCTTTTCTGCTTGATTGACATATTTCTTTTCTCTACAAATGCTGTGATTTTCCTCTAAATAGGGTTAAGACAAATAGGGGAGATTGTTGGGGAAATGATTTCTCTTAACCCCTAGAAATGGGTAAAATATAAATTCTAAAGATGAAGAATTAGGATAAGTAAATATGCGTCGAATTGTATTCGACGTAACGTCGAAATAAAGTCGACGTTTCTATTAGAAAGAGTCGAAGTAGCTCCAAGCAGAATTCGACGTATCTTATGTCGACGTAGCTCTGACCTCTAGTCGACGTATCTTGAGAAGTCGACGCACCTTAGTCGATGCACCTTCCTTATTCTCCTCTCGACGTTCTGCCAGGACGAATTCGACGCTTACGTCGAATAGTAATCGACGCACGTCGTTTTCTATGATTAATTCAAAAATCGCCAGATCTCTTTCCTTCTTTCATAGATCTGATTTATATGGAATCAAATTATACTTTATAGCCATTCTGAATTATTCTTTTCCTCTAATGAATTCTTGGCTAATTTGATTAAATCCATTATGGACACTATTTAAAATCAGAATGAATACTTTCCTCTAATGAATCCATTATGTGCACTTTCAAAGGATGCCGAGGCACTCTTCAAGATTAAGCAGGAACCGGGGGAGTTGCTGACCCACTATGTGGATAGGTTCCATGAGGAGGTCCTGCTCATCTAGGAGGTGCCCGGGTTCACCCTCCAGCTCGCCTTCACGGTGGGGCTGCGGGAGGGGTTCTTCAAGATGAGCATGAAGCAGAAAGCCCCCTTGTCCTTTGAGGAGCTGATGTTAAGGGCATCAGAGGAGATCGAAGGGGAAGCAGCCAACCCGGAGTTCGCAAAAAGGTTGGCAAGGTTGAGTGAGACAGAGGTCAGGCAACAGGAAGTTAGGAGAATAGAAGAGCCGAGGGCTCCAGAGTTGGGGTGGAGGCAGCAGGGAGGGGGGATGCAGGGCCCGGGAAGAGGTTTTTCCCAAGGAGGGGCAACTTCTAGTGAGGTCAGGGAAGACCCAACCACCAAGGGTGGAGACAAGGACCGAGGCCACTCCCTCCCCCGCCTCAACAGGCCATGAAAATCGGCCGAGGAAGGGGAAGGAGAGCAGGGGGAGGGGGAGGAGCAGGAGAAGGGGGTGGAACAGGAGGAGCAAGGAGGAGGAACCGTACGACGGAGGCTGAGGGAGGGGGGATGACATTGTCGTACTGTGACTTCCACCAGGAGGAAGGTCACGCAACGGCCACCTGCCCGGAGTTCTTGGAGGTCAGGAGGGCGAGAGGTCCCTGGGAGCAACAACCACCAGTGAGGATAGAGGAGGTGACCAGGATGGCAGAGGAGGAAGATAGGTGCGTGGACATGGCCGATGTGGGGTGCCGAGGAGAGATCAGCGTGATCCACGAGGAAGTGGGGATCGAGGCGACCCGAAAGGCGAGCCTCCATACCATGTATCGTCAGAGCGCGGCTTCGACTTCTCAAGCCCCACCCCCAGAGGAAAAGATTACCTTCTTTCAGAAGGATATGCCGGGCCATGAGGACCCGTTCTGCGATGCACTGGTTAGTCAGATAGCCATCGAGAACTTCACCGTCGCCCAGATCCTCGTGGATAACGGGAGCTCGGTCAATGTCATCTTCAAGAAGGCATTCGACGAGATGATGGTGGAGGCAAGGAGGGTGTTGGCCTCAGATGGCCCGTTGTTCAGGTTCTCGGGAGAAAGGAAGGATGTGGAAGGAGGAGTAGGGCTCCATGTCATCTTGGGGGGACAATCACATAACTGCTGGTTCGTCATCGTCGACGCTCCGAGAATTTACAACGCCATCTTCAGGTGGCCACTAATCAGTACGTTCATGTGTGTCCCCTCCTCGTTCCACAAGTGCCTCAAGTTTAGCGTGGGCAGAGTCCAGATTCGGGTGAGAGGAGACCCAAAGGTAGCAAGACAATGCTACGTTACCGCGGTCAACACCATCACTTGGCAAGCAGAGGTGGAGGAGATGGACCGGGAAATGGAGAGGCAGGAAGAAGCTGAGAGGGTCGTCGGAGGACCCAAAGAAGAGGACCAGGCCCAGGAGGAAGGGGCGGAGGAGCTGCTAGAAGTTCGGGAAAAGAGTATGGAGGAAGAGGGTACAAAGGCACTCGCTTACGGTGGAATAAGGAAGATGATGATGGGGAACAATCTAGGCTGGAGGTCGCGGAGGAAGTCATAGAGCTGGAGGTCGTCTCCCAGACAGGGGCGATAGAGAAAGTGAAGATCAGCGAGGAGCTCAGCCCCAAGGACCAGAAGAAGATCCCGGCCTGCTTCCAGAAGAACGTAGACGTCTTTGCTTGGAGCGCGACAGAAATGCCAGGGATCGATGCAGATGTGGCGTGCCACCATCTCAACCTTGACCCCAACACTCGCCCCAACCAGCAGAAGAAGAGGTACGTCACTGCCAAGCTAGCGGAGCCTATTCGGGAGGAGGTAAACAAGCTCCTAAAAGCAGGATTTGTATCGGAGATCCAATATCCATGTTGAATCTCCAATGTAGTAATGGTAAAGAAGGGGGACGAAAGGTGGAGAATGTGTGTCGATTTCTCTTTGTTAAATAAATCATGCCCTAAGGATTGCTATCCTTTGCCTCGAATCGACGCGCTGGTTGACTCGGCCATTAGTTTTTCTCTAATGAGTTTTCTAGATGCCTTTTTAGGTTATCATCAGATCCGCATGCACACCCCCTCCCCCCCCCCCCCCCCCCCCCCCCGACGTTAAGGACGTCTCATTCATCACCCGGGACGGGTGCTATTACTACAAGATGATGCCCTTCGGGCTGAGGAATGCAGGGGCAACCTACCAGCGGATGATGGACAGGGTCTTCCGTGAGCAGAAGGGGAGGAACTTGGAAGTTTACGTAGATGATATCATGATAAAGAGTCGGGACCTCGAGTCTCGCCTCCGGGATCTTGAAGAGACCTTCGACACCTTGAGAAAGTTCAAAATGAGTCTCAACCCTCAGAAGTGTGTTTTTGGGGCCAGTAGGGGGAAGTTCTTGGGTCATTTACTCACCCCCGCTGGTGTAGAGCCTAACCCCTACAAGGTGAGGGCGATAATGGAGTTAGGATCGCCAAGGAATGCAAAGGAAGTCCATCGCCTTACTGGAAGTTGGCATGACTAAGTAAGTTTCTATCCAGAGCGGGGGAGAAATGCTCGTCCTTCTTCACCCCGCTGCGTGGCACCCAGAAATTTGAGTGGACCCCTGAGTGCGAGGAGGCATTCCAAGCACTAAAGGAACAATTAACCCAGACCTCGCTGCTCCAGGGGCCGAGATAGTGTGAGGACCTATCCTTATACCTGAGGGTGGGGGCTGAGGCGGTGAGTTCGGTTTTGGTTAGGGAGGAGGAAAAGAAGCAACTCCCGATTTACTACGTCAGTAGGGTGCTGAGGAAGGAAGAACTTAGGTATCCCATCCTAGAGAAGCTGGCCTTCACCCTGGTGGTGTCGGCCCAAAAGCTCCGACCTTATTTTCATGTGCATTCTATCAAGGTGGTGATGGACCATCTGTTGGGTTTTCTAATACCATTTTAAAATGATAATAAAACATATCATATATGCGCAGCAGAATAAATAACTAGAACAACCCAAAGAGTTAAGGAACTTGCGATTTTACTGATTCAAGAAATAAAATAACATCCACATCACAGTGCAGAAATTATACCTGAAGGGGATTTAAGTCGATACTCAAACCAAGATGCTCCTCACTGAGTTTGGTAGAACCAATCTTGAGTTGCAAGAACCTAAATAGATCGACCCCTCTACAGAGATCCACACAAGTGCTGGAGAACCTTGATGCCTTGTCGAACAAGGAATGAGTCGGAGAAGAGAAGTTCTCAGCGTCCACACGGACTGCTAGATCCGAGACAGGGGAGGCGGCGACTGTCAGAAGAGGAGAGAAGCCCTAGCGGAACACTTTCGGCGCTGCTATCTCAAACCACGAAACGGGTCAGTTACAAAATCTGTCTCGCATACCCAACCCTAAGATCGTGATCTGTTTATATACTAAAGGCTGCGTTTGACGAACTCAAGGAGATCTGTGTTCGACGAACTCAAGAGATCTGCGTTCAACGAACTCAAGGATATCTGCGTTCGACGAACTCAAGAGATCTGCGTTCGACGAACTCAAGGAGATCTGCGTTCGACGAACTCAAGGAGATCTGCGTTCGACGAACTAAGGAGATCTGCGTTCGACGAACTCAAGAGATCTGCGTTTGACGAACTCAAGGAGATCTGCATTCGACGAACTCAAGAGATCTGCGTTCGACGAACTCAAGAGATCTGCGTTCGACGAACTCAAGGAGATTTGCGTTTGACGAACTCAAGAGATCTGCGTTCGACGAACTCAAGAGATCTGCATTCGACGAATGCGCTACACTAGCCCTCTGCCGTCTCAGCGGTCGACGAAGGCGCTACAGTAGCCCTTTCATCTCAGCAGTCGACGAACGCGCTACACTAGCCCTTTCGTCTCAGCGGTCGACGAACGCGCTACGCTAGCCCGTCTCAGCGGTCGACGAACGCCGTATACTAGCCGTCTCAGCGGTCGACGAAGGCCTTATACTATCTGTCTCAGCGGTCGACGAACATCGTATACTAGCCATCTCAGCGGTCGACGAACGCCTCCAGTTCGACTAAACCCTTTTAGCCGAATTTTGACAAGTATAAATCCATTTGTTTAAACCTTTTTAAACGATTTCTCATTGAGACATTCTCAACTTAATTCCAAACAGTCACAGAATTGGTCCTCCACTCATATCCTATATAAGCAAGGCCAATTCAATTCTTTCTCCAATTTCTCCAAGCACTTTTATGTGCGACCTTATAGGCTCATATTGCGTTGGCAGTAAGACTAACTGTTGATTGCTTTGAGATCACCTCAGAAACTCCAACAGTCTCCCACTTGATCATAAAGTGTCAACAAAAGTCTCATAAACAATGAGCGGCATCTAGCAATACATCATTGCTACCTAAGCAATAAGAGTTCATAACTCAATAAGCCTGTCTTGACCAATGTTTTCAGTGTTGTCTCGTCCCTTTGTCCCTTACATCCGGATAGAACTAGAGGCATGAACTGTGTCACCCTCATAATTGTTCAATCCTAGTTTCCTGATCTAAAATAGACTAACAAAAATGGTGAGCTCAATATCATATATTGACTCAACCAAGCATGGCCATACATTTCTCAGTCTCATTCCATCAAGGGGCCCAAGGATGTAACTCCTACATAAAGGAGGACAAATCCCATTTCTTCTCACACACAAACATCCAAATGATTCGTAACATACCCAACAACCACCCTTATCGTCAACCTTTCTCGAGAGAAGACTTTAGATGGCATCAAAGTGTTGGATCTTACGATGCCCTTAGAGGGGGGGGGGGGTGAATAAGGGAATAAATTTTTTTTGTAATAATGTTATGAAAATTACTAAATTGTTTTATGTAACATCCCCAATCCTTCTAGACCCCTAGATGGTGTTAGGGCATGGGTGGTGTGCAGAGTGGCCACTAGGGCCCTTGGGCCAAGTGGAGTGTGCTAAGTGCACACCAAGGGCACAAAATCAACATAGCCCAATACCACTCCCTTAGGCCAATTGACCCTCAATTCACCAAATTGACCTCCCCCATACCACCCTAACCACTGAGGGAGACCATAACCATGGAAATTGCACTTGGGTGGGATCCAATTGCATGAAATTGACCAAAGTCAATAATAGGTCAACATTAACCAAACTAAGTCAATTGGGGTTCAATTGACCCTCAAATGTTCAAATTGACCTTACCACCACACTCTAAACACCTTAAGGAACCCAATGGACCAAAAATCCCCATCATGGTGGGACCAATTGACCCAAATTGACCAAAGTCAAACTTTACCCAATTTTGGTCAAATCTACACCCTTGGATTAAATTGAACCAATTGGAGCCCCACCATGGACCAACCTATGTTGGGTGATGTTAAGGGACCCATGACCCCCAAGTGGGGTCAACCCACTCACCTTGGTTGACCAAAGTCAACCATGGTCAACATAGCCCATTAAAGGTGAATTTAAAACCTAAATTGAAATGAACCCCAACACCAATCAATTAACCAATTAATCATGGACATAGGTCTTGCCCATAAGCCTTAGACTGAACCCTAAACTATGGTGTGTTTAATCAAATGGAGGGGGGGGGGACCAAAAGTTAATCAAAAAGCTTAAAGCATAAAGCAAAAAGGAAAAGCAATCACCCCCTCCTCCACACTCCTCCAATCAGCCTTGGGCCCTCCCCTGATTGCTGTGGGTCTGAGCTTGACCCAGGTGGAAGCAATGGACCAGCTGGTGCAGGAGGGTGGCAGCCATGGGAGAACCGAGGAGGCCAATGTTCAAAATAGCATGTAGAGGCTCCCCACTTCATTTCAACCTCACCATTAGCTTCAGGAGGTAGAGAGCAGACGGAAACAACACTTGGAGCAGAGCTTTTGGTGGAGAATCGCGGCTGTGAGCAGGATCGTCGGAGCAAGACATTTCCATGGTGAACCGCCGCCGGAGCCGCCGCCACGCCCCAATCTCGGTTCGTTTCTCCTCCCCTCCCCTCATGCTAGCTTCCCATCTCATAATGCTGAAGGATCGGGCTCAATTGAGCCCGGATCCATTTCCGAAATCCATGGTTTTCGGCTCGATTTGTGACACCCAGGATCGCCGGAAACCCCCCCTCCGGCTGCCATGTCGCCGGGAGTTGTAGCCCCGACCACCACAAAGGTGGTGGCGGTGGTGGCCGGCCGTGGTGGCCACCAGGTGGCCGGGAAATGGGGGAGGAAGACGGCCCAGGACGGATCAATCCCAGCCGTCGGCTGAAGGAAGAAGATGAAGGAGGAGGGTTGGATTTGCTTTAAGATCTGTGCTGATCTCATTAATTCTCTATTTAATTAATTCAAGGTTTATGAACTTCTGGCCCTATTTTTCAGTCAACTTCTAATAGAAATTAGGGTCTCTTAAGGGCTGAATTAGAAAAAGTGCCCAACATGAAAGTTGTAGGCCTTGGTCTTAACTTTCATTTGGCCTTAAGTTTAGGTCATTTGGTGACCTACATCTCCCTAGGGAGTTGTTTTACTAGGACTGGTCCTACACTAGATCAGTCCATTAGAAATATTATCTAGGCCAAACCCTTCCAGATTTGGAGCTGTGCTTGTAACCATGGGTTGGTTTACCCTAGGGGCACCACCTGCCAAAGGGGCAGCCCTTGGTGGACACTTTTACTTAGGGTTTTTGTGTAAATTAGATTATTTAAAGTATGTTGATTTTTGGAGCATATGATGTCCAATTGACACCAAATTTTGGTGGCATGCTCTTTAGTACATGATTAGTGCCTATCTAAAATTTCACTCCATTTGGAGTTGATTTGATATGGAAAATGGGAAACCCTAATGAGGACCTTTAAGGGTCATATTAGGGTTTGGGTCATTTTGAGGAGTGGAGTGTGTTAGCCTCCTCCCATCATGATGGTTATGTATGTATGGATATACAAAGGCAGGTGACATACCCTAGTGGCCCATTTGGAGCCATTAGGTTGGTGTGACCCTAAACCCTAAGGGTAAACCCTTAAGGGTGCATGGTGAGACTTGTGAAGGGCATGGGAGCAAATGTTCTTGCCTTGGCTCAGAACTTTAGAGATATGTTTGTAGGAGCATGAAATGACTTAGTTAATTAAATGAGAATTTTTGGAGGTATTTAAGTATTTTTCTCCCTAATAAATGAAATAGGCACCCCTTTTCTTAATAAAATGAAATGCATGGTCATAGGACCTTGTATGGTGTTGAAACTCCATCAGTGGATGATTAGGGATGAAAATGGACTATAGCAATTTTGTTATGATTTATTGAAGTATTATTCCTTGTGTAGGAAATTTTAAGTACTTGCTAGCTCAAGGGAATTTAATTTTGATAAATGCCAAATCATGGGGATAAATTGTGAAACTTGGTTATCTGTCATTTAATGCTATTATAAGCCCATGATAATTATTTGGAGGCTTGTAGAATTATATTTCTTATACCTCATGTAGAAATTGGAATTTACACCACTTGAGTATTTAATCTTTTTAAAATAACAAATCATGGGGCAATGATGTGATACTTGGTTAACTGTAGTTTTATGTTAATTTATGCCCATGAAAACAGTTTGGAAGCTTGTAGATTTATAATTCAAGTACCTCATGTAGAAATTGGTAATTGCTACCTTTGGATGTTTAATCATTTCAAAATATCAAATCACATGGTAATGACACAATAATTTGGCAGAGGACTCTAGGTCCCCAATTGGACACTTGGTAATATTTGGAGAATTTCCAGAAGTGAAATACTATTTTTCCTAATTAAAGTGGCATTTTGGTAATTAGGCAATTATGATGATATAGTAGGCCAAATGACATCCTAGGGTCATGTTACTCAGTGAACAACCATGTTATGGAATATTACCTTTCTGATAATTTTCATGTAGCATGAAGACTCATTTTGAGGGTAGTTCATGTGTAATTTGCCTTAAGGCCTCAACTACTTTAAATTATATTAAATACCAATTTAATATGGAAAATTATGGAAATTGGAACATACCCTATTAAGGTCAGTGGGAACCTTGGATAATTAATATAGACCTTGGTGATGAGTATTTAGAAGGGTTCCCTTATGGGGTTGATGGATAGTTCAACTTGGTGGTCTGCGTTTAGTAAAAACAGAATTTTGAGTTTTAGACAATTCAGACCCCTAAGTAGTGTTTGGGAGTATTATCCAATCAGTAAATGAGAGGTAGCACACCATGATTCAAGGTGGGCCAATCCTAGGGATAGTTGTGGGGTTGTGCTAGAGTTAATGTAGAAGGAATGAAGGTACGTCCAACCCGATTGGGTGGGACGGGAGATGAGCTAAGTCACTTTAACTATATGAAATGATGAAGGGTGAACCAAATGTTAACCACCAATTAAAGTAATTGTCTTGAGGAGGATGGTGGGGTTGAGCCCATTAATCCGTAGTACCGTTAGGGGCCCCTTACGGAGTACACCGCGGGAAGTCCAAGATTCACCCTAAATATAACACTAACTAAATAGTAGGCAAGAGTAGCCTAAGTGGGTATGCAAACTGGTGTGGATCTCCTCCGGGAAGGATATGGGTTGGATCAGCTTGTGTGATGGTCCCTGAGCCGGAAGCTCGGGTGGACTTGTTAACACCTGTTACTTATTCAAACAGTGGCGAGTCTTCGGTACTAGGCTAGTCGTGTCACCGACGATAGTACGTTGACTCAGGTGAGGGTGTGGTTTAGAGGGCCGGTAAGTTTGAGTACCGCGGTCTGGAGGACAATCCCTATTAACCCACCCCGACCTTAAAGTCTGGTGGATTCCAGCAAGAGTACGCAGGAGCTCCGCTGTTGTGTTCTTAGCATTGAGGCGTACATGAGTTCTAGGCTTGGTAGTGACTATACCCGCCTAGGATGCGGAGTGCCCGATCCACTACCACCGTGAGCCACGACGGTCGGTACCCGAAAGGTTGGCTTCCTTTCAAACAAATTGGGAACTATAAAGGTCTGTGCGCATAGAGTCGTGTGGGTGAGTCACATTGCATAAATTCATTAAAACATCATAACCATAGCATAACATAACATACACATAGCATACCCCCATCATATAAATTAGTATGGGCTCTTTTATGTGATGGGTTACCTTGACATCTTAACTTATATGTCGTATGGGCGTTCATATAAGTTAAGGTACGAATCTGTGATGGTAGTTTAGATTTACTTACTGCACTGCATTTCCTTTCTACTTACTGCTTACTTCATTGCTCTACTTTACTGCCTTATACCTGCACTATACTGCTAGCTAGATTTTATTGCTTTACTTATACCTGCTAGTGTAGTGCCATGTCACCACCTTCTTGTTTACCCCTTGTTTGTCCTCCGCTTCTTCCTCCCGCTCGGTGCCTTGGAGTCGTGGAGGGAGGCAAGGACAAAATGGCTTAGTCTTTATGACTAATGGTAGGTGTGACCGCAGGAGTCCGAGGAGGCGGAGTTGTCCCGCGCGCAGCAGGACGAGATGGCAGGACCTGAGCAGCAGATGCAGCACACTACCACGACGCCACAGGTTGATGATTAGATAGATAGATTTCCGCTTTTTGAGAGCTTTTGTTGTAGACTTCCGCATGTTGTAGAGAGAGAGAGATAGTACATTACTTTGCATATGTATCAGGTTTAAGCCCCTTTGGTGGTACCTCTCTTATGGACTTTCTGTTTTCATTATATATTTATATGATGCTGTGATTGTGGACATGCCTTCTTTTATGAATTTACTTTTTGGCATATTTTACTTATGATCGTATAGCCGGCAGGGTTGGTGCTGAGCCGTGTTGGTCAACCCGAGTATTGGTGACACCGCAAGGCAGCGATTCTGGGCGAAGGTCCACCTCAACCGTGCGATACGGGAGAGGTTCGAGTTTTCAAGTACCCGAGCGGGTTTTGGAAAAAGAGACCTTACAAATGGTATCACTGAACGAACGATCATAAGAGAATAGTCCACAACATACTGGGTCACCCCGATCGAGTGTAGTTTGCGGACAAACTATGCAGCGGAAGCTGTGGTGTGCCCATGTATGAAATCACATAAAACAGTCCATTAAGCAGCAAGTTAGGTCAAATTTTGACTTACTTAGACAATTTAGTGACGCACCCTAGTCTAAAGAGCGACCTCGGGTCTAGATTTGGTTGAAGGTTAAGGATACCCAACGTAGTTAAGGTAGGAAGTTAGTATAAGTCTTGACGTGGAGACTTTCACGCTGAGGGTTACGCTTTACTATCAAGTGGTAGGACTATCTCGAGGAGATCGGGTGTCTGTAGTCTTCTTTAGAGTAATAGAAGACCCATAAGCATAACCCCCTTACCATAACCTGATACTTCCCATTATAGTACGTTGAGGCAACCACCATGAAATACCAGAGGTCGAATTGGAATTTGAATATTTTGTTTTGAGAAGGCCCCTTTCCTAGTTAATCACATAGGGAACTCGGAAATGTTAGCATAATTTATAACATTGGGAGCCTAAGTTTTATCATAATCTTATGTCTCAGGGTGGAACACCAAGTCAGAGATTTTATGCCCTAAAGTTTATGTGCGTGTGTAAGATGAATATACCATAGAGGTATTGAAGAGACTTAGCCCAAATCGGTAGGGGCTTATCCTTTTGTTTATTGGGCCAATAAAATACCGACTTGGATTGCCCCTAGACTTTGTTTAGAAAAGGTTATGACGTTTTCGTAGTAATCTCGAGGTTTGGAGTATTCAATGATACTCAGGTGATGACGAGATCTTATTCATACACTTTTGAGTTATGGACCAACCCTACTTAGAGGTTTGAGACCCTTGGAGAATTACTTCACCTTAAAAAGCAGGGATTGTTTATACGAAGTTGGGATCGCTATAGTTTTATTGACAAGTTAAGTAAATGGTACACTTCAAGAGTGAGCGTATACTCATCTTATTGCCCCAAGGATGATTCTAAGTCGGCAAAAGCGATCAACTTGCTAATCAATTGATTATACGTAAAGGGTTGTCCAGTGTATGGGCATAAGACTCTCGGAATCAAGAAAGTCAAGTTAAGAATTTAGGGAATTCCACTAACTTCCTGATCCAAGCAATGTTGTCTTGTCTTTTATAAGGACGTTTGGTCATCAAGCTCTTACCGGTCACAAGGGAAGGATGTCATAAGCGGCAAATTCAGTGCAGGACCAAGTGAGATTTAGATTGGATAGAAGTAAGACTGAGCTATAAGTCTGCATGACCATAAGAAATAATCAGTTTATCGTAACAAACGTGCAAGTGTATGGTTGTAGATACACCTTCTTAACCTCGAGACATCGATTTGTAGAGCTATCCAACCAATTTACAATCACTAACGTCCGAACTAATGTCTATATTTAGTCAAGTATTGAAAACAAGAAGGAATGCCAGGTTTAGTAGCTTGGGATAAATGTGTCACATCATGGAATTTTGAAGTTTGGAGTCAAGTTTTCGCAAGTAAAGATTACAACTAGAGTTTCTTGCACTCCAGGACTTTCAAGGGTAACTTTCGGATAGTATTTTTTTAACTAAAATTCAAGCCCTCTCTGTGGTGAAAGTTTAGTTAAGATCATTTTACTCTTAGAGTTGGTTTATGCACCGCCAGAGAGCTTAGGAAGGTGACTCTTTGGATCTTATAATACGATGGTATAATCTATTAGGGCTAAGATGGAGAATCTTACTATGTTCGGATCTCGGGAAAGATGACAACGACCGTCATGTGTTGAGATATTGAGGAATGGGGAGTTAAAACGATTGATTAGTGCCGTTACTATCAACTCCCGCTTAAGCTTGTTAACTTTACTTGATGATACGTAGCGACGTAATTTTTGGATGACATAACTTTGAGAAGGGTCGTTATGATGAAATCTTTAATTCAAAATTTATAGCATAAGTGAGATGAGACCTCTTGTCTTTGAAAGTTTAGCCCACCCGTTATTTGAAATCTAAAGTGAAATTTGTCGAATGATATATTGAAGATATATAACCTACATACAATCCTCCGATCTTAAGAACCAGAAATTAACGATTTCTCCAAAATTTATAACCTCACTTAGGAAGATTCAGGAATGAGGGAGACAAGTTTGATTTTCTGATATAAATGGTGGAATTTTTCGAGGATTAATGAGTTTTAATGAGTCATCCTTCATGTTGAAATCAATTCGTGCCAAAACTTGTCATGATAAAAAAGGGTTTTATCCTCGTGAGTTATGAACCAATGGATATGGAAAGTAGATGAGAGTCATTTCACGAACATCCTTCTAAACTGCAGACGTTATGTGCCTCACAGAAAAACTTGGAAGATATCTACATTTATCTAACGTGAGGAAGTGTTAACCTCATGTAGCATTCGTAAGTCGTAAGAGACACTGGTCCAAGTGTAATCAAGGTTTAGGTTATTGTTTTGTAGCTGATAAACCTGACCTTGTATCCGCGGAGTCGGAAACGCTTTGTCAGCAGAGACCTCATATGTTAAGGGATAAGGTCTCTTGGTGTAGGTGGTGCTGAACACCTACGTGTAAGAGAGTGGTATAGTGAAGAATCAGAATAGACAATGACGGTTGGCTAAATGATCACGTCATGGCTAATCGATTTATGAGCAGAGTTCTAAGTAAACATGGTTCGTGAATATAACCTTATGAAGTTAAGTTGAACTCGAAGGTTTTGATGTCATCTAGAGCGGCATGATAATATAAATTAACTCGGTAAGTTCTTATGTATTTCAGGTAGATCCTCCTTCGGGGAGTGTAGTGATTTTGATAACACCCGCGCCTGGTTAGCTTGTTTTGATTTCTCTGAAGTGTCAATTTTCTATTTATTACCGGTATGGAGCAAGTAGAACCCGCTTTGTGATTAATGGCACGATGGTCTGAGCGGCGGGTTAAACCTTCAATTAACCCTTAGTGGGAATATTGCCGACAATCTTAGCAAGTAATAGTAGAAGTGCAATAAGAAATTTTGGTAAAGAATGTTGCTCCGGTTTGAGTTCTCTTATAGTAGAGGTCCGAGTTCTTCCGTGGAAGGAGATTCTGATGTCCGATTATTATAGTTCAATCAGGGGCAAGAGGAGCACAACTGGGTGCCCTTAGAATTCATGCGACAATGTTTCCTGAAACTCTTCACCTCAGGTGCAAATTAATCGTCTTTGAAATCCTTTACTCTTATAAGTACTTGCAACCCGTAGACCCAAACCTAAATTTTGAGGACGAAATATTTCTTCTGTTTATTGGGATTTGTAACATCCCCAATACTTCTAGACCCCTAGATGGTGTTAGGGCATGGGTGGTGTGCAGAGTGGCCACTAGGGCCCTTGGGCCAAGTGGAGTGTGCTAAGTGCACACCAAGGGCACAAAATCAACATAGCCCAATACCACTCCCTTAGGACAATTGACCCTCAATTCACCAAATTGACCTCCCCCATACCACCCTAACCACTGAGGGAGACCATAACCATGGAAATTGCACTTGGGTGGGATCCAATTGCATGAAATTGACCAAAGTCAACAATAGTCAACATTAACCAAACTAAGTCAATTAGGGTTCAATTGACCCTCAAATGTTCAAATTGACCTTACCACCACACTCTAAACACCTTAAGGAACCCAATGGACCAAAAAGCCCCATCATGGTGGGACCAATTGACCCCAATTGACCAAAATCAAACTTTACCCAATTTTGGTCAAATCTACACCCTTGGATTAAATTGAACCAATTGGAGCCCCACCATGGACCAACCTATGTTGGGTGATGTTAAGGGACCCATGACCCCCAAGTGGGGTCAACCCACTCACCTTGGTTGACCAAAGTCAACCATGGTCAACATAGCCCATTAAAGGTGAATTTCAAACCTAAATTGAAATGAACACCAACACCAATCAATTAACCAATTAATCATGGACATAGGTCTTGCCCATCAGCCTTAGACTGAACCCTAAACTATGGTGTGATTAATCAAATGGAGGGGGGGGGGGGGGACCAAAAGTTAATCAAAAAGCTTAAAGCATAAAGCAAAAAGGAAAAGCAATCACCCCCTCCTCCACACCCCTCCTCCAATCAGCCTTGGGCCCTCCCCTGATTGTTATGGGTCTGAGCTTGACCAAGGTGGAAGCAATGGACCAGCTGGTGCAGGAGGGTGGCAGCCATGGGAGAACCGAGGAGGCCAATGTTCAAAATAGCATGTAGAGGCCTCCCCACTTCATTTCAACCTCACCATTAGCTTCAGGAGGTAGAGAGCAGACGGAAACAACACTTGGAGCAGAGCTTTTGGTCGAGAATCGTGGCTGTGAGCAGGATCGCTGGAGCAAGACATTTCCATGATGAACCGCCGCCGGAGCCGCCGCCACGCCCCAATCTCGGTTCGTTTCTCCTCCCCTCCCCTCATGCTAGCTTCCCATCTCATAATGCTGAAGGATCGGGCTCAATTAATCCCGGATCCATTTCCGAAATCCATGGTTTTCGGCTCGATTTGTGACACCCAGGATCGCCGGAACCCCCCCCCCCCCCTCCGGCCGCCATGTCGCCGGGAGTTGTAGCAACAACCACCACGAAGGTGGTGGCGGTGGTGGCCGGCCGTGGTGGCCACCAGGTGGCCGGGAAATGGGGGAGGAAGACGGCCCAGGACGGATCAATCCCAGCCGCCGGCTGAAGGAAGAAGATGAAGGAGGAGGGTTGGATTTGCTTTAAGATCCGTGCTGATCTCATTAATTCTCTATTTAATTAATTCAAGGTTTATGAACTTCTGGCCCTATTTTTCAGTCAATTTCTAATAGAAATTAGGGTCTCTTAAGGGCTGAATTAGAAAAAGTGCCCAACATGAAAGTTGTAAGCCTTGGTCTTAACTTTCATTTGGCCTTAAGTTTAGGTCATTTGGTGATCTACAGCTCCCTACGGATGTTTTACTAGGACTGGTCCTACACTAGGTCAGTCCATTAGAAAAATTATCTAGGCCAAACCATGGGTTTGTGATGTGATACTTGGTTAACTATAGTTTTATGTTAATTTATGCCCATGACAACAGTTTGGAAGCTTGTAGATTTATAATTCAAGTACCTCATGTAGAAATTGGTAATTGCTACCTTTGGATGTTTAATCATTTTAAAATATCAAATCATATGGTAATGACACAATAATTTGGCAGAGGACTCTAGGTCCCCAATTGGACACTTGGTAATATTTGGAGAATTTCCAGAAGTGAAATACTATTTTTCCTAATTAAAGTGGCATTTTGGTAATTATGCAATTATGATGATATAGTAGGCCAAATGACATTCTAGGGTCATGTTACTCAGTGAACCACCATGTTATGGAATATTACCTTACTGATAATTTTCATGTAGCATGAAGAATCATTTTGAGGGTAGTTCATGTGTAATTTGCCTTAAGGCCTCAACTACTTTAAATTATATTAAATACCAATTTAATATGGAAAATTATGGAAATTGGAGCATACCCTATTAGGCTCAGTGGAAACCTTGGATAATTAATAGAGACCTTGGTGATGAGTATTTAGAAGGGTTCCCTTATGGGGTTGATGGATAGTTCAACTTGGTGGTCTGCGTTTAGTAAAAACAGAATTTTGAGTTTTAGACAATTCAGACCCCTAAGTAGTGTTTGGGAGTATTATCCAATCAGTAAATGAGAGGTAGCACACCATGATTAAAGGTGGGCCAATCCTAGGGATAGTTGTGACGTTGTGCTAGAGTTAATGTAGAAGGAATGAAGGTACGTCCAACCCGATTGGGTGGGACGGGAGATGAGCTAAGTCACTTTAACTATATGAAATGATGAAGGGTGAACCAAATGTTAACCACCAATTAAAGTAATTGTCTTGAGGAGGATGGTGGGGTTGAGCCCATTAATCCGTAGTACCGTTAGGGGCCCCTTACGGAGTACACCGCGGGAAGTCCAAGATTCACCCTAAATATAACACTAACTAAATAGTAGGCAAGAGTAGCCTAAGTGGGTATGCAAACTGGTGTGGATCTCCTCCGGGAAGGAGATGGGTTGGATCAGCTTGTGTGATGGTCCCTGAGCCGGAAGCTCGGGTGGACTTGTTAACACCTGTTACTTATTCAAACAGTGGCGAGTCATCTTAAAGTCTGGTGGATTCCAGCAAGAGTACGCAGGAGCTCCGTTGTTGTGTTCTTAGCATTGAGGCGTACATGAGGTCTAGGCTTGGTAGTGACTATACCCGCCTAGGATGTGGAGTGCCCGATCCACTACCACCGTGAGCCACGACAGTCGGTACCCGAAAGGTTGGCTTCTTTTCAAACAAATTGGGAACTATAAAGGTCTCTGCGCATAGAGTCGTGTGGGTGAGTCACATTGCATAAATTCATTAGAACATCATAACCATAGCATAACATAACATACACATAGCATACCCCCATCATATAAATTAGTATGGGCTCTTTTATGTGATGGGTTACCTGGACATCTTAACTTATATGTCGTATGGGCGTTCATATAAGTTAAGGTACGAATCTGTGATGGTAGTTTAGATTTATTTACTGCACTGCATTTCCTTTCTACTTACTGCTTACTTCATTGCTCTACTTTACTGCCTTATACCTGCACTATACTGCTAGCTAGATTTTACTGCTTTACTTATACCTGCTAGTGTAGTGCCATTTCACCACCTTCTTGTTTACCCCTTGTTTGTCCTCCGCTTCTTCCTCCCGCTCAGTGCCTAGGAGTCGTGGAGGGAGGCGAGGACAAAACGGCTTAGTCTTTATGACTAACGGTCGGTATGACCGCAGGAGTCTGAGGAGGCGGAGTTGTCCCGCGCGCAGCAGGACGAGATGGCAGGACCTGAGCAGCAGATGCAGCGCACTACCACGACGCCACAGGTTGATGATTAGATAGATAGATTTCCGCTTTTTGAGAGCTTTTGTTGTAGACTTCCGCATGTTGTAGATAGAGAGAGATAGTACATTACTTTGCATATGTATCGGGTTTAAGCCCCTTTAGTGGTACCTCTCTTATGGACTTTCTGTTTTCATTATATATTTATATGATGCTGTGATTGTGGACATGCCTTCTTTTATGTACTTACTTTTTGGCATATTTTACTTATGATCGTATAGCCGACAGGGTTGGTGCTGAGCGGTGTTAGTCAACCCGAGTGTTAGTGACACCGCAAGGCAGCGATTCTGGGCGAAGGTCCACCTCAACCGTGCGATACGGGAGAGGTTCGAGTTTTCAAGTACCTGAGCGGGTTTTGGAAAAAGAGACCTTACATTTTATAATAGGAGAAGGCAAAATAACAATTTAGTTAAAGAAAGAGAATATTGTAATTTGCAATTTAAGATTTAGAAACAAGTGCTAAATTTTTTTATGATGAAAGCGATTGAAATACACAATTTAGATAAAGTGATACGAATTGAAAACTTTGTAACCAATATAGTAGAGATTATGCCAAAAGATAGAAATCAAGGAAACACAAAAAGAGACATTATTATATTATATGAAAAAAGTGTTTACATAAATTTGATTTCAGTATCGCTAGAAATCGGAGGCGTACAAATGTAAATATCTTTTCCTTTTCTATACCGACTTGTATCCCCACAAACCGGTTGGCTTTAGCCTATCCTTCCCCGGATAAGGCCTCAAGCCGCTCTAGCCAATCCTTCCCCGGATATGGCCTCGAGCCCCCCTAGATCTAATCACCTAGAACTAGTCGCCAACACAAGGCGAATTTCCCCCTAAGTCCTACCCAGACCTAGTCGCCAACACAAGGCGAATTAACTAAACGATTACAAAAAGTATGGAATGAAAATAAAGATAACAATAATAAAACTCCCTATATGAGATCTTCTAAAGTCGGAGATGAAGGATCGTTGTAGTATAAGCGAGGTCGAAGCGATCGTCCTTTGAATGTAGCGTGACGTTGTCCTCCTCCAGAATTCTCCTTAAGCTTTTAGTGGGAGATCCATCTTCGGCAGCATAACATCAATAGAGTTGCGGCACTTGCAATCTCTCTGGGATGGATTGGCCAAAATTGAGAAAGAGCCTATCAATTTATAGAACTTGAAGATAGCGCCTGCGGTAGCGTTCGTGTGGAGCGGTTGCGAAACCGTCAGCGGCGTGGCGCTGTGCACGAACTTGAGATAGCGCCCGACGGTAGCGCTAGCGCTGGCAGTAGCGTTCGTGTGGAGCGGTTGCGAAACCATCGGCGGCGTGGCGATGTGCAAGAGCTCAGTTCGTCGAACTCCAATTCGTCGAGCGGCCTTCACATTTCGTCGAACGGAATTTTCGTCGAACGCAGGCAAATTCGTCGAACGGAACTCCAAGTTCGTCGAACGCAGATTCGTCGACCTCAACTCGACCGCATTCCTCCTCTTGTTAACGCGGGGCGTTAATAGGTACCGCGTGCGTTAGCTCTCTTTCGTCGAATGCAGCTCGATGACTTTTTCTCGATGGCATTCCTTCTCAGCGGTTGATAACGCTGGGCGTTAACTACTAATGTGAGCGTTAACTATCTTTCCAGATAATCATATCCAATCTGTTTTATACCTATGGATTATTGCACATATAGTTCCTGCATACTCTAAACACACAAAATACCAGATCAAATACAATTTGGGATTTGTTAATCTCAAACAAAGGGATGTGACACACATGTCCAACAATCTCCCCCTTTTGATAATGACAAATCCTCTTAGCAAGAAATCGACAATAATGTTTATAGTATATGATAAGCAAGATGATAGTGCAACTATAGTATATGATAAGCATGATGATATGCATACTCCCCCTATCTTAATGCTCCCCCTACATAAATGCAATTTATGTTTTACTCCTAAATGATAGATTACATGAATTATTCTCCCCTTAATCTTCTATATTTCTCCTATATAGATTTCTTCAATTAATCTCCCCCTTTTGGTATTATCAAAAGAAGGCGGGGTGAGGGTGGTAAGGAGGCATTTCTTATAAATGATAAAGCATGATCGTGTTGGGTTTTTCTATGACCATACATCACATGTAGGCGCAGCGGAAATAAAGAGAAACAACCCAAAAGACTTTGATCGGGCCATGAATATTGAATCAAGAAGTTAATAAAATACTAGGCAAAAATTACCTTTGTTGGATTGGATCAAATCCAACCTAGATGCTCCAAGAAGAAGAGTCCTTGCGCCGGCTATGCGAGAGTTCTCACGTAGAATAATGTCTACGTCTCTACAGTGATCCACACGAGCCGGGAGAAGAACGACTGCACCTTTGCACTTCCACGAACTGCTAGGTTCGCTCCAGGAAGAACAATCACGGCGACGATCGCCGGAGGGGAGATCTGCGGAGGCGATCGAGACGGCGGAACACTTCCGTCGGCTAGGGTTCATGAGGCGGAACTTCTTCCGTCTCGTCTCTTCTTCTTCGCGTAAAGATCGTGGATTCACAAGAAGAACCGTCGAACCGTCTATTTATACCCGAAGTATAAAAGACCTAAAAAAAATCGCTATCCGCAGTCCATACAGAAACAGTTTTCTGTAATAATTCGTCGGGATTCCACGGAACAACATTCGTCGAGATTTCACCGGACAATTCGACGAATTCCGACGAATCACATTAGACGACAACATTTGCCGAGTGAAGGGTCTCTGTGACAATTCGTCGGGATTCCACGGAATGATCCGACGAATTCAATCAGACAGCAACATTTGCCGAGTGAAGGATCTCTGTGACAATTCGTCGGGATTCCACAAATCCAATCAGACAGCAACATTTGCCGAGTGAAGGATCTCTGGGACAATACGTCGGGATTCCACGGAATGATCCGACGAATTCCGACGAATCCAATCAGACATATCTGACGAATTCAGACAGCAACAATTGCTGGACTTCCCCATTCTTTATGATGATTGGTAACCTTTACCAACACAGTCTATCTTCCAACTTCTCCACATGCTCTTATGTGCGACCCTGCAGGCTCATATCGCGTTGGCAGTGACATTACATGTTTGACCACTTCTAGATCACAATGGTAACTCCAACAGTCTCCCACTTGATCTTGAAAGTATCAAACAAAAAACTTCACAAACAATGAGCGGCATCTAGCAATGCATCATTGCTCCCCAAGCAATAAGAGTTCATAACTCATAAGACTTTATGACCAATGTTCCAGCGTTGTCTTTGTCCCTTTGTCCCTTACATCTGGAAAGAACTAGAGGCATGGACCGTGTCACCCTCTTTATAGCTCAATCCAAGTTTCTTGATCTAGAATGGACTTCTAGAGAATGGTGAGCTCAATATCACATATTGACTCAACCAAGCATGGCCATGCATTTCTCAGTACAATTCCATCAAGGGGCCCATGGATGCAACTCCTGTTATATAGGAGGACAAATCCCATATCTGCTCACACCCAAACACCCAAATGATTCGTAACGTACCCAACGACCACCCTTATCATCAACCTTCTTCAAGGAAGACTTTAGATGACATCAAAGCACGCTCTTCCTCACTCGATGAATGCTGTGACTTCAGGTCAAAGGACCACAATACCATTGTCAAATGAGACCTACTTGTGACACTTTTAAGTAACAATCCACAAAGTAGTCTCAGGTTGGGTCTGTCCAGTACAACTTGTTCACTAACAAGTACCCACGTGATGACTTGATATCACAATATCATGACCTGTGAGAACCGGTCATCAGTCAACACACATGCTAGTCTTAATGTATCATCATCACCCTTAGCTTCTACGATGATACCTCGACCAGGGATCTTTTAAGAATGAAGCTTCGAGATCATATGCTCTCACATTCAAGTCACGTACTTGATGTCCTATGGAAGCGAACATTCTAAGGGTATTTATCACGAATTTTATTCTATCATATAGAAACAGTATATCGTAATAAAAGAACTTGCCATTAATTGTAAAAGGAAATTATTGGTACACAATTCATCATATGAATAAATATTAAACAGCCAATAGAATATTTATTTTACATGCAACCCACAAGACTCCCACTAGAGTTGATCACTCAGGTATCGTATACCCATTGATCTAGTATGACCATCATGCTTTCTCTGCGCGAGAGGCTTTGTCAGTGGATCTGCAATATTCTCCTCAGTCGGCACTCTGCAAATATTCACATCTCCTCGTTCGACAATCTCACGAATAAGATGGAACCGCCGAAGTATGTACTTGGAGCGTTGATGGGATCTAAGTTCCTTAGATTGTGCAATTACACCATTGTTATCACAGTAGAGAACTACGGGACCAACAATGCTAGGAACTACATCTAGCTCGTCGATGAATTTCCTAATCCATACAGCCTCCTTCACTGCATTTGCCGCAGCGATATACTCGGCCTCAGTTGTAGAATCAGCAACTGTATCTTGCTTGGAACTCTTCCAGCTCACAGCTCCTCTATTCAGGCAAAACACAAACCCTGACTGAGACTTCGAATCATCCCTATCAGTTTGGAAGCTGGCATCTGTGTAACCACTTACAATGAGCTCTTCCTTTCCACCATACACCAAGAATACATCCTTAGTCCTTCTCAAGTACTTCAGGATATTCTTTACGGCTATCCAGTGACATTCACCAGGATCAGACTGATACCTGCTAGTCATGCTCAAAGCAAAAGAGACATCGGGTCGAGTACATAACATTGCATACATGATTGATCCAATTGCCGAAGCATATGGAATCAACTTCATGCGGTCCTTATCTTCACAAGATTTTGGACACTGGTCCTTAGAGAGATTCACACCATGAGACATAGGCAAAAATCCTTTCTTAGACTCAAGCATGTTGAACCGCTTCAACACCTTCTCAATGTACGTACTCTGGGTCAAACCCAGCAACTTCTTCGATCTATCTCTATAGATCTTAATACCGAGTATGTAAGTCGCTTCACCCAAGTCCTTCATAGAAAAGCAGTTCCCTAGGTTGTTCTTAACAACTTTAAGGGTAGGTATGTCATTCCCGATCAACAGTATGTCATCTACATACAATATCAGGAAGACAACAATGCTCCCACTGATTCGCTTGTAAACACACGGTTCATCCTCATTCTTGACAAAACCAAATTCTTTGATCTTCTCATCAAAATAAAGATTCCAACTTCTAGAGGCCTGTTTCAATCCATAGATGGACCTATTCAGCTTGCATATTTTAGTGGCTTCATTTGGGGATACAAAACCCTCGGGTTGTGTCATGTACACTTCCTCAAGGAGGTTTCCATTTAGGAAAGCCGATTTGACATCCATCTGCCAGATCTCGTAGTCATAATACGCAGCAATAGCAAGCAATATCCTAATGGACTTTACCATGACAATAGGGGAAAAGGTCTCATCATAGTCAACACCATGAATTTGCTTGAAACCTTTAGCCACCAGTCGCCCTTTGAATGTCTGTACATTCCCATCCATGTCGGTCTTCTTCTTGAAGACCCACTTGCACCCTATGGGTCGTACCCCTTCAGGTGGTTCCACCAAGTTCCAAACTTGGTTTGTATACATGGAGTCCATTTCAGATTTCATAGCCTCAAGCCATTTGTCGGAGTCCGGTCCATTCATAGCCTCTTGGTAGGTCGCTGGTTCATCATCATGATCCATAAGCAACACATTACCTATTTGAGACACGAGAAATCCATATCTCTCAGGCTCAAATCTTGGTCTACCAGATCTACGTAGGACTTGTGTCTCTTGAGCAGGTTCTCCAGCTACAACATCTTGTAGTCCTGGCTCAGAATCCAACTCTGGTTCGTTCACTACTTGTGGTTCTTGAACTTCTTCAAGTTCTACCTTTTGCGTCTTTCTTGACAAGAACTCTTTCTCCAAGAAGACACCCGTCCTTGCGACAAACACTTTGCCCTCAGACGGTAGGTAAAAGTAATATCCTTTCGTTTCCTTAGGATACCCCACCAGATAACACTTATCTGATTTGGGTTCCAGCTTGTCAGGCATTTGACGTCGTACGTATGCATCACAGCCCCAAATTTTAATGAATGACATACTAGGACGCTTCCCAGTCCATATCTCATATGGTGTCTTTAGAACCGTTTTCATTGGAGCGCGATTCAGTGTTATTGCAGCAGCCTCTAAAGCAAAACCCCAAAAGGAAACAGGCAAGTCTGCATGACTCATCATCGACCGTACCATGTCTAACAGAGTACGATTTCTCCTCTCAGACACACCATTATGCTGCGGTGTCCTAGGTGGAGTGAGCTTTGATACAATACCACACTCTTTTAGATGATCACGGAACTCATGACTCAGGTATTCGCCACCTCGATCAGATCAGAGTGCTTTAACCTTTTTACCCAATTGGTTCTCCACTTCATTCTTAAACTCTTTGAACTTTTCAAAAGTTTCGGATTTGCACTTCATAAGATACACGTATCCGTATCTACTGAAATCGTCAGTAAATGTAATGAAGTAGAAATACCCACCTCTAGCCATAGAACTCATGGGTCCGCATACATCACTATGTACAACACCCAAGAGATCCTCAGCCCTCTCAGTATAACCAGTGAAAGGGGCTTTAGTCATCTTGCCTAACAAACAAGACTCGCATCGCTCAAATGATTCATAATCAAATGAGTCCAATAGTCCATCTTTATGGAGCTTGGATATGCGCTTCTCGTTTATATGGCCCAAACGACAATGCCAGAGATATGTTGGATTTGAGTCATTTGTTCTTAGTCTTTTATTATTATCTACATTATAGATCGGATGGTCTAGGTTCAAAACATAAAGACCATTAAACAATTGAGCTACAGCATAACAAACATCATTCTTAAATATAGAACAACAATTGTTCTTAATTATAAAAGAAAATCCAATCATGTCTAAGCATGAAATGGATATAATGTTTCTAGTTATGGCCGGAACATAATAACAATTATCAAGTTCTATTACAAGCCCACTGGGCAAAGAAAGACGGTAAACCCCTACGGCTACAGCAGCAACTCTTGCTCCATTGCCGACGCGCAGGTCCACCTCTCCTTTACTCAGCAATCTCCTCCTTCCCAGTTCCTGCACATTTGTACAAATGTGAGAACCACATCCGGTATCCAATACCCAAGATGAAGGAGCAGAAAGGTTTATCTCTATAACGTAAATATTCGAAGCGGAAGTCATACCTCCCTTCATTTTCTGCAGACCGTCAATGTACGAAGGACAATTCCTCCTCCAATGACCAGCCTTGCCACAGTGGTGGCATTTCCCTTCCTTCACGGTGCTCTTCTTTTTCAGCGCAGAAGATTTGGGCTCAAGATGTGACTTAGGTCCCACCTTCGTCTTCTTGAAGCCCTTGGCCTTACCCTTGCCTTTATGTACCATCAATATGGGACTAGCAGGCTTGGCCTTCTTCATGTTTATCTCGGCAGTTCGCAACATGCCTAGGAGCTCGGGCAGTGTCTTGTCTATTTCATTCATGTTGTAGTTCAAGACAAACTGCTCATAACTATCCGGCAACGATTGCAGGATAAGATCTGCGGCCAACTCTTGACCCAGAGGAAAACCCAGTCTCTCCAGGTTCTCTATATACCCAATCATCTTGAGTACGTGAGTACCAACCGAGTCTCGAGCTCCCATTTTGCACTGAAATAATGCCTTCGTGACATCGAACCTCTCTTGACGAGCTTGCCCTTGAAACATTTTCTTTAGGTGCTCGTCAATCTCCTTGCACCCCATGTTCTCGTGTTGCTTCTGAAGCTCAGAGTTCATGGTGGCAAGCATAAGGCACTCGACGTCTAAGGCGTCATCGGTATACTTCTTATAAGCATCCTTATCAACACGGGACGAGTTCCCGGTCGGCACCTCAGGGGCTTCTTCTTCCAAGACGTAGAGCTTTCGCTCTTGCCTGAGAACAATTCTCAGGTTCCTATACCAGTCCATATAGTTCGTCCCACTAAGCTTGTCCTTCTCAAGGATAGCTCTCAGGGACAAGGTGGAATGTGAACCACTTGCCATGGAATTCTACAAGAATTCATGCAGAATTTAATCAGTACCTTAATTTCAAAATACAATTTATTTTAATTTGGACTTCAATTAAATACTCCCACTATTTTATTCAAATTGATAGCCCTCACTATCAATTCGGAGAGTCCATGCGAGCTACTCTCTTAGTGGACAAGATCCGTATTTCACCAACACCACGAGTCCGCTTTGGCGTTCCTCTCATAATGCGGTTATTTAGGTAGGCAACGCTTGCCAATTGCATCCTCATGCAACTCTTGTATGGCTGGTGAATAACTCCTTATTCGCATCCATCATATGGTGCATGCCAACCCTATGCCTCTAGGCACTCAACCTTTGAGGTCACCTAGTTAAGTTAGGCCCGATGTCGACAGTGAGATATCACACTTATCCGCTCGCACCCTTACCAAGATAGATTAATGCACCTTGCTTTGGCAAGCCCACACTTCATCGATCGAGGCAGGAAGAGTGTCATCCATCGGAAGGCATCCGATCACTTAATATTTTATGAAGGGATTTTAATTTTTAATAATAAGTTAACACTTAACCATGATCAACATTTGATCAAGTGCACATCAACAGAAAAACAAGCTTTCTAAAATCCACATGCATCCCTTATGTGCACAACATAAGACTATCAACCTTTGATAGACGAAAGGGCTAAATCTGGACATTTAGAGCTCTTCCAAATCTTCAGATTTACATGCATTGGACAAAGGCAAAGACAACTCGACTTAAAGCAGTAGACAAGCTCGTCTCTCATTGTTGGATTCAAAATCCAAAACAATACAGGATTCATTAACCACTTGAGGGACGGTTACTGCTAAGGAGACAACAATTTCTAACAATTAGAAATAACCACGAAATCCCAGACATTTAGAACGCTTCCAAATACCTAGATTTGCACGTATTGGAATAACCTAACTTCTGAAACAACATTCATGACCGGAACCTCCCTCTGATACCACTGTTGGGTTTTTCTATGACCATACATCACATGTAGGCGCAGCGGAAATAAAGAGAAACAACCCAAAAGACTTTGATCGGGCCATGAATATTGAATCAAGAAGTTAATAAAATACTAGGCAAAAATTACCTTTGCTGGATTGGATCAAATCCAACCTAGATGCTCCAAGAAGAAGAGTCCTTGCGCCGGCTATGCGAGAGTTCTCACGTAGAATAATGTCTACGTCTCTACATTGATCCACACGAGCCGGGAGAAGAACGACTGCACATTTGCACTTCCACGAACTGCTAGGTTCGCTCCAGGAAGAACAATCACGGCGATGATCGCCGGAGGGGAGATCTGCGGAGGCGATCGAGACGGCGGAACACTTCCGTCGGCTAGGGTTCGTGAGGCGGAACTTCTTCCGTCTCGTCTCTTCTTCTTCGCGTAAAGATCGTGGATTCACAAGAAGAACCGTCGAACCGTCTATTTATACCCGAAGTATAAAAGACCTAAAAAAAATCGCTATCCGCAGTCCATACAGAAACAATTTTCTGTAATAATTCGTCGGGATTCCACGGAACAACATTCGTCGAGATTTCACGGGACAATCCGACGAATTCCGACGAATCACATCAGACGGCAACATTTGCCGAGTGAAGGGTCTCTGTGACAATTCGTCGGGATTCCACGGAATGATCCGACGAATCCAATCAGACAGCAACATTTGCCGAGTGAAGGATCTCTGTGACAATTCGTCGGGATTCCACGGAATGATCCGACGAATTCCGACGAATCTAATCAGACATATCCGACGAATTCAGACAACAACAATTGCTGGACTTCCCCATTCTTTATGATGATTGGTAACCTTTACCAACACAGTCAATCTTCCAACTTCTCCACATGCTCTTATGTGCGACCCTGCAGGCTCATATCGCGTTGGCAGTGACATTACATGTTTGACCACTTCTAGATCACAATGGTAACTCCAACAGATCGAGCTTTTGTAATATAGATAATGATAAAGATTTTAAACATAGTATATAAGAGATTTCAAATAAAAAGATAAGAGTTGTAAGCAAGCGGAAGATTATAAGAAACATCTTTTTGTAAGCATGAAAAACATAAGTAAAAATATGAGTTTTAGTTCAAAATTGAAAGATGTTTTAACCTTTTTGAAATCTCAAAGTTTTTCATAAAGATACCAAGCCTGAAATGAACATATCAAAGAGAGATTATACTACAATGTTACTTAATTTTAAGTTCAAGAGATACCAAAATATTGGAGAGATCATGCTAGGTTTTCTAGTGTATTTCTTATATAAAGAGTAGTATAGATAAAACATTAGAATCCAGTACTCATGAGAAGAAGTGTTATGAAAGATAATGATGTGCACATAAGTGTATTTTGAGCAATGTTAACAATTGATTTAAATCAATAAAATACAAGACATATGTAAAGTAAAGTGCACAATAAAACACAAGTAATTTACTTTCACACACTTTTAATGCACATAATTTTTAACAAAGTGGTGTAATAACCAAGGTTTGCACAAGACACTTTACTATTCTTTCCAAGATGCTCAACCTCACAATGCTTATGAAGACTTATCAGGAGGTTCAAGTAGTGCTTGATGGAGTTATATTTGTCTACATATATAATTTTTTTGTTCATATTTATGAGACAACATTCTCCGAATACACTTGTTTTGCAATCCCAATTTTTTAAACTCAACCACTTTTCTAAATTTCATAAGTGCAATTCAAATGTAGTGTAGGCAATAAACTTATGCAAGTTTTAATTCATTGTACAAATACAATACACAAGCAAGCATTTTTAGATTTAAACACACATGTTGATTACCAAAATAAGTGAGTGAAAGGTATCATTATCAATCATAATACATTTACTCATACTTAGAGGCATGCTAAGATTGGTTCTACACATATTTTTCAATACAATTGATGCACTTTAAATAGATATATCAAAGCATGATAAACAAAACAATGTTCATAGTAATTTGAAGGAATAAATTTTAACATTGTAAATAAGTATAAATAATAGAATTCATTCATGCTTGATATTAGCAATAAAGATCATACATTATTTTTTTGTTGTTTTGAAATTTTTTTAATGAAATAAACACCGAAAAATCACACAAACATATTTTTGTATTTTTGAATTTTGAATTTTTGTAGTTGATTTTTCATAATACAAATAAAAACAGAAAACCATAAAGACATATTTTTGTATTTTTGAATTTTGAAATTTTATAATTGATTTTCCATAATATAAATAAAAACAGAAAATCTCAAAAACATATTTTTTGTATTTTTGAATTTTGAACTTTTATAGTTGTTTTTTCAAAATATGAATAAAACAAAAATAATAAAAGTCAGAAACACAACAAATAAGTAGTACATATGAACTAACATATTTGTATAGATTTTTAGAAATTTTAAAACACAGAAAAATCAGACACCCACGCTAGCGCCGGCGCTAACGCTAGCGCTGGAAACAGTACTGGATTTTTTGAGAATTTTAAAAATCTGATTTTTGATATTTATTAAGTGTCCTTAGAGTAGTCTTATGCAAAAATTTTGTAATTTTTGGAGATGTCTTGATTGCTCAAATTTGCAAAAAACTATAGTTTTTTCAAATACATGTGTTTTACAAAAACATTTAAGCTCAAAAAGATAAATTATGCAAACACAAGAGGACATTTTTTTATTAAACAACCCAAAATATGCATGATTTATGTGATAAGTAAATAAAATGATCATGCAAAGAGTAATATAAGTATGTAAGATTAAAGACTACCACGACTAAATGTCTACACCTTAGCCCCGTACTAAGTGACGGATGGGCATGAGGAGCTGCACACATGCCGTAGGTTGGAGTGTTAGTCCCATATGAACATACTAGAGAACACTCAACCTAGCACTCTTTCCCCCCAGTGCCTCGCAAGGCCCCACTGGAACCCTCCCTGGTTAAGGACAAGACATGACTTAGAGGTTAGGTCTCTAATGCATACAACCCTACGCCCCCGCTATTGTGAGATATGAAGTCATAGGTGAATAATCCTTGGACAACCTATGCTTTTAAACTATGGGTTGATTTATAAACTATGGGTTTTGTTTAATGTGATGAGTTATATAAAGCCGCATAGTTTTTATACTTTTATGAGATGACGATATGTGATAACTAGCACAATTACTAATATTCAATAATTGATAAAGCTAGTATGATGAGTTTTGGGTTTAATGTCATGTCATAAGATTAATATTAATATTGCATGTATTCCAAAATAGAATTTCAAATTATAGTTCTAGAATAGAGTGATGATTAAGTTTTATTTATATCTTCATTGGAAAGTTGATTCTAGAGTCTACAAATATGAGAGATACATGCAATCAATAGCAAAGCATATCAATATACCAAATAATGGAAAGAAAACATTATTCAAATTTTTATCATAAGATTCATAATTCTTATTATTGATTTGAGATATTTCTTGATAGAACATGAATTATGATTTATGATTATAGAGAATTTTGCATAGAATATATGTTAGATCATCATGATGAATATGAATTCCATTCCTTCTAAACTTATGGCAATATGATTTGGTAATATTCTCTTGAATAAGCATGTTTGAATTGTAAGTATAGAAAATGATGATCATGCTATCATATCAAAGACAAAGATCACAAATATATAGTTTTGAAATAAAATTGCATTCAATAATTGAATTTATTGATCTTTGGTTTTGCATGATAATATATAGTTTCATGATATATATACTAATGATCAAACCATAAACTATGTGTTTGTTGGAATTTTAGTATTCTATTTATGATTTTAAATCACATAGTTATCATGAAATTTGAATAACATTGTAAGTGTTATACCTAGCATAAATATATAAGCATAGACCAAGAAGTCATGCTAGGATGATTAGTTTGAATGCAATGTTATTACATAGGATTAATGGAGATAATGTTGCATGTACTATGAGAAGTTTTCAAATTAATTTTCTTTAGACCTAGAATGAAATGATTAAACTTTTGATTTGATCTTAATGATACAAGATGATTCTAAGGTCTAAATTACATGCAAACATTGGTGACACACATCACACACATAATATCTAAATTAATATATGAAACAATTATACTAAGGATAACATGTGATGAAAAATCCATAAACACAGAAATTTATAAATCAAGCAAACTAAGATAGCTTTTTAAAATGGAGTTGAAATTGGGAAAATTGACAGCACCGAACGAACTCAAATGGGCAAGCCTAGTTTGCTGGTGGATGGAGATTTCTGTGCTCTTTCCAAAAATATATTAAACGCGAAAATCGGACGAGCGGATCAAAAGATATGGCTGTTTGAAGTTTTGATCGTAAACTCGCATTTTTGAAAGATTAAACATGTGTTTAGATGAATTTTTGTTTTCAATTTTTCTAGATAATATTCTTCATTATAAGGGCTATCATATGCAGCAAACAAAAATAGAAAAGAATCAAAAAAAAATGTTGCGCATTTTAATTTTTAGTTTAAGCCCTTTAATAAACCATTTAAATCCAATATTTAAAATAGTTTCAATAGTCTTGATAATAATTTCAATATTCAATTTATAATGATAATTCAAGACAATTAAGGGTAAATGATTTAAAAGGATAAAGAACAATCAAAGATGAGAGATAGATCACTTTGAAAAATATATGACTTAATGTTCAATTTTTATTCAAATTTGATTTGATAAACATTAGGCTTAATATATGAAAGTCATATTTCATGATATATAAAGTGATCATAACATGTTTGTTCAAAAAATAATAAAAAAAATAAACAAAAGAAAAATGACAATAAGCATATCATGAAGTAGAGTAGTGATATTTCATTTTTATCTGTTTCTACTTCATGCAAATGAATGGATATTAATGAATGAGAGATTTAGGTATCCAAAGGTGACCAAGTGGGATGGTTCCTTTGGGTACCCAAATACATCGTGGAGGCTTTTGGGAAGATAATGATGAATGGGCTTTTTCAATTAAAGATGATATGTCATTTTTCTTTATGGGTCTCCATTCATACATTGGTTGTTTATCACTTAAATCCATATAATGATTATGTGACATCTTTATATGATGATAGTTGTTTGAAAAATAATTCATTGTGGGTTTATGTTTATTCAAATTATTTTTCAAAATAGCTTGATGTTGATAATCATAATGAATTTTATTATATGGATTCTTTGAAAGTTTATAAGAGTGATTGTCTTTCTTTAGAAGTGATTGTTGAAAGAGTGGGTTACAATATGTTTTAAAAGATTGATTCTTATTTTGATGATTTTCATTTCCACTCTTTCTTATCGACATACTCTTATAATATGAAGGATAATATTTTATAGTTTGATTTTCATGAAATGAGTTTTTAAATTTGAGTCATGATTGAAAATATATTGAGACTTATAATAGTGATTCTTAAGAATTTTGTGAGGGTCATAATTCTTTTTGAAACTAAACTCCTTTTGAATTGATGTATGATAATGATCCTTTTTAGAAATGATTTTGTAAGTTATTTTATCTTTGTTATTCAAAATCTTATGATGAAAGTCATTACTAGAAATTAGAACTTTTTCAACAAAAGATTTTAATTGTCTTAACTTACAAGTTAAAGCATCATTTTCAAATATCAATTTTTCATTATGCTTTTTAGAAACTAAGAGCCCTTTTTCAATATGCTTGAATTTTTCTTTTAATAGATTGCAATATAAATAAGGAATAGGAATTTTAACTAAAGAGCATGAAAGAGAATTTAACACATCAATATTTGATTCTACGTTTTTGTTTGCTCTTAAATATTTATTTTCTAAACGTAATTTGGAATTAGCAATTTTTAACTTTAAAATTTTACGTTTAGCAATTTTAAGCATACGAGATGTAGAAATAGAATTTGTTACAAAAAGAGAAGTTTTTGATTTTCTTACATTGCTATGGGATGAGGCAAGATTTGAACCAAGGGTTCCTTTGACATCTTCTTCGCATTCCTCTTCCATAGTTGAATTTTCGTCTTCTCTTTTGCTTGATGTGTTGCCAACAAATGAGTCCAATATTGTGATGTTGTATTCTTCTTCCACCAAGCATAAGTCCTCATCGATTTCTTCTCTTGGATCCATAAGGAATTCCTCTTGTTCATTATCTGTGGAAGGAAGACTATAAGTATTCTCAAGAAATTTCCAAACTTCAAAAGTAGTAGGGAGCGTATAAATAAGTTTGAAAATATTTTAATCTAGAGCACAATATAGACTATTCATAGATTTGGCATTTAAAAACATTTCATTTTTATTCAAAATACTTGGGGGCATTGTAATTGTAATATTCCATACTTTAATATCCAAAGATTTAAGAAATTTTTCCATATGAATTTTCCATCCATTATAATTTTCACCCATAAATAAAGGTGGACATAATGATTTTTCATTTTCATAAAAATTATCCCCTCTAGAAGATGCGAGATCATGAAGCATCATTATTCCTGGTTTTTAAACCGTTTGGAATAACCTAGCTCTGATACCACTTGTTGGATCTTACGACGCCCTTAGAGGGGGGGGGGGGGGGGTGAATAAGGGAATAAAATTTCTTTGTAATAATGTTATGAAAATTACTAAATTGTTTTATAATAGGAGAAAGCAAAATAACAATTTAGTTAAAGAAAGAGAATATTGTAATTTGCAATTTAAGATTTAGAAACAAGTGCTAAATTGTTTTATGATGAAAGAGATTGAAATACACAATTTAAATAAAGTGATACGAATTGAAAACTTTGTAACCAATATAGTAGAGATTATGCCAAAAGATAGAAATCAAGTAAACACAAAAAGAGACATGATTATATTATATGAAAAAAGTGTTTACATAAATTTGATTTCAATATCGCTAGAAATCGGAGGCGTACAAATATAAATATCTTTTCCTTTTCTATACCGACTTGTATCCCCACAAACCGGTTGGCTTTAGCCTATCCTTCCCCGGATAAGGCCTCAAGCCGCTCTAGCAAATCCTTCCCCTGATATGGCCTCGAGCCCCTAGATCTAATCACCTAGAACTAGTCGCCAACACAAGGCAAATTTCCCCATAAGTCCTACCCAAACCTAGTCGCCAACACAAGGCGAATTAATTAATCGATTACAAAAAGTATGGAATGAAAATAAAGATAACAATAATAAAACTCCCTATATGAGATCTTCTGAAGTCGGAGATGAAGGATCGATGTAGTATAAGCGAGGTCGAAGCAATCGTCCTTCGGATGTAGCATGACGTTGTCCTCCTCCAGAATTCTCCTTAAGCTTTTAGTGGGAGATCCATCTTCGACAGCATAACAACAATAGAGTTATGGCACTTGCAATCTCTCTGGGATGGATTGGCCAAAAATGAGAAAGAGCCCATCAATTTATAGAACTTGAAGATAGCGCCTGTGGTAGCTCCTAGCGACTGCGGTAGCTCCTAGTGCCTGCTGTAGCGTTCGTGTGGGGCGGTTGTGAAACCATCGGCGGCGTGGCACTGTGTACGAACTTGAGATAGTGCCAGGCAGTAGCGCTAGCGCTGGCGGTAGAGTTCGTGTGGAGCGGTTGCAAAACCGTCGGCGGCATGGCGATGTGCAGGAGATCAGTTCATCGAACTCCAATTCGTCGAGCGGCCTTCACATTTCGTCGAACGGAATTTTTGTCGAACGAAATTTTTGTCGAACGCAGGCAAATTCGTCGAACGGAACTCCAAGTTCGTCGAACGCAGATTCGTCGACCTCAACTCGACGACATTCCTCCTCTTGGTAACGCAGGGCGTTAACAGGTACCGTGAGCGTTAGCTCTCTTTCGTCGAATGCAGCTCGACGGCTTTGTTCTCGACGACATTCCTTCTCGGCGGTTTTCTTCTCAGTGGTTGATAACGCTGGGCGTTAACTACTAACGCGAGCGTTAGCTATCTTTCCAGATAATCATCTCCAATCTGTTTTATACCTATGGAGTATTGCACCTATAGTTCCTGCATACTCTAAACACACAAAATAAAAGATCAAATACAATTTGGGATTTGTTATTCCCAAACAAAGGGATGTGACACACATGTCCAACACAAAGTATGCTCTTCCTCACTTGATGAATGCTGTGACTTCAGGTCAAAGGACCACAAACACCATTGTCACTTGAGATCTACTTGTGACACGTTCATATAACGATCCACAAAGTAGTCTCACAGTGGGTCTGTTCAGTATAACTTGTTCCTAACAAGTACCTATGTGATGACTTGATATCAAAATATCATGACCTATGAGAACCGGTCATCAGTCAACGCACATGCTAGTCTTATGGTCTCATCCTCGCCCTAATTCTAGGATGATACCTCGACCATGGATCATTTAAGAATGAGGCTTCATTTAAACATAGGCCCTCACATTCAAGTCGCGTACTTGAATTCCTATGGAAGCAAACATTCTAAGGGCATTTATTATGTTAATTAGTCTATCATATAGAAACTCTTGACATAATAAAAGAACTTGCCATAAATGTAAAATGAAATACCATAGTACATATTACAATTCATCAAATGAATAAACAACCAACAAACATACAATCCACAAGGCTCCCACTAAAGACGATCATTCAGGTATCTAATACCCATTGATCTTACATGACCATCATGCTTCCGCGCAAGAGGCTTCGTCAGTGGATCCACTATGTTTTCTTCAGTTGGTACTCTGCAAATGCTCACATCTCCTCGATCGACAATCTTTCGAATAAGATGGAACCGCCGAAGTATGTGTTTGGAGCGCTGATGAGATCTAGGTTCCTTAGCTTGTGCAATAACACTGTTGTTGTCATAGTAGAGAACTACGGGATCAACAATGCTAGGAACTACATCTAGCTCATCGATGAATTTCCTAATCCATACAGCCTCCTTTGCCGCATTTGCTGCAGCGATATACTCGGTCTCAGTAGTAGAATCAACAACTGTCTCTTGCTTGGAACTTTTCCAGCTTACAACTCCTCCATTAAGGCAAAATACAAAACCTGATTGGGACTTTGAGTCATCCCTATCAGTCTGGAAGCTAGCATCTGTGTAACCCTTTACAATGAGCTCTTCCTCTCCACCATACACCCAGAATTCATCTTTAGTCCTTCTCAAGTAATTTAAGATATTCTTGACTACAATCCAATGACTCTCACCAGGATCGGACTAATATCTGCTAGTCATGCTCAAAGCATAAGAGACATCAGGTCGAGTACATAACATTGCGTACATGATTGATCCAATTGCTGAAGCACATGGAATCAACTTCATGCGGTCCTTATCTTCCAATGATTTTGGACACTGGTTCTTAGAGAGACTCACACCATGTGACACGAGTAAGAATCCTTTCTTGGACTCAAGCATGTTGAACTGTTTCAACACCTTCTCAATGTATGTACTTTGGGTCAAACCCAGCAACTTCTTTGATCTATCTCTATAGATCCTAATACCAAGTATATAAGTTGCTTCACCCAAGTCCTTCTTTGAAAAGCAGTCCCCTAGCCTGTTCTTAACAGCTTGCAGGGTCGGAATGTCATTTCCAATTAATAGTATGTCATCCACATACAAAATCAGGAAAACAACAATGCTCCCACTAATCCTCTTGTAAACACAAGGTTCATCCTCGTTCTTGATAAAACTAAACTCTTTGATTTTCTCATCAAAACAAAGATTCCAACTTCGAGAAGCTTGTTTCAATCCATAAATGGATCGATTCAACTTGCATATTTTAGTGGCTTCATTTGGAGATTCAAAACCCTCGGTGATAGTTTATATAGGTGTAGTCAATAATACCTAGAGGTGGGGGGGGGGGGGGGGGGTGAATAGGTTTTACTTAGTTTCTTTATATAATCCTATTGTATCTAGCTGCAGAACACTCAATCACAGAAAGCACACAAGAATTTATAGAGGTTCCTCAAGACAGGGTGTCTTGAGTAGTCCTCTTTCCCCCTTCACCTTTCTAACAGTGAGTTAGACAAGGCCACAAACTCCAATCTCAGCTCCTTGAGCTTACACCACAAGTTCCTCAGAACTTCTCAGATCAAGAGTGATCCTACCTCAGGCACAAAAGCCCTACACTCAGGCTCAACATCCCTACACCTCAGGCACAACAGCCCTACACTCAGACTCAGCAGCCCTACACCTCAGGCACAACAGCCCTACATTCAGGCTCAGCAGCCCTACACCTCAGGCACAGCAGCCCTACACCTCAGAGTTATGTAACTCCTACCACTCAAAAATCACACAGATCTCCTACCTCAGACCTATCAAGAAGTCCTACCACTCAAGCTGTCAACACAGCTTTACACACAGGCTCAACAACCTTTCACTCATACAACAATGCCTTACAAGGATATAAGAGTGTTTGTACTAAATACAGAAGATAAAAGTATTACTCTCAGGTCTTCTGTTTCCTATCTTCAGATCTGAAGGACAGCAGCTTCAGATTTGAATCACCTTGATCTTCTCCTTTAGTAAAGCAGAAGATCAACTTTCCCTTCTTGAGTTGGTACAGGAAGAGCTAACTAATCTCCTTCAGAAGATTAACTTCAGCTCCAGAGAACAACTTCAACTGGCTGAAACGTGAATGCTCGATTGCGGCTTGCAGCAAAAGCTTTTCAATGGAACAGTTCTTGTTGTTGTGCCCTAGCTTTTGCTTTTATACCTCCAGAACGCGTCAACGGCTATTTCGATCCTCCTGACACAGTATGGGGCAGATTGGAGTTGCTTTTCCCTTTTTATTTTCGCTTGCGCCAAAAGCAGATCCTGTCAGCGCATTTGAATCTGTCTCAGCGGTTGGGCTGAGACAGCTTCCAGTCTCAGCGGTTTGCTCCAGTCTCCTTCTCAGTGGATCCGTTGAGACGGCTCCTCATCTCAGCGGTTTTGACCCTTCGTCTCAGCGATTCTGCTGAGACAGATCTTCATCTCCTTGTAGATGATTTCTTCTTATCTAAGGGCATGTTTGGCCCTTCCTGTTGAATCACCTGTGCCTGTCTATCCTACACAAGTATAGCTTTGTTAAATACAATATGTCCTTAGCATTGAGAGTGATGCCTCTTCAAATCAAGGTAATATTGAGGGCAATATACCAAACAATCTCCCCCTATTTGAAGAAGGCTGAACATCCCCAATGCTAAGGTCCATTAACAATAAAAATCATATCACAAAAAAATGATCTCACAAAAAAAATGATTTCTGAAGCATAGGACCTATCTCCCTCTTGCTAATATTCTAAGCATAGGTTCTTACTTAGCAATGGCTCTTTAGTGATATCCTAAGCATAGATTTACCACTCTCACAGAAAAATGAACTGTGAAGCATAGGACCTATCTCCCTCTTGCTAATATCCTAAGCATAGGTTCTTGCTTAGCAATGTCTCTTTCTCCCCCTTTCTCGTTTCTTCAACTAATTATCCCATTAGGGATTGGGAGGCAATATCTATAGATCCCTTTGGATCAACTTATAGGTCAACCTACACAATCTTGGCATTTGGCATCTCCCCCTCAACCTGAGCAGGGAGATTGCTCCCCCTTAATTGGTGAGCAATTTCTGTAATAACTGAACCTATTCAAATTGAACATCCCAATCTAGCTCCTAAATACTAAAGATAAAAGGTACTGAGTACATATAGCAATAGTAATAAGCACAACATTATGATCAAAAGATGAAATATCATTTCAATTTAAATGTTCAGTACATATATTTCAAACAATACAACTGATGATTAAAAAAAAAATTCAAGGCATGGTCTTCTTAGATGGACCCTGGGAAGAGCATTCTTCATCTTTGGACTTCCTCTTCCTAGCTTCAGCAGCAGCCTTGATCTTCTCCTTTACTTTGAAGTATAGAAGAGGCTTGGGAAGATATCTTGGGGGAATCCTTACAGGAGTTTCCCTTCTCACCAAGTTTTCTTTGAGAATCCTTTCCCTTAAGGATTCCCTCTCAAGGTGCTTAATCCATTCAGCAGCTGAGTAGACATGGTCAATGTCCTTCATTTGATTTCCATGGCTCACCCAAGTATTGACAACAATTGTGTCCAACTCCATATTGTCATCTTCATGGAGTGGATCCTCTAATCTTTCCATTCTTTTCTGGGCCATATATTCTTCAGCAGTTTGAATGCCCTCTGCCCTTCTCCTCGTTGCTACTCTTTCATTAGCAATCAGATTTGATTGACTTTGTAAGTCAAAGTCTTCATTTCTGCTAGGGTTCAAGATTGGAAGATTCAAAGCAATTCTTGTTCCTTGCAACACTTTTAAGCTTGAGTCCCACTGATTATCAGTAACCTTTCTGACCATGGTAAGGATATTTTCTTGAATAGCACTGGAAGCATTGTTGACCACTTCCATCACTTGCTTGCTGGCTTCTGCTTGATTGGAGAGTATCAGTTTGTGGGCAGACTCCATGTTGTTATACAGCTGTATGTGAGCTCCTTTCAGCTTAGCATGCAGATTGGTAATCTTCTCCTCCCCTTCTTTGCTATTTTTCACTATCTTCTTCTCTATTTCAGAGTGTTGATGTATTACGGATTGGGAGAGAGTTTGAAGAGTGTTATCCACATCATCCAAAATACTTTCCTTAACCTTGTCAATATGGGTCATGACATGGCTGCAAGATGTGTTAGCCACTTGTGCCATCCTTGCAACTGCATTCTACCAGAAATTTTGGTTTTTGTAAAGATGATTCTTTACATATGTGATGTCTTTGGTGGAGTCCCCTTGATGATCAGCAATTTGCTTCAGTACAGTGTGCTGAGCAGCAACTGTGCCTTTGGCCATTTCAAACCATCTTGTCATTTGTAGGAGGATATGATCTGATGCAGTTTTGACATCATTAACCTGGGCATTCAGCTCAGTTTTCACTGCAGCCACTCTTGACTCCATTCTTTGCTCACTGGCCTGGATTTCCTGAGTCAATGCAGCTCTTGTTGCATACAATTCATCCCTTATCTGAGCAGAGACATCATGGACCTTTTCAGCAACAATCTCTTTCATAGACAACATCTGACCATCAATCATTGTTTGTATTTAGTTTAGCAGGTCAGATGTGTCCAGAACAACAACTGGCTTTTCCTGGGCCAATTCCTTTTCAACCACCTCTTCAGCTCTACTATGAGCAATATCCCTTCCATCATCAGGGATCTTCTCCTCCTCAGATGGGGCATTAGGTGTACCTTGAAGATTTGGGGGGTTGGTTCCTGTTGATGTTCCTCCCCACTAGCATACCCACCTCCACCTTCATAGGCAGGGCTATGCTCCCCCTCACTTGGGGCATCCATAGGTGGAGAATTTTATCTAAGGTCACCTGAAAAATGATTGATGAGTTAAACACCTAGACTATACTATTGATAGAGAGGAGAGGTCTAACTGAAATCCTAATTTACCATGGATAGGTGAATTGGGAACTTCATCTTCAGCTTGAGGAACATCTGGATCAGTATTCATCTGAGTTGGCTCATGATTGGGTTCAACTCTTCCTTGGGGCTCCTCCTCCCTTCTTGTCCTGGGAACATCTTCATTATCTATATTCATTGGGCTGCTGGCAGATCTAAGGTCAGACCCATGAATATCCTCATTGTCAGACCCATCTGATTTTGAGGATGAATCAGATTTCTGCTGGGATGACTTTTTTTTCTTTTCCTTTGTCACAGATGGCTGACTCATAGGGAGCACTCTGGAGAATCTATCCAGAGTCTTAATGTCCATTCTTTTGAGATAATGGAGATTGGACCCCTTTGAATTTGCAAAAGTTTCTGAATAACTATTCTGTAGGTACAGAGATAGAATCCTTCCCATATTGGGGGCATGTAGACATTCCTTTATCCTTTGAAAAACAACATCCCCCCATGAAGTTTTCTTGGACAAAATTATCCTAGTCATTAGTTCAAACATGAACTGTGATACAGTGTCATGTGAACCTGGCTTGCATAGGATGGCTTTGCCCACTATGTCAGACAACAACTTCCCCTGTTGATTGAAGAACTTCCTCCTTAGACAACTAGTCTTAGCATCACTGTACCCTATCCATTTTAGGGCAGTCAGCTTGTCCTTTTCAGATATCTCCTCCTCTTCATTTTTACTGCAGGGAGTTAATTTCAGTCCCTTCTCCAGCCTTTTCGATGTTATCTTTATCTTCTCAGTTCCTATCTTGGACTTCAGGAAGGTTTTGGAAGGAGATAATTTGACATTGCTGAACCATTCCAGAACTTCAGTTCTGAGAATGCAGCAGGGTTCAGACAGCATATGCTCCAGACCTTGAGCTTCCATCAGATGAATCACTTGTCTTATTTCTTCTGAGGCATGAGAGAATCCATCTCTGACGATTTCATAGCCCTCCAGGAGATCTTTTGAACTTTTTGGCGCCATGGAAGCATAAAATCGAGGCACTGAGATGGGAGAGAAGATGAATCGGCTCGGCGGCTAAGGGTTTGACTTTGTGGTGTGTTTAAAGTCACAGTGTATCTATTTATAGGATTTAAGTTTCGTTTTTATTAACCATAGGTTTTTAGACTTAATTACCTTATTGTGTTAAGGAATTTTGGGTTAATTGACGATTGATTATAAGATTTCATATTGAACATACCCCGTCTCAGCGGTTTAACTGAGACGGAGACCTAGGCCGCTGGGACAATGAACTGTCAACCGCTGGGACAGATTGCTCGTCTCAGCGGTTCAGCTGGGATTTTTCCCAGCTGATTCAGCTGAACATGCTTCTGCAGTTTAGCTGATCATAAGGTTTTAGACCTAATGTAGATATTTTGGCTGAGTTAATGTCCTAGTCATGTCACTAAGTTGTAATGTATAATAATGTAAAGTTTTATAATTCACAATTCAGAATCAACAATAGTGACAGCTACTACTCATACATTTAGGACTATTCCATACTAAGTATGCCAAGATCAATTTTGAAAGCATTAAATTTAGATTCATCCAGTGGCTTTATAAAGATATCAGCTACTTGTTTGTCAGTGGGGACAAATTGAAGACATATATCTTTACATTCTACATGTTCTCTAGTAAAATGATATCTAATCTCTATATGCTTAGTCCTGCTATGAGAGACAGGATTTTTAGCAATAGAGATTGCACTGGATGAATCACAATATAAAGGAGATTCCCTTACCTTGAGGTTGTAATCCTCCAATTGATGATGTGTCCAAAGGAGTTGTGCACAACAGTTATCAATCTTTCCCCTCATGAACTTGTTCTTGAGGAGAAAGTTGGACAAAGTCTCAAACCAAGCTCTTGGAGCTTGCTTGAGACCATATAATGCTTTCCTAAGAAAGTAAACATGAGAAGTTAGGGTTGGATGCACAAAAACTGAAGGTTGTTCAACATATACCTCTTCCTTCAAGTCTCCATTGAGGAAGGCTGATTTGACATCCATCTGGTAGACTTTGAACCCCTTGTGGGCAGCATAGGCAAGGAATAGCCTAATTGCTTCCAACCTTGCAACTGGTGCAAAGGTTTGATCAAAGTCTATACCTTCCTCTTGCCTGTATCATTTGGCAACTAATCTGGTCTTGTTCTTGATGATTGTACCATTCTCATCAAGCTTGTTCCTGTATACCCATTTGGTGCCAATCACATTGTGTCCCTGAGGTCTTGGCACCAGCTTCTATACTTTGCATCTCTTGAATTGTAGGAGCTCTTCTTGCATGGCTTCAATCCAGAAGGTATCTTGATTGGCCTCTTCAAACTTCTTGGGCTCCATTTGAGAAAGGAAGCTCAAGAATAGTGCTTCATTATGAGCTCTGCTTCTTGTCAATATGCCTTGGGTATGATCTCCAATTATTAGATCTCTTGGATGATCTCTCAGGTGCCTTGCAGCAGCTGGAAGAGGGTCCTCTGGTGGCTGTGGTTGTTCCACTGGTTCAGCTGTGACTTCACCATCTTGTACCTCTTTTTCTTCAGGAATTGTAGTAGCTGTTTGTGTTTTGCTGTTGTTGGGCTTGTCTTGGACAGTCAGATCATGCAACCCTTCTTCATTTCCTGTCAAAATAGAAGAGCTAGACCATTCTTTGTAGAGAAGGCTGGTCTCATCAAACACAACATGCATAGATTCTTCTACAACATGGGTTTTCTTGTTATAAACTCTATAAGCTCTACTATGTGAGCTATACCCAACAAGAACCCCCACATTGCATTTTTCTGCAAACTTTGTTAATTGAGATTTTCCATTATTTAGAATGTAACATTTGCAACCAAAGATTCTAAAGTAAGAAATTGTAGGTTGTTTGCCTTTCAGAATCTCATAAGGGGTTTTCCCAAGGACCTTATTGATGGAGGCTCTATTGAGAACATAACAGGCTGTATTGACTGCCTCAGCCCAGAAGTATTTTGGGAGTGAGGAGTCACTAAGCAATGTTCTCCCAGCTTCTATCAAGGTCCTATTCCTCCTCTCAGCCACACCATTTTGCTGTGGAGTCCTTGGGGAGGAGAACTCTTGGGTGATACCAAATTCTTGACAAAATTTTGTCATGGCTTCAGATTGAAATTATGTGCCATGGTCAGTTCTTGTCCTGACCACAGTACATAGTAGATCATTCTGAATAGCCTTGACATAATTTATAAAGACATGTAAGGTATCTGACTTCTTCTTAAGGAAGAATACCCATGTATACTTTGAATGATCATCTACAATTACCAAGGTATACAACTTCCCACCTAGGCTCTGAATTGGGAAAGGACCAAACAAGTCCATGTGTAATAGGTATAAACACCTTTCAGTATCCTTGGAGCCAATACTTTTAAAGGTGGTCCTAGTTTGCTTACCCATTTGGCAAGCATGACAGGGACCACTTTTAACACATTTTAGTTTATGACTATTTCTAACAAGGTTTTTAGAAAATAATCTATACATTGTCTTATAGTTAATGTGGGCAAGTCTCTTGTGCCATTGGACACAAAGAGACTCAATTTCATTAGACACAAGGCACACAGAAGAGATAGAATAATTGCAAATGAAGTCTAAGCAATAAACATTTCCACTCCTAGTGCCTGCGAGAATGGTCTCCAAGTCATTAGACTTTTTGATCAAGCACTTGTCATTGTGGAATTCAATGACATAGCCTAAGTCACATAGTTGGCTTATGCTTACAAGGTTGTGTTGCAACCCTTCAACATAAGCTACCCTTGTGATTGAGACTATGCCATTTGAAATCATACCATATCCTTTGGTGACTCTCTTTTCAGATCCACCAAAGATAACTTTGGGTCCATTCTTCACTGGATGGTAATCCTTTAGAAGATCCTTAGTTCCTGTCATGTGCCTTGAGCACCCACTGTCCAAGTACCATTTTTGGTTGAGACTGGTACTTGAACTAACCTGCAACACAAAATTTAATGTACCTTAGGATTCCAACTGACTTTGGGTCCTAGGTTCATGTTAACACCATAGGGAATATTCCTAGAAAGGGCTGGTTTGGCTTGAGGTTCAATATTTGCCTTTGGCACATTGGGGTTGTGCCAACAATCAATTACAAAGTGTCCCACTTTGCAACAGCACTAACACTCATGAATGTTGTATCTTCTCTTCTGAGCATTTCTTGAGGATTGTGCAGCACAGCCCTTATGTCCAGGAATAGATACAGCAGCATTCTTCCTGTTCCTCTCAGCAATGATTTGACTGAATGTCATTCTGTGTGCTGTCTTGATGCTCTTTGTCCTGATGGCATCAGCTTGCAATGACTTGACAGCCATACAAGATTTGATGGCATCTGACACTGAGCACTCAGACATGTTTACAGATTTGGCAGCAGTCATTTTCTTGACTGATTCAACCTTAGAAGGGCTTGCCTTCTTATTCATGAATGATGTGGCTGAAGTACCAAAAACAAATGGTCCATGTTGGGCCATTTGAATTTCCTCATGGGGAGCCTTCATGGCACTCAATCCCATTCCCTTTCTTCCACTATATGAAGGAGCATTTTCCTTCCTATAGCACCTCTCATTCTTCCAGTGACCTTAAATGCTTTCATGGTCATACCTATTGGAGGGAAGTATTACCTTTTGAAAGGTGGGTTGAGGCTTAGCCTTCTCCTTGCTCTTTACTCCACTCCCTTCTCCTACTTCCATTTTATTGAACCCTAATCCTCTCCTATTGGTTTGAAAGGAGAAGGTGTCAATAATAGGTAGCACAGATTTGGGCTTGGAGAATTGAGCCACCAGCATCCTCTCCTTGAGGAGCTTTTCTTCAAGATCCTTAATGATCTTGTTCTTGTGGCTTATGGTGCCCACATGGATGATTGACATTCTATTTATCTTGCCAATCTCATTGCTCATTAGAGCTAGCTGGGTAGCATGCTCAATGCACTCAGATTTTGATTGCTTTAGGGAAGTAATTTCTTGGGCTTGCCTCTTGACTAGCTTTTTGCTCTTTTTCAGAGCTTCCAGGAGTGCACCATACCTATCAATCAATTGATTGACATCCTCCTCAGAATCTGATTCACTTCCAACTTTAGATGGAGGAGATTCAAATTCTGGACCTGTTTCATAATCAGAAGAAGAAGAAATGCAGTGTATCAATACCTGCTCATGTTCTGAATTGCTGTGGCTGTCCTCATTTTTAGTTATAGCCATCAACCCATGGTCTTCTAGAGTGACCTCATCCTCCTCTACATCACTATCTGAATGTGATAGAGGGGCCCCGATTCCTATCCTGGCAGCAGGACAGTCTTCTTCCTCCTGATCAGCAAACAACCCCAAGTAGGCTTCCTCCTTACCATCTGAATCTGAAGATTAAGATTCACTCCAGCTTTTGCCTTTCTTAGCTAGGAAGGATTTTTCTACCTTCCTCTCCTTCTAGTTATGAGGCTTCTTGTCACCTCTTTCCTTTCTCTTGACTGGACAGTCAGCAATGACATGTCCAGGCTTACTACAACAATAGCAAATTATGTTAGTTGAAACATGTTTACTAGATTTAGAGTCATACCTGTCCCCTTTGGGATGTTGCCTCTCAGATCTGTAATGATCCTTCTTGGGATGAGAAGAGGAGGAAGGTTTGTTCTTCCATTGTTTCCTCTTGATTATCTTCTTGAACTGCCTTGTGAAGGCAGCAAACTCCTCATCAGAAGAGGAGCTGTCTGAATTGCAGCTCTCAGACTTCTCAGATTCAGCAACATTTCTTGGAGGTGACTGCACTCTACCCTTGTTCTTCTTAAAGCTTTCAACTTTGAGAGCAACAGATCTCTCCCTTGTGTGAGCCCTGGAGGAAGTGTCCTCCTCCTTTCTTGCAGAAAGTCGCATCTCATATGAGAGCAGTTTCCCAAACAGTGTATGGGTAGGGGTTTCTCCAAGTATTGCCCCTTCCCTGATTGCACATATTTTAGTGTCCCAATCTCTAGTTAGAGATCTAAGGAACTTGTCATTGAGTTCATAATCTGTGAACACCCTTCCATAGGTTCTTAGTTCATTTACAATCCTAAAGAACCTTTCATAGCACATGGAGATATTCTCCTGGCTTAGTTGTCTGAAGGCTTCATACTCCTGATTGAGGAGTGACTTTCTATCATCCCTCACTTCAGCTGTTCCCTCCATATAAACAACCAATGTGTCCCACATTTCCTTGGCAGTTTGGCAGTGTACCAAGTTCTGAAATGTAGTGTCATCAATGGCATTTACTATTATGTTTTGGGCTCTCTTGTCCATAGTGTACAATGTTATCTCATCATTGGTCAGCTCAGAAAATACCTTAAGTACTTTTCTAGTAGGGTCAATAGTGGAGACTTTCTCAAAGGTATAAGGACCATTTTTGACAGTCAAAAAGATCCTTGGGTCTGAGGCTTCCATGAATAGCCTTACCCTTTGCTTCCATATACCAAAGTTTTCTTTGGAGCATATGGGCAACTTCATTGACCCCAACTCTTTCTTCATTCCACTGTTGGCCATTGGATTTCAGATTTGACTACTCCTGTATAGGATCTGATCAGACTGTTAAGTCCTTTTGATGAACCTCGCGTTAATACCACTTGATAGTTTATATAGGTGTAGTCAATAATACCTAGAGGAGGGGGGGGGGGGGGGGGGGGGGGGGTGAATAGGTTTTACTTATTTTCTTTATATAATCCTAATGTATCTAGCTGCAGAAAACTCAATCACAGAAAGCACACAAGGATTTATAGAGGTTCCTCAAGACAGGGTGTCTTGAGTAGTCCTCTTTCCCCCTTCACCTTTCTAACAGTGAGTTAGACAAGGCCACAAACTCCAATCTCAGCTCCTTGAGCTTACACCACAAGTTCCTCAGAACTTCTCAGATCAAGAGTGATCCTACCTCAGGCACAACAACCCTACACTCAGGATCACCATCCCTACACCTCAGGTACAGCAGCCCTACACTCAGGCTCAGCAGCCCTACACCTCAGGCACAGCAGCCCTACACTCAGGCTCAGCAGCCCTACACCTCAGGCACAGCAGGCATACACCTCAGAGTTATGTAACTCCTACCACTTAGAAATCACACAGATCTCCTACCTCAGACCTATCAAGAAGTCCTACCACTCAAGCTGTCAACACAGCTTTACACACAGGCTCAACAGCCTTTCACTCAGACAACAATGCCTTACAAGGATATAAGAGTGTTTGTACTAAATACAGAAGATAAAAGTATTACTCTCAGGTCTTCTGTTTCCTTTCTTCAGATCTGAAGGACAGCAGCTTCAGATTTGAATCACCTTGATCTTCTCCTTCAGCAAAGCAGAAGATCAACTTGCCCTTCTTGAGTTGGTACAGGAAGAGCTAACTAATCTCCTTCAGAAGATTAACTTCAGCTCTAGAGAACAACTTCAACTGGCTGAAACATGAATGCTCGATTGCGGCTTGTAGCAAAAGCTTTTTAATGGAACAGTTCTTATTATTGTGCCCTAGCTTTTGCTTTTATACCTCCAGAAGGCTTCAACGGCTATTTCGATCCTCCTGACACAGTATGGGGCAGATTGGAGTTGCTTTTCACTTTTTATTTTCGCTTGCGCCAAAAGTAGATCCCGTCAGCGCATTTGAATCTGTCTCAGCGGTTGGGCTGAGACAGTTTCCAGTCTCAGCGGTTTGCACCAGTCTCCTTCTCAGTGGATCCACTGAGACGGCTCCTCGTCTCAGCGCTTTTGACCCTTCGTCTCAGCGGTTCTGCTGAGACAGATCTTCATCTCCTTGTAGATGATTTCTTCTTATCTAAGGGCATGTTTGGTCCTTCCTTTTGAATCACCTGTGCCTGTATATCCTACACAAGTATAGCTTTGTTAAATACAATATGTCCTTAGCATTGAGAGTGATGCCGCTTCAAATCAAGGTAATATTGAGGGCAATATACCCAACACTCCGGTTGTGTCATGTACACTTCCTCAAGGAGGTTTCCATTAAGGAAAGCTGTTTTGACATCCATTTGCCAGATCTCGTAGTCATAATATACAGCAATAGCAAGTAGAATTCTGATGGACTTTATCATAGCTAAAGGGGAAAAGGTCTCATCATAGTCAACACCATGAATATGCCTGAAACCTTTAGCCACCAGCCGGCCCTTGAATGTATGTACATTCCCATCCATGTCGGTCTTCTTCTTGAAGACCCACTTGCACCCTATGGGTCGTACCCCTTCATGTGGTTCCACCAAGATCCAAACATGGTTTGCATACATGGATTCCATTTCAGATTTCATGGCCTCAAGCCACTTCTCGGAGTCAGGTCCACACATAGCCTCTTGATAGGTTGCAGGCTCATCATCATGATCCATAAGCAACACGTTACCTATTTGAGACACGAGAAATCCATATCTCTCAGGCTCAAATATTGGTCTATCAGATCTGCGCAGGACTTGTGTTTCTTGAGCAGGCTCTCTAGCTACAACAACTTGTAGTCCTTGCCCATGTTCTAAAATCGGTTCACTTATTGTTTGTGGTTCTTGAACTTCTTCAAGTTCCACCTTTGCAGTCTTTCTGGATAAGAACTCTTTCTCCAAAAAGACGCCAGTCCTTGCTACAAACACTTTGCCCTCGGACGGCAGGTAGAAGAAATATCCTTTGGTTTCCCTAGGATATCCCACAAGATAACACTTATCCGATTTGGGTTCCAGCTTGTCAGGCATTTGACGTCGCACGTATGCCTCACAGCCCCAAATCTTAATAAAAGACATACTGGGATGCTTCCCAGTCCATATCTCATATGGTCTCTTTAGAACCATTTTTGTTGGAGCACGATTTAATGTGAAAGCAGCAGTCTCTAAAGCAAATCCCCAAAAGGAAACGGGCAAATCTGCATGACTCATCATCGACCGTACCATGTCTAACAAAGTATGATTCCTCCTCTCAGACACACCATTATGTTGTGGTGTTCCGGGCGGAGTGAGCTGTGATACAATACCACACTCTCTCAGATGATCACGAAACTCATGACTTAGATATTCGCCACCTCGATCAGATCGGAGTGCTTTTATCCTTTTTCCCAGTTGGTTCTCTACTTCATTTTTAAACTCTTTGAACTTTTCAAAGGTTTCGGATTTGTTCTTCATAAGAAACACGTATCTGTATCTATTGAATCATCAGTAAATGTAACAAAGTAGTAGTACCCACCTCTAGCCATAGAACTCATGGGTCCGCATACATCACTATGTATTATACCCAAAAGATCAACAACCCTCTCAGTATGACCAGTGAAAGGGACTTTAGTCATTTTGCCCAATAAACAAGACTCACATCTCTCAAATGATTCATAATCAAATGAGTCTAATAATCCATCTTTATGGAGCTTAGATATGAGTTTCTCATTTATATGGCCCAAACGACAATGCCAGAGATACGTAGGATTCAAGTCATTTTTTTGTCTTTTAGTATTTTCTATGTTATAGATCGGATGGCTTAAGTTCAAAACATATAAACCATTAAACAATTGGGCAACGCCATAACAAACATCATTTTTATAAATAGAACAACAATTGTTCTTTATAATAAAAGAGAAACCAATCATGTCCAAACATGAAATAGATATGATGTTTCTAGTTATAGCAGGAACAAAATAACAATTATCAAGTTCAATTACAAGCCCAGTGGGCAAAGAAAGACGATAAACACCAGCGACAACGGCAGCAACTCTTGCTCCATTTCCAACATGCAGGTCTATCTCTCCTCTACCTAGCATTCTTCTCCTTGTCAGTTCCTGCACATTCGTACAAATATGAGAACCACATCCGGTTTCCAATACTCAAGATGAAGGAGCAGAAAGGTTTATTTCTATAACAAATATACTTGAAGTGGAAGTCATCCTTCCCTTCTTCTTTTGCAGATCCTCAATGTAGAGGGGACAATTCCGTCTCCAGTGCCCTGCCTTACCACAATGGTGGCACTTCCCTTCCTTGGCCAGACCTTTCTTTTTCAGTGCAGAAGACTTGGGATCAAGAGGAAACTTAGATCCAATCTTCGTCTTCTTGAATCAATTGGCCTTGCCCTTGCTCTTATGCACCATCAGTATGAGGCTGGCAGGCTTGGCCTTCTTCATATTGATCTCGGCAGTTCTCAACATGCCTAGGAGCTCGAGCAGTGTCTTGTCAATTTCATTCATATTGTAATTTAAGACAAACTGCTCATAACTGTCCGACAACGATTGCAGGATCAGATCAGTGTCCAACTCTTGGCCCAACGGGAACCCCAGTCTTTCAAGGTTCTCTATATACCCAATCATCTTGAGTACGTGAGTTCCTACTGGATCCCGAGCTCCCATCTTACACTAAAACAACGCCCTGGATATATCAAATCTCTCTTGGTGAGCTTGCCCTTGAAACATTTTCTTCAGGTGCTCCGCCATCTCGTAACAGCTCATGTTCTCATGTTGCTTATGAAGCTCAGAGTTCATGGTTGCGAGCATGAGACATTCTACATCCAAGGAGTCATCTCCATACTTCTTATAAGCATCTTTATCTGCACGAGGTGCAGTAGAGGCTGGCTCCTCGGTGGGATCTTCTTCAAGGACATAGAGCTTACGCTCTTGCCTGAGAACAATTCTCAGGTTCCTGAACCAGTCTAGGAAATTCATCCCATTGAGCTTATCCTTCTCAAGGATGGCTCTCCGGGACAACATGGAGTGTGAAGTATTTGCCATGAAAATTCTACAAAATAATGCAAAGTTTATTTAGTACTATATTTCAAAATACATTTTATTGTTTTAATAAGGACTTTAATTAAATACTCCCACTATTTTATTCAAATTGATAACCCTTCATATCAATTCGGAGAGTTAATGCGAGCAACTCTCTTAGTGGATAAGATCTGTATTTCACCAACACAACGAGTCTGCTTTGGTGTTCCTCTCATAATGCGGTTATTTAGGTAGGCAACACTTGCCAATTGCATCACTATGCAACTCTTGTATGGTTGGTGAATAACTCTTTATTCGCATCCATCATATGGTGCATGCCAACCCAATGCCTCTAGGCACTCAACTTTTGAGGTCACCCAGTTAAGTTAGACCCGATGTCGACAGTGGGATATCACAATTATCCGCTCGCACCCTTACCAAGATAGATTAATGCACCTTGCTTTGGCAAGCCCACACTTCATCGATCGAGGCAGGAAGAGTGTCATCCATCGGAAGGCATCCGTATACTTAATATTGGATAAGGGATTTTATTTATAAAATTGATTAACAATTAATCAACGTGCACTTTAAAATAAAATACAACATTCACAACCAAATACATCCCAGAAGTGCACAAAACAAAATTATCAACGCTTGATAAAAAGGGCTAAATCTGAGCATTTAGAACACTTCTAAATCTCCAGATTTACATGCATTTGACACAGGCAAAACAACTCCACTTATGCAGTAGACAAGCTCGTCTCTCAATGTCAGATTCAAAATCTAAAACATTTGGTTTCACAAACCAATTAGAGGGACGGTTACTTCAAAGGAGACATAATTTCTGAAACAATGAAATCGCAATGCAATCACATGCATTCCTGGAAGTTTTCCAATCTAGAACATTTCCACGAAATTCAATCATCCAGGAAGAAATCCAGACATTTAGAACACTTCTAAATTTCTGATTTACATGCATTAGATTGCCAACCTATCTTTGATACCAATGTTGGGTTTTCTAATACCATTTTAAAATGATAATACAGCATATCATATATGCGCAGTGGAATAAATAACTAGAACAACCCAAAGAGTTAAGGAACTTGCGATTTTACTGATTCAAGAAATAAAATAACATCCACATCACATTGCATAAATTATACCTGAAGGGGATTTGAGTCGATACTCAAACCAAGATGCTCCTCAATGAGTCTGGTAGAACCAATCTTGAGTTGCAAGAACCGAAATAGATCGGCCCCTTTACAGAGATCCACACAAGTGCTGGAGAACCTCGATGCCTTGTCGAACAAGGAATGAGTCGGAGAAGAGAAGTTCTTAGCTTTCCCACAGACTGCTATATCCGAGACAGGGGAGGCGGCGACTGTCGGAAGAGGAGAGAAGCCCTCGCAGAACACTTCTGGCATTACTCTCTCAAACCACGAAACATGTCGGTTACAAAATCTGTCTCGCATACCCAACCCTAAGATCGTGATCTGTTTATATACCAAAGGCTGCGTTCGACGAACTCAAGGAGATTTGCGTTCGACGAACTCAAGAGATCTGCGTTCGACGAACTCAAGGAGATCTGCGTTCGATGAACTCAAGAGATCTGCGGTCGACGAACTCGAGGAGATCTGCGTTCGACGAACTCAAGGAGATCTGCGTTCGATGAACTCAAGAGATCTGCGTTCGACGAACTCAAGGAGATCTGCGTTCGACGAACTCAAGAGATCTGCGTTCGACGAATTCAAGGAGATATGCGTTCGACAAACTCAAGATACACTACAACAAACTGCACCTGTTGTAAGGACTGGAATGTAACTGAAACACAGTTTGTTACTAATAGTTATATTTAGTAACAAAGTTTTTTTGTTGTTACAAAAACTAACTTTATTGTAACGAATATTTTAAATTTTGTTACAATAATAATTAATTCGTTACTATAACTATAAGTATTTGTAACAACACCAATGTTACGTTACAAATAGAAAACTTTTCTCACAATAAGTATCAATTGTAACGACATCATGAAAGTTTTTTGTGACAAAGACATTGTCCTTACTAAAAGTAATATTTTATTATTAAAGTTTTGTTACAAAAAATATATCATATTTTATTTTCAATTTTTGTACAATTTTATTATCAAAGTTTTGAATTATTATTTTTTTTTGAAAAAAAAAAATTGTATGCGCGCGACAGTACCCCGCCTCGATAGTGCTCTAACGCGACGACAGTACTCCTACAGCTCGCAAACATTCGTGCTCGGCTGTCGCAGATATGTGGTACTATTGCGATATGTATTTTTGCGCGTATGGGTTTTTTTATAAATCTTTAACTTTTTATAAAAGTTTTTCTGCCTCTCTCCCATGCAGATCTATCTCTCTCTCACATGACTGAATGAAATATACGGATGAATATTTCCCTCCATAAAATTTTGAACAAAACAAAACTAAAAATTAAAAATATATTAAATGTAAAAATGAATGCAAATTAATATAACATTAATTTTTTAATATAATTTTGGAATTAAAATAAAATCACACACGAACCCGCGTGCACGCAAATGCACTCTCGCGCGCACGCAAATGTACTCTTGCGCGCACGCAAATGTACTCTTGCGCGCACGCAAATGCACTCTCGCGCGCACACGAATACATGTGCGCACATGAGGCCCATGTTCCCCGCTCGACAATACCCCCGCCTCGACATTACCCGACTGTGTACATGAGCTTTAAATACACAAACACGCACAAACACACAGACACAGACACAGATTGTGTGTAACACACATAGATACGCAAACACAGACACACACAAGCACAGACAAACATGCATGCATAGACAGACAAACACTCACACACAACCCAAATACACAGACACAGACAAGCACGTGTACATACAGACATAGATATATACATAGACACAAACACATGGACACAGACACAGATCACTTGTATAGATACATGGACACATACACAGACACATGGACCGACACACATACGTACGTACACAGACACATACACATACAGACACAAACACATGGACACAAACACAGACACATACACATACAGACACAAACACATGGACACAAACACAGACACATGGACCGACACATATATATACGTACATAGACATTCAAATACACAGACACACACAGACAGTCACAGACACATGCACACACACACACACACACAAACACACACACACACACACACACACACACAAAGACACACACACACACATACAAACAAAGACACACACAGACACAGACACATGCAGATACACGTAAACACACAGACACACATACATACAGATACAGACACACACATGCACAAGCAAATATAGATTATGCACAGACACAGACACAGACCCCATGCAACATGCACACACACACACACACACACACACACACACACACACACACACATATGCACAATCTCGATTTCGAGTTGAGATCGAGTTCAATGAGCTCAATCTCGAACTCGAGTTCAATGAGCTCAATCTCGATTTTGAGTCGAGCTCGAGTTCGTTGAGCTGGAGCTCGATTACTACTCGAGCTTCAGCTCAAATATTTTTGATCATGATGGCGTGCGAGCCATCTCTCGAGATCGAGCAAAAAATAGTCACATATAGAATGTTGAGTCAACATATCAAATTATGTAATAAACTTGCATAAATGACCCCATTTAAAATTACGCAAATATTTGGGTACATATGCGCACCTCCCGGAGGTGCGCGAGCAGATTCGACCGTAGGATTGCGAGATCCCACGGTGGATAAAGCAGTATAAAAGAAGTATTTCAGATGTTTTTGCGGGAGATGCATCTCGACCATTGATCGCGAAATCCTACAATACCGCACCTCCCAAATTTGATGCGCATACGTACTTAAATATTTATCTTAAAACTATGAGCATGAATTATTTGGAGGGAAATTTCCCTCCATAAACCCAGCTCCATCCCTTCCATGATCCTGAAGCATATTAATTCTCGAAACCCTTGACTCGTCCCGTCCTTGATCGCGGCTCGCTTCTTCCTCCTGCGAATCAGCACGACTCCTCATCTCCTTGCGCTATTCCTCCATCCATCGTTCCTGCTGCTAATCGAGGACTCGCATACAGTCTGGATGTTCTCTGGTTAAGGGTTCTGGTAAGACCTACAGTCTTCTTCCTACATCCTTCCTTAAATCTTGAATGTTCTCTGGTTAAGGGTTCGGCACAGGGGAAATTCCAGCTTCCTCAACCCTAGCCACAGAAAAGGCCTCCACTCTTCTTCCTAAACCTCAACTCGACGGAGGAGAAAAATCTACCAAAGTTGTAACGCCTGATCTTCAGGTACCCAGATCCAGAGCCTTTTTTTTCTTCCTCCCAAAGTTGTAATGCCTTATTCTCAACATGTAGTTGTAATGGTTCTTCTTCCCAGCTGTTAGGCCTTCCTCCCAATGTTTTTTTTTCATTTTCTTCCCAGAAATTAGGTCGTATTCTCATCTAGATTTGGTGATTATTTTTCAGGTTAATTTAGGGCATTTTCTTTCCAGCATTTAGCACTGTCTTTTCAGAATTTTACTCTCCTGCACAAGTTAACGTGGTTGTCTAATTTGGTGTTAGTATATCATATTATTTCCACCAAATGTTGGCAGCCACAACTATTGTGTGGTATGGTGCTTTTCTTAGATGAGAACAAAAGTATATTCATTACAAAGCATATTCTAGGCCACGTTAACAAAAAAATGTCGTCTAAGAAGATTTGTTATACAACATCTTTTTTATAGATTTGTTCACCCATCAAAAAATTGAATAAAGCTATATTGACAAATCTAATTAGACAACAAAGCTATGTGATTTAATATGTTATGTGAACAAATCTAATTAACAACAAAGCTATGTGATTTGGTGCTAATTTGTGAACATATCTAATTAGACACCAAATTAGGTTAGAGCGTCCCAATAAAAGTGCTGTCTAATTGGATTTGTTCACATAGCTTTCCTTAGTATAACATATTATTTCCACCTCTTTCTCCAACCAAACAATGGATTTGTTCACATAGTTTACTGTGAGTGTGATTTGGGCACAAATGTTGTATTCTCTAATCTTCTACTTTCTTTTGTGTTCTTCAATTTTTTATTTGTATGTACTAGTTTTTTATCTTCATGATATTGTCTTATCCCATTCTTTTTTTGTTAGCTATGGATAAAAGCTGGATTTATGAAGCAGATAGATTCAGTTCTACCTATACTAGAGGCGTGGATTTATTTTTAGAGTTTGCACGGGCAAATGCTATTTACTTTGAAGATAAAATTCTTTGCCCATGCAATGTATGTCGAAACACTAAAACAAAGAGCCTCATTGAAGTTAAAGCAGACTTGCATTTGAAAGGGTTTTACAGATATTATAAGGAGTGGATACATCATGGAGAAGCTAAACTGACTAGTTCTTTTGTGTTCAGTTCGAATAGTAACAATAGTGGACCTTCTCAAAGTCATGAAAGTAACGATGATATTGAAGCCATCGATGATTTAGTTGATTTGATACATGAGATTGGAGATGCAGAACTTCCAGAACATTCTAACGAAGATAGTACGGGAACTTTTTCAAGTCTATTATGTAATGTCAGACGTGAACTATACCCAGGTTGCAAAAAATACTCTTTGTTAGCATTCATTGTTAAACTGCTGCATATCAAAGTAATGAACAAGATGTCAGATAAGTCAGTTAACATGCTTCTTGAATTGCTAAAGGACGTTATGCCAGAAGGTAATCTTATTCCAAAATCTGTTTACTGGGCTAGGAAACTTCTTTCTGGTATAGGTTTGGGTTATAAGAAGATAGACGCGTGTAGACATGATTGTGCACTATTTTGGAAAGAGAATGAGAAGAAAGATGTGTGTCCTGTGTGTGAAGAACCACGTTGGAAATATAACGAAGGAAAAGAAAAATTAATTGCTCAAAAGGTTTTGTGGCATTTCCCCTTGACACAAAGGCTACAAAGACTTTATATGTCTTCTAAAACAGCAGCTGACATGAGGTGGCATACTGAGAAGCATATAGAGATAGAAGGTACGTTGAGTCATCCGGTAGATTCACTTGCATGGAAGAGTTTTGATGCACATTATCCTAGTTTTGCTGCAGATCCACGCAATGTTAGGCTTGGATTGGCTACTGATGGGTTCAATCCGTTTGGAAATATGAGTACTTCTTATAGTATGTGGCCAGTTGTGCTAATTCCATATAATATGCCGTTATACAAAGGTATGAAAGATGAGTTTCTTATGATGTCATTATTAATTCCTGGCCCACGTGCGCCTGGAAAAGATATTGATGTTTATCTTAGACCACTGATAGAAGAATTAAAAGAATTATGGAATCTTGTTGAGACTTTTGACACATACACCAAAGAGACTTTTAAAATGCATGCTGCTCTTATGTGGACAATCAATGATTTTCCAGCTCTTAGTAATTTATTTGGGTGGACCACAAAGGGTTACGGGGCATGCCCAACTTGTTTATATGATACAGATTCTAAAAGAATTCGAAGTAAGATATGCTACATGGGACATCGTCGTTATCTACATAATGATCACCCTTATCGAAGGAGTAAATTGTTCGATGGAAAGTCAGAAAGACGTTCAAAACCAAGGGAGTGGAGTGGCGCACAATTGCTTTCAGATTTAACCAAACTCGAACATAACTTTGATAAATTTGGAAAACACCCAAGCAAGCGGAAGAGGAAGCGCAACAATGAAGAAGGGAATTGGGTAAAGAGAAGCATCTTCTTTGAACTACCTTACTGGCATAAGCTTTTGATACGACACAACATTGATGTAATGCATGTTGAAAAAAATATTTGTGATAGTGTTTTGGGCACATTGATGAACATTGATGGAAAAAACAAAGATACGGAAAAAGCGCGAGAAGATTTGCGAGACCTTAACATCCGGAAGGAGTTACACTTGATTAGAAATGGAAGTACTATAATAAAACCTCAAGCATGTTATAATCTATCTTCCGATGAGAAAAAAAGGTTTTGCAATTTTTTAAAAAATGTCAAGTTTCCAGATGGATATGCGTCAAATATTTCAAGATGCGTAAAGGATGGGAAGATTTATGGACTTAAATCTCATGATTGTCATGTTCTACTACAACGGTTAATTCCTATTGGCATTCGTGGGTTTCTACGCGCAGATGTCGTTGAGGCACTATACGAGCTAGGAGATTTTTTTAAAATTTTATGCTCAAAGACACTAAAGGTAGAACATATCGAGAAGTTGGAGAGTAATATCCCAATTATTTTGTGCAAATTGGAGAGAATATTTCCTCCAGCATTTTTTGATGTAATGATTCACTTGGCTATTCACCTTCCGAAAGAGGCAAAGATAGCTGGCCCAGTTCACTCACGTTGGATGTACCCGATTGAAAGGTACTTGTTCTTTATGCATTTATACTTTATTATCTTACATAGCATAAATGAACAATTTTGTTATTATGATCATTGAGTTTTCCTTTTAGGTTTCTTAAAACTCTTAAAGGATACGTACGTAATAAAGCTCGTCCAGAGGGTTCTATAGCTGAAGGATATATTGTAAAAGAGTCTTTGACCTTTGTGTCAATGTACCTAAATGAAATAGAAACAAGGTTCAATAAAGAAAATAGAAATGAAGATTCAGTGGAGCATCAACAAGAGTGTGAATTGTCGGTTTATGCATCAAAAGTGAGACCCTTTGGACCTCTTCGCCGTTGCAAAGCACTTTCTAAAAAAGATCTAGATGCAGCTCATAACTTTATATTAAACAATTGTAGCGAAGTAGATGATTTCTGAAGGTTCGATTCATGAAAGAGCTCAATTTCCTTACTTAATTTGTAACAAATTTTGATGTACTTTTTTTTAAATAGTAAGCACATGGAGGAGCTTAAAAGAGACGAAAATGAAAGAAACATTGACAAAACTCATCAAGAGCAGTTTCATCATTGGTTTCAAGCGCATGTAAGCTCCAAATACGAAGATACCCTTGAAGATTGTTAATTTATAGTATCATCTATCTAATTAGCTTCCTATTGTATTTTGTATAGATAAATAGAGTGCATAACACAAACTCGGGCGAAGTCTCCAAAGAATTATGGGCATTGGCAAATGGTCCACAATCATACTTAACAAAATTTTACTCTGGTTGTATTGTTAATGAAGTACGATTTCATACACATGATCGAGATGATCGCCGAACAACACAAAATAGTGGTTTACTTGTTGTGGGGGAACAACAAAATATCTTGGTAGAGTTTTATGGAGTATTAAGTAGGGTCGTTGAATTGACCTATCTTCATGGATATAAAGTAGTATTATTTTGGTGTGAGTGGTTTGACACTGGTGGGAAGAAGACTATGCATAAAGATAAATATTTTTTGAGCATCGACACAACTTCTCGTTGGTGTGAAGATGATCCATTCGTTCTTCCAAACCAAGTGCAACAAGTGTTCTATGTCGATGACACAAAACTCGGCGATCCTTGGAAAATTGCACAACTTGTATGTCATAGACACCTTTGGGACATAGAGGAACACGCTGACCTAGAAGTGGAGGAGATGCATGATAACATAGTTCAACAACACGAGTCCTCAGAAACTGAATTAATATATGCTACCGAAGATCAAAACTTGCAATTCCTAGGGAGAGATGATATAGAACCTGATATTATAAATATAGAAGTTCTAACTAGAATCCAAGAAGAGGAAGAAATTAATAATATTGTCGATGGAGATGAGTCAATAGATGAGGATGATGAAACACTAGTGCAATATTGTGACGACAGTGATCATAACATGTAAAGCTAATCCAAACGGTACGTTAAGTTTTTTCTTATTCATTAGATCGAAACTGTAATGCAATTCTTCCATTTTATGATATCTCTAAATAATTTAATGTGATGTTTAACGTTTGCATCTTATTTACTTTGCAGTAATATGCCTCCAAAAAATGCTATTCTACGGCGCCCTACGACAAGGAGCAGAAAACAACTGCTTGTTGCTGAAAAACCAACAAATACTGAGGTTGTTGAAATGTCACCTACACCAAATACACCTTCACCTCCACCAAATACACCTTCACCTAATCTGCAGCAATCACAAAGTGCATCAGTTGCCACCATTAATGATGATGATACCACTATTAATGAAGGAAATGATGAAAGTCCAATACAGGGTTCTGATAATAGTAGTAAGTATACCTTATTTTATTTCACAAGTTTGTATCATTTACTTGAATCATATATTTATTAAGGATTTTTAATTATGCAGTGGGAAGCTCATCTATAAGAAGAGGTCGTGGGGTGACCACCGGAAAGTCGATTGAGAAAGCAATACTAGAAAATGTATGCTTTATTTAGGTATATTAAAACTTACATACACTTACTATATGTTAACATACTTTTATTTGTTTTGTTAGGACAAGAAACTACTTGAGATTGAGTTTCCTGAAGGTTTTAAGAAGCCGCATCGCTATGCAAAGCACCTTGCAAATGGTATAGGTGTTATTGTAAGACACAGTGCGGGTTTGGATTTTTTGAACCCATGGAGTGAATTGGGGGAAGAGCTGAAACTTACTTTATATGCTGCATTAGGTGTAAGTAATTAATATTTATATACCATATATGTGAATTTGTTTGGGATAACCAAATAATTTATTCTTTTGTAGCAATGGTTTGTGATAAAGAATTGGGAAACAGATAAAAGTGTGCAAGAGTTCATGGAGGAGATGTTTCAACGTAGCTACACACATTGGAGAGGAAGATTATCTGCAAGGCATAGAGATTATATTGTGGCAGGAAAGAATCCAAGAGCTAGTAGCCCATTTGAGTGGATCTCAATCGAGAATTGGTGTCAGTTGTGCGATCTCTTTGAAAGTGAGACTTTTAAGGTGAATGTGACTACTTAAGTAAATTCTGTTTAATACATATGTTATTAATCACACATTTAATGACTAGAATCCAATACTTTTGTTTGCTTGCAGAAAAGGTCCAAGACAAATGCTGATAATAGATCACACATGTCGTTTACTCATACGTCGGGTTCTAAATCCTATCATTCCCGACTGCTGGAAATGGTAATGCAATAAATACATGTGGGTTATTGATTACTATGACATATTCTCAAATATTTTTTTAATATACAGGTTAATCAAAGCCCGGTTGAGAACTTTGCGAACACCCATAAGAAGAATGGGGTGTTTGTCAGCGAGAAAGCAGAAGCGGCATACGTAAGTCAAAATATATTTGAAACTTTCGCAAAATTGATTGATAACATACATTTCTATTATAACACTATATTTTACAGCGTGAAATGGAAAGGCTGAGGACAACAACAGATTCTGACAGTGATCTCATATGCTCTGAGAGAGAAATTATAAAGACTGCACTTGGAAACAAGTCTGGTTATGACAAAGGGCTAGGCTATGGTGTTGTGCCTTCAAAACGAATGAAGAAGACATTGAATGTGACTACTCAGTTGAAAGAGAAGTTGAATGTAGCGGAAGAAGAATTGCGCGATGCCACAACTCGTCTAACAGCACAAACAGAGCTTATAGATAAACAGGAAGCTTTGATTCAAACACACAATGCAGAGATTGCAGGATTAAAGGAGGGGCAAAATGAGCTGAAAGAGCAGCTGGCATTCGTTCTGCAAAAATTTGGGGCAATTCCTTGACTTTGATGCACACACCATTTACTTTTTGGTGCACTTTTTTGTTGTCAAATGGTTTATGACTGTTAGTTTTTTAGTTTACTGCTTTGTGACTATTTTATTACTTTTGCTTGGTTTATGACTGTTAGTATTTTGGTTCCAAGCTTGGGAATCTGCTTGGTTTGCTGGCTTGGATGATTATGTTTTGCCGATTATATACTGATTAGTAGGTTTTATTAGTGGGGTGTTAGACTATTTGGCATTTTGCTGCTGGGTATGTATTGCAGGTCTTGCTTTGGCCAGAACAGTTTCTCCAGGTATGCATATTGTATTTGTTTTCACTACCTGGTGTTGTGGCTGTGCACTAAATTTTCTATTTTTGGCCAATGATGGTTATGGTTATACACTTATACTTAGTGATTGCAAATATGTCTGTTGTTTCAGTTTCTGCAATATTACCAATATGTTTGTTGTTTCATTATCTTCTTTGTCTTGTACTACTGCCTCTTCTTCACTGTCCTTTTCTTCTACTTGTTGGTTTTCAATTTCAGTAGAGATGGTATGGAAGGGATCAGGAAATGATTCAACCATCATCTTGGGTTTTGACTTTGTAGAAGTGTTATCCCAATTCCATGTAGTATTCACTTAACTGGAAAATGAAAATGGCATTTCCCTTTCTTCACCACCAACCCCAGCGCCCATCTCTCTCCTCTGTTTCCTGATATTCTTAAAGGCTTTCACCTTGTTTCATCGCACAACCTCCAACAACTGGAGAATGTAGAGAGAGAGAGAGGGGGGATAGAGAGAGAAGCATTGTCGCGCAGGTTATCTTCTTAAGTCAAGACATGAATCAGAGTACTGAAGATGAACACTGCATTTTTAATTTGACCAGCTACTTCCTTATAGCTCCACTTTTTCTTTCTGGTACTTGAATCATGGTGTAGAGTTTTGAAAAGAATTTTATTGAAAGGAACATGAATCCAGGTACTCTTAATTTTCGCTCCGTCTTCTGTAATTTTCTATACTCAACCGATGAATGTAGAACTGTGTTCATCTTTTCTTATTTTCTTACAATACCTTTTGATAATTTCCTAGATCTACTGTTCTCAAATGCTGTGTTTTGCATAGAATTTTAGCCATTTTCTTCAGTTTCGTACACTGTAACCCCATTTATTTTACTGGCTTTATCTTCATATTAATCCCGTTCTCCATTAAAATAGGCAAATGTTATAAGCACACCAGTTTTGGCTATTCGCACGCCAATTTTTACGAGTTATTACGCATAAACTGGGTTTTGGCTTGATCAATCATTTTCTGGTTTTGACTTTGTAGAAGTGTTATCCCAATTCCATGTAGTATTCACTTAACTGGAAATGATTTAATGCAAATTTGATCATCCAAAGGACATTCACTTAACTGGAAAAGAAACTGGAAATCCCATAAAGATTGATCAAACAATATATAGTTCTGATGCTGTCAATGGAGATATAAACCACGGAAAGACTGGCAGGTGTGTATTTCTTTATTTTTCTGTATGTAGAATTTTCTTTGGCTAAACTCAATCTTGGAGATCATAAAATTTCTGTGAATTTTCCTTCTGGCACAGCTGCAAATATGGTGCTAGTTGTCGATTTAATCATCCTGATAGACTCCGTATGTTTCTTAATGTACTATATATTTTGGGGATTTGTTTTTCTTGTTTTAGCTCTAATGGTTGTTTGGTTGAAATCTTCTGCAGTTATCAATTCTATGCATACTACTGATTCAACCAATGCATACATAACTCCAACAGTTGCTAGTTTACCTATTGGAGTCATGAACCCAGCTGCTAGCTTTTTACCTACTATAGACCATCGTTTGTCTCAGGTAGCTAGCTTGCCTGATATTCTCTTTCGCAATGCAGCTTGGAGTTTCCATTTTCCCTCAAAGGCCTGGAGAAATTGAATGTGATGTATGCTATCTATATACTTTGAAGCAATTTTGATGATTAATGAGTGCAGTTTCAGTTAGCTTAATCTTTGTCCAATGTTATACTGATCTATTATATTGTTGTTTTCTTTTAAATTCTGATGTCTCTTGTTCAATGACATTGTTCTCCGTTTGCAAGCAAGAAGTTTCATAAACCAGAATTTACCATTAGGAATATACTGACCTTTCATTTTGGTACCATACTTACGTTTATTATTATGATTGCCTTTGTTGCCGATCTCAATTAGTGTTAGGATAGCGTTCATTATTCATATCATTACATGCAGGATTAAGAACTGTCATCCTAAAGGGCTTGGTATACCTGTTTAATCACATGTTTTTTCCATTAAAGATCTTCATGTTGGATGGCTCAGATTGCATAATAAGTAATCTCTTATCATTTTTGTTAGACCCTCTAAGATATCTGTCATTGATAAAATGATTGATTTCATGTTCAGGATATGATAGACGTGGTTGATTATAAAAACATTATTATTAAGGAGTCCCTATTTCTCAAACTACTTGCAAATACAAAATTCAATTGACAGCCCTATTCCACTTTAGTTCATTGACCTTATTTTGACAATCCTATGCAACTAATTCATCAAAGAAGATATTTTGTATGCAGTATTATATGAAGACTGGTCAGTGCAAGTTCGGGGAGAGATGCAGGTACCACCACCCAATAGATAGGTCTGCACCTGTCACAGCTATTCCTAAGACGGATCAAGAAAATATCAAGCTTACTCTTGCTGGGCTTCCCAGAAGAGAGGTACATTTTTTTGTCGCACATTTTTCCAAGTTGTATATATTCATCTGATTCTCACTCTCTCACACATACTCCAAGTAGTAACATTTTCTCCTTGAAAAGCTTGCTAACCAGCATTACTTCGAATTTCATATCTTGGTTTGGAGTTGCGAGGTATGACAGTTCCAAAACAGTGAAACTATCAACAGCATACATTTGGTGAACAAGTAATATTTAAATCCGTGATAGCATTGAAGTATATGAAGCTATTTATGCTAGAAGTCTGTGCCTCTCAATACACTATTCTGGACCATTAAAATTTGTCCTTTCTATACCTTGTTATCTACAAGCTTAAAAATTAAAATTGCTTCTATACCTTGTTATCTACAAGCTTAAAAATTAAACATTGGGAGAGGTTTTATTGCAGGGTTCAGTGGCATGCCCTTTCTATATGAAGACAGGCACATGCAAGTATGGGGTGGCGTGCAGATTTGATCACCCTCCTCCCGGGGAAGCCATAGCCATGGCGTCCGCTGGTAATACAGCCTACGGCGAAGAGCTGGAAAACAAGAAGTGATTTTAAATCTTCCGCTGGTAATACAGCCTACGTCCGCTGTTATACTGATCTATTATATTGTTGTTTTCTTTTAAATTCTGATGTCTTTTGTTCAATGACATTGTTCTCCGTTTGCAAGCAAGAAGTTTCATAGATGGCATATACCCAGTTTTTGCTGCAACTCACTTTTGGAGAGAAGTGATTTTTTGTTTCTTTTAGGTGATCATTTGATTCCCTAGATCAGTTTTGTTCCCGGTAAATTTTTTTCTAACTACCCTTATGTTTACTACTCTCTATCTATAAGTCTTCCAAATACCAATGGTGTCTTATAAGTATTCCATAATTATGTTATGATGGCAAACCTATGTCTACAATTATCAATTTTGGTGTTATTATTTGAGACATTATTTTATTTGTAGCGTGATCTTAATTGCTCTCTTTTATTTGTAGGGTGCTCGAGCATTGACCGGCAAGTGACGAAAGATTCATTAGTCAGAAAGTGATGGATGATTCATTTTTCGAAAAATGACGGAAGATTTATTAGAAACATGTTGATCTTGTAATGTAATATTGTATTATTTTAGAAGAGATGATAATAACTTGTACTCTATGTAAAACTTTTTGTTGTGAATAAAAATATATTTTGATCTTGTTATGAAATATTAAATATGTGTGTTTTCAAGATTATTATTTGTAATAAAATCTCAGGTACACAAAAAATAGAAATGGAATATTTTTGATACATAAATGAATTGGCTGTAGTAAGAAGAATGGAAAATAAATGTAACAATTTTTTCGTTACTATTGTTTAATCTATTGTAACGAAATAATATTTATTATACTTTATTGTAACGAAGTTATTTTATTTTTAGTGAGAAAAAAAAACATTTGTAACGAAATAGTTTTAATCATAACTTTTTTTTTGTGAGGAAAAAATAACATTTGTAACGAAATAATATTTATTGTGACCAATTTATTGTGAGGAAGAATCTCTTTTTGGTGAGAAAATATCATTTGTTACAATTACTTTATTTGTAACGACATTCATACATTCGTTACAATAACCTTTAGCGTCGAGCTTTAGAGGAGGACCGTTACTTAAAGTTTTTTTCGTTACCAAAGAGTTTTTGTAACGAATTTTGGCACTTATTGTAACGAATTAGGTCCTTACTATAAGTGCAGTTTGTTGTAGTGATATCTGCGTTCGACGAACTCAAGAGATCTGCGTTCGACGAACTCAAGAGATCTGCGTTCGACGAACGCGCTACACTAGCCCTCTGCCATCTCAGCGGTCGACGTAGGCGCTACACTAGCCCTTTCGTCTCAGCGGTCAACGAACGCGCTATACTAGCCCTTTCGTCTCAGCGGTCGATGAACGCGCTACACTAGCTCGTCTCAGCGGTCGACGAACGCTGTATACTAGCCGTCTCAGCGGTCGACGAAGGCCTTATACTATCCGTCTCAGCGGTCGACGAACGCCGTATACTAGCCGTCTCAGTGGTCGACGAACGCCTCCAGTTCGACTAAACCCTGTTAGCCAAATTTTGACATGTATAAATCCATTCGATTAAACCTTTTTAAACGATTTCCCATTGAGACATTCTCAACTTAATTCCAAACAGTCACAAGATTGGTCCTCCACTCATATCCTATATAAGCAAGGCCAATTCAATTCTTTCTCCAATTTCTCCAAGCACTTTTATATACGACCCTATAGGCTCATATTGTGTTGGCAGTAAGACTAACTGTTGATTGCTTTGAGATCACCTCAGAAACTCCAACACCATCCCCTTCAAAACATCATGGAGGGGGTAGAACACTCAGGAAGGTTGGTCAAATGGTCGGTGGAGCTAAGCGAGTTCGACATCTCGTTTGTCCCAAGGCTTTCTATAAAGGCACAAGCGGCGGAGGATTTCTTCGCCGACTACATAACCGTTGTAGAAGAGCTCAAGCCACCCTCCTCAGTGGCATGGAAGATGTTGGTTGATGTGGCATCAGGGAAGCATTCCTTCGGGGGAGGAGTGATTTTAGTAAGCCCCCAAGGGACGAGGATCGAGCAGGCAATTAACATCCATTTCTCACTCACCAGCAACCAGGCCGAGTATGAGGTCGTGATCGCAGGGCTCCTGAGAACAACGCCAAACACAGCTATGTGGGAGACCCAATTCAAGCTCTCCCACAGATCTGAGGCAGTGCTCCCCATAGAGTTCGAGGTAAAGTCACCCAGGGTGGTCACCGCAGGTGAGGGAGATGAGGAATGACGAGTGGAAAATGAAGAGGGGAAAAGGCTGTCTTTGGATTTAGTAGAAGAGCTATGGGACCTGGCGACCATCCGATAGGAGGAGGTCAAGCGATGGATGGCTCGGTACTTCGACAAGCATTTCCAGGTGAATCAGTTCGAGAACTTGGTCCTGAAGAAGGTCGACGCGGCTGGAAGGGGAGCCTCGGTGGGAAAGCTAAATCCCAACTGGGAAGGCCCTTACATTGTAGAGGAAGCGCTCAAGTCAGGGGGGTATCACCTCCGGAATGTGGAAGGGTTATCCGTTGGCCGGACTTGGAGCGGGAATGATTTAAAACATTTCTATCCGTAAATCATTGTGTTGTGATAGTTTGGTATGAACTGATATGATTGACTCTTGATATGGTTGCCTTTGTCTGATTATAGGTTCATATGGCAAGGTATTGTGGTGCTGGAATGCCCCAGATCGATTCCGCTGCCGGGCTCTCATTAGCCATGGGTTCATGTTGATCTCTGGAGAGGCTCGCAAGGTATTGTGGTGCTGGAATGCCCCAGATCGATTCCGCTGCCGGACTCTCATTTGCCTGTGGGTTCAGGTTGATCTCTGGAGAGGTTGGCAAGGTATTGTTGTGCTGGAATGCCCCAAATCGATTCTGCTGCTGGGCTCTCATTAGTTAGTGGGTTCAGGTTGATCTCTGGAGAGGCTGGCAAGGTATTGTGGTGCTGGAATTCCCCAGATCGATTTTTCTACCGGACTCTCATTAGCCGGTGGGTTCAGGTTGATCTCTGGAGAGGCTGGCAAGGTATTATGGTGTTGGAATGCCCCAGATCGATTCTGCTGTCGGGCTCTCATTATCCGATGGGTTCAGGTTGATCTCTGGAAAGGCTGGCAATGTATTATGGTGCTGGAATAACCCAGATCGATTCTGCTGTCGGGCTCTCATTAGTCGGTGGATTCAGGTTGATCTCTGGAGAGGCTGGCAAGGTATTGTGGTGCTGGAATTCCCCAGATCGATTCCGTTGCGGGGCTCTCATTAGCCGGTGGGTTCAGGTTGATCTCTGGAGAGGCTGGCAAGGTATTGTGGTGCTGGAATGACCCAGATTGATTTCGCTGCCGGACTCTCATTAGTCGGTGGGTTCAGGTTAATCTCTGGAGAGGCTGGCAAGGTATTGTGGTGTTGGAATGCCCCAGATTGATTTCGATGTCGGGCTCTCACTAGCCGGTGGGTTCAGGTTGATCTCTGGAGAGGCTGACAAGGTGAATTGGTAGCATAAATCAGGAACCCCACTGTCGGGCTCTCACTAGCCGGCAAGGCCCTCATGCCATTTAGGGGTCGAGGATGAACAATGCTCGGCAGCGCGCAAGTCATTGGCAAGGCCTCCCGCAGGGAAGGACCCTGCTCGTAGACGCCTGAGTAAAGGCGAATGGCGGCATACCTAAACTAGCGAATCAGGGGGCTCGCATGTACAAGGGGCATGATCACAGTGAATCGGTCGAGGTAGGCGATGCTAAAAAAGGCATGGGTCTGTCTTCGCTCGCTCCTCGAGGGCGAGCGAGTCAGGTCTAATGTAGAAATCCCGAAGGAAGGTGAGCGATTCACGAAGTAAAAAGGGGGCGAGTGCCACAAGAAAGATGTGCGAGTATAAAATGTATGCTAATACAGTGCGACAAGACAAAAAAAGAGGAACAAGTGAAAATCGAACGCAGAACTCAGTTAGTCGACCGCTGAGACGAGACCAGAGAAGGAGCCACTGAGAAGGCTCAAAGGGCGTGTTTGTCGAACGTAGAGAGCCGTTCGTCGAACGCAGAACTCAGTTCGTCGACCGCTGAGACGAGATAGAAGAAACAGCTAATAATTGGCATGTTCGTCGAACGCAGAACACAGTTCGTCGAACGCTGAGACAAGATAGAAGAATCAGCTGAGATCTGGCGTGTTCGTCGAATTCAGAAGGCAGTTCGTCGAACGCAGACAAAAAGGAAGAAACAACTGAGAGTTGGCATGTTCGTCGAACTCACAAGGCAGATCGTCGAACGCAGAGACAAGGCAGATCGTCGAACGCAGAGTGTCGTTTGTCGAACGCAGAGTTTGGCAAGATCGTTGAACGTTGAGTGTCATTCGTCGAATGCATAGTTTAGCAAGATCGTCGATCGCAGAGTTTGGCAAGTTCGTCGAACACAGTACAACGTGTTCGTCGAATGCAGATTGCGTGTTCTGCCTGTGGCGCAAGTTGCAGAAAAGTTGTGTGGGGTCCACCAGTTTCTCCCATACTTCTCAGAAGGACGGCTGAGAGCCGTTGAAGATCAGAGATGTATAAAAGGAAGAGTTATGGCACATTTGAATGCACCAAGCCGACACATTCACTATTCCATTGATGGCAGAAGCTCTCGTATTCTTCCTCCTGCCCACTGAACAAGAAGAAGAAAACAGAGAAAGAAAGTTAGCTCCATTGCAAGAAGGAGCAAGGAGATCTTCCAACCTTCATCTGAAGAAGAAGATCAGTTGTAGCTGCCATCAACATCACCAGCTACAGGAAGCACAAGCTGTGTAGGAACTACAGGGGACATTGTTGTCATCTGTAGTAAGTTTTATACTCATTTTTCTGTAGGGCTTAACAGCCTGAGTTGTAAGACCTTTTGGTCTGAGATTGTAGGATCTGTGGATCTGAGTTGTAGGGCTGAAGGCCTGAGTTGTAGGGCCTTTTAGCCTGAGCTGTAGGAGGAGGATTCCTCTGAGTTGTAGGACCTGGAAAGGGTCTGAGCTGTAGGATCAGGAGCTGATCTGAGTTTGTAGGGTTGTTTAGCCTGAAGTAGGGCTGTTTAGCCTGAGATGTAGGACCTGCTATGGTCTGAGTTGTAGGATCATGGGCTGATCTGAGGTAGGGCTGCTGAGCCTGAGGTAGGCTATATTGCCCGACAATAAGTACCAAGTCCCAAGATCATTTAATGTGGATTTTATATCAAAGTGATGACAATGTGCTTATATGTACCAAGGGCTATATTGCTCGTCAATAAGTAAAAACTCCAAGATTGCTATGGGTAGTTGTTATCTCCAAGTGATGGCTGCATAAGAGGTCCCACGGACAAGACTTTGGCGACATCAAATGCAGTCCCAAAATCACAATCCACCTTAATGTGCACATTAATAAATTTAACATAATCATATATCTTATGAAGCCAAATTATATATGATAATTTTATGCTTCATCATTGTTTATTTCCATTAATAAGAATTAATATGTGTTTTTATTTGATATTTGGAATTTTTAACATTTGTTTAAGTGTGTAGAGAAAGGGTACACAATTTAAATCAAAATAGGGCAATTTGGGCATATCTGGATAAGAAGAACAAAGGGATAAACATCATTTTCGGCTAAGAGACGACTTTGATCCTTGTCCAAACATGTGGCTGGCAGTTTGGAGCGAAAAGGTGTGATTTTTGATGGCACGTGGTCCGAGACACATGCCAGTGTGCTCCATGCGTGTGTCAGGTTTTTTCGGATCTGAGGTCCACACACATATATGAGTGAAACATTTCAATCTTTGAGGCACACGGTCGTGTCAAACAATCGTGTGCCAAGGGTGCGTGTCCTCCATGTTGGATCCTAAAAAATCATGGCTCCAAATATTTGGATCAAGGCAGCCTAAGATTACTGGTCCGGCGATCTAACTCCACGGATCGAATGACAAGGGAAAAGAGACTAGGGGAACTCTAATAGGACCCCAAGTGCTTCGGCGGTGAGGTCCCACCACGTACCTAGAAGTTTAGAAAAAACTTCCCTTCCATAACTAAAATGGCCGAGCATGGTACGGGGAAGGCACCTACTTGGCGAGTATCAAAAGTGGTGACCAAGGGGGATGGTCAAGATCTCACGGTCTGAATATTCGAAAACTGGGTTTAAGAACTTAGCCAAAAGTGCTATTCCAAGTACCCACTGGATCCTATTTATAGACATGTACAAAGAGGGGGGTCTATTTATAACCCGGTGAGTACGGGTATACACGCCCATGCTTGGAGAGATACCACTAGTCACCCCAACCTGGCGAGTATGGGGGATGCTCGCTCATAGTCGCCTATGCCTTCAACTACTACTATTGGATTTCTCTTTGACTTTAACTTCTGCTTACGTGGCCTGGCTGGGTCCACCCACGATGAATATAGGTTGTACACAATCTCTGCTTTTTGTGAGCTTCGAAGGAGCTCAGAAAGAAACATCCAACCCTTCATTCGGCAAGCTACTACTGGTGAGTATCCATCATACTTGACACCACCTGGCTGACTTCTGATCTATACAAATAGGGGATGGCTCTCTTATTGGGCACCTTCTATGAACTCGCTTGAGATGTCGCCCACTATCGAGGAACTTCTTCAGGCGAGCATGGCCGAGCTGGCTTGATTCCTGAAACAGAATACCCATAAACGCCAGCGCGAATGCGATGATGTTGAAGAGTTTCTCTCTCGAAATAAGAAGAAAAAGAAGAATCACAACCCCGCTACTGACAATATCTCCACGCCAGCCTAGAACAAACCCGAGATCCCCGCGAGTACCCAAGAACAACTCGAGCGGCTGCGTCTTGATAAGGATGCAGAGCAACCTGCTCCTGAGGCATCTCGCCCTCCTGCTCAGCAGACCGATCCGTGGATCTCAACAGATCCTCGCTCCATACGCAAACAGAGCCCACCTTGCGAGGTTGGGGATTCATTCGCCACACTCGCCTTTTAGATCATCGACGATTTGATTATACTCATGCTGGTGGTCTTCCTTCTCTTGGCAGTGTCGCCAACTACTGGAGCTCCTAGCAAGAATTCTGTGGTGCCTCCTCTACGACCAGTCTCGCTGATTGCTCTTGAATCTCAGTTGAGACCGCGAGTTGGTCAATTTATTTGGATCAACCTCGGTGACAGGAAGTCGTCTTTTGGGAAGCAGCTTCCTTCAGTGAATAACCTACCTTCGCCGCATGTGAGCACCTCGTAAGCCAATCCTGCGAGCAATCTTCCACCGCTGCCTCTTCTACCGCAGAATCCTTCTGCTCCAGCTGACATTTGCCCTTCCTCGACATCCACTCTCTGGATTCATCCTGCGGGATTGGCGCTGGGAAGGGGGACAGGAGATCCTCGCACTTCTTTGCTCATCACGGGGGAGGGTGAGCACCTAGTGGTTGCAGCCAGGGACAAGTCGCGGACCCTTCCAGACAACCTGTATCGTAGCCACATCGCCTTGTCCAACTAGATAGGGATCATGGCCGGGGCTCCTCATCAGGGCGGCAAGAATCTATTCATCGCATCCCTTCTCCTCGGAGGGCACGCACTCCTCCCCGGAATCGATCTCGCAGTCCTCGTCGTGATGCGATGACTCACACTTATTGACCTGGTAATTCCCTTCTTCTGGATAGTCGATACTTCTTGTTAGATCTACTGGCGCCCTTAGAGGGAGGGGTGAATAAGGGTTTTAATCAATTATTGGAGATTTAAATAATTAGCTGCAGGATTGCCCTTTCTGGAGGTAGCTCTTGGCGGTAACCCTACCGCATGGCGTTAGCTCTGGAAACAACACAGTAAATGTTGAATATCGTTTCGGGATTTGCAATGATCCAATCAATGTTTCACTAGAAAATCACAGTAGTTTATATAATCAAACACATGAACTTTATAGCATTGAATAGTGAAACATTATTTATACAGATACACTTAGATCTCCATTACGCCGGAGATCGGAGGCGATGAATATTAAGACCTTGGGTTTTATATACTGACCCTAATCCAAGGATCGGTTGGCACTCTTCCTTTCCTCCCCATAAAAGTCTTCAAGTCGTTCCTCACCTTCCTCCCAGGAAGGGTCTTGGAGCCCGCTAGATGTCCCAGATCTAGACGCCCTCCCAGGACGATTTCCTACGGAATCCTCCCCGGATTTCGATGACCTCCCCGGTCGATATCCATAGATTCCAAACCGGATTCCGACATTCACGCCGGACAATTTCACACACCAAAATAATAAAGCAAAAAAGAGAAAACTAGAAGAGATGAGAAGTTGTGCTCCCTCAATGTATGTCTCCGGATACGGTGAGCGAATGACACTTTTGATCTTCGTGTAGGATGCGCTCGTTGGTGCTCAGATTCTCATTCCTATTCCGCACTCCGATGACCTTCTTCATTATAGCTTGAGGGAAGGTGTTCTTCTCTTCCGGTGATGGCTCCTTGGTCTAGAAATGGCAAAACAACCGACTTCTTCTTTTAGGTTTCGGTAGCCACACATTCGCAAAAGAGAGGAACGCTTTATAGGTGTTTCTTTAATTTACTGTCGGCTGTAGAGTTACTGTGTGGCGGTAGCGTCTGTACGCGCTTTCGCCAGCTGTCTAGCGCCAAACCAGGAAGGTGCCGAAAAACATTCTCTTGTTGTCTTTGGATAGCGCGGCGTGGTAGGCTTAGCGCTTTGCGATTGTAGTCACATCGAATACTTCAAGATGACAATAGAGCATCAAGTCGACGTATTCTTCTCATCGATAAGCTAGCACGCGGCGGTAGGCTAGCGCCCGCGGTAACAGTTACATCGATATTCTCTCGACGCATGGTCTCAAGTCGACGCATCCTTCATGTCGACGTTAGTAGTCTCGTCGACATAGCTAGCGCCCGCGGTAGGTTAGTACATGGTAGTAGTCTTCTCGACGATATCATCTCGGCAGCATGAGTCTTCCCATCAATATTTTCATTTGCGTCGATAACAAGTCACGTCGATATGGCTAGCACCCGACGGTAGTACTAATAAATGAAATTCTCAACGTATTAACACCTGTAAACCTACACACTATACCCAAGACCTGTATGATCAAATACAGTATGGGATTTGATATTGTCAAACTAAAGAGATGTAGAAGGAATGTTCCAACAAAATCCCCTTTTTGATAATATCAAATCCCGTTCATGAGATATAATCAATACTAATCATTAAGAGTATGAAATAGTGTAATCAGCAATAATCATGAAACATGAACAAGTTTATATATCATGATAAAACATGAAGTGTGAACTTGCACTAAAGTAGTATGTCCCCCCTACATACGTGCTCTTCTTATCGATGTGCACTCTCTTAAAGTATCTCTCCCTATAAGTGATCTTCCCTAGATGACTAGCACATGACTAGCTCATGAACGTTCATTATTCTCCCCTTTGATGTTAGCAAAATGGGTGGTCTGGATCCAACTAACATAAGGATATGAGAGATGCAGCGGATTTGAAGAATTCTGCACACATAAAAATAAATCATGATAGGAAATAAGGGTTGACTGAAATATAATCAGAGAATTGAAAAAGACATTGGTCAAAACCCACGAGGACATCAAATTACCACTTTAAAATTAAACAGTTTTGCATTTTGAAACTTGGTATGAGTTAAATGAATCGGACACAAGACACGAGACTAAATACACATGAGTTTGCACACAATGTTAAAAGATTTTAGAAAACTAATTCAAGGAACATCGCACGTGTCATGAATGGCAATCGTGTATTAGTACAAGCGCGCAAGAAATAGATAATGCAGTTCAAATCCAATTCTTATGCATGGAAGTGTTAGACTAAACAATAACAAGTGTACGTGCGGCATAAATAGAAATAGAATCAAGTTAAATTAAAATTAATACAAGCTATATCTCAGTAATTTTATATGCTAACACAAGAGTCATGAAATGATAAATCATGTCGTGTTTGTCAATCTTACACGAATACCAAGTATAGAATTATGAACACTAATTTATTTACCGGGTTTGCACAAGATTGTAACGATTCTTGTGACCAAGGTGCTCATCCTCACAATGCTTATGAAGGCTTATCATGAGGAGTGAGTAGTTCTTGGGGGAAATCCTTGTCAAAAAGATTGATAGCATATAATTATTATTATTTGTAGCACTATCATGTTTATCATTTTATTTTTCTTTCATTTAGGCAAGTTTCCCGAATCAAATGAAATCTATCTACATAGATAGATACACTTTAACCTGTATACAAAACCCATTTATTAATATAATTTTTGCCCAAAGCTCTATGCCTTACATAGCAAAGATGAGTATCGTGATATTGATTTATCAAGTCATGCCTACAATGTTAGTCATAATATCACGAGTTATAGCAAGTACGCATTTGGATTTCTACTTGAGTGCATTCTCTAAGGATGTGTGGATCTGTAATATCATTGTCTAGCCTAAATCCTCACACATACCTAAAGGCCAATTATACTTACATTTCTACTATATTAGCACTCAGTAGTAGCCTGCCTTTAAAGCAGGACATATCATGACGAAGACATACAATGTATACAAGGATTAGTGATAAAAAATCAAACAATGTATGTAATCATGGAGCTTTAATTTCACGTAATGTATGCCCCTTTAGCATGAGCATCTTCAGTTTTTTTTAAGTTTTTCAAAAATAAACACACAACCACAAACACAAACAGAGAAAACAAAAGAAAAATATGTTTTTCTGATTTTTAGGTTTTCAAATTTTTATGTGATTTTTGGTATTTTAAAAAGAAACTGGAAAGAAACTAAAGACAAACATATGTATAAGAGAAAGAAAAATCAAAAGAGAAATTGGGCAATATATAAAAAAGCATCTACCGCCGACGGTGTGTATAATGCCCGACGGTAACTCACATTGCACGATTTCTCGGTAGAATAGTCCAGATTTTGACGGTTACAACTTCTAAATGACGTTCAAGATTAAGACACTAAAGATAATACTACATCATAGCTCGGTACTAAGTGATGGATGGGCATGAGGAGTTGCAAACATGTCGTAGGTTGGGGTGTTAGTCCCACGTGCATACACTAAAACCCATCTAACCTAACACTTTTTCCCCCTAGTGCCTCGGAAGGCCCCACTAGAACCCTCCCCGGTTAAGGATAAGACATAGTTTACAGATTAGTGTCTCTAATGCACACACCCCTATGCCCCCGATATGGTGAGACATAACTAAAGGATTTATAGTCAAGAACAAATGTGAAAGTGCTAATGGACTGAAGAACAAAGAGAAATAAAAAATCAAAACACAAGAAATATTTCCAGGCATTTCAGAGTACTCAGTAATAGTGGAAAATATTTCGAAGAGATAAGCTACCGCCGGCGGTAAAGGTACTGCGCCACGGTAGCATTCTTTAAAGCCCTTTTGACTATGACCGATCCCCACATCTCCTCTTGCAATTTCTCTTTCGCACAGGCAATTTCCGTCAGACGCTATCCCTCTTCCAAGGTAAAAACCCTTACTCTTCCCCTTTTAGTTTTAGATTTCATGTTTTTGGTTGATTTCATGGAGGATTTTTGAATTACATTTAGATCTAGATAAATTGGTTATGGATTTGAGGTTGCTCAAAATTGGATTTAGGGGTTTTCAATTTTCTCCATAGATGCATGATAGATTTTCACCTTTGCTTAGGTATAGGTTATGGAATGACCCTACCTCATGGATTTCTCATATTTCATGGCTGGATCTGGAGTTTTTGAGATGGATCCGGAGGAAGAATACGGGTTCATGACCGTCTGACTACCGCGCGACGGTAACAACATTACCGCACGGTGGTAACTTCCAGACCAATTTGTACTAACAATTTTTTCCTCTTCTTTCTTACCAGGTCATGACATCTTCCAGCTCACACCCTCGACGTAGTTTCTCAAAGAGACACCATTTTGCAACCCACTCCAACCCTGCGGTGGAGAATGCCACCGTGAGTGTGGTCATGCCCATGGTGATCGATGTGGATTGATATCCCCACATCTACATATATCTGGCCGATGCAGAAAATCCTCCCAGTTATTACGTCAGAAGACGCATTCTCATCGATGCTGGTCTGAGAGTTCTACAAAAACCTTCGGGATCTAGCTCTCACGTCACTCAATAGAGGGGTGCAGTTCTGTATTGGTTCACTGCTCATGACCATCGAGCACGAGGACTTGGGGAGGATGTACAGCTTGACTTTAACCCACGGCCGACTCGATATTGTGGAGTCCTACCAAACTTTCTAGGATATGACCATGGTAAATCAGTGATGAGTCCCAATTATATACGCTTTTATGGACTCATCCGGGCTAGTTTTCACTCTTGTGCACGTCTTTTTCGAGCTATTATTATTTGTATTTCTCTTATAATCACTTCCGCGTTATGTGCACTATTTTGGCCCGTTTTGGTGTGCGTTTGCACTCCATGTTGTTGGGGGTAAGCACATGGTGCTCCCCGACCCTTTTTCCATGTTTGAATGTTGCTGGAGGTGTATTCCCAGTTGTATTGATGTTTATGCATGTGGATGGTGTTGGGGTGCCAGAATTGCCCCCGACGTTGCGGTGCTATTCGAAGCGGAAGGGTGTGTCCCCCGTGGGTCTAACTGACTGTCCCATGGATCCACCCGAGGATAGCCGACTCTATAAAGGAGCGGTAGGCGGCTTGACCAACAGGTCGGTCTTTTGGTGCAGTTGGTTGCGCCATATCCCTATAGATGGTTCATCCTAATTTTTCCCAAATTACATTTCTGCATAAAACGCACGATCGTGCGTTTTTCTTGATGCATGATTGATAAGTAGTTTTTATATAACTTTTTAATAGAAAATTTTGTAAATATTTAATAGGTATTTTTCTTTTTCATGTCAATTTTAGGTCATAAGTAGTTATTTTGTAATTTTGTTTCTAACTTAGCTTAATTCCAATTTTTGCAGAATTTTGGGAAAAATTGGAGAAAATTACAAGTCACGCCCTCTGTCACGCCCGTGACCAAGGGCGTATGGCCTAAAGAGCTGAGTTCGACGAAGCTCTCTGCGCCTACGTTCGATGAAACCTGAGCTGAGTTCGACGAATGCGCTCTGCCCCTGAGTTCGACGAACGCGCTCTGCCCCTGAGTTCGACGAATGCTCTCTGCCCCTGCGTTCGACGAAACCCAAGCTAACTTCGACGAACGCGCTCTGCCCCTGCGTTCGACGAACGCTCTCTGCCCCTGCGTTCGACGAAACCCGAGCTGAGTTCGACGAACGCGCTCTGCCCCTACGTTCGACGAAACCCGAGTTGAGTTCGACGAACGCGCTCTATCGCTGAGTTCGACGAAAGCTCTCTACCCAGGCGTTCGACAAAAACAGAGCTGCGTTCGGCGAAATCTCTCTGCCTTCGACGAAACCCGAGCTGCCATCATTCACGCCTGTGACCCACATGTCACACCCGGTGAATTTCCCGCGTGATCCCTGCACACCGCCGTGCCGCAAAGAAGACCCACGCCGCATTAAATGAAGCCGCCCAAGTACACGCCCGTGACCCAAGTTACACGGGCATGTAATGTCCAAATTTCTCCCGCCGTCACGCAAAGTCCACGCCACTGTCAGATCCGATGTCAGCAATGTTTACACGCCCTAGGTCACGCCCGTGACCGAGGGCGTGTAGCTTGAAATTTTTGTCTATAAATTCTGAGGCTCTCCCTTGAGTTGGAAGTTCAGAAAATTTGGAGTGGGGGAGGTGCTGAGTTTTTCAATGCTTGTTCATGTCTTTTTTAAGCTTTCATGTTCTCTTTTTCTTATCATGCAATGTACTCGTTTCTTTTCTTTCAATGCAATAGTTTAGTGTTCTTATAATCTCTTCTTGTTAGTGTTGTAATTCTCCTTCAACTTGTAATCGTTTTTGGTATAAATAAAATTTAGTTGTTCTCTTTATTGTCTCTTTCTACTTGTAATTTTTCTTATTATGCAATTTTATTTTTCTTTCTCTTCCCCCTCCACCATGAGCACTAATCTCTTTTACCATCGTTTAATCTTTTCATTTCGCTTGCAAATTAACTTTTTTTTAGTTAAGTAAAACAACCTTAAAAAAATTGTTAGATAAGATAATGGTGATTTTCCTCGAAGTAGAAGTAATCAACGCGCCCCGTGAATACGACCTTGGTATTTCTAAATATCTCTATACTATAGACGATAAGGTACACTTGCCTTTATCGGATATAGTTTGGAGAAATCTTTAACCTTCGCTTAATTTCAAAACACGAAATTTCTATATCAATGATCGCTCGGACCGTGCGTGCTCTTCGGCTGGCAAAATGATGTTTTGTCTTTGATCATGCGTTTTTACACACGGGCAGTTGCCCGTGCGCAAAGGAAAATGCAACGATCGCCTATTTTGCCTGGTTTTTATTCAATCTGGATTTGGTCGTGCATTTTCACGCACGGGCGGCTTCAACCGTGCGCGAGTAAAATGCACGGGCATTGTTGCTTCTTACTCAAGGCAGTATCTTTTCGTTAAATAACGTACGGGCAACGCAAGGGCAACGCACGGTCGTGCGTTCGACCGTGCGTGACTTAATTTCTGTTGTTTTAGTATTTAAATCAGGAAATCTGCTGAGTTAGAGGAGACCCGGGAAAATCACTTCAGAGCCCGCCATTTTCTTCTCCATTCCACCCATTTCACACTCCACCACCGCTCGACCTAGGAGAAGCTCCAACAACCGCTTCCTTGCAAATCTTCCGCCAAAGCTTCCTCCTTGGCCTCCTCCTGCATCCACGAGCTCTAGAACGCCATCGACGGAAAGTCTCCGCTGCATTCAAGGTGTTTAACAAGAGTTAGCTTGAGCTAACCACGAAGAAGACGGGTAAAGTAGAGGAAGGTGACAGCTCCTCCGGACCTCGGACGCAACTGAAGACCGAGTACGGACGAGGCTTGACAACCCTACGATTCCGGTCGAGAATCTTTAACAAATCTTCGAGCTTCGGTTTTCTCTATCCCCTTGCGCATTGCTTCAGATTTTTTCCTTGTATGTGTGTAATTTTGGATGATGTTCATAAACACTGTGTTTTAGTTAATATGATTTCATGTTTTTGAGATTTGTTGTGGTATATGTGAACTGAGGAGTGCCCCATTCCACCATCCACACCACTATCTGTTGTGCGTCGCACTAGCAATTGCTAGATGCGTGTTCCGTGACGAGGTGCCTACGACCCTCACTCCGCTGGTTACAAATCATCCATCCGCTAGCCTTCTCGTCCACCCACTTACCGATGCACAGCATTGCAGCCTGCATTCCCTCCCACCAAGCGAAGCGGTGCTTTAGGCCCGCATTTTCTTTCACTGTTGTTAAATTAGGAAAACCAAGATCAAACCCACTTTTTAATTAATTGCATAGGAATCTTTATAATTAATTTCCTAACGAGAAATCATACAACCCAACTTGCAATCCTCTGAGAACGATATTCGGGAAGTCTCTCCCAACTTTTATTACTTGTACGGCCGGTGCACTTGCCGTCAGCGCATCAAGTTTTTGGCCTTGTTGTCGGGGATTGCGAGTGTTATATTAGTTTTTCTTCCAGGAAGCTTCTATAAAGGTTCTTTGTTGTTTTTGATTTTTTTTCTTTTTGTTGTGTGTAAGTTTATGCAGGGGCAAGGCCCTGAAGAGTTAGTAGAGTACGACCCTGAGATTGAAAGGACGCTGCGCGCGCGTAGCCGTGCTGTTGCTATCATGGATCTCAATATCAACAGAAATGAAATTAACCCCGGGGGTGAGAACGCATCTGTTGCTGATCATGTGGCTGATGAAAACGAGGTGGCCCGGGCGAGGCCCAAAATGATGTGAGATTATTCCACTCCCACTGTGGGGAGTGTGTACCCTGGTTTATGCCCAGCCATCACGAACAACTAGTTCGAGATCAAACTGGTGATCCTGAACACATCCACAACAATGCCCAGTTCTCTGGAATGGCAAGTGAAGATCCCCATCTTCACTTGGCAGAGTTCTCAGAAATCTGTGGAACGTTCTGGTACGCCGGTATAGCGGACGACACGGTAAAATTATGATTATTTCCGTTCTCCCTCCGTGATAAAGCCAAAGTGTGGCTCCATACGATCCCCGCCGGGCACAACAACAACATGGGAGCTTCTCTCCTCCAAATTCTTAGCGAAGTTCCACCCCGTAGACAAAATGTTGAACCTAAGGAGGGAGATTGCTACCTTCCAACAACACGCTCAGGAGACCCTCGCGGAAGCTGGGAGAGATTTATGGAACTCCTCCGGAAGTGTCCTCACCATGAGCTGCAACCGTGGAACCTGGTGGAGTATTTCTACTTCGCGATAGAACCAAATTACAGAGCCATGATCGATGCTGCCGCCAGCGGAACCCTCTTAAATCATACTCTAATGAAGCTTTATGAATTTTGCAGGATACCGCAACTCATAGTTCCTTTTGGACTGCAGTGCGAAACCCCGCGGAATGCAAGACGACTATTAGAAGTGAACACCTCTAGTTCAGATCTAGCACCATATGAGAACATCATGTTATTGAAGAAGCCTGCCTCTTCTCCGGCTCTGGTGATGGCTATATCTTGTCAAGGATGCGGGAACTCCGGTCATCATACTTATGAATGCCCCTCAGGTGAAATCTCATCTGAATTCTCTAATTTCAATATAGAAGAAAGTGTTAATTTTGTTCAAAATCAAATCGCACTGCACCATTTTCAAATACGTATAATCCGGGTGTGAGAAATCACCCAAATTTCTCATGGAATCAGAATACTGCGGGCCAACGTTGGCAACCGGGCCAGCATCAATTTGATGCTCAAGCGTCCGGAAGCCAACAAAGGCCGCCTCAACCCGGATATAATCAAGGCGCTCCGATGCAGCGCAGGAGTGCGTTAGAAGAGATGATGGAGAAGTTTGTGGATGTGGCCCAAGCAAATATGGCAAATCAAACGGCCTCGATGAGGAACCTGGAAATGCAACTGGGTCAATTGGCTCAAGTGCTTTCTGTGCATACTCAAGGTGCTCTTCCTAGCACAACAGAGAAGAATCCTCGTGAGCAAGGGAAAAGCATAACCGAGACGGATGGATGCCATGAGGGCGAGTTGATAGTGAAATGTCAAATTAATAGCATTGAAACCACTACTTTGTGCGACACCGGATCATCGCGTAACGTGCTTGCACTGCAAGACGTTGAAAATCTGAACTTAAAAATCAATAACGATGATCGAAAGTCACTTATCCTAGCTAATGGAATGATGGTGGAGACAGAAGGAGAAGTTAATGGTGTCGAGGTAATCATAGATGGAACTTCGGTTATAACGAACTTCAAAGTTTTGGGCCCCATGGAAAATAACTCCATGCCTATTTTGGGTGTCCCGTTCTTGAAGGAGAGTGGTGCCATCATTCACATTCCCAGTAGGTGTGTAACCTTGTCACCCAAGGTGACACACCGCACTCACCCATCTATGATAACCAGCGACATCAGTCTTTTGCCTGTCATCACTAATAAATTTGCTAATGAGTTGAGTATAGATGTGGAGAAGCAAAGTGAAGAAACGAATGCTGAGTCAGAGGAGGAGGAAAAGAAGATAGTGAAGAAAGAGGTGAGGGATGAAGAAGAAGCTGAGAACAAAGGCGGCGAGGCCTCGAAGTCAGAAGTTACCATGGCCGACATGGCTAAAACATTTTGATTGATTTTGTTAGAACTGAAGAAAAATGTAAACATTTAAAATAGGTTAGTTAGGCGAATCTATCACCCGTAGGGTGAAGAAATGAAGCCCTTGGCTGCTCTGAAGCTGCAGTACAATGATTTTGATCGAGCTCCTATTGCTCAATGGCGCTCTCCTACTGTGGAGAGATTGAAGCAGGTCGGGTTATTACGTGCAGCGCGCTTTACTGCCCTCCGGCAAGAGAAGGAAGAGGTTAGGAGCAAGGGAGAGAAATCTCCTTTGCCTTCCTAAAGCCTTCACCTCCTTCCCATCTCGTGTGGCTGGGGAGAATCATCACAAATCAGCCTACAACTGAGTCGTGATGGAGTCTCCAGGTTTTTGTTTCTGCGGTTTCTATTTTGCTTAATCTATTTCTTTGGCTATGCTTGTGTTTTTATTTTTGTGATATTCTGGACAATTGCTAAGAATTATGCTTGAATCGTATTGCTACAATGTTAATACAGGTATTTGGTCCACCTTAAGGACGGTAAACAAAAGGGCTTATGGGAGACGACCCAATTTTGCTTGAACTCTATTGTTGTTTTGCAGTTGTTGGAGATGTTGTTTTGCAGGAAGGGCGACCTCAATGGCGGATGCATTTTTAGCTATAGTTCCAATTTAATGCCAATCTTCCGGTATGCTCATTTCTGGGCATGGGGTAACCTCTCCTCCCACTTCTTTTTATGAATCTAGTATTGCAATATGTGATGTTTAGATTTAAGTCTGGGGGAGAGTAGCTTGTCGTTACTCACTTGCACGTGCACATAAGCACACCATACTAGAAGTTACAATATTTTTGTTATTTTTCATTCACATAGCACACCACAACACCCACTAGAGAGCGCACTTAATCATAGGCGCGTAACAAGTCTACTTCATTCTTTTGTAGGATTGGGAAAATTGTTGTGCTGGCTCAGGGTTGTAAAATGGAGTAAAATGTTGACTCCCGTAGTGCTCTAGTCGAGTACTCGCATCTTGCATAGATTTGTGTGTAGAATAAAATTTTCTTTATGCTTATAGTTTTGTAATTTTTCTATTTGCGTAATAATTGTTTATTATACTCGAAAGTGGTGAATCCGGTGTGAATCCTACGGTAGCGTAGGAATGTGTGTAGACGGTTGTTAGGTTTGTATTGCTCGAGTCGAGAGGAAGAATTATCTTTCTCGGTGGCTAAGAACTTGCCCAAGCGACTCTCAAAGCATTGGTATAAGTTAGCTCAATGGGTGAGTATGATGTACGCCTTCACTTTGGCCAGGTTGAGCTTTGTATACCGACCCTATCTTTATCCTTGCTAGCCCCTTTGTGCCTACCCCATATTTTGATTCAGCTCCACTTATATTTCACCAAGGCCAGCAAGCTAATCCTTGTCGCACTCCCAATCTGAGCTTGAGTGTTGTATCAAATTTAATTGAAGATGTTGATGCAGTGAAAAATTTTGTGAAACTGTGGTTTACGCTTCCTCGGATTATTTGCTGAAGAAAAAAGGTTATGAGAAAAGAAAAGGGAAAGAAATTAGAACAAGAAAAGAAAAGAAAGAAAAATGCTTGGTTAAGAAAAGAGTCAAATTGAAAATCTTTTTAAGAATTGTTTTGGGAGTTGGCGGTGCACACACCCATATTTTCAGGTTCAAGTCTTGGGGTGTGGTGCACTTGTGTTTTTATTATGGTGCTTGCATAATCTTTGACGCAAGCTCTTTTGGATTAGGTGCGGAAACCCTCATGTTTATCATTGTAAACCCAACCAGATCCCAAGCCCCGTATTTATCCTAAAGTCCTATTGACTCACGCATTTGATCGAACTAGTGTCGTGGAGAGAGTGTGACCGGGTGAGTGAGCTTATGGTCACCGACATTGATGGATTTCAATGGATGTTGTTCCGAGCACTGATCTTGAGTAATACTAGCCTCAGCGATCAGTTTACTTTCTCCCTACGCGAGACCGGACGATTCAACGTGATTCAACTTTTGAGTAGAGATAATATTTATGCACGCTCGTAGATCATTACAAAGTGTTTGTATAATTAAAAATTTCTTCTACCGCATTTCTATGCACGCAAGCATGCGACTTCGCAAGGTACTACGCTTCTACAATTGTTAAGCAAGCTAATCAATTTTTCGTCCGCATAAGGGATGATTTTCTAAGGACGAGCAAATGGTTAAGTTTGGGTGTGTGATGATTCCCATTTATATACGCTTTTATGGACTCATCCGGGCTAGTTTTCACTCTTGTGCACGTCTTTTTCGAGCTATTATTATTTGTATTTCTCTTATAATCACTTCCGCGTTATGTGCACTATTTTGGCCCATTTTGGTGTGCGTTTGCACTCTATGTTGTTGGGGTAAGCACATGGTGCTCCCTACCCTTTTTCTGTGTTTGAATGTTGATGGAGGTGTATTCCCAGCTGTATTGATATCTATGCAGGTGGACGGTTCATACTAATTTTGCCCAAATTACATTTCTGCATGAAACGCACGATCGTGCATTTTTCTTGACGCACGATCGCTTCGACCGTACGTGCTCTTCGGCTGGCAAAATGATGTTCTGTCTTTGATCATGCGTTTTTACGCACGGGCTGTTGCCCGTGCGCTAAGGAAACGCACGATCGCCTGTTTTGCCTAGTTTTTAGCCAATCTAGATTTGGTCGTGCGTTTTCACGCACGGGCGGCTTCGACTGTGCGTGAGTAAAGCGCACGGGTGCTGCTGCTTCTTCCTCAAAACAATATATTTTCATTAAATAATGCACAGGCAACGCACGGTTGTGCGTTCGACCATACGTCACTTAATTTCTGTCATTTTAGTATTTAAAGCAGGAAATTTGCTGAGTTAGAGGAGACCCGGGAAAATCACTTCAGAGCCCGCCATTTTCTTCTCCATTCCGCCCATTTCGCCGCTCCACCACCGCTCGACCTAGGAGAAGCTCCGACAACCGCTTCCTTGCAAATCTTCCGCCAAAGCTTCCTCCTTGCCCTCCTCCAGCATCCACGAGCTCTAGAATGCCATCGATGGAAAGTCTCCGCTGCATTCAAGGTGTTTAACAAGAGTTAGCTTGAGCTAGACCACGAAGAAGACGGGTAAAGTAGAGGAAGGTGACAGCTCCTCCGGACCGCAGACGCAACTGAAGACCGAGCACGTACGAGGCTTGACAACCCTACGATTCTGGCCGAGAATCTTCAGCAAAGTCTTCGAGCTTCGGTTTTCTCTATCCCCTTGCGCATTGCTTCAGAGTTTTCCTTGTATGTGTGTTAATTTGGATGATGTTCATAAACACTGTATTTTAGTTAATATGATTTCATGCTTTTGAGATTTGTTGTGGTTTATGTGAACTGAGGAGTGCCCCATTCCACCATCCACTCCACTGATCTGTTGTGCGCCGCACTAGCAATTGCTAGTTGCATGTTCCGTGACGAGGTGCCTACCACCCTCACTCCGCTGGTTACAAATCATCCATCCGCTAGCCTTCTCATCCACCCACTTACCGAAGTACGGCATTACGACATGCATTCCATCCCACCAAGCGAAGCGGTGCTTTAGGCCCGCATTTTCTTTCACTATTGTTAAATTAGGAAAACCAAGATCAAACCCACTTTTTAATTAATTGCATAGGAATCTTTATAATTAATTTCCTAACGAGAAATCATACAACCCAACTTGCAATCCTCTGAGAATGATATTCGGGGAGTCTCTCCCACTTTTATTACTTGTACGACAGGTGCACTTGCCGTCAGCGCATCAATCAGGTCCTCCACTGCCAGGAGAATCACCGGGACCTTATCACGTCCATGACTTCTCTCACTCCAGATGCTCACATCATCCAGGATGTCTTGCGCCATTCTCTTATGTACAAATCAGGATACACGAAGAAGATTACCGCCCAGATTTCGATGGCAACTTATTATATCTTGGCTGTTATGTCATTTAGAGTACCTGATTTGATATTGTATATTATGAGATGTAATTTTTGACTGAGAGATCCCGAGCACCAACGACTTAACCCTCTACCTTTGGGTGGCGTGATTCAGAAAGTGTTGGCGCACAAGTATCCGACCATCGATTGGACACCATTTCCAAATGATAGCCGTCCTCAAACATATATAGTATAGGAGATCTCATCAGCACCTAGCGCACGTCCATCCACTTCACGTCCTCCTCTTCGTCGTGGAAGTTCACTCTGAGAGCCCCGTCGAGACATGTATGAAATGATCGAGGAACAAGGACAGGAGATAAAAGAGACGAAGAATGCTATTGGAGGATTAAAGAAGATGATGACGAAGATGATGAGGAAGTTAAATAATTCACAGACTTCCTTAGAAGGCAGTCAGGACTAGACTTTTATTTGCTTTTGTATTGTAATAAGACAGGTTGGACATTTATTATGCATTTCATGTTTTAATTTTATCCATTTTGAATTGTTTTGTGATGACAACCTGCTTATATCTATGTTATAGTTTTCAAATATTTGTGGCTAGTTAATTTTAATTTTAATTAACACTCTTGATAACTAGCCTTTAAAGTTTAGTTTAAGATTAATCGAAGATATTTTGGTCACTTGAAGAGATGATTTTTATCTAGCTTTGGGTACATGAATTTAATTCAGAAAATGTGTTCTTAGTATTTATAAATCATCTTGCAATATCAGTTAAGTGACAAAAAGTGAGGTTGCTCAAAAACAATAAACAGAGAGGAAACAAGAAAATAAAGAGAGATCTTTAAGCATATCATGAAGCAGACAAGTGTAATCATTCTTTTGTCTTTACTTCACGCAAATCGGGGATATTAACGAATAATCGATATAGGTATCCAAAGGGGACCAAGAATAGTGTGGTTCCCTTGGGTACCCAAACTTGACGTGTTGGCTTTTGGGGAGAAGATGATAAATGGACCTTCTTAGGTGGAGTCACCTTATCATTTTTAATTATTGGTCTCCATTCATACTCTTATTGAATTTTGTTATTATTGTTCAAATTTCCACGTTTTTTTTTGGAATTGATTCTTAGGAAATTTGATTTCAGTTAATTTTTCCAATGGAGTGGTTTTATTTTGTAAATGAAAAGGATTAGTCTCTTTAGGGATTCCATTTACTTGCATTTGTCTTTTCCTACTCCATTTGTTCAAATTATTTATGTTATGGAAATTTATAGAATGTAGACCATAAGTATTTTCAAGAAATTTTCAAATATCATATGCAGTAGGAAGAGTATAAATTAATTTGAAAATTTCTTGACCAAGCCCGCAGGACAAACTATTCATGGATTTGGCATTACTATAGCATTCATCCCTATTTAGTGTGCTTGGTGGTTTTATAATTGTTATATTCCAAGCACTTATATCTTGAGATATAAGGAATCTTTTCATTAAATCTTTCCACCCTAGATAGTTCACACATGCAAACAAGGGTGGTGCTACTGTATTTTCAATATAAATAGTTTCATCCCCACTCGTAGATGCGAGATCAAGAAGCACCATTATTCCCAGATGTAAGACCATTTTGGAATAACCTAGCTCTGATACCACTTGTTGGATCTACTGGCGCCCTTAGAGGGGGGGTGAATAAGAGTTTCAATCAATTATTGGAGATTTAAATAATTAGTTGCGGGATTGCCCTTCCTGGAGCTAGCTCTTGGCAGTAACCCTACCATGCGGCGTTAGCTCTAGAAATAGCACAGTAAATGCAAAATATCATTTCGGGATTTGCAATGCTCTAATCAATGTTTCACCAGAAAATCACAGTAGTTTATATAATAAAACACATAAACTTTATATCATTGAGTAGTGAAACATTGTTTGTACAGATATACTTAAATCTCCATGACGCCGGAGATCGGAGGCGACGAATATTAAAACCTTGGGTTTTCTATACCGACCCTAATCCAAGGACCGGTTGGATCTATTCCTTTCCTACCCAAAAAAGTCTTCGAGTCGCTCCTCACCTTCTTCCTAAGAAGGGTCATGGAGCTCGCTAGATCTCCCAGATCTAGATGCCCTCCCAGGACGATTTCCTACAGAATCCTCCCCGGATTCCGACGACCTCCCCAGTCGATTTCCACGTATTCCAAATCAAATTTTGACGTCCAAGCCAGACAATTTCTGAAAGTGCATAACAATTTCACACACCAAAATAATAAAACAGTAAAATAGAAAACTAGAAGAGATGAGAAGTTGTGCTCCCTCAAGGTATGTCTCCGGATGCGGTGAGCGAACGACGCTTTTGATCTTCGTGTAGGATGCGCTCGTTTGTGCTCATATTCTCGTTCTTATTCCGCACTCCGATGATCTTCTTCGCTATAGCTTGAGGGAAGGTGTTCTTCTCTTACGGTTATGGCTCCTTGGTCCAGAAACGGCAAAACAACTGACTTCTTCTTTTAGGTTTCAGCAGCCACACATTTGGAAAAGAGAGGAATGCTTTATCGCTATTTCTTTAAGTTACCGCCGACGGTAGAGTTACCGCACGGTGGTAGTGTCTGTATGCATTTTCGCCAGCTGTCCAGCGCCAAATCAGGAAGGTGTCGGAGAACATTCTCTTACTGTATTTAGATAGCGCGGTGCGGTAGGCTTAGCGCTTAACGGTAGTATTCACGTCGAATCCTTCTCGATGACAACAAATAATCAAGTCGACGTATTCTTCTCGTCGATAATATAGAGCGCGGTAGTAGGCTAGCGCCTACGGTAGCAGTTACGTCGATATTGTCTCAACGCATTCGTCTCCTCGCCATGGTCTCAAGTCGACGCAGCATCTTCAAGTCGACGATGGTAGTCTCATCGACATAGATAGACCCCGTGGTAGGTTAGCGCGCAACGATAGTCTTCTCGATTATATCATCTCAACGACATGATTCTTCCCATAGATATTTGCGTTTGCGCCGATAGCAAGTCACGTCGATATGTCTAGCACCAGCTGTAGGACTAGCGCCCGACGGTAGTACTAGTAAATGAAATTCTCAACCTCTTCACACCTGTAATCCTGCACTGTAGGATCACGCGCAACCAACTATCCCAAAATCCCGGACTAATGGGAAGGGCGCTACTTTTTATTTAAGGAAGTAGGAAAGGGTGCTACGGGTCAAGTGAAGGAACGTTGGACCAACGATCCTCCTCCCCCAGCATCCAGTACGACACACAAGCTCAGAGGTGCTCCGTATGACTCAGAGGTAGCATACTGCATGGCTCAGAGGTGGTTTTTCACATGGTCGTGGTCACCTGACCCGTCGGGACCCACACAAGTAGAGAAATTTTGTGATTTAATCAGCGACCCCGGTCTCAAACCCGCAACCTCCCTCTGATACCACTTGTAGGATCAAGCGCAACCAACTGTCCCAAAAGCCCGGACTAATGAGAAGGGCGCTACTTTTTCCTTAAGGAAGTAGGAAAGGGCGCTACGGGTAAAGTGAAGGAACGTTGGACCCAACATGCACAATATACCTAAGACATGTATGATCAAATACAGTATGAGATTTGATATTGTCAAACTAAAGAGATGTAGAACGCATGTTCCAACACTTCTTTATCGCGATCCTCGCTAACTAGAATATTATCTTCTATTTGACAGGTCACTCTTCAACTCCTGGAGGCATGTTGATTGACGCCATTGGGCTCCCGCTCCATGAGTATCAGGAAAAGAGTACTCGCGCCTACCTCGAGCTGGAGGCCAAGTTTGACCAGCTGGCCATTTGCGAGCTTCAACGCTGCATCTCTGTGCTAGAGGTGCGAGTGAGTAGCTAAAAATGAGGAGCTCGAGGGGCGGCTGGTCAGCGTGGAATCTTGCTTCCACATGATCAATGAGCTGGAGCGACGGATGGCGATGTTAGAACATCGCCAGGAGCTTCACCACGAAGAGGTGGTCGGCATGCGGATGAGCATGGGCTCAACGGGAAGGCTGACGAGGTTGGGGGACCATATTCGCAAATGGGAGGAGGCGTAACCATGGTGATAAGTAGTTTTTATATGAATTTTTATTATATGTTTAGTATTTTTCAATATGAATTTTGCTTATTTATGTCAATTTTAGTTTATAAATAGTTCTTTTGTATAATTTAGGTATAATTTAGCATATTTCTATTTTTGCAGATTTTTTGGACAAATTGGGTCAAAATGCATGTCACGCCCTTGACCAAGGGCGTGTAACTTTAATTCAGGTCCAGTGCTGCTGCCACACGATTTGAGCTCATCTCTAGTAGTCATGCCCGTGTTCCAGAAGTCACGCCCGTGTCACTTGCTAGTCACACCCGTGTAACTCTCATCTCGCCGATTCAAGACCTTATCTATCCGATTTTGGACAACCATCAAGACGAATGAAGTCACGCGCTCGGTCACGGGCCGTGACCAAGGGCGTGTAAACTTAAGGATCATTCCCTGCTGATGCCGTGTCCAGGTGGAAATTCCGTGCATATTTGACTTCAGTCATGCCCGTGTACCTGCTAGTCACGGTCGTGATTCACCCGCGTGATCTCTGACTTCCGTCGCGCCGCCAATCAACCCCACACTGCATTTAATAAAGCCTCTCATGTACACGGTCGTGACTTGCTGGTCACTCCCATGTAACCTCTAACTTTTGCGGTGCCGTCACGCATGCCACCACATCGCTGTCCCAGCTGAGCAGAATAGTAGTTACACACCCTGGGTCACTGACATGACAGAGGGCGTGTAATTTGGAATTTTTCCTATAAATACCAAAGGCTTCCTTGAGTCCAGGGTTCCAAATTTTGGAGTGGGGCAGGTGATGTTAGTTACTATAGTTGTTGTTTTTCATGTTCTTATGCTTTATTCACTCTCTCTTCTTTTCAAGTAATGTCTTCTAGCTTTTCATGCAATATTTTCTAGTGATCTTGTAATCTCTTTTTGCTAATGTTGCAGTCTTCCTTAGAACTTGTAATCACTTTTGTTATTAATAAAGTTTTACTTTACTTTTCTTAATCTCTCTCTCCCTTAGTAAATTTTTATTGCAATTTTATTTCATGCCCTTCTCCCCCCCCCCCCCCCCCCCCCCCCCCACTATGATTAACTAAACTCTCAACTGCTCGATCGAGATGATCTGAGGATGAGATAATCAAGTTATGATCTTTTAGCTCTCTTTTTCCATTTAAGTAATCACTTTTGATTTACCTTTGATTTTTAAAGTAGTGAGACCATATTTTCGATATATGGTTTTCACTTAGGTTTAAATACTTAGTTAGCCGAAAGGCTTAAAGTATGAATTGATCACTCAAGGGTAAAGAGAGTTGTACGCACCCCTCGAGAGAGGATGACGTAAATCTCCCGGATTGAAGTCAAATCCAATAGTGGGGTTCACAGCATAAAGCAAGTTTTAGGCATTCGATTATAGAACGAGTGTTCGGTCAATTTTTCCTAAACTTGGTTGGACATTTCCTCGAAAGAGGTGTGCTCATGCTTCGGGAACCTCCACGGTCAAAGTAGTCTACTTAAAAGGAATTAGATTTATTTATATCAATTTTTGATTATTCTCATGCCAAGGTGACTCAAGATTGAGCACTAATCCTTTTAATCATTATCTAAACCTTACTTTAATTTACAATTTGTCTCTCTTTTTAGTTAAGTAAAACTACTCAAAAAAAAATTATTGATAAGATAATAGTTTCCTCCTCGAAGTAGAAGTAATCAACGCACCCTGACGAATACGACCTTGGTAATTTTAAAATATCCTATACTATAAACGATAAGGTACACTTGCCTTCGTTGGATATAGGTTTGGAGAATATCAACACATACCCCTCGCTTTGCTTTTTCTAAATCATCAATTTTAAATATCAAGTTTTTGGCGCCGTTGCCGGGGACTTGGGTTGATACTTTGAAAAGAGGATAGCTATTAATTTTATAGTTTTCTCTTTTCATTTTCTTTTTCTAGTTTCAAAAAAAAATCTTAAAGGTGTAATTTAAATCTTGGAAAAGGATGTTTGGGCTATCATCTCAGCACACCTTCTAGTACCGGTGAGAACCCTTCACGGGGTATACCTTGGGAAGTCCAAAACTAACTTAATCCGCCTAAAACGAAAATAATAATAATAATAATAATAAAAATAATTAAGTTTTTCTCTCTTTCATTTTATTTCATTTTTCTCTCTTTCTCTTTTCTCTTTTTTTGCTTCTCTCCCCTTCTCTCTTTCTAGTGTATGAACCGAGGTAGCTCTTCGAATATTCCTTTTGATCCAGAGATCGAGTGCACCATTTTGCGGCGCCTCCATTTTCGTGATCAAGATACACATTTAGCATTCAAAAATTCGATCGGGGATACTGACACAGAAAATATGGAGCCTAATCCTCCTAATCCTAATGCACCCAATCCTAATGAGGCTCAGCAAAGGACCATATACTATTATGCGCGGCCGAATCTGGAAGGCACACAATCAAGTATTGTCCGCCTCACGGTGGCGAACAATAACTTTGAGATCAAGTCTAGCATCATATAAATAGTACAATAATCGGTGACCTTTGATGGTCTGCCAGACGAAGATCCAAACTCTCATATCTCTAATTTGCTCGAAATTTGCGATACTTTCAAAATCAATGGCGTCACTGATGACGTCATTCGATTACGTCTTTTTCCTTTTTCTTTGTGGTCAAAGGCCAAGCAGTGACTGAGCTCTCATCCTAGGGGTCCATCACTACATGGGCCGAGATGGCGGAAAAATTTCTTACCAAGTATTTTCTGCCTGCAAAGACCGCCAAATTGTGCACGGGTATTGCCTCATTAATGCAAATCGACTCAGAGACTCTCTATGATACATGAGAGCACTTCAAGTAGCTTTTGCGTAGATGCCCTCACCACGCACTTCCTACTTGGCAATAAGTACAAATTTTTTATAATATCTTGAATTTCCAAATAAGACAAATGATTGATGCGACCGCCGGGGGCAAGTTAAATAACAAGACCTCGGATTCCGCTCAAGAGCTTTTCGAGGAGATGTTTATGAACGCATACCAATGGAATATGCCCCGAGCGCGGCCTAACAAGACGGCCGGTATTTTTGAAATTGACGCTAATTCAAATTTAGCTTTACAAGTTGAGCACTTAACTATGCAAGTGGCGGAGTTGCCTGCTTCCTTCGCCACTCCTCCTAGGGCTAGTAATGTTATAATCGAAGAGCAGGTTGATTACATGGCAAATCCGTCTCGGCCTTCCTATAACCCAAACTCTGCTCCGTACAATAACACATATAATGCGGGTCATAGGAATCATCCGAATTTCTCATGGAGCAACCAAGGAAATGCTCAATGCCTTTAATTCTTAATCAACCACTTAATCTAAACCCCACTCTATAATTATAATCCACTTGATTTTCCACTGCAGCAGCAAAAGCCCTCTTCACTTGAAGAGGTCTTCGCAAAATATGTTGCTACAAATTAATCGAACATTTGGAACCTCACCGGATCGATCAAAAATTTAGAGAATCAAGAGGGCCAGCTAGCGAAAATGCTCTCCGAGCGTCAGCAAGGAGCTCTACCAGGAAATACCAAACCAAATCCAAGGGAAGTGCGAACGTGATTACTCTCCGCAGAGGAAAGGATGTAGCTTCGAAAAAGGACGAACCTAAGGTACTTATCTCACCTCTTACTACTCCTCCTCCTATTTTATCTTTAAATTTGCCCGCTACTATAGCTTCGCACGCTACTATAGCTTCGCACGCTTATAGTTCAAATATTCCATATCCGTCTAAGATTGGGAGCGAGTGCGCCGAGAAAATTTATAAAAAAGTTTATAGAAATTTTATAACAAATTCATATTAATATTCCCGATTTAGTCTCCTCTTATAGTGACGATCTCAAGCTCGCCAAACTCTTCTGTGTAGAAGAAGTTTCTCGCCCCACATCACTCGAGCCACTGCAAATTGAAAAATTGAAAATCAAAACTTCGTATGATGAACCACCCATCTTAGAATTGAAGCAGCCCCCCCCCCCCCCCCCCCCCTCATCTTAAATATTTATTTTAAGAAAAAATTCTAAGCTGCCCGTTATGTTTCATCAGAGTTGAGCGATTTAGAAATTTCTGAATTGACTCTAGTTTTAAGCAATCACCGCCACGCAATTGCGTGGCAAATTTCGGATATCAAGAAGATTAACCCTTCCTTCTGCACTCACAAACTTTTCCTCGAAGATATATTCTCGCAACACAGTCTAGCCTCAACGATGACTCAACCTGAATATGAAAGAAGTCATTAAGGCTGAGGTTATCAAACTCTTAGATGCAGGAATCATCTACCCGATCACGGATAGTACATGGGTTAGCCCAGTACAAGTCGTTCCAAAGAAAGGCGGCGTAACGATGGTCGCAAACAAAAATAATGAATTAATCTCAACCCGTACTGTTACGGGTTGGCGGATGTGCTTAAACTATCGAAAATTAAATGATGTCACCCGAAAAGATCACTTCATGTTACCCTTTATAGATCAAATCTTATAGCACCTTTCGGGTCACTCCTACTATCGTTTCTTAATGGTTTGTCGGGATACTTCCAAATCCCTATTTCACCCCAACGACAAGGAGAAAACAACATTCACTTGTCCCTTTGGCACCTTCACTTATCGAAGGATGTCGTTTGGCCTTTATAACGCACCAGATACATTTCAAAGATGTATGCTGGCGATCTTCGATGAGTTAGTAGAGGAGGTGATGGAAGTCTTCATGGACAACTTCCCCGTCTTCGAAAATTCTTTCCAAAGTTATTTAAGAAATCTCGAGCGTGTGCTTCAGCATTGTGAGGAAATGAATCTGACTCTCAATTGGGAGAAATTCCATTTATGGTTGGTTAGAGAGGGATTAGTCCTCGGCCATAAAATATCGGGCAAAGGGATTGAGGTCGATAGGGCCAAAATCGAAGTTATCGAGAAACTCCCCCTCCAACGAATGTTAAAGCGATTAGAAGTTTTCTAGGCCATGCGGGGTTTTATCGGCATTTTATACAAAATTGTTCTAAAATCACGAATTCGTTAACCCATCTTCTCAAAAAAGTGTCTTCCTTCTATTTCTACGATGAGTGTCTTTTCGCTTTCAATCGTATAAAACAAAAACTCATAAATCCCTGATTCTAGTCGCACAGGATTGGTCGCTACCTTTCGAGATCATGTGCGACACGAGTGATATTTCGGTAGGCGTTGTATTAGGCCAACGAGTAAACAAGTATTTCCACCCAATTTATTACGCAAACAAGACACTCACGTCGGCACAAACTAATTACACCACTACCGAGAAGGATCTTCTAGCCATCGTTTTTGCTTTTGATAAGTTTAGGTCATACATCACTCTCTCCAAAGTAATCGTCTTCACAGATCACTCTATCTACTCTTAGGTACCTATTAAGTAAGACGGATGCCAAGCCCTATTTATTGCGATGGATCCTCCTCTTGTAGGAGTTCGATTTAAAGATCCTGGACAAGAGGGGAGCTGAAAACTTGGCGGCCGATCATCTTTCTCGTTTAGAAAATCCCGCTATGGAAGCGTTAGTGGAGGCCGATATAAATGATAAATTCCCTGAAGAGTATCTCCTTGCTCTCTAATATGTAATGGCATCTTCCACCCCCTGGTTCGCGGATCTGGCTAACTATCTAGTATCCCGGGTCCTGCCAAAAGAATTCTCGAGTCAGCAAAAGAAGAAATTCTTTTCTGATTTAAAGAATTATATTTGGGAGAACCCTTTCTATTCCGTGTCTGCGCGGACCAAGTAGTGAGAAGATGCGTTTTGAGTGAGGAAGGTTTAAAATTCTTGCGGCACTGCAATGATGGACCAACCGGTTGCCATCATCAAGCAAACTGAACCGCGAGGAAGGCGCTGTAGGCGGGCTTTTATTGGCCCATGCTCATTAAAGATGCTCACACCCTTGTGAGTACTTGCGACAGCTGCCAGCAGTCGGGCAACATCTCCTGTCGGGATGAAATGCCCCAAAATATCATTTTAGAATGCGAAATTTTTACCTTTGGGGTATCGATTGTTGGTCCTCTCCCTCCCTCTTTTTTCGAACAAGTATATTCTCATTGCGGTCGACTATGCATCGAGCTGGGCGGAAGAACAAGCTTTCCCACCAACGATGCGAGAGTCGTCGTTAATTTTTGAAAAAAATTATTCTCTCATTTTGGCACGCTACGTGTTATAGTTAGTGATAGGGGACCCTTTTCTACAAAAGCCAATTCGCTAAAATTTCAGTGAAATATGGTGTCTCGCACAAGATCTCTGTTGGATCGGTAGGCGCCCTTAGAGGGGGGGTGAATAAGGGTTTTCAAAAACTTAATTTATATTTTGAAAAGCTTTGTAATAATGCAACATTAAGACACAACAAAAAGTCAAGTAAAACAATTGAAATAAAGTAGAGACATGCTTTATTAATATCAAATAAGGTTTTACAAAAGTTGACTTCTATAACGCTAGAAATCGGTGGCGATGAATAGTACACTCTTTTTATTTTCTATACCGACTCGTATCCCCACGAACCGGTTGGCTTTAGTCGATCCTTCCCCGGATACGGCCTCAAGCCGCTCTAGCCAACCCTTCCCCGGATATGGCCTCGAGCACCCCCTAGACCTACACCTGAGACCTAGTCGCCAACACGAGGCGAATTTCTACCATAAGTCCTACCCAGACCTAGTCGCCAACACGAGGCGAATTTACTACACGATTACAAGAAAAGATGTGAAATAAAAAGACAATAATATAAAAACTCCCTCTATGCGGATCTCTTGGAGAAGTAGACGAAGACGCAGAGTATGATCGTAGTCGATGCGGTCTTTCATCATGATGATGACGCGTGTTGAAATCTTCTCCACGGATCTCCTTTAGTCTTTATGGATTTGTGGGAGTATATCTCTGAACCATCCACTCTATGTTGTGGCACGAAGCTCTGGAATTTTGGATCTCAAGAGGATGAGGAAGACGGAGCCAAGGGGTCCTTTTATAGTCTCAGCGCTAGCGCCTGTGCTAGTGCTACCGCCGGCGCTATCCTATATTAGAACATATTCTGCACGGCAGAATCTTCAATCGGAGGAAACATTTCTCTCTTGCCTACTGTGCTCCTCGCTATCGCCTGCGCTATCGGATATCGCCTGGCGCTATCTCCTTCTATAAGTTCTCCCCCAATTTGTGCTTAATCCAATATTTCGTCGAACGAGAATTCGTCGAAAGCCGCTAAGAGTTTGTTGAACGAAAATTTCGTCGAACGAGATTTCGTCAAACGCCGCTAGGAGTTTGTCGAACGAAATTTCATCGAACGCAGCTATGAGCAATTTGTCGAGCGCCGCTAACAGTTCGTCGAACGGCAATTATGAGCATTTCGTCGAGCGCCGCTAATAGTTCGTCGAACGACAGCTAGCGCCTGCGCTAGTACTACCGCCGGCGCTAGTAGGAGATTTGGATTTGATGGCTCAACTTTGGGGGCAACCTTCTTATGTAATCCTTGAGTCATGTGGACTTTGTTATCCTGCGCACTTAAACACACAAGATCAAATACACATAGGATTTGTTATTCTCAAACCTAGGAGATGCGGAAGACCATGTTCCAACAAACTCCCCCTTTTGATAATAACAAATCCATTAATGATAAATCAGAGCATTAATATATATGCATGAAGAAACATACTTGTGTGTGTGTGAGAGTGATGACTTAGGATAAATATCGATTTTAGCATATAGAATTGCTCCCCCTAAATACATGCTCCCCCTAAGTGAATGCTCTCCTAATATGTAAGCTATCATCTTAATTAAGCATTATATTTTGATAGCATATTTTATTTATCATGTTAGTTCTCCCCTTTTGTTATTAGCAAAGAGGGTAAGGAGACACCACTTAAAAGTTGACAATAAGATAAAGGCATGATCGAGCTTTTAGAGAGAATGAAATGATAAGAAGTTTTAGAATAATTTTTATAGAGATAGATCATAGTTTTTAGCAATATAACATTTTCAAGTATTATTATGTTGGTTCATCCCTTTTTATATAAGAGTTTTAAGCAAAAAAAATATAATGATTTCCAAGTAACTAAACTACCCAGACAATATGTCTACACCCTAGCCCCGTACTAAGTAACGGATGGGCATGAGGATGTGCAAACATGTCGTAGGTTGGGGTGTTAGTCTCATATGCAAACACTAGACAAAACTCAACCTAACACTCTTTCCCCCCAGTGCCTCGCAAGGCCCCACTGGAACCCTCCCCGGTTAAGGACAAGACATGACTAGAGATAAGGTTATCTAATGTCTACAACCCTACGCCCCCGCTATGGTGAGATATGAAGTCATGGATAATAATTATTGGAAACATTTAAGCATTTTAAATCTAATGACATAGCCTATGGATTTATATTTTTATTTGAATTTATGAAAACACTCACACAGCTATTTTGAAGTCCATTAATAAATCAGAGTTTTAGCATTACAATATTTTCATAGAAATAAATCAGAGTTTTTAATATAAAATATTTTCATAGAAATAAATCAGAGTTTTTAATATAACAAAATGTTCATAGAAATAAATCAGAGTTTTATAGCAAAAAAAATATTCATGTTAAAAGCAACCAAAATAAAGTTTACCAAGCAAGTCTACCACTTGTTGCAAGAAAGGAATTTGAAGATTCAAGTGATGATGCACACAAATAAAAGACTTTAAATGAGCATGAAAGCGCAAGGTAAAACAATTATATGGTTACGATGCGGAAGACTTATCGAAATACAAGAACATCTTAATGTAATCAATGATGATCCATAGAAATATATGAGTTAAATTTCATAAAGAAGATTTTTTGTAAATCTTTGTTCAATTAAAATCTTTAAATTTAACAATAATGTAACCAAGCATGAAATAATGTTATTAAAAAGATTACTACAATGTTATTTTAATTCACAAATTCAAAACATACCAAACATTGTATAAAGCATGCTGGGTTATCTAGTGCATTTCATAAATAAAGAGTAGTATAGAATTTGCATTAGGATCCAATACTCATGAGAAGAAGTGTTATGGAAGATAATGATGTGCACATAAGTGTATTTTGAATAGAGTAAACAAATGTTTTAATCAAAAATACAAGGGATATGTAAAGTGAAGAGCACAATAAAACACAAATAATTTCACTTCCACACACTTAATGCACAAACAAAAAATGTACAACTACCAAGGTGCTTTGCACACACAATGCTCATTAAGACTTATCAGGGTGCAAAGTAGTGCTGGGGGTTCACATATTTTACTTTTACTGTTGAGACTCGTGATCCGGTGTACTTAAGAGTAAGTGGTTTTTATTTGAAAGAAAGATTTGATTTGCGCAAGATACTTTACTATTCTTTCCAAGGTGCTCAACCTCACAACGCTTATTAAGACTTATCAGGAGGTTCAAGTAGTGCTTGGTGGATTTTCTTTGTCACATTATTTTATGATTTTTGTTTGAACAAAGTTCTCTGAATACACTTGTTTTGCAAATCAATATAATTATGAAAAACATAACCACTTTTCTTAACTTTTAAAGTGCAAACAAAGGTTGTGTAGGTAAGATACTTGTGTAATTTTAATTCATTGTACTATTACAAAACATACACAAGCATTCTTAGATTAAACACATAAGTAGACAATGCCAAAATAAGTGAGTGAATAGCGATCATTATCAAACATAAAACATTTACTCATACTTAGAGGCATGCTACGCATAGTTCTACACAACTTTTTCAAAATAATTGATGCACATATTAATAGATATATCAAAGCATGATGAAAGCAATGTTCAAAGTAGTTTGAAAATGTACAACCCCGATATTCGCCAGGAAAGGGGTTCCAAGTTCGCACGACCGGGCGAGCCAGCCGGCTGAAGGAGTTCTCCAGGCGACCGAAGGCGAGCCCAGATGGGGGCGAGCCCGGGAAGAGGCGAGCCAGCCGGTCGGAGGAGCTCGCTGGGCAGGTCCGGCCCTTGGGGTGCAAATAGCCATTTCTGGGGTACAGTTAGCCATTTTGGCGAGCTCGACCCGCTAAGGAGTGGTTCAGCGGGCGAGCCGTAGAGACAGGCGAGCCAGCGGCCGAAGGAGTTCGCCAGGCGACGAGGGCGAGCCGAGGGCGAGCCCAGGTGGGGGCGAGCCCGGGAAGAGGCGAGCCAGCCAGCCGAGGAGCTCGTGGGGGCCTGGGCGGCCTTTGGCGAACCTCATGTTCGCTGAACAGGTCGAGGGTCTCGGGTTCGCTGGTAGTGGGGATGGTCTTTTAACCAGAAAACCCCTGGTGGTCTGCGGTTAGCCCCTCCGGACAGCGGAGTTTGGCTGTTGGCAGACCAATTTGGGGTGCGGACAGTAAGAACGGATAGCGGGAGTTGGCTATTGACAGACCACAAAACCAAAATCTATAAATAGACCTTGAAGGGCACCTTGGAAGAGACCGGTTCATTATCTTTGAGCTCTTCTCTCCCTAGGTCGCTTTGGTTTGGGCTCTCTAGCTCTCCAAGGTGCCCGAGTCTTAGCTTTGGCTTGGGAGGGGAAGCGCTCGACGATCTTCCGGGTTAGTGGAGGGACCTCCTCGCTAAGACTAGGGTCTTTGTTCTTTGCTCGAATTGTCGGCCTTACCTCTCCCGAGGGACCGGTAAGGGCTAGCAGCCCCTCATTTCGGTGAGGGCCCCGAGCTCCACAAGAGATCGAGAAATCGGTTTCAACATTTTGGTGCAGTGAGCGTGGAGCGTGGCTGGTTCAAGAAAGTCCCAGAGAAGAGTTATGGCGGGAGATGAAGAGCAGGGCGAGGAGTTCGGCGAGACCCCTCGGGAAGCGATGGCTAGGATGTTCGCGGATTTCAGAAAGGAGGTGCTCGACACCTTGGGGTTCACGGTCACGGCTCTGCGAAGTGAGTTTGCGACCCCGGCACCTCAGGCGACCACCCCCCAACAGTAGTCGGCGAGAGGGCACTAGGAGGAAGGGCTGGAAAAGAAGTTGCCGTTGAACCAGGACATGACACAGGGAAGGGCGAGTGATGTTCGCCAGTCCGGCGAGCCCGGTGTTGGCGAGCTCCGCGCCGGCGAGTTCGGTGCCGACAAGCCCTGCCCCGGCGAGCGCGGCGCAGGAGAGCGCGCGCCAGGAGGGTGCGGCGACAGTCGGGGTGGTTCAGGCGAGCGTCGCCCTCGCGAGTGCGATCCCAAGCTTGGCGAGCGAGCTAGGTCCGCGAGCCGCGAGAAAAGATGGCAGGAGGGGGAAGTCCCTTCTGCGAATTGGTGTTGTCTGCACCCGTTCCAGCGGGATTCGGAGAATGGGATAGAGTGTACTACAATGGCAGAGATGACCCAGTTCAGCATCTGCAGTCTTTCGAGGACTCGGTCTCCATCAGGCCGATGTCCGATGCCTTCAAGTGTCGGCTCTTCGCCGTCACTCTCAAGGAGAAGGCCAGGGACTGGTTTCATTCACTTCCGGCAGGCTCTATCTACGCGTTCGAGGACCTGCGCCGAAGTTTTTTGTTGAGATTTTCAACTTCAAAAAGGAGGAAGAAGGACGCTGATTCCCTCTTCGCGGTGAAGCAGGAGTCCAGGGAGACGTTGGCTCAGTATGCGGATCGGTTCCAGGAGGAAGTGCAGCTCACTCAGGAGGTGCCTGGGTTTGCACTTCAACTCGCCTTCACGGTCGGGTTGAAGGAAAGTTTTTCTCAAGATGGCGTTGAAGAGGAAGGCCCCCGTCTCCTATGAGGAGCTGATGGAGAGGGTGGCAGAGGAAGTAGCAAGCGAAGAAGCCAACCCAGAGCTCACCAAGAGGCTAGCAAAGCTCAGTGAGCCGGAAGATGAGC